>CM020045.1:6182500-6902500 GCA_009769605.1 Bucorvus abyssinicus | reverse complement strand
GAATTGCTCCCATCTCTTTCGGTTCACCTGTAAAAACATCTACGTGCTCCCTAGGACTGCATCTGTGGCTAGTTTTAAAGAATGACTATCCATGCAAATAGGCATAATTTCAGCATGAAATAATCTGTAAAATCAAGACGGTAGTCGATGCTTAGTTTGCAACCAGGATGAAAACAAAAAAAGAGCTTTTAATACTTAGAAACATTATGTCTATTCTGCAGCCACATATTCTGGATGTACTAGAAGAATTTTTAGAGATTTGGTGTCAGTGACAGTTATGCTACAGACGTGGTGTTTGTTTACAGTACTGGGTCCTTGCATACAGGAAAGCAAAGAATGATAAAAATTTTTTAAAAAGTGTCATGAATTCATTAACTCAGAGGGGAAATCTAGAGCCTTACACCGTTATCGAGTCACTGTCTTCAGAGGTCGCTCCTTATCAAGAAGGACATTAAGCAGGTGAAGTTTGGCTACCACATGATAATAATAAAATAAGGAGTCCTGTTGCAGGGGCCCAATTCTCCCACCTGCACGCCAGGTACCATCCCACCCTGCAAACAGCTCCCCTAGAGTCCAGGGACACCAAAATCCTGTTAGGTGCGAGTAGTAGGATCAGGCCCTGCTTGGCAGAACGTGTCATAAAAGACCGTCTCCTGCTCTGTCCCAGTCAATGTAAATGGGGTTTTTCAGGGGGCAGAATCAGGCTCTTACAATTAGGTCTTCATCTAAAAAAATCCGGGGAGCCAAATAAACAACCAAGTCCTTGGGGAGTGGAAAGGGACAACCACCACCAGAGTTTTTAAGCGGGAGACACTGGCACAGAATGAACCAGGGTCAAGGGTGACCTTTCAGTCTAGTGGTGTTCATCTGAAAGCGATATAAACTAATTGCACGATAACCGAAGGAGCTCTTGCTTACGGCACTAAGATATTCTAAAGGCATTCTCCATGAAGATAATACGAGCCAACAGGGAAAAAAAACCCAACCACCAACACCAAAAACCTTCACGCTTTTCCTTCCTTTTCCGTAGTCAAGCTGTGCTTGATTGAGATCCAGCAATAAGTTCCCAGACTCGCACCAGAAACCTCATGTCAGGTTTCAAATTTTGCTCATTTCCCAGCAAATTCGAGGTGCCTGACCACCGTTTCCCTCCCTCTTGCCCAATCCCAACCAAGGACACGCATGGGGAGGGTTTGCTGTACCCTTGAGTCAGCAGCTCAGGAAATAGGCTGTCCTGCGCCAGGTTGGAAGGTCATTGCCACGCATCCTTCCTCCCCAGTGTCCATTTTCCTCTCCCCAAGCCCCCGTACCAGCAGCTGCTCGCCGGCCCATTCCTGCCGCCGCAAACAGGCGGCAGGAGGTGCTCCGGAGCGATGCCCTCTCCTTCCCTCGCTGGAAGCTGAAAGCATCCAAGTTATCGTACACTTAACCTGGGTATTAAGCTATGTCTCCCATTTGCCCTGGTGTTATCCCGCGCCTACAGACTGCCAGCTTTAAGGCTTACGTGCCTTTCAGCTTAAATACGAGAAATAGTTCTACTTTTAGCCCAACAGAATGAACAGTGAGCGGACAGTTAATATTTTGGTCTCGGAGGACCAAAACCAATTCACACCTCAGGGGAAATGGAATGCCATGTACAGCAGGATGCAAAATCCCAGCCACGAAGGCAGACTTTGATACTGATTAGATTAGAGCTGGATAAATAGAGGACTCTTGAGGGGGGAAAAAATCATGAGGAAGTTTGTGTCCTTTATGTAGCACCAGCACTTTGTCTGCACGTCGTCTCAGAACTGTATGTCATATGTCTAATGCCTCTGTACAGCTACGCAGAAACACTGGGTACAGTGCGAAACGCACAGATACTAATACACTTCGAAAGACAGCTTAGGTTGTCAAGATCTACGCCGAAATCTTCAGAAGCGCCACTTTCTTCTGAGTTACAGAGCTTTAAATTTGTGAAGGTTAAATTCGCTTTACACGTCACTTTAGATACTCCTCGCGTGCCAAGTGCAGTTCACGTTAAATTCACCCTCCACATCTCGAGCCTCGAGTCGCACGACGCAGCTTTCTCAGAAACTGAACGTTTTTCCGTGCCCACGTAACTAAAAATCATACCCAGGGCCTCAGCACTTTCTAAGTCCATCCATGCCCGCAGCTCGCGGTACTTTATTTACAAATTTACTCTCGAAACTTTTGTTTGAGGAGATACGATTACAATGTAGCTATGAATATCCTCTTAAGAGCACAGCAGCTACAGACAGGGGTTTATCTCCTATCCCTTCCATATGCATTGACATTTTAACTGGAAACAGATTAATTTCTAGCTATCCAAGAGTTACTGTTACCAAACCTTCGGCTGGAACGGTCTTTACAAAGGAATATGATGTCGGGTAGTTAACCGCACTCGTTACAAATGGATCAATTTCTGTAATCAATTTACTTAACTCATCTTGATCTACAGAGATGCTGATGGTTTTCTCCTGAATTAATTCATACACCTACGAGATGCAAAGGAGATGTAAATTCAGACTCACCCTCCTCAGCCACTCTGAAGGACCCTGGCCTGACCTAAGCGGCCATGAAATACACAGCAGCAAAGTGCTAAACTTGACGAATATTCATGGATGAATTCAAGGAGATAGCAGTTTACAGAGCTGAAATCGCTCCTATCTTTTCACAAGCCGACTACTTCCTTTGGTCCAGCGTCTGCCTGCTTCACGTCAGCCCATTATGCCAACGCCACACAAGAAATTTAACACGCTTCTGCTAATAGAAATATTTAGATCTTTCACTCTAAAGCGCGACACGGGGTATGGCTTTGCCAGAAGCAGCCAGGAAGCGCAGGATGAAAATTATTCCAGTCAACAGCGTTTCACGCACAAAACCACAGCTAAAATCCGAGAGCAGATGACATCCATTCAGCACAGATCTGTTCGGTGCTAAAATCACGTCAGCCACTAATGAAGAAGTACTACCTTTTTGCACAGCTCTGACACAAGTTTTCTTGGGAGAAAGGGTTATCGAACTCCCGTAGCTGAGGTGTCTAACCAAAGAATTTGAAAGCAGGCAGAAATGACGAGCAACTATTTGTGCAGGAGCAACTACTTTATTAGGATTTCTCCAGAAGAAGAAGTAAAAATTAGAGCTTGGTTTACCTCAAAACTACGCTTCCTGCTCTCTAGCCTTAAAGAAAAGAGCGACCCTCATTCTACCAACCTGGTGATACCCACGGCCCGATCCAGCAAGGTATCCAGCAGTTCCCGAGAATGCCAAACGTCCGCAATCCCCATCGACTACAGGGGGAACTGACAGAGCTCCCTACCAGGAGGGACTCGGCATCTCATTAGTTCAGGCCTTTATTTTGGGGAGATGCAGGAGCATCACGCGGCCGTGCTCGGCACTGCTTGAGGAAACAGATTCTTTGAATGAGAAAAAGAAATCAAGCTGCTCAAGGTAGGAAACTGAAAACACTTCCCTCCTCTCAAGCCAGTTTGGTCCTTGTTATTTCCCTGATTGTGAAGAGGATAACTCACATGGTCTCTGTGCAGAGACAATACTGATACGTCCGCAAGATTCCTACTATGAACTCAGCCCAAGTTTTCCAAGATATTTTTTTTTTCCATGGTACATAATGTTGTTAAATCCCAATTCTTGAATTACTTGATCTAGCAGTTAGGCTGCACTTTTGAGACCGAATAAATCATTATTTAGAGACTACAAATCATGGTATTTACAATTCTGCCCTGAATCAAATTAAACTCCAATTTCAAAACGTGTCTGTTCTTATGACTATCTTAATTTATCGACCAATCATAAAAAAGACGAGCCACACAAACTGAGAGGCCTCAGAGATCAGCTGGCAGGAGAGTTAACTGTATATACTGACAGCGCCATTCAGCGAATGTTAGATACTTCACAGAATAATTTAATAGCGAGCTGTTAGCACAAAGTATATACATTACACTTTTTATCACAGTTCAGCTCATGAAACGTTGATGTTCTGTCTACCCTTGAGTATTAATAAACATTTCACAGTACGCGATATTGCTGTTAAAGGTAAGCTCCGGACAAAAAGCAGATAAAATAAATGCAAAACAAGCCGCAGCGCTCGTAAACTTTACGTGATTGATGGCAACTCACGGAAAAACTGCGAGAAGAAGACATAAAGGGTATGTGCCACATGCAAATCTACGGGTAAGGAAACTGCCTCCGTATAATTCATCCTGTGTACTGCCAAACCTCTACAGATGATGGAAGTGACAAATAATCTGAGCTTTTACACCTCGCGGTGACGCGGCTGTTTCTGTACCCTGCATTAGACAGCGCTGGACCTTTCTGCCACCGAGCAATGGCCCTGGATGCACTTCCACGTGCCCCCTGCCCGTCTCCAGACCCGGATGAGGGTTTCAGGGTGACACTCGCCGCGCAGCCAGGAAGAACACGGTGTTCGCCACGAACACTCGGGACCTGTGGCAAACCAGTGGGTTTCCAAATCCTCACCCGGGCAACTTTTGGCCGCCATTCAAGGGTACCTCTGGTCTGCAGCTGTTTCCCCTGCCAGCCGTGATTGACATCTCCTACTTTGTCAAAGATATTAAGTTAATATCCTCCGAATCTGTTATTTCCGCAGACGGGGCACAAATCGATGACAATGACCCCTCCGAGAGCTCCATCCCACCTCGGACGCGCCTTTTGGACGCACAGACCGGCCGCAGATGCCGATTTATCGGCCCCTTTTCCCAAGGCTGACCCCGCCGGCCCGGCTCTCCCCGCCACCGCCACCCGTCCCAGAGGCACCGGGAGGCGGCGGCCGGGACCCCCCGCGTCCCGCTCCGCAGCCGCCCCGCCCAGCGCGCACCTGCCTGCGCGCAGCGGCGCGCACCTGCCCGTGCCCGCGCACCTGCCCCGGCCCCGGTGGCTCTACCCTGCAAAGCGACCCCGGGGGGAGACGCGCAACTTTCTTCCCCCTCCGCTAAGACTTGCGGACCCCAGGGCGGCCCCGCTCCGCCCCCGCGGAGTGCCCAGGACCGGGGAGCTGTGCCCCGGCTGCCCGTCGGGGCCCCCTGCTCCTGTCGGGGCCCCCTGCTCCTGTCGGGCCCCGCATCTTCGATGACACCCCCCCCCCCCCCATCCCGGGCCGCTCACCCCGAACACATCCCTGCGCGCCCCCTCCGCGCAGGCCCCGCGCCCCCCCAGCACCGCTCCCTCCTGCGCTTTAACTCCGTTCAAACACATGGCAAAGTGCTGCGGGCCACTCAGCCGACACACAGAAAATCAAAAAAAGCCAAGATCTCCAACAAAGGCTAAGAAAAAATTAAATCCCTCACCCCCCCCGCCCGAAGAAAAACCAAACAACAAACAAACAAACAGAAAGTACCAATGATCCTAATCTTTTCCCAGATCACGGCTCTTACCCCGCGACTTGCATTCGATCTCTTCTCATGTGCTCGCTACCTACCACTCCAATCCCATTTTCTACACATTTCCACAACTGGCAGCTCGTCCCACCCTTGGAAATGAAAAAGTAACCGCAAGGATAAGCAGGAGAAGACTAAAAAGTCCCTGCCCTTCCCGGTGTGGGTTAAAAAGGAGAACTAGCGACATGCAAATGACAAGCAAATTGGAAGAGACAAAAAGAAAGGCAGCTATAATAAACAAGACAAAGAGGAGGCTCAGAGGACCGGAGCAGGAGTTTAAAGCTGGGGATGAGGAACTTCGGCGGGGACGGGGGACGGAGGAAGCTCGGAACCCCCCCATAAAGAAGCCAAATCCTCGCTGCGTTTTCCGTCTGCCCGCAAACCTGCCCTCCAACCCACGGGATGAAATAAAGACCGGTCCACAAAAGGTGGCAGCGAGAGAGCGAAGGGGACGGGGGGGAGGATCACCTAACAACGAGCAGGTCACTTACTCTTCAGCCCTGGGCAGGCTCCGGTGAGCGCTCCATCGGGCTCGGCGCTTACCAGTCCCGACCGCTCTATCTACCGCGGAATTACAACTACTCAGCTAATAAAGTCATTGAAAATTTGCCCCCTGGAAAAAGAAGCACAGGTTTGATAGCGGTGATCAGTGTTTTGCTGGGGATTCCATCCCTTTCCCCCCACCTCCCACACACACCCCCCCACACACACACCCCCGCCCCGACCAGTTAAAGAGCGAATTTAAAACAGAAAAAAAAAAAGAAAAAAAAAGACAAAAAAAAAGAAGAAGGATCCGAAAAGGCCGAAAAAAGCCGGGAGGGACGGAGGGGGCGCGGGGAGGGAGCGGGTACTTACTCCGTGCAAAGGCGACGAAACTGAGCCTCTTTTTTTTTTGCCGGTGGAAGGAGAGGAAGGGAGCCACGCACACGCACATGCACCCACCGCACGCGCCCCGCACACGCACACGCACCCACACGCGCGCACGGACAGACGGACACGCGCGCGCAGCCGGCGAGCCCCGCCGCTGATGAATATGATAATCGGGCGAGGGAGGGCGAGTGCGGGCGGGCGGGCGGGCAGCGGCCGCGGGGCTGCGGGCGCGGAGCGGAGCGGTGCGGCGCGGAGCGGCGCGGGGGCGGGCGGGCGGCGGGGCGGCGGGGCAGGGCTGGGCTGGGCAGGGCTGGCCGAGCCGAGCGAGCGCTCCGCACCGCCACAAGATTTACTTTAAGACACAGCTGAAGGAAACAGGAAGACTAGACGTCACGCTCGGAGTGACGTGAGCCCGGCCCGGCGCCCAATCGGGAGGCTCCTTGGGACGGACGGGGGGGACGGGGAGAACTTGGCAGGAGCGGGGAGAGAGGAGAGGGGAGAGTGGCGGGGGGGGACGGGGGAGGAGGGGCCTGCCCGCCCCGCCCCCGCGGGAAGGTGGCGGCGGCCGCGCACCTGCGTGGGGGGGGGACGGCACGGACGGATGGACGCGGACACGGGGCGGGAGCGCCGGCAGCCGCGGCCCGACGGGGCGCCCCCCCCCCCGCCCCCCCGCCGTGCAGGCTGTTGTCCGCCCCGCGTGGGGAGGGATGGAAGAGAAACTTTAGGAAAGTGATCCCCGCGTGGGGCATGCGGGGAAGTTTTCCACGCGGGAAAGCTCCCGCAGAGGAGTGCCGGGGCGCGGGGCCGCTGCCGCGGCGTGCGCGTCTTTCACGCGTTAAGCACCGGGGAGGCGAAGCAAAACCCCACTCGCGGGCGCTGCCCCTACGCCGGTCACAAACTTTAAGAGAAAGAGGGCAGCGGCCGCCCCCCTCCCGGAACGGCGTCCCTGGGCAGCGCCGGTACCGCGCACCGCGGGGCTGTCGGCGGGAGTCGCGTCAGCCGCTTTCCACGTGCGACGCGGAAAATAAACACGAAAACGAGCATCAGGTTGCGGCGCCCGGAACAACGGGCGGTGCCCCGGCCCCCCGAACAAGCGCGCCCCAAGTTGCGGTCGAGTTGAACCCATCCCCGGCTCAGCACAGCCCGCTCCCGGCCGGCTCTGGCGGGAAAGCGCTGGGAATTTTGTTCGTGGGGTAAAAAAAAATCCTCAAAGAGGATCTCCCCGGCAGATGCCGGCTGCAATCCGGAGCAAAGCCTGCCGGGCGCGCTTTGTCCCGCCGTGAGCGCCGGTTTCCGCGGCGTGGGGCAGGGAGCGCCCGCACCCCGCCGCGGTTGCCGGAGAGGGTCGCCCGGCCGCTGCCGGCGGAGCGGCGAGGCTTCCCGTAGGAAAACAGCCTCAGGCTTGCAGGCGGCAGGGGAATAAATTGAGGAGAGGGAATAACGTCCTGCGGCAGGACAGACGGCAGAGGAGCTCTGCAAGGCGCTCGGCGGCAGGTAAGACGGCGCTGCCTCGCCGGGCCTGTCCGCGCCCGCCCCCCGGGCCGGCGGGAAAGGGAGCCCCGAGTGAAGGGGAGCGCCCGGACGGGGCGAGGGCAGGCAGCGCTGGCGCGGGCGGCCCTTGCCAAAACTTGCGCCACAGCTCCGTGCCAGCGGCGAGGGGCCGGGCCGCGCCTCGCCTCCTGCCCGCCCTGCTGCCGTCGGCGCGGGAGCCGCTCCGCTTTCCCCCACCCCCTCTGTCTCACGAGAGGGGAGCTGTGGCGCCCAGCCCCACGAATGGGTGCCGACAGCCCCGCCGCCTCCCGCGGGGCTGGCCGGGAACGGTGGCCACTCGGCGGGGCGCACTGCGAGGGCTGCCCTCCGCGGCCAAACTTTGGGAGCCGGCACGGGCATCAAACCCGCCTCCCGGGGTCCTGCCCTGCCCGCGGGGGTGAAACGTGTGGCTCCCTGCCGCGATTCTCCACCACGCTGCTCGCCGGCGGGGCCGAGCTGGCCGCCGCGTCGGGACGGTTGGCGGCTCCGCGCTGCCTCCGCGGCAGGGAGCGGGGTCACTGGTGCGGGTGGGTGGGTGGGTAACGGGATAAAGAAATCGGGACTAAGAAATCGCTTGGCACTGGCCGAAGCGTCCCTGTCGCGCTGCCGGGGCTGCCGGTGGGAAGCTTCTCCCGAGTTAAGAGAACACAAATCTCGCTGCCGCTGCCCCGGCCGGCGGATGACGAGGAGATGCCGCCGGTACCGCTCGCCCTAGAGCCCGGCACCGCTGCGGGAGAGGAAGCCTTTCGGGCCCGTCGCCAGCGCGGGCCTTCCCGGGGATGCAGCGCCCGGCACGTCGGGGCGCACAAGGGGCAGGCGGCTGCCGGCCCGGCCGCCGTGGGGCAGGGCGAGGGAGCCGCGGGGCTGCTTTAACCGCGGTCCTCCTCGGCCCCCGCCGCCGTGCCAGAGCCCCGCTTCTCGTCGGGTGGGCAGCCCCGCACGGCCGGGCGCCCGCGCAAGCCGTGCCGTGCTGGGTCCGAGGCCCGTCCCGCGGCCGGCGCTGGCCACCTCAGCGCCGTGGCTGACCATAGATCCCCGGTTCAACGGGGCGCGTCCCGAGGCTCTCCGCTGCTACCGCTTTCGTCCCCCAGCCCGAGCGCCGGGCGGCCCCGGAGCGGTGCCCGGTGCCGTCGCACCCTCCCGCCCCCGTTGGAGCTTCTGCCCGCCGGGACGGCTTCGCCGCAAGTTGTTTTAACGTGACACCTTTAAAAATAGGAGCGACGGGGCTGGGGCGTCCAGCCAGCGGCCCCGGCGGTGCGCGGCGCGGCGCTGCGCTGCGCTCCGCGGGCGCGCAGAGGTCGGCGCAGGCGGCCCGGCCTCGGCGGGAGGGCTCGCTCCCTGCCTGTTCTCGGGGGTGACACGTTCAGCCTCCCGGTGTAGCTGTAAGTGCTGCAGGGGCTGCGGAACAAGGGTGCAGAAGTGTGTCTGGATGCAGGGGCAGATAGGCTAAATTTGGCAGGTGAATGACTCGCTTGAATTCTTTCCTCCCCCCCCCCCGCCCCCTTTTAAAGGACACCGGGATACACATAGAGGTGAAGCTGAATCATGCAAATGCTAATAAATAAATAAATAGCTGCCTTTGACACGATGCTTGTCACCACCGGGACTCAACTTCAGACACTGGTGATTTACCCAGAAGAGAAACTGAGGCACTGAGAGTGGAGCGATGTCCCCAAGGTCACCTGGCAGAGCAGTGGCAGCCAGCCAGGCCCCAGCCACGGGTACCATGTGCGCAGGCTTTCACCCACCATCTCGCCCTGCTGCCTGGTTTCTGTAGCCGCTTGCAGGTTCCCTTCCTCCAGCCCCGTGCCTTGCAACTTTTTTCAGGTCTAAATGCACTGGCCCTATGACCTGCCACACCAGTAAGCCCAAGTGGAATGAAATGTATGCTTTCCACTCCTCCAGTGTCTCGGGCACTGAGTGCTCCAGTCCCTTCCTCTCTTTTAATCCTGGAAGGTAGGCAGCCTCTTAAGGAATGCAATTTGATGTTTCAGAGCTCAGCAGCAAAAATAATGCCTCACCCATCACCTGTATTTTAGAGGTGGAGGAAAAGCTCTTCTTCCTCCAGAATTTAATCCCTCAGAAGGGGTCCAGAGGACCCCCATGGCAGCAGTTCATGTTCAGGGTTTGTAGTGAGCAAAGTCGTCCCTGGTGCCTTCTCCAGGGCCTGGTGGCTTGGGCAGTGGCCGGGCAGCCTCTTGCTGCTGTGGGTGGGTGTGTGGCTCTTTCTGTTCCTCGCTAGCTGACTGCAAGTGTGGTCCCTGCTAGTGAGCTGTCATGGATTCCAGTCTGTCTTCAAACTCCTGTCGAAGTCCCAGATGCTTTTCCTGCTAATGAATAGATCGTACGGTAGTCACCAGGTCCTTTTCTTGGTTGTTAATAGATTATAAGGTTGTCACACTTAATTTTCTGAGTTATGAGCATTTCGAAGCCCAGCAAAAGGTAATTATGTTCACGAAGTTTGGATTCAAAGGCTGGGTGTGCTCAGGTCTGCGAGCTCTCTCCTCCTGCCCCTCTGCCTAACTCTTGGTGTGTGTCACAAACTTCAGGTGAAAATACTGCATTTCCTCCAGGTATGGGTGTTGTCAGGTCTGTGTTCAACTGCTAGGTTTGCTCCAACAGAACTAAATCCTCGAAATTTTGGTGCCTCTGAAGAGAAAAGCTTTCTGTGCTTGCATTTCTTTCTTTAAGGGGGAAACACACCCCACACCCCCCCATGCTAGAAACTTAGGAAAACTTTTGCAGTATGGCCACGTCCCTTTGGAGTCTGACAACAAAATTGGAAGTGACAGGGGTATATTGTTCAAATTGCCTTTTCTTTGATCATTTTCCTTGCTGTGTCTGTTCCAACTAGATGAGGGAACAGGGCTACGAATACACAGCAGGTTTTGTTTTTCTGCCCCCCCCCTTTTTTTTTTTTGCAGGGGTGGGGAAGATCCAGGTACTCCCATGCATGAAAAGAACATCCTGCAACCACAGAGGCCCAATTCTGCTGTTGCTTAAGCTGATGTGAGTTAAAAATAACTCTACTGATATCAATAAAACATCATCAGGGTGTTGGAGAAAGAAGAGAACTGGGTGCCTGATGTGTGTAATTCAGAGTTTTTTCCTTGCTTCCCTTTGCCCTGGCTCCTCTTTTCAAAACCAAAACTTTGGGAAGGAAATGCCTTTAACCTGGAGAGTGAATGCAGCCTAGGTGGTGCAGCAGAGAGCAATTTAATTCAAGAACCGGGTATTGATGGGAATAGAATTGTTAAAAAATAAGATAAAATAAAAAAACCCCAAACCAACAAAACCCCTCACAACCTCCAGAGAGGAGAAAGTGAACTAAACTAATCCTATTAAACGTGGTAGCATGTTTCTGTGGAGCTCGCTGAGAGATTAAGCACAGGAAAAGGGATAAGTGCTGCTTCAGTTTCACTAAACTAATGTGACAACTTGTCATTGGAAATCTTTACAGCTTGTTAGCAGATGACTAGCTGATTCAGATATGTTTTCTACCATTTCCTTTGTGTCTGGGGGTGGTGTTTTTTCTTTCCTGTTCCTTTCTTATCCTTACTGCTTTATTTTGCTTTTTAATCCTTCATGTCTCCTTCAAGTGAAAACATTTAACTTGCTTTAATCAATATTTTGTTTTGAAGATGTCCCTTGACCTTTTGTTTGTGCAAATTAACCTTCAAGGGCACCTCATTCATTCATTAACCTCAGTGGGATGCCGTATCCCGTGTACACGGCATTTTCGGATGCATAAAACGTTTATGTACATTTAGACATACACAGTGAATAACTGATCCTGCTGCAGTTACTACTGCTACTATGATACAGTCATTTTCCTTCCATCTCTCTCTTTCTTCCTTCCTATCTCCTTTTTCTTCTTTTCTTTCTTTCTTTTTCTTTTGTTCTTCCTCTCATTTTTCTTTCTCATTTTTCTTTCTTTTTCTTTTTCTCTTTCTCTCTCCTTTTCTCCCTTTCTTCCTTTCTTCATTTATTTGTCTTCCTTCTCTTTCTTTCTTTTTCTCTCTCTCTTTTTCTCACTTCACATGTTGTTTGTATGCAGAAGGCAAGCAAAATAGCCAGGCTGGGAGAACTTTTAGCATTAGTAATTTCATTTCAGAAGCAGGTGTCTGGGTGCTTTAGAAACATATGGTGAGTCTTAATCTCCTCTCTCCTCTCCTCTCCTCTCCTCTCCTCTCCTCTCCTCTCCTCTCCTCTCCTCTCCTCTCCTCTCCTCTCCTCTCCTCTCCTCTCCTCTCCTCTCCTCTCCTCTCCTCTCCTCTCCTCTCCTCTCCTCTCCTCTCCTCTCCTCTCCTCTCCTCTCCTCTCCTCTCCTCTCCTCTCCTCTCCTCTCCTCTCCTCTCCTCTCCTCTCCTCTCCTCTCCTCTCCTCTCCTCTCCTCTCCTCTCCTCTCCTCTCCTCTCCTCTCCTCTCCTCTCCTCTCCTCTCCTCTCCTCCTCCTCTCCTCTCCCTCTCTTTCCCTTGGCCCTCCCCCACCAGCAAAGGCATGATCGTTGAGTAAATGGAAAAAACCCTTTTACGACATTAAAGGAAGGCTGTTTAGAAAAGGAAGGCCCTGCTGAGGTGTAGAGGAAGCCTGTTTATTAACACTGGACACCTCTTATCTCAGGCAGCTCCAGATGGATGTCCCCTTGGTAATTCCCACTCTGTGCCAAGTGGGGTTAAGCAGGGTAACCACCACCTTGACGTGAGCTGGTGATCACCAGGGGATCATCGGCCCCTTCAGAGAGAAATTTTAGCAGAAACTTGGTGGGGGGAGGGAGAGCCATCAGGCTTCAGCATAAAAAGCGTGCACGTGGCCAGCTTTACCTTTGTGGCTGTAAATTGCTTGCTGCCTGGGACAGAGCCAGCTTTTGATTGAGAGATAAAGTAGTTCAAATCTGTCAATAATTAACTGTCACTCAATTAAGGCTTTCTTAACAAATTAGCACTTGGTAGCACCTAGGGTGCAGGTTTTTCATGGGAAAAGGCTGATAGAGTGACGTTGGCCATTAAGTTTGCCCGCTGAGTATCAGCTAATGTCCTGCTCAGTTTAAACACCGCTGTGTAAATTTGGTGAATTGGTTCCCAAACCCTCTTTTGAGAGATTGCTTCTCAGATTAACCATTTGTGCCTTCCCAAGCTACACGGTGCAGGACGGGGTTTGCTAAATCAGCGAGCTGTCCGTGATTGATCGGGCGGTCCTTGCTGTCAGCTCCGAAGGAGCAGCCTGACTGAAGGAGGTCTTCGGTTTGAATTGACAGCGGTCGGTGGAGCCCCCTAAGACCCTGCAGGTCCATGGGAACGGGCGGAGTGGAGGGAGTTACAGAGTCTGCCTCCAGTGTAAGCCGCTGCGATGTGTTTCTGTCTCACGCAGGCCCTTGCTCTTCCCCAGCCTGCCCCTTCCGCTGGGTCAGTTGGGAAGGTTTAAAGGGAAAATATGTCCACCCGCTTTATCCCACAAGGAGATTCTCATCCAAGCAGCTGCCACCAGGCTGTGACTGCTTGTCTCTTCCAGCCTTACGTGGCCCTGGGTACCTGGCTTCACCAGGGCTTGTCAGGTCAAATGCATTTCCAGAAATACTGCAAAGCTCCGTGTTCATGCCTCTCCCCAAGATTCCTGGAAGAATCCTTCTGTGGCAACAGAGGTAGCGTTGGTGCTTCTCTGGTAGCAGACATTTTGCCAGTTGCCTTTCACCCCTCTTTGAACTGGCAATGCTGTGGGTATGTCATGCCACTCTTCCTCTTAATTCTCTATTCAGGAGTTGTAAGTGAATGTCAGATGTCAGCCAGATCCAACAGAGCCATCCCGGTTCACATCAGCTGGTGATCTGGCCCCCCGTTTGTGTACGCTGCTGGATTGACGCTGCCGGGACGGGGATTCCCTCGGTACATGATTTCACAGCAAACCGCAGACTCTGGAAGCGGTCATCATTTGTCACATCAGCCCTGCTGAGGAGGAACCCATCTCTAACGAGTCAGAAAACCCTTTGCTCTCCGTTGGCATCGAATTCTGGTGTCACACGCGGTTGCACCTCCAGGAGGTGTAACCGCTGAGTATGTTTGGAAGTCAAACGCAAAACTCTGGCAAATGCAGGTTCTGATTCACGCTGTATTCCAGGAGAGGCTGCAAGGTGGAAGATGATTTTAGCTTCAGCTCTGATACGTTCCTCTGATACGGGTTTATGCTCAGTATGGGTTTGGTTAAATCAGTCACCGCTTACCTCGCTGAATTGTTTTCCATCTCTTTTGACCAAAGCACGCCTTACCTGCAGCGTGGGCCAAAGCCATGCTGGACAAGAGTTTAAAAACAAAATTTGGGAAGCTTTCCAGGCTGTTCATTTTGAGTGAGGACCTCAGGGATGCGATGTTGTCTTGTACAAAAACTAATCCCGATGCAGCTTTCTTTCTATTAATCATATCAGAAATGCTGCCAGAGAGGGACAGCTCTTAGCCAGCACCACTCTACCGTAGTTCAAAGATAGGAGCTGTTTCAGCAACCTCCATGTGGAGGGGTTAAAAGCACATTAAAAAGTACTTTGTGTTGCCCTGTCCCAGTACTTGCATTAAAAGTCTTAAGAAGTTTAAAATCATAAAGCAGGAGAAAAGGAAGCACATTCGCTAGTTTAAAACGGTACCCTACCCTACCCTGAACAATCAAAGCTGGTGTGGAACAGGAAATGTAGTTTAATTTTACAGATTTATGTTCCCTTGGTTGGTTGGTGTTTTCAAGAAAGAGGAAGGTATTTCTCTAGAGGGATTATCAGCTGGGGAAAACAATTCTGACTTTTTTTTTTTGTGTGTGCATTGAATTAATTTATTTTTATATTATATAGCAGCAGTTTTGAGAACCCATCTTTCCTGATAAAAAGCCATTCCTGTTATCTGAAGAATGCATACAATCTGTCACCTCTAAGGACTCAGCCCTTCAAGGCATTGAGGAACGATTTGCTGGGGCAGAGAGGCATCTAACAGCTTTTCGAAACAGTTGCAGGAGCTATACTGTTAATTCTAGCAGGACACAGGTGCCTGGAAGGTTTTGAAAGGTCCTGAATAAGCCAGTGGATTTAGGAGCCTAAAGCAGAGCATAGGCTGACTTCAGGTGTCTGTGTACAAAACTGCCATCGTGGATCACCCAGCTCAGGAGACACGCTCCTGAGGTCCTGCAGTGCTGTTTCGGTGCTTGCCAGAGCTGTCCCGCAGGGATCAGCTACGTGCAGGGGTGTCTAGGAACTGTTCAGGAGCCAGCACACAGGCTTTGCCCATGCCTGCCCTTGTTTTCTTTGCAAGATGTCCTCATGGTGGTGTCAGTACCCATCTTTCATAGGATAGCCTACAAGTTAGGGCGGCTCTCCTAGAGGTGGGAAATTTGTGTTTAACAGTTTCCTTGTCCCAAAGCCATGCAAAGTCATGGCTCTCTTCTCTCTCAAAGTGTGCTGGCCACCAGGCTGTGGGATGGGATCATTCTGACCCCTCCTTTGGGGGTTTGTCCTGCCGCAGAAAAGAACCAAACTATGACAGGGTCAAAAGGAGAAGAAACGAGTGAGCTTGACTTCGTGGAAGATGCTTAAAACAGGACACTGGGAGGGGGCAGTGCTCTGCTTCCAGGATTGTATATTTTGCCTGTCTATAATGGCTCTGTAATGCAAAATACATCGCTGGCCCAGGGAGGAGGGCCCGGGAGTCCCTTAGCCCAGGAGATGGATCAGGCCACTGGGGCGTGCTCTGCTCGCTGACCCTCTTTCTGGCCTCGGCAATCTGTGAGCCTTTCTGTAATAATGCACAGCTTCGCTGGAGTGGGTGGAGGGTGTCACTGAAGTTAACAGGAGGGCTCTAACATCTCTCACGGATTTTAGCCTTGAGTAGCTGTATCATTAGGTACCTGCCTAATGTGAAAAATTCATCCTGGAGTGCCCTAAGCTCCCACTGAAGTTACTGGGCTCACACTCAGCAGTATTTGGGCCAAAATAACGTAGGTGCCTTTTTCTAGAAAGAAAATGCATCCCTGACATAAAGGTCAAATGGCATTTATAACAACATTAATAATTTCAGAGCATCATGCTATTGAGTTCTAGGAATGATTAGACCTGTTTGGCAATACTGTGCAGTTGCTTTTACAACAGAAATACGCTGTTTACCCCCAGAGAGATTCATAAGGGAAAAAATCCAATCTGTATCAATGAGTAAGATATTTTCCTTACCAGAGTTATTGATTTAAATATTGACTTCGCTGCTGGAGAGTTATTTCACTGCGTGCTGCAGATACTCATTGTCGAGTGACATGTGTTTTATGTACTAATAAAAATGTGATTTCTGGTCCAGTAGACTTACCTGGATGATTCTGTGCATTCGGTTTGGTCTGAAGCAGTTCTCCTTTCTAGGACTGAGTACTCATTTTCTTCCGAGTGTCAGTGCACTTTGCTCCGTGTAAATCACTTGCAACTAAGATCAAACCAAACAAACGTTAAAAAACCCCCGCGCACAGCCCCTTTGTCCCATTCGTTCATTTTCCTTTCAATCTTTCAGCGATGGGTTTAGGCTCTGCAAGACAGAAGTTCTTTATTTAGCAACAGAAAAGGTGCCGCCGCAGAACCTGTTACAGCTTGTCAGAAAACCAGCCCGAGTGTGTTCTGGGACAAGGACTGTCTTTTTATTGCTGGGTTATACAACAGCTCTCGCCTTGCCTTGCTGACCCCGATCAGGCCTGGCGATAGTAATATCGACAGCAATAGCTTACGCCGCCGAGCAGCAGCGCAGTGCTGGGGAGGGCTGCGATAGCTCCCACCGCGGGCCAGATGTGCCACCTCCCCCTTGTGCAAAGTGCCGGCCCGGGAGGACAACACCTCCAAGAGTAAAAATCCCAACACCCCGTAGCCCCCAGCGTACAGACAGGATGATTTATTTCACCGGAACATTGTATCCACGAAGCAGGGGGTGTTGCTGAACGGTTTCACTGATGCCGAAGTTCTCGTTGCTGCAGAGCCGGTCCTTCCCGCGGAGCCTGGACCCACGCGTGCGGGTGGAATTGCACGCTCCCAGCAGCCCCACTCTGGAGGGCAGCCGGGCGCGCTGCTGCCACGCAGCTCGGTGGCACCGAGGTCCCTTGGGACCGGGAGCACAAGGTGGTGGATAATGACCTAAGTGCTTGTGGTCCCTCCCTCTTATGCGCCGTTGGGACAAGATGAAAACGTGAGGCAGTGGTAACACTCACACCGCAGCTCTTTGGCCTCTTCAGGAATGACCCCAGCTGCCTGCAAGTGGGATAACGAGAAAATAGGGTTGTTTTCACAGGGGAACTGCATGCAAAAGATTGCTTTTGGTCTGAAATTCCTCAGGTCCGCTGGTGCCCACAGCTTCTAGACACTAGCACTGCCATTCGCAGCAGAGGACTGGTGCTGCCAACATGCAGGAAGATGGGCTTCGCCTAGGAAAAGTCTCCCTGTGAATCTTTCCCTTGGGAACGCTGAATTTGAGACCACGCCTATGGATCCAAGGCCTTTGCTCAGCTCTTGATCTGTCAGGACGGAAAGCGGGGCAGAGACATGCGCTCCTGGAGGTTTCCCACAACCAAGAAGGGGCAGGGCTGGCAAATCCCAGACCCCATGAATAGAGCTCTTCTCCACCTAGCCTCTGCTAACAGGGCTCAGTGGTGCTGTCACTAGAAGCTGTTTATTTTGGAAGAAACAGGGATGAAGAGGACTTTGGGTCACTTGCAGATTTTTTTTTTCCTGGAGTGAATTTACAACGAACATGAGAACTGGAACTACGGCACAAATTCACCTTACACTTGAGGTTGCTTAGCTTAGTGATATCCCTTTCCGTCTACTTGCAGACAAGGAATTTGTCTTTTTCTTTGACCACAATGGTTTAAAAGAAATTTTTGGGTAAACAGTCGTGCCGAGTCTTTATTAACCCCAGCAGTGTAATTTCTCATTACAAGACTGTGATTCAGAGGAAACAGCGCTGCTAAAACAGCTACTGAGTCCCAGCAAAAATGACAGTTTTCCTCAATCAGTTCCTTTTGTGACCTTGATCTGAACCTTAATCTGTTTTAGCAAAATTCTTTTTATTAGCCATTCATACTTAATCATACTGCTAATTTTCCTGTTTTTAAACTATCAATTTAAGGCTGCTTTTTCATGTAACTAATCAAGGCTGATGTATGTTATTTTGGCTATGATTTCTAATAATTATTCTTAAGAGTTTTTTAAGTCTGCATTTTCCATAGATAGCTGTCACAATTGTAGATAGGGGCAGAATGGCTTGTTTCTGCGATATTGCACGTACAAGTCCACTTTCTTTACTGAAAATAACCATTATGAGCATTGTACGGGGAACCTGAGCCTCCTCTTCTAGTCTTTCCTTACATCACCCGTTGCTTTTCATTAGTATTATTATTGCATTGGAGGGAAGAAGGCTTTTCAGGATCAGGCTCCATTTGAGATATTTAGAATAAAAAAATTTTGCAGCTGCCTCGCAAAGATTGTAAACTGTTGCAGCTAGTGACGAGTGATTTTTCTTTGCCTACGATATTAAAGAACAGATTGTGTTACTATACTTATCTCTACCTTTACAAACAAATACACCAGGAAAATACGTCGAGCAGAAGAAACCACGCTTGTTGTCAAGCGCTTAGCGACACTGACTGCAGGTTTTTGTACTTTTTGGCAAAAGCCTCAAAACGCAGTGTGGCTTGGTTAAGCTCTGAATTCTTTACAGTGTAGAGGGAGCTTTTTTGTGTCCGTAGTATGCGCTCGGCTCTCCACCGAAGGCAGCACTTCGCTGCTGCTAGTTGGCGTTCGTATGGCTGCTGCAGAGATCGCAGCCCCTCGTCCCGGGCTTTGTACCCACCAGAGACGCTTCTCCCCCCACCGGGCTGATTAACGCCAGTTAATGATCTTAAAAGCCTGGCAATTCTGGTTAGGTTTTTGTTGAAGTTTGCAGCGCCGACCGAGTACCGGGGGCTTTGTGCCTGTGCAGTGGGGTGGTTGCAGGGGGTAGGACACATCCCCCCCAGGTAGAGGTGCCGTTGGAGCACTCGGGGAGAAACATCACAAGCATTTTCCAGCCTAAACCTCCCCCTCTGTGCTCAGTGGGACTTTGTCAAGTGATGCGCTAGCATTTGGTTAGGGAGCGAGGCAGAGTTCTTAATTGCAAGTGAACTAAATCTGACAGGGAGGATTTTCTACCCGGAAGAGAGCAGACAGCCAGAAACTTGGGGGTTTTGTGTATTGTTTATGTGGGTTTGGGTTTGATTTTTGATTTTTTTTTTTTTGGTGGAAGATGCTCAGATATCTTGGTACTGGGTTCCTGTGCCAGATGGAAGGCAGTGGCTGGAAGAGTAGATGAACAAAGACTCTTCACAACCTTTTTCCCTAATTAAATCCCTTTTTGCTGTAAAAGTGCAATGTTTTCCCCACCAGATTGAAAGGATTGCCGTGTGTGATTGTTTAGAAAGCTACAGGTTAATTGTGTTATATGTATCTGTAGAAAAATTAATACTATGTGCAAAAATGGTTGAAAGTGCTCCAATAGCCCGTTAATTAACTCAGCCCTATAGTTAGCAGGGTTGGCATTAGAGGAAAGAATAATGCCTTTTCAATCCGAAACCTTCCCTTCCCTCCCCATCCATTTTATCTCTTCTTGTCACTTCCTATTAGCTGATCATGACATCTTATCTTTTTCCTGAAGGGTGGGCCAGAAGATTACTTTGGAGCTCATGTAAGTGACACTCCAAGGATTGGCCGGCAGCAGGTTCAGCGGCCGTGGCCCCCGGAGCTGCGGGATGTCATCCCCATGACATGCCTGGAAACCCCAGCTCATCCCTCAACTGTCCGGTTGCAGCAGCGTCTCCATCATGTTGCACTTCAAGTCTGACACTGGCATGGGTTCACGCTCCTCACCCGGGAACCCTCCTCTGTTTTGCTGAGGACTGTAGTTTTATTTTTAATGCAGAGTCCTTCACATTGGTGATGAGGGTTTCTTTTGCAAGATGGGATTCTGCCATAGGAGGGGATGGCTGGGCATCGTACACCAAATGTACACTCGTGTGCAGAGAGAGGAGCTGTGCACAACAGCCACCTAAACAGAATTTGGAAGGTATTTCTTTTTTCAGTGATTTTGAAAGGTCTTGGGCTGGTAGCTCCAGGCACCAGCTCTGGTCTCTAGACTTTCTCTTTCACATCACTCTGTGGGAAGCAATTTTGAGGAAGGCTCTGCCAGCCTGGAGCTGTGGGGCTGTTCCGGCAGCTTTGCCCCACACCAGCCACCTGGTCCCCGGAGCCCACGACGCTCCCAGTGAGGGGACACAGCCAGAGTGCTTCCCACCAGCTGTAGCCAGACATCATGGCTCGTGCTGGAGGGACTCGGTGCCGGCACCGTAATTGCAGGCTATCTCGATTTTTTGCTGTGGTATTACAGATTTCCCCAGGGAAGCCCACAACTATGACCATGTACATGGTAACGTTGTCAGGCATGAGTCATTTTCTTCCTTCTCTCTCTGTGTCTCTGTCTCTGTTTCTCCTTTCACACACGCTCACAGATGCAAGCACAAATCCACAAACTGGTAAATAAAATTTAAATGATGCTTTAGTGCATATTCAGCCCTCTTTTTTCTGGCTGAGTGTACAGTTTGATGTACTTTTTTTTTTCCCTATAAAATGTAGCACAAAGTGTATGAGCCATGTGAATGTTGATACCGGAATGATGACTTTTGCATCTTCTGCTTTGGCTTTTTACAGAGTGCTTTAACTAAAAAATTAATCAGTGAAGGCAATCCTTAAAAAATAACTTTGTCAGTATAGTAAAACAAGAGATTTGCAAATTGGGAGACAGGGTCACTGTTTAAGAAGATTTTCCACCTGATACTCCTTCATCAATACTCCAGCGCTGCTAAGCTTATTGCTGCCTTTTTTCCTACACATCTGAATAAATGCAATGTGTGTAGTCTCATCGTACTGTGCTGGCTACACTATCATCATTCACATGAGAAAGTACTTGCAGGTTTGGTATCCTTGGCTCTGAATTCCTCCAGGAACCAACTTTATCGTGTACTCTAAGTGTTCGCTTTGGTGCTTTAAAAAAAAAGAGAGCATCCGCTGAAAGAAAGTTAGGAAAAGTGCCACGAAGTTGCGGGCTGCCTGAATTAAGGTTGTTTTTACAGGACAAATGTGGCAGATTTGTGCATCCTGATTGTTCTGAGCAGCACCGCGCAGGAGATCGCTGCTGAACCGTCCTCTCCGTCTTAAGCGGCAGCGGATTTGATTGCCCCCCTCCTCTGCTTTTGTCGCTCTTTCTCCAGCACAATGTGTGAGACAGGGTCTGAAACCAGTGCTGCGTTGTCACCTAACAGGCAGGGCGACAGGGCAGTACCGTAAAGCACAGCAGGGCTCAGCTCAGGTGGTCCTGGGGAGTGTCAAAGTGGGGGATGCAGGTAGAGTAAGAAGGTAAATTTGTGTATCACAGTGGGCGTCTGGATGAAAACTTTGGCTGCAGTGACCGGATCTGTGTGGCCAAGCGTGTGCCAAAGGCACCGCTGAGGATATGAGACCATGAGTTTGGTGGCAAGGCGTCAGGTTTTGCGTTTTGTTAGATTTACATTTGTGGAGTGAAGCGAGGTTGAATAATTTATAGTGATGACCCCTTAGATACCATATGTCATGGTTTTTTTAAAGCACTATGGGTTTTTTTAAGACACAAAAGAGAACAATGACTGGAGTCAAACTTTCTTAATTTTATTCAAGAACAGAATAGTTAAAAATGCTTGGAGTAACGGGAGCCCTTTCTGCTCACTTCGAATCTGCACTAGACTTGACAAGTCAGCATCACTCTGTTTTTGCAGTGAAAAATAAATCCAGAGTGGTTGCACAGCATCACACGCAGGAAGAAATGACAAGACTTTTACACCGGTCTCCCTAAGCCTGCAGTGGAGTGATAAAGTTTAGTGAAAGCATATTTCTGTCCATTGGTTAAAAATGCATTTTTAAATAAATAATGGCTCTATTCCCATCCAGCAGTAGTCTTGATGTCAGAGGGAAATTTTTGTAGGTGGTTCGCGCTGCTGTTTCTGGGACATCACACTGGAAATATTCTATTGCGTATTTTATTTTGCCATGAGAAAAATGAAATCCTCTCATACTAGGAGTTCACATGTCCCTTTAAGTCTTAAAATATGTTAATTTTACATGCCAAAGTCTTAAGAAGTGTTTGACTGCCCATGGCTTTTGTGTGCATCTCCAGATGGCAGATGCCATTTTGTGTTTCACATTAATTGAGTAAATTTCCTTGCTCTTTGTACATATTGCAGAGGAAGCCATTCTCTGCTTTCAATAGGACAGAACAGCTCTTTGGCATCAAACCCTTCTGGTCTGGTGGTACTAAAACTGTTTTAAGGTGGAATTCTGAGAACAAGCTGTTGGCAATACAGATTTCCTCTATTGTAGATGAAAGTCAGACGTTTAACGGCTGTCTTGGTGGTGTCTTGAGGGTTTTTCCTGGTGAATTGTGAGACAAACCAGCTAGGTAACCTTAGGGGCTGAAGATATCTAATAAGATATATGTTTTTTCAATATTCATTTAGCTAAAGGAAAAAAAAATTCTTTCATCTTGGAGGGTACTGTTTTCCATTCATTTTTTTGCCAGTTCTGCTTTTTTTCCCCTCTTGCTTTCTGGATATTAAAAAAAAAAAAGTCTTAGGGCATTTAAAATACTTCACTGTGTCCATATATTAGTGTATTTATGGAAATTTGCAGTACTAATTTTTCGGGCACGAGCAGCGAAAGAGGGTGTGGTGGGACCGCCACAAGAGACACCCGAGGTTCCCTATGATGCTGTCCTGTGCTGGGATGCAGCAACGGCCACCCCGCTGCTGGTCATCCTCGTGTGTCTCCTCCAGCACAATGCCTGTGGGATCCCTGCCACACCGAGCCCAGTCGAGCACCACCAGTGTGCCCCGAGGTGCCTCACATGAGGACATTTTAGCTTTGAAAGCTGTGGTGCTGGGATGAAAAGGTGTCACGGTTGTGTAGCTGGGCATGCCCTGAGTCCAGATGGATGTCTGTAGGGAGGTTATTGTATTTATAAAAGTTAGGTGCTTGTGACAAGGAGACTTTATGCACAGCAGTGCTTTAGAAGGGTCTTAACATGTTTTTACGTCGAGGTAAAATGAGTCCAGCAATGAGACTTTAATCACATTTTTTAATTTTTTCTGTATGTTCCCTCTTTCCAACTCCCTGTAGAAGGGAGGCAAAACAAATACGCTGTCTGTTTGAAAAAGAGTGTAGAAGACAGGAGTTAATGCTCATCAAAGGAACCAAGATTATAAGTCATGTTATTAATCAGATTTTTATCGCGGTAAGTGGTGTCCACATATAGTTGAAGTGGGCAGTGTACATAATAACATAATTATGGGTGTTACAGTGACGTAACAGCAGCAGGAGCTCGGCTCCTGACTCCTTTGTTTTCCATTCACACCCACCATGATCTACTGCTATATTTAGTTGTTTTTCACAGTGCTACCTAATACTGTCATCCCAAGTATTTTTTTTTTTTTAAGTAAAAAAATAAAGATAAGACCGTATTGATTTTCCATGGAAGCCCAAACACTGGAATCTTTCTTTGCAGATGATAATTCAAACGGAGGGGAGGGTGGGGTTTTTTTGTTTCGTTTTGTTTTTTGTAGATTATTGTCATCTTTTGTGTGTGAAATGCAACCGCAGCCAGGGCAGAGCAGCAGCTGGTGGGAACCGTCCCAGTTCCACTGCCTTCTGCAGGCTGGGACTCTCTGTGTCGGCTGAGGAGCTGCTCCAGACAATTTAAGGCAAGTTCGTGGAGCGTGAAAGAGCTGAGATTATTATATAACTAAGTGGCGTTTGGGGATTTAAATAAAGGAAGTTTTGACTGCTGAATTGCTGTACTGTAAGAGTTCTCAGTCTATCATTCTTGGCACAGCTTGTTTGCATGGGCTCGCAGTCCAAAGACACCGGTGTGCTTCTCAGGTAGGGCTGGCATGGGACAGGGTGGCGAAGCTCAGAGCCTGGGAGGAGCCCACCGTAACTTCCCTTCCCATGCCCAGAGTTAGGCATTGCGATTCTCCCAAAAGAAAAGACCTTTTACAAACTCCAGTTTTTGTGGTGAGATAGACCCGCGGCGGTGAACTAATTATTGGTATGTGGGGCTGTGTGACACCTGTGGGCATTTTGCTTTGGCCCACAACAAGAAATAAAGAGGTTTAATGCCTCACGGAGCAGTGTATTTTCCACGTCCTTGTTATCACAGACCTGGCTCCTGAATTAAAGCAAAGGCTTTGTCAAACACCACCAAACCAAGTACACTGTGAGTGAAGCTTGCAATGCGGACATCAGAAGTGTCTTCTGTGTTTAGTAGTACAGGACAGTGTGATGCCGTTGGGAAGAAAAAAAATGGTCTCAGGAGTCCCAGACTAGATGAAGCCACAAGTCCAAGAGCCCTGGAAAGATGTTGTTTGCCGGCTTTACAATAGGTTTATTCAGCAGGAGTCAGCAGGGTTGCCTGTCTGTGTTCCTATATTCGAAGCTCATTCATTCCGTGCAACATAGGTCAGCTCTGGTGCAACTATTGATATCTGTAGAGCACTTGCCCTACTGCTGTGATTTTAAAAAAATAATCAGCGCTGTAGTTACAAAGCATTACTGGACTGCTCTATGTTGTATTTATTGCAGCGTCTCGGCTCTCTCTTTCTTTAGCTGAGTACACACACACAACGTCTTACCCAAACCGGCGTGAACATGTGAACAAAGATGGAGAGGGGTCCGTATAGGAAGAGCTTTCCAAAATTATACCGTCTTCCCAAGATCTTTTAAAAAGTATTTTAACAGCAGACAAACAAATCTCCTCTCCTCAGTTTCAGCCTCATTCTTTGTGAAAATTCAGTGACACTGCACTGAGGATCTAGGTCATTCAATATTTATTTTGATTTTAAATGACTCCAGAATAAATAAAACTTTATCTCTGCCTTCTCCTGAGCCTCTTTCAATCACTTCAGCTTTATGTAGGAAAGTGGTCACAGAATACCACCAAGTCACTATGTACTTGGGTATGTTTAGGAACTGCCTGCAATGGTCCATTGCATTTTTTGAGGGAGAGATGAGTGATGCCACGGGGAGCCACCCAGATGGAGGCTGCCAAGGTGCAAGACAAGAGGATCACCTGTAGCCAGCCATGCAGAAGGCAACTGATACATCAAATAGCAGTAGGACAGACAACCGATGTTTGTCTACTGCCAAGACAAGCACTTCTGTTAATGAGATCAATGCAATCTTCCATATCTAATAAGGCTTATGCTCAACTTGATGAAGGTGAAGACAGAAATTCCTAAAAAGCCTGATTTTAATAGCCGCGTTCAAGCAGAACTCCCTTTTGCCTCACTGGGCAGTGCAAAAGGCTTAGAGCGTAAGACAGGAGATTAGGATCTTGGGCAGAGGAATTCTCTTCATCGCTTTGCTTGGCATATGGCAGACCACTACCTCAGTTTCCCTGACTTCACAGTGTTGCTTTCTTTCCCCCAAAAAGAGTTGTCTGTCTGAATTCAAAAGCATGAATGAGGTTCTCATTTGCCACAATGCTTAAAGCCAGAGCAATCCTATAAATATGTAAATGAGAGTTTTGCTTTATCCTGGGAAGGGCTGGAACTTTCCTCAGGGGACTTTCTCTGACTTCAGGACTGGTTTCAGTAAGTACTCCTGCCAATGCAAAGTGGAAGTGCGTGAATAAATGAATTGGAAGATGTGCATGCAGCTCCTGCCACTCCCCAAATACCTTTCCCAGCTCTGAATGCAACACAGATTTTAATCATGGAGCAACAGATGATTGATGGATGATTAATAGCTCATTTACGAGATTCATTTAACTTCATTTTACTTATACACCGTATGTAGAATTAGTTAAGGCTTGTACAGGAAAGGAAGTGATGAGCCATTGTTCCCATTAAATTATAATGACAGCCTTCCTCATCACTGTATATTTATTATGTAAGAAAAGGAAATGTCTAGTAAAAATCTGTATAGGTTAATAACACCTTCATAATATAGTCCCTCTTTTCTATTGACTTGAATAGCCCTCCTACTGACTTTTACTGGATTATTAGAGTTAATTACATCAATTGCAATATAATTGATTCTTAAATACTATGTAGGAACCTCATACAATTATGGAAAAACAAAAGTCATCTAGACATCTCCGATCAGAAAAGATCTGGAATTCCTGCACATTTAATTCCTGATAATCACCAGTCAGTTTGGACATTAAGATTGCAGGGTTTCTTGTTTTCTTTCTGTTAGGTTTTGACAGAATTGATAGTTTTACAACATTTAACTCAGTGTGCATGGAAATATAAGATTAAAGAGACGAATGCAATTTACTAAAATCGTTACTTCATCTCCTAAAAGTGAAATGTATTACCTGCCTGTCTATATTAAAATACAACTTATGCTCGCACATGCATGCCCAAGAGGAAAAAAAAAACCCAGAAGTATGTATTTATCATTCAAGGTTGAAGTCCTTTATCCACAGGTGCAAGCGTTCCTACAGATCTTGCTTGCTAAAGTCACTGAGGGCCTTCAATGTAATGACATGAAGCAGAGCTGAACACTGATCTCCAGAGGGTGAAAGATCTATGCGTTATTTCACTGCGTAACTTTGACATAAAAATGGTTTCTAAAGGATGGTCCTGTGTTCCAGATAAAGATTACAGACCATTCAAAAGAAGGTGCTTTAAGATAAACCCTCTGAGGCATGCTACAACATTATTAAGCAGCAGTTCAACTTTAAAGCCGGTCAGACATAACATTTTTTGAGAGTCTGTTCTTGGTCAGAGTCCCCTGTGGCACCAGCGTAGGAGATGTTAGTCATTTTTTTATTTTTTTATTTTTTTTTTAGCCAGCTTTGTTACGGTTCTCCAGCGGCCTCCTAGGAGCCACGCGGCGTTTCACGATCGTGCGCTTTGTGTTTGCCTTCGCAAGGTAAATTCAACACTCTTGATGTGGCTCCATTAAACGTCCTCCAGTCAATTCAGTTGGTGTGGGGATGTCACTTCAGAGCTCCAGTTACGTGCAAGTTATTATTATGCAAAAGAATAACTTCTGCCACAGTTATTATTTTTAGGATTATTATTAATATTTTTGCTTTACAGCTTAATGCACGCACTTAACCACACTGCAGCAGCCGGCTATCAAAGGCTTCCCTGAGGAAAAATTAAGCACTTAGAGCAATAAATTATGAAAAGACTACGTCTAAGGGCACCATCCACCTTGTTCTCACACCCGCTTTAAGTGTTAAATAAATCATAACATCCTGTTCATCGTGCCGTCAGTAGGGGTTAAGTAAGTCACTGTAAATGAGCGCCAAATCATAGGACGTAGCTGGCTTCCAAGTTTTTTGTTTGTAAGGAGAAACAGCTCCAGGCCTTTTGATAGTTCGGGTCTTTAAGGAAAGCCTTTTTTTCCATTCCAACTACTTCCTGTTAATGTGGAAATGAGAGGAAATGAGCGTTAAGCTGAAGGATGGGCCCATCCTTTTCCAGTCGTGTGCCTAATTTGTCAGGTGCAATATTGGCACCTGGAGGCTTGTTTTGGCTCCGATTACATCCTTGCTGGGGAAATATCCGAATACTTGTAACTAACGGCGTGGCACTTCAAAGCGTTTTTGTTACAGGGAGAGAGAAGAAAGGCTGCCGTCATTAGAAAACGCCGAGTCGAATGGCCCGGTTTGTTTGCTGGACGTGAGGGTTATCAACAGCAATAAGTTAAAACGAAAGAAGAGGAAAAGTAGGTGGTGGTTCATCTAGCTGTGACCATTGAGCCCGTAAGGAGGTGCACCCCGTAAAATTGCCTCCTGGCAGTACCCATGCCTCGAACGTGTTCTTCGTGCTTCTGAATGTTCACATAAAATGCACCATTGCTGAGGACCTGTTGGCGTGTGTGTGCGGTTCAGCAGGAGGCGTAAGTGTTTTGTGGTAAAACTGTTTACGGTCTTCGAGTCACAGAGATGGCAAAGCTGTTGTGAAGGGCTCTGGATCGTAGATCAAAATCTGCAGACTAAAGGTGCCGCAGCCTGCCTGGTGTCTTTACTTCATGCTAAACGCCACAGCCATACTTTCTCCTGTGGGACCTTTCTTGGATTAAGGAGCTGCCCAAGAGGAGTAAGAGTGCCCATGCTTGGCCAGCGTATTAGTGATGCATCTCTCTGGCTGAATCTGTAGGAAAAAAATGTATTTAAGGCTCTCTTAATGGAAAGAATGAGACAGAAGTAGAACTTATTCCCCAGTGGTGTTCTGAACTGTGAAGTGACAAGGATTGGTTTGGATTTTTAGAACTGATTAACGTTTTGGACCAAAATAACCGTTCGTGAGCCACTTCTTTCAGTCACGAATTACAATTAATTAGCATTTAAGGGTGGGAGGAGGGGAATCGGTATAGCTAATTATTATTTCATTCAGGTAAACCATGGTGAATCAAGCCATGAGTGATATATACAGATCTGCAACTGTTCTGAGAGCAAATCCAGTCAGATCAGTGAAATCAGATACGAGTTGGGAAATCCAGCTGCTGTGCAGATGCTGGGTGGAATTTTCCAGGGAAAAGCAGTTATGCCATTTTTCGTGCCTGGTTCTGCATCCCTTGCTCAGAAGGAGGTGTCTCTCACTGGAGGGCAAATTACTGCAGAGCAAGCAAACCCCATGCTGAGGAAACATCAGTGCGTTTGGGGTTCACTGATGCTTTTCTCCCAGGTTAGTCCAATCTGTTCCTGGGTTCGGTGGAAGTCTTGAGACCAAGCATCCACAGTCAGCTCTTCCCCATGAGCAAGCAATGTACTGCGCCTCATTTCAGCTGTCCTGGGTTGGCAAGTGGCCTCAGTTTGACTGTAGAAGATGGCTGTGTGTTTTGGAGTGACTGTTTCTTTCTCCACCTGAGCATTGCCAAGTGATCAGTCATTTACTTGAAGGGCACTGTCTTTTGCAGTCATCAAAAATTTCTTCTCTGAAAGAGTTGTCAAGCGCTGGACTGGCTGCCCCGGGAAGTGGTTGAATCACCATCCTTGGAGGTATTTAAAAGACAGAGATGTGGCACTTAGAGACATGGTTTAGTGGTGGAGTTGTCGGTGTTAAGTTAATGGTTGGACTCGATGATCTTAAAGGTGTTTTCCAACCTAAATGACTCTGTGATTCTATGTTTCTATGATTCTATGATTTCCCTCTAGCAACATTCCCTATGCTCCATTATCCCAGAGACACCAGGAAGGTTTAATGCTGCAAGAGACTCGAGTGACCTCTCTGCCTCCACAGATGACCATTGTATTGATAGTTCCTGAACCAGGTGCCTGCATTGCCAGCATACAGTGTCACTGAGTGATCTAGCTAATTGACTTCCTTGCTTTGTAATTTTTGAGCTTAACTATGTCACCTTCTACAAACCCAAATACCAGAAATTCTGAGGAATAGGTAACTCGTCCGCCTTGTGGTTGGGTGAAAGAGCCTTGCAGGCAGAATACAGCCTTGCTCTGGTGACATGTTCCACTTTGCACTCATCTCTGAAAGAGACACATCTTCTCCCTTTGGTACATCTCCTGGGATATCCTTTCCCATTGTGTCAACTATTACATTTCTCTGCAGCTCCAAGGAATACAAATAAATAAAATAAACAGGCTTTGGGGGGGCGATCCTTGACAGCTACAGCAATTGTCAACTTGGATTCCTCATGTCCGTGAGTTCAGCTGGGATCGGCGTGCTCCCGACATGCCATTTTCATGGCCCAGGACCAGTAGAATTCAGCACTTCCTCTCCTTTGTTTTACAGAATTACAGAACAGGTCGTGTGCTGGTGCAAATATAGCTGGGTGCTCTCCACACTGATATCTTTTGTACCGTATGTATAGCTTTGATAAGCAGCACATGTGTCTGTTTCCCAGCTATACAGTGTTTCCACTCTGATCTCAGGAGTGTAGCTAAATCAGTATATCCTTTGTGATGTGCAGATGGAAATAATCTCCAGAAAGATGCATTTCTGAGCTTTGCCCAGTACATATTTGTTTGAGAGGTACAGCTGGTTTATGGAAAGGTACAATCCAAGACCATATGGGATCACACTGCAAACCCTGCTCAAGCAGCTTTACGCTGCTTTTGTGACCTCCCCATGCATGACCATCAGTAGGACCTCTGGGTGGCACCTTTGATGTGAAGGGAATTGCCAGGCAGGGTGTTGCATGGCCCCTGAGGGGCAGAAAGAGGGGCAGCCTGCCTTTACCACCCTGCATGCTCTGCCGCTGGCTGCCAAACCCTCCATCGCACCTCAGGACCTTGCTTGCTGCCCCAGTGTCAGGTTGCCACAAGGTGCTCTTCAATCCCGCTCCCTGAGCTGGACCAGGTGCAGACAGGTGCCGTTTCCATCCTAGAATGGTTTCCATCCTAGGAAAGGTTTGCTGATGTCCTTCTGTCTACCACTGCTACTGAATGGACCTAAATCCAGATTTCAGATCTGTAACCTGGTGCAAGTCTTAAGTATTTCAAGTCCCCATATTCTGTGACTGCTTGGGGTGACACTGGGATTCAGGTTCAGTGTTCCCAGCCTGTGATGGAAGAGAATTACATTTGTGATAGTTTTGTGCAATTCAAGCCCCTCTGGATGCTGAACGGGTAACACGCACCTGGTAAACTCACATCAGCAATGTAAAAACACTTTTGTTCCCTCCAAGGCTTGCGCTATAAAAAATGGCACGATGATTTGAATGAGAACACGTGAGGACCTGGCAAATCAGTCACACCTGTAAAAACACAACTGCAGTATCAATACCTGCGACATTAATGACATGCTGTTAATAAAATACTGAACGGGTGAGATTCAGCTAACCGAAGAAGAGAGACAGGCACCTTTTGGTAGGATTCATCTCAGCTGTTAGGTGCCCCATTTTCTCTTTGTGGATTACGCAGTGAACCCACGGCAAGGAGTGCTGTACTTGGGGTGTGGTATGGCGACTGTAGAGGGGCGGTTGGGTGGTTACAGGTGCCTCGACCTCTCGGCCCTCCATGGGGAGGAAGCGCCGGACTGACGAACTGCATGGTGGATGCAGGCTTGTTTGCTAAGAAAACTCATGTCTCTTTGCACAGGTTTATTCACGGCTGTTTTAAAAAGTAGCGCTCTTGTGCAAGTCAGGCTGGGAACACCTGAGGTTTGGTTCCTCCCAGAGCAGTTTCAGAGAGAACTTCTGCTTTCTTTCCTGGAGTGGACATTTTGCGTAAGGAAACACCCATCTAATTTTACAACCCAAACCCCTCATTCCTAGATGTACCCAGATGTTCAAGCAGATCGCTCTCCGTGAGTAAAAACTGTTGTGATTTTAGCTCACAAGTTGAGTTTCCGGTTACACATGGAAGCAACCCTGGAAAGCTCACTGCTATCCGCCGAATTTGGAGGAATACTCCTGGAATAGTCTTTTCTCTGTCTCGGGCTGCTCTCATCACCACTTTCATGTTATTAAGGGCTAATTTTAAATCGAGTCACAAAGACTTTCTAAGAACAAGAGCCCATTGCCATGTGCTGGAGTCAGCTGGGAGCTGCTCCTCCTCCTCCTTGGCAGTGAGGTGAGGCAAGGACACCCAGCACTGCCCTTGCCCTCCCCAGGGAGGGCAGTGCAGGTGGCTGGGAGCCTTGGGGACACCATTTTGTGCCATGATAGAACCTTTGAGGCCATGCGCTCTCCCCTACAACGTGCTTGGGTTATCGTGTGTGTATACAACAACTTTCATTGTAGAATCCCTCAAATATCCCCTGCAGCCCTTAGGGGGAGTGTCTTTTGCTGTGTGAAGAGCCCCTTGGCCCCCTGAGAGGAGGAGCATGCATGGCAGCAGGGGTCCTGCCCCTCATTCAACACCACATGCCCCCGGGCTGGACGGTCCCTGTTGCTAGGCAAGCATGCTGTGGTGTGGCACGGTTTCGTGGGCTTTCCTAAGGTCAGGCATCCAGCAGCCGCCGGGCTCTGGCATCCCTCACAGCTCTGCTGTTTGTAATATGTATTATCAGCACTGCCATAATGCTCAGAAATGGCTCCTTCTTTCTGAATAAAAGGAAAGTCGCTGCTCGTATCTCAAGGATAAAAGCCTGTCTGGCTGGAAATCAGTGCAAGGTGCTGAAAACAGACAGAGTAGCTGAGCCAAGCATGGTGCTCTATGTCCCCAGAGAGCAGTGCTTTGGTTCCCCGGACCACAGGCTGCTGCTTGGGCACCGAGTGAGATGGATCTCCCATTCCCCTCGCCATCTCAAGCAGTGGTGGAAAACCTGACCCACGGTCCAGCATGGGACTGCCTAGGCTAGCCAAATGTTGCAGAATCTGGTCCTGGCTGACCGTGATGGTGACCAACCATATGTCTTGTTTTCACACCTTTACTATTGATTTGTCAGCTCTGCCTCTTCTGCCTGTCCATCACTCCATGTCTTCTTCGTTCACCTGCATTTATTTGGCCTTCCTGAAACTTGTGGTCCCATTCTCTGCATATTACCTGTGATACAGCAGCAGGGGGTTCCAGGAAGTGTCAGGAGATCTTCAGGAGGTTGGGATGAGGGCAGGGGAGTGATGGTGTTGCAGGACAGCCCGGGAGGAAGGGTGCCTGAGAGAATTTGAGTCTGTGTCCCAAAAGGAGAAGGAAACGCATCAAATCCTGTCCGTTTTCATGGTGAAAAGGGGCAGTGTGAAATGGTAATATTTTTGTTCTGTTGCCAATATGTGAATTTTGCAAAATGTGGGGCCTGCCCTCTGAAGGGTATTCAGTGTCCTTGAAGGTACCATTTCAGTGAGCCACCTCCCAGGACGATGTCCTCACTGGAGCTGTGTGTCCATGCATGCACACTCCCCCGGCACAAATCAAAAATGCTTCCTTTTTACAAATTCACAGAGCCTCACAAAAACCTACGGGAATATCTGGTTTTGCATGCAAATATTTACCAAGTAAAAATGGATACTTTTCCACAGCTCCTGGTCCTAGGCTGCTTCTGCAGAGAAACTGCCAACTGTACATGCATGCTGGTTTGGCAGCGGGACAGCACGTTCCCTAGAGAGTAGCATGAAACCGCAGACTCCTTTCACCTGTGAACCCCTTTCCACGGAGCAGGTGAAAGCATGCTGAACTCACCCTTGCCTCCTGGCCTGGCTGTTCTCTAAATGTCATTTGAAAGTCTTGCCCCCTCCTCCCTCCTCCCCCTGTTTTATCCCTCTTTCAGGAGGCAGCCATCAGCAACAAAACCACAACGCGGGGCTTGGCTGGCTGCGTGCATTCAGCAGCTGCTCTGTTCCAAGTTCTGGGCAAGCCACAGCTATCCAGATTCCCACTTGTCCTATGTCTTCTGCCTCAGTTGCAGTACAGCATCTTGAGCTAGAAGGACCACTAATTGACCAGCTTGCACGGGTTGCCAGCACTGCAGTACAGTCAGCCTGCTGTCCCCAGTTGTCTGTGCCTTTCCCCCCTTCGCTACTCTTCCAGCCCTTCCCGATCCAAAGCTTGTGACGTCTTCCAAGTCCTCCTTGCATTCAAGACTCTAATTCGGCATGTGGTATGCTGTGCTTTTCCAGCAGGCTGCTTTGTGTCATTATCTCTCCACCCAAGTGAATGTTCGGGATGGGTATGTTCTTTCTTCAATTATTGCAGAGAACTAAAATGTAAGCAATAAACGCTGAGGCCAGATTTTTCTAATACAAACCGTCAATCAAAATCTTTGTGTTAGCATATAATTATTCTGAAAGAGTTACAAGCCTGGAAATAAAAATACAATTCTCTGTCTTAAAATACGAAGCAGTGTTTTCTTACAGGATAAGATAAGAATGTGATTTAAGTTTGCTTTAGCCCATTTCTTCACTGTGTTGTGCTGACACGATTGTTCGAAGAAATTGTGCTTTTGGAAGGAAAAGGTTAAAGTTTGCTACTGATATTCATCAGGAGATGGATATTTAATCTTTAATCTCTTGTTCTAGGCCCCTACTTCGGATCAACTCATTATCCCGAATAAACGATGTGTCATTCCCATTATTTATGTTTCACTGCAGCCAAAGTATCTGGACCTCGTTTTGGTAAGCACCATTCATTTCGACCCATTCAGTATTAATCTCCCTTCTAACATCTTTCCTGTCCTATGTGCTGTCCCCTATTTGCTTTTATGTTTTCCGCAGAGTGTTTATAAAAGGATAATCTTTTACAAAGCAGACAGAATTTTTGTGTATAAACTGCTCTGTTTGAATGCCTCATTGATATACCATCTAAACTGAAGTGTTCAGCAAGATTAGTGCATCCACTGAGCCACTGAACTGGGTAAAAATATGGGAACTGCTCCTTTCTTTATAGCGGGAGAGGGTGGCTAATGATGCCATCTTCTTTTAAATAGGATACTTTTAGCAGATGGACTCTGAGAATATGAATACATTCCACAAATAAAAAGTAATCAACAAAGGAGGTGGCTTATTGAGGCAAACAAAAGAGGAAAAAGGCAAAAAACGTATAGGTTATGTAAAGACCCCAAGCCAGCTTCCCTCTTAGTGAAACTGGTGTAAATGCTGAGTAATTCAGTCAAAATGATGCGAATTAGTGGGTTTTCACGTCACTGTCGCTCACATCAGGATCTGGTCTCTTTGTATCGTAATCGCCGATGACTTTAGCTACGACAGGGACTTGCAATGTCTTGCCATGCAAATGGTACATTTTTCTCTTTCTCGCGCTGATATAAATTTCCAGTGAGAATGTTTTGAGCCCAATCCCCTCCTTTTTGCATGAAATAAATAAATAAATAGAGCCTGCCTGGCACACACAATGTACACTTATTTCGTCTGTCTCCTGTGCAATGTGTATCTGGTGACATCGGCTGCCGCTGACACACCCACCGAGATGCCGACACTTTATGTTAGAACACAGTATGCAAGTGAATCCGTGCCCATATTCCCACATTTAGACAGGAAAAATCCCAAACAGACATGTGGTAGTATCGTTTGAATGGCATAGATTCTTAAATACATTTGTCGCTTTGTACACTTGCCAGCTTTTCTTTGAAGATATAAACCACCCAAACACTCCAAATTTTATCCATCATGACTTCGTCAACATGTAGCACTGTTCAGCGTGGTATTTTAGTTAAATTGCACTATTGTTGTCCGTCTATTATGACATAAACTAGGATTGGTGCCCTTGCATTAAAATAAAATGAAAACTGTAAGAAAGAGTTGGGAACAAGAAAACATTGAGGAAGTCATGCCGTTCATTTAGCAGCAAAGGAATGGGAGGAGGAATATTAGAGAGGCAGGAAGCCCAAAAGGTTTCAGGTGCTCCTAGTTCCAGCTTTAAAAGGGATCACTTGTGTTCAGGAGGGGCTGCATGCTGGGCATGGTTCAGTAGCACCTTTGGGGATGGTGTGTAGAGAGGGATGAGGCCTCTCTGGATGGCTCCTCTTCTCGCTTCTAATTCACCTCGCCTGCTGATATGACCTAGATCTGACTTCTAGTAAGAAAACACTGTCCGTGGCTATTTCTGGAGTCTGTCAACACCACTACAAGGTTAGTGAGACCGGTTTGTGGGTTGGGAACAGAGGTATCTCAGCTTGCACCCAACTTATGGAGATGTCATGGCTCTTTGGAGATAGTCTGTGTAATTTAGTCCACCGAAGTGATCTTGAGGAAATAATTGCCTGTGCAGTCCTAAGACGACTGGTAATAAGAAAATGAGTCTGTTACTTTCTGGTTGCTGTTAGCTGAGGTTCAAATCTTTCTATTATAGCTGCTGTCCAATGCCCTGTGCACAGTGGGTGGGTGGTCTCAACACAGGAGAGAAAAATCATCACCACAAATTGGCCTGCTTACCAGGGAGGATCAACACTGCACTGGTCTGGAGAGAGCTGCTCCTTCCGTGTTAGGACCGATGCTCTCCACACCTCTGTGTTTGGTGGTCAGAACTTTTGCAGCAACAAGTGTGGTTCCCACTGTGCTGCTAGGGGCCAGGCATCCAAGAGAATAAATAGAGCATTTTTTTTCTTCCAAAGGTGATCAGACATGACCTTCCTAGCCTTAAAGTTTTAGTGAAAGAGCAGTGCTTCTAAGTGTCATTTATTGTCTAGCAGTTTTGTGTGATGAACCACCAGGTTCCTGGAAATCTCACAGGAAAGAACATTTCTGTAAGCATCAAGATCATTGTGCAAGTGATGCCTAGGTGACTTGAGCCAAGGCAGGGTGTCCATGGCTCTGGAATGTGTCAGACGTGCTATACGTGTGCACGTCTACTGCATGGTGTGTTGCATTAGCTCAGATCAAGGATGTGGCAGCCCTGTCACTTCTGGAATCATCATGTCGGCAGATCTTATTCGGATAGACTTTTTGTTCAAGCACCAAATTCAAGTCAGTGAAGATCTAATGGAACAATCTTTGGAAAACATTCATAAACAATTCTAGGTGCAGAGTGTGGGGATAGCTTTCTGGGTGGCTTATTTGCACTTAATTAACCTACTCTTCTCACTTACTCTCTGCAGAGGAATTTCTATCTGCCTGAATATGTAGTGGGACTGGGATGAGCCCACCAGGTGTTTAGTAGACAAATTCGTGGTGCTAGGTCCGAGGTAGAACAAGAGAGACAAAGAGAGGATAAGTGAGAGAGGACCAGAGACAGACTGAGGGAAGTTCAACTGGATCCCAGTAGAATTCCTTTCACAGAGATGGGTAAAGCAAAAAGTCAGGGAGGTAATAGTAAAAAGTCCAGGCTCTCATGCACAGTGTCTGTGCGGATTAACATATGTAGGAAAATCAGAATGGGCTGGTAGTAAGTGTGTGAATATAAGACCAAATAAACATACTTTGGAGAGGTGATATGTTACAGTACGATACAATAGGATATGATATGATACAATACAATGTGCCTCTTGCAGCAAACACCAGACATGCCTCCAAGGCATGGAGGTGAGCCTTGTTGGAATAGTCTTTGCCATAAAGAAAGGATATGTCCAGCACCTAGATATTCTGGTGGTATATCTGTATCCTTCCTGCATCTCTCTCACTGCTGATTGAATACCTCCAAGCTGTCAGGAAGGAGAACGAATGACTGACGTGGGTGGGCTAAGCCCGTTTTTTCCACAGAGTCCCAGTCATGACTACATAAGGAGGTGGGATGTGCAATGTGGAGGCTGTGTGCCACCCTCTTTTTTGTAATATTTGATTGTGGATAGCAGGAGACAGACCTGGCTGCCACTAATGGGGATTACTGAAAGTGCTCATTGCGCCTAATCTGGGAATACACTCACATAAATGCTAAGCAATGCCTTGGTTTGATCCTGACCTGTACTGGCATCTCTGGTGCTACTGCTGTGAGTTGTACTGACGCTCACGATGAGGCAGTTCCCGCATCACTCTTTCCACGTATCTAGTCCTAAACATGCAAAGGTGTGGGGAAAGGGAAGGAAAAGAGAATGCTGGAGTGACAGTGGATCGTTAAAGAACCAGGCTATCCTGTCTCCTCTGAGGCATGAAATCTGTCAGAAGCTAGTGTATTTTTAGGAGCTGACTGTAGACACTGAAGCAGTATATCTTGTTGGTATAAGGGCACGGAGATCTAGGCACTAACACAATTAATACCATGTCTCAACAAAAGGGATTTCCTACATTTATATTGCTCAGAAATAGCTTTCCATAAATTTGATATACTTGGCAAATGAAGCAGCTATCAAATACCAATAAAAATATGTTTGTGATACCTGCAAGATACACTTAAAGAACCAGAGAACATTAATATTCCAGAAGGACTCTTCAGGTACCCATAAAAATCGGATGTTACGGAGACTCTGTCAAGGTTGAGAGGTTCAAACCTTAACCCGACATAAAACTTGCATTGTAAAATTTCCTTCTTATTGTGAAAAATTGGGATTTCACACCAGCAGCGTGGTTGAAGTGTGTGCTGACCAACCAGGTGGCTCCAGTGTGCCTGGGATGCATTTGCTCTGTGAAGCGCATGTGGGAATCCTTTCCATGTGGATCGGTCTAGGTTTTTGACAGTGAGGGGCCAAGTCCCTCTGGCTCCCATCACCTGGGGCAGCCCGAGAGGCGGCGGGGGAGAGGGGTGCAGCCTTTCTTTGTATGCACAAGGTGGTGCAAGTTGTTGCTGTGCACCCAGGGAAGTCTCTTTAAATAGTATTCCTCCTAGGACACCATTTTTAGCTCCTCAGGCAGGGTGGCTCCGTTTGAGGGTCCAGGGGCTAACGAGTGCAACTCCTTTTAGGGATCGCCAGAGCGGGGAGGCTGCACTAGCTTCTACATCAGGATTGCGCTTTTCTCTTATCCCCTTTTCTCTGCTCCCCGCCAGTCCCTCCTCTACAAAGGAAAAGAAATTAAGCTCTTCTGGGGGTCCTGCCTGGGATAACCATCCCTGACCACTTCACTTGAAGAGAATAATCGGGAGTGTTTCCTACAGATGCTGTCTGAGCACACAGAAATGTCAGTGATAGACACAGCTTAAATCCCTAGACTGCCAGACAGATAAAGATGGTCTGTCCCAAAATCTGCCTATCCCTTGTATCACCATGTCAAAATGAAGCAGAAACCTTTCACACGTCATCACGTCTGTTAGCTTAAGTCCAGGTCCTTGCACCCTTATAGTTACTAACGCCTTACTGCGCAAGTAGTGCTACTGACTTCTCCAGGGCAGCTCCTGGAAGAAGAATTGATTTAAACCTGAAACTGGAATCAAAGCTGCAATGATTCCTTAGCTATGTTTAAGGCATTGCTACACTGTATTTTTAATTAATTTAGGAATCAAATTCAGTCAAAGAAAATTGTACTTTTTACCTAGCTGTCTCTTCCTATGGCTATTAGTACTTTGAGGGCTCAGATAGATAAATATGAAAGTGCTAATAGCTCTTTTTATTGCCCTCTTCAAAGAATGCTGTTAGGGCTGGAAGGCAGGTTTTAAATCCAGAACAGACAGCTGTAGTTGTGCTGCCTTATATACATAGCCCAGGCTGCTCATTTTGCACCCACCATTTCACTTCATGGTATCATTTCACTTATGGGGACATTTCTAAACATTTGAGTACATCCCTACACAAAGTGTTTTGCCAAGTGAGGTTTTTTGGACCTCATTTGGACAGACCCCAAAGATCTGGCTTTTGGGTCTCTTCTGAGTTCAGAAAAAATTTCTGATGAAAGCTAAATCAGTTAACACCAAATTGGGTTGATAGGGGGATCCTTGTCTTCTCAGCTAACGGTATGAAACCAGATAAAGGGGTTGATTTGACAGCTGAATAGGTTTCCAAAGAGGGGGTGTTTTCTCCCATGACCAAATAATATGATAGAGATATGCAAGGGTATGTGTGTGCCTTTCAACAGCAGGCAGAGTCCAAGAGCTTACTTATCTCTAAACAGCTTCTCTGGTGTCTAAAGTAAAGAATGCAGAGTTTCTGAACAATCAGGGAGCAGATGCTTTTTCTGTTTTGCTTTGAGTGACCAACCACACCAGGAGAACTTGGGACCTCATTCTCGGTAGTGCTGTGTGTTATCATTAGGAGCGGCAACACTGCAGCTTTCAGAGGATCTTCAGCATCATGAAAGATTGAGCCTTTACATTTTAACACCGTAATCTTTGTGGTGCCTCCACACAATAGTCCACTGACCACTTCACATGGAATTGATTCCACAGTCTTTGAAACATCTCGATGCACTATTGTTTTTCTGGAGTTGTCATTGTCTTTATGGATGTCTCTGGGGGAAAGAAACTGGACAGTAAGAGACAAATTTTGGCTCCTTTGCACCAGCAGATGTGGAGGAAAGTCTCTGGTTCTTCCAGGTGGTTAGTTTGTTTTCAAAGGACCTGATGACTGTACTATTTATTTACTATTTCGTTCTTTATGGCAACATTGTCATTCCCTCACTCTTTCATCTGTCTTCAGCAGCCATACATATGGAAGAAGGATTCTTGGACTGGTTTTCTGTCATGGTGATCTCCTTTTTCTTCTGCTTTTCCTTCCCCCCCTTCCTCATGTCTTTTTTGGCAGATAGACAGGTTTTTGCATGTTGCACATCACCTAATCAACTCGAGGTCTGGATGTGGAGGCTGTGAACCTACCAAGGCTGAATTTCTTGGATACCTCAGTGTTTTTTATGGAATTCAGTACACTATCATTCACCAAGGGAGAAGGAAGTGGAAGGCAGTTGATTGGAAATGGGATACGAAGTTGTTTAGGTCTAAATTTGCAGTGGTAGCAACTGGCAGCTTTTTGCATCTGAAGGTTGTTGATGGGCTGCGTAAAACAAGCTTGTTGTTTCCCTCCAGTTTCTTGTGAAAAGCAGCGCCACCACTGTGTTCTCTGTCACCGTTTTCATTTCCTCGCACAATTTCAACAGAAAGACAGATGGGCATTTTTCTCTTGCAGCTTTTGGGAACTTGTGAGAGTTCTGCCATCAGTGACAGTAGCTCTGGATCACACCCGGGTAGAAAGGAGCATGAACTTCCCAAGAGCCAGGGAGGAACCTCTAGGGTCAGGGGCAATGCGTGTACTACAGAACACGGCACTGCTCCCATCCGTATTCTGGGTAACAGTCTCAGGGGGTTTTAATCTGGCTCTGGTGTTCATTTTCAAACATGTTAATAGTTGCTGGAAATTCATTTTCAAGTGGGTTACTCACAGTTGAGAAAGTTCTGAATAGCTGGAGAGCCAAACATAACAAAATATTCCTTTCTCAGAAGGACATATTTTAATACCTCAACAGCAAAACCTTTACAGAATTCCATGGACGAAAACCAGGAGGGTAGAACAAGAAACATAACCTTCCAGTTTGTGAGGGGAATTGTATCTTTAACATGGTGGCACTTGTGATGCTTTACTTTAACGGAAGGCAGTGTTGTAACCCAGCTTGCGTAATCCTTCCATGTGTTTTTGTGCTGTGCCATTACAGGGCTCTGCTGTGGTGGCCAACTCCTCTAGCTGAAAGTGGTGACCTACACACTTTTTAAAGAGTACCTCATTTCTTCTACTAGCATTATTCAGGAGCTTTTCTGCACACCACAAAATTTTGCTACATCCCTATGCCTTTTGCAGAAATTAACTACTTAACATAGATTAGCACCACTGACTGTGTAAGTTATTAAAGTAGATAACTAAACGACACTGACATAATTGGCTTTATTGTGCTCAACTCTGTTACCAAATAAAACATAGAAGAGCTGAAACAATCTGGAATGACTGAAGTAGGTAAATGACACGCAGTAGGTGACAAGTGGGAGCAGGTTCTGTCTCTCTCAGTGGGGGGCTGTGTGCAGCATGCCTCTATAGCTGTTTCTATGGTGTGATAACATTGTCCAGCGTGATGTTGTCCAGCACCTAGGAGAGGAACTGGGTCCTTGTCCCTGCAGGCAGAGCCCTGTTCCACAATGAATTTTACTTTCATTGTGACATTTTGAAGGTACTACATGGTAATGACACATTGCTCTAGTAATTTTTGTACAATGTCTCTATGAGCTCTCCCCATCTGTCATGACAGCATTAGACTTGGCATCTCTGATGAAAGAATCAAAATTAAAAGGGAGAACAAAAAGTCAATTTCTAATGGGTTCCAAATACCCATATCTTACAAGCGTGAATTAAATATTGCTCTCATCTTGCAGCCTTCCAGCCGTATTACGTGGATAAAAATCTCAAAATTATTTAACATTAAAAATCCTGTTAAAAGCTGAAATATATATAACTAAAATAATATTCAGCTGTTTAAACTAACCTGTTGATATGCTGTCAGCTGTCATTTGATTTGCACTTCATTTGAATTAATAAAAAGTAAACCATAAGCATCATGATTTACAGTAATATAAAAGCTATTACAAAGGACCTTCATCATAAGCTTCTTTGTCATAAAGCTATTGTATCTTACTTGCAATCACTAAACACTGTTAAAAACATTTCCTAATACAATAGCACCTGATGCAGTATGCAAATTCCTTTGCTTCAAAGGCTGGCTGTAGGGACATGACTTTGAGTCATTAGAGACAAATTGGAAGTTTCTTCTTGCATAAATAGGGTAAAAAAAGAGTATTTTTCATGCTGGTGTTCACCTTTTCTTGAGGCTGCACACGCACAGAGACTCACACAAACCCCAGCTCAGGTTTACCAACAGTCATTAAAGTACCTTTATGCCTCCTCCTTTATTTTAAATAACCCTTGGACAAACAACATCTAGTTACTCAAATACAACTATTTGTTTGCTCTTATGAAAAGTGTCGTGGACTTTACATTGACCTCAGTTTCATATGTCCTCAGGTACCCACAGATGGGGTACAGGGAGACAACTGGGGAGTGCCCAGGCACCACAAGATCCCCAAGGTGCACCCAAAGCACTGGGCTCTTCTATGTGCCCACACCAGGGCTGCTGACATATGTCCCAGTTGACCACCTGGCACTGTCCACTGCGCTACACCCTCACGTTGCTGCTCAGCACTTCTGTGCCCTCTACCCGCAGCATCCCCAGAGTGCAGGTAACCACCCAAGCCACAACCTCTGCTGCTCCCAGTGAGGATGAGGTCTGTCCTTCCCCAGCGACTTTCTCCTTTAACTCATCCTGGACAGAATCTTTCCTCCAATGTCACCTGAGAACCAGAAGTAGTTTGCTGCTTGGTCCTTTTCACAGGTTGGCTAATCCCTGGCAGTCAAGGGCAGTACGAGTTCCCAAGGGGACTACAGGGCATACCTCAGAGACAACAGCTAGGGACAGGGGAGGCAAAGGCAGGACTGGGTGCATTGCGGGGCTTAGACATAACTCTGAACTCCTGAAGGGAGTGTGCACCCAGCCCATGAAGCCCTGGGAGAGGATACCCCCATTTCTAAGTCCTTGAGAGAGAGCCCCACAGGCTGCCCAGCTGAGTTGCTCACTGGGTCCCAGAGTGTGTAGACTATATGCACAGGCATGGGCTTATGGAGACAACTTACACAGCCTAAACATTGTCCATCATCACCCATAGCCAGAGGAACAGGCTAGATCTGAGGCAGGAGTGGTTAAGGGTGGAGCACAGAGGTGCCTGGTGGAGGAGGGCAGCTGCATGACTTGAGACAATTGGACTGCTTTTTCCCTCGTGTTCTTTTAAAAACTGGGGCAATGTACGCTTTTAACAAAAAGAGGTGGTCCAGAACCTGAAAATGAGGCTAAGAAAATTGCTAGCCCTCAGGTTTGTTCACTGTCTTTCTACAGACATTCCTCCAAGGATGCTCTTTGCTTTTCAGCTGCCTTCAAGGCCAGGCTACAACCTGCTCTGTGTTCTGTGGGTTCTAATCGTTCTTTGGGTCATGGCTCACAGAGAGGGCCTTTAGGTGTTTCTAAGTTAAACGGACTCAGCTTGACTTCAGATGGCAATGGGAAAGAGGGTTGTCTTCTCAGTGCTCTGTAACAAAGCTGTGCTCAATGTGTACCGGTCCTGCTAAGAAGTTCTAGTCCACATATAAATAAATTCTCTTGCTTTTCACCTCCCAGTGGGGCACAAAATGCCTGGTGGTCTGCTTACTGTGAGCTAGGTGAGACAAGTGCCATGTCCTTATACCTGGGAACGCATGAAAAAGTTGGACGTTTGAGAAGAGTTAAGTGTGAGCAAGAGGTTTGGATCCGATGTCCTTCTGAGGCCCCCCCCAACTTGAACCGTACTATACTCCTATGATCCTATCTAGCTTTGATGGCACCATGGATCAATCCAACTGAAGAAAACTGTCCAAATCCTTTGGGATTTGTTTTGGGTCTGGCGATGAAAGTGTGGCTGCTCCAGGGCTGACACAATGTTCTGCTTCAAGGTTGTGTTGGTGGTCTTCTGCCTTCCAAAACTGGTTGATCATTCACTGCTGGAGACTGATGTGATTTCTCTGGGAGGAACTCGTGTCCACAGCCTCTGAGACATAAAGGACCTAGTTTGGGCCTCTAGGAATGTAGCTGTTTAGTGCACCAGGTAGTGGCCAAGCTCCTGTATCAAGGCATACTTCAGAATTAGTTTTGTAGAATTAAGAGGAGTTGTGGTGTGACGATACCTAAAAACACGGGAGGGCTGATGCTGAGGAGCACCTCCCTGTCTTGCCTGTGAAGCGGTGAGTTTGCTTCCCCTTGGCTTGGCTCTCCCAAAGCCTCCTGCTTCTTTTCATGTCTGTCCTCACAAGTCAGAGCATGTCACGTCACAAAACTGATATCGCTGGGTGTGCTACTTTGGGGTTTCAGCAGATCCTGTATTTGGAGTAGTTTGAAAAGTGTCTAGCTGGCTTTGTCACATGATTTCTCTGTCGTGTGAGAGCAGCCGGCAGAGAGCCGTGAGCTCACATGTTTAGATGGCTTAGTTTGTGCGCGCCGATAACGTGAATATCTGCTTGGCAGTGTTTTACAGCAACTGAGCATTCCTGACGCTGCCTCTTTTCATCCTTCTGCTCCCCCTTCCTTAACAGCAGAATCAGCAGCTGTAACAACACATGGAGGACACTTGGCAGCTGCAAGACACAGATGCTGAGCTCCGTAATAAACTTCTCCTGTAGAAGAATCTGAGTGCTTTTGCTGGCTGCTTTAAAGTCCTTATTGCTGTCTGACTCGCTCGACAGGCAGTTACAGCGTGCTGATAGCTGTTGGTAATCACTCTTGGGGTTGTAAGGACCAATCTAATTGACCTGCTCAGTCCTTTCAGATGCTGCCGTAGCTCTGCTTTAATAATTTGTAAGTGAATTCCATGCTTTCAAGGTAGATATTTAAGAACAAGATATTGTGCAATGTTTCAGTGGGCCATTGTTTTTCTATCTAGAGATAGGCAACAGGCCTGGTTTTGATCACAAGTCACAACAGTGCAAACCAGAAATAACTTCACTGTTGTTAAAGGGGTATAAGCTGTTATAAAACAAATGTGAGTGAGGTCAGGGGTGAAGGAGAGCGTTAAATGGAGTCTGCGTTGCCTGGTAAGGAAATGGCGTATCTTTGATATCTCAGAAGCTGGTGTTTGTTGGAGTTGGCCTGTGATAAGGATGTGGATAAGGACTCGTGGCAGCAGGCTGGTGTTAGGATGGTAGGAAGGCTCCTTTCAGAAAAGCCTTGCAGAAGTGCGTTTTAAGGAGGCGTTTGAATTTGCAGAGAATGGCCAACTTGGAAGGTGGTTCTGGAGCCTAAAGAACACTGGGAAAGAAACCAGAAACAGACGCTTGTGGAGATAAAGGCAGGAACTGTGCAGCAAGGCTGGTACGTGGCCAAGACAGAAAGAAGGGATGTTAGGAAGAGATGGTTGGAGATGCAAGCAGAAGACCTCTAAATAAAAGGACCCATAGCTTAATCTCGATGTGTAACGAGGGGAAGTGTCGAAGGAAAATCAGTGAAGAGAGGCATGGTCAGTGATGGGGGGAATGGTGCTTTTGGGGAAAAGTTCCTTCCGTCTAAGGAAAACTGAAGTCCTCACAATAGCAAAGATACGGCACCAGCGGGATTGGGAAGTGAAGCACAGGGACAAGGAAGGGTGCAGGGTGAGGTGGGCAGGATGGACCTTGTATTCAGTTAAACAGAGCTAAAGGGGACTGACTTCAAGCATATGGACCCAGGAAGTGCTGAGAGGACAGAATGGTGGGGCAGGCTCTCACGCTTTTCTGGGAAAAACAGTGTGACTGTGGAGCTTTTTGGAGTACCTGTGCACTAGGACATGCAGCATAACGAACAAACAGGAGGAGCTGGAGGTGTGCGTGCAGTTACAGAACTGCAGCCTCATCAGGGTGGCAGAGATGTGGTGGGATAGCTCACATGACTGGAGTGCTGCCTTGGAAGGGTACAGGCTTTGGAGGAAGGACAGACTGTTATGGTGAGGAGGGGAAGTTGGCCTTCGTGTGAGAGAGCAGCAGGAATGTATTGAGCTCTGCCTGGGCATGGGTAGTGAATCAATGGAGAGCTTATGAGACAGGATCAGCAGGCAGAACAACATGGGCAACATTGTGATGGGTGTCTGCTACAGAGCGCATGATGAAGAAGTAGAAGATGAGGTCTTCTTCAGACAGCTGTAAGAAACCTGTCATTTGCAGGCTCTGGTCTTCATGAGAGACTTGACCACCTGATACCTGCTGGAGGGACAACACAGCAGGGTGCAAGCAATCCAGAAGGTTTCTGAAGTGCATTGATGATGCAGGTGACTGAGGAGCTGATGAGGGGAGGCTTTCTACTGAACCTCAAACTTTAAAACAAGGGAGAACTGGTCGGGTAGGTGAAGGCTGGAGCAGCCTTGTCTGCAGTGACCATAAGATGGTAGAGTTCAGGATCCTGACAGAAGGGACCAACAGCAAAAAGCGAGATTAGAACCCTGGGCTTCAGGAAAGCAGAATTTGGCCTGTACAGGAACCCACTCAGAAAAATCTTGTGGGATGCAGCTCTGGCGAGAAAAGGGGTCCAGGAGAGCTGATTGATATTCAAGGGTCACCTGTTCAAAAATGGTCTATCGTGATGTGCATGAAATCAAACAATGGTGATGTGAGGGCTGCAAGGATGAACTCCTGGTAAAACTGAGACGTGGAAAGGAAGCATAAAAGAGGTGGAAGCAGGGAGAGGGGACCTATGAGGAGTATAGAGGCACTGTCCAAGAATGGAGGGTTGGGGTTAGGAAAGCCAGAGCCCATCCAGACTTGCCTTTGGTGAAGGGTGTGAGGAGTAAAAAGAAAGGCTCCAGTTCTGGGCTATCCAGTACAAGGGAGACATAAACATATTGGAACGAGTCCAGCAAACAGCTGAGAAGATGATTAAAGGACTGGAGTATCTGTCATGTAGAGGAGAGGCTGAGAGAGCTGGGGCTGCTCAGCCTGGTGGAGGGGGATCGTATCAATGTATATATATCTGAGGGAAGGGAATGGAGAAGATGGAGACAGATGCTTCTCAGCAGTGCCCAGTGACTGAAGAAGCAGCAGTGGACACACACTGAAATGCAAGAAATTCCATTCAAACATAGGAAAAAGATTTGTTTTCTGTGAGGGTTGAGAAACACTGACACAGGTTGCCCTGCAAGGTGTTGGACTGCCTGTGAACATATTCAAAACCCAACTGGACACAGTCCTGGGCACCTGCTCTAGCTGACTGTGCTTTGAGCAGGGGGTTGGACTAGGTCATCTCAAGAGGTCTCTGCCCACCTCAGCAGTTCTGTGATGCTCTGAATGTGCTGTATACTAAAATGCAGCTCAGGCTAGTGGTAGCTGATGGGAAATAGTTCCCTAAGGGCACATCTCCATAGGATGTGAGATGCTGTTCCTTGGCAGGGGAGAGGTCTAAGAGTGGACAAAGGCACCAAGCACAGAATAGGCGGATGCTTCATCTCAGCCAGCGCTAGTGTCACCTTGGCAAGAAGCTACCACCTAATCTATGCCTGAGGAGAAGACTCCTGTTTCCACTTCGTTTGTCCTGTCTCCTTCATAAGACTGACATTCACATAAACAATTTTTAACTGGAAAAGGACAGTCCTATTTCTAGTTTGCACAGGAGATGTTTTCCTGTGACCTTTTTGCGTCCTTGTATTCTAGCATGTAAAGACAAACAGCTGTCCCAAGCTTCAGCTGGAGGAGGAAAAGGAAGACACCATCAAGCACAAATGTTAGTAAGTCACTTTTCCTCTCATTGTCTAGTATATCTAGGATGATTTTTAGCCTTAGAAACTATTGTCTCTCTGATCCCCTTACAGTTGATATTATTAACTAGTATTGGACATCAGCATTTAAAAATTCTCTCTTGAAGTATGAGTGTTGTTTCTTGATACGCATTGGAAACCGATCTGCTGCTTTGGTGGCTGCTTACTAAGTGTTTTGGAAAACAAGTATCAACACTGAATTTTATTTTATGTAGCAATTGGTATCCTGTAATTGTATGATATTTGAGGATTGTGGACCTGAATATGCTCTATATAAAATTAATGTATTGCAAAAGTCTAGTATTCCTTTAAATAAACCACAGATTAGGAACAAGAAAATACCAACCATCAAATAATAGGACCTAAATACCTGTTTCAGCAGTGCTTTCATGCTGCTTTGCTTGCTTGAAAACATGTGAAGTATTTATTTTTAATTCATATTATCTCATTATTGCAGGTTTCCTTTACAACATGGCTCATTTCAAGCATTAAAAAAAGCCTAGTGATTTTTATCTGAGTTTTAGATTTTCCAGTAGTGATCAGTCACACGTATGGTGCTAGTTAGAACTGATGTAGCAAACTGGTTTTTGTTGTGGTTTTTTTTTCTTTCATCACACTGCTAGTCCAGCAGGCAAAATGTGTTGTGACAATTGTCTCCAAGATGCAAAGATAAATGTGAAAAGGAGCCAAAGACTATTGTAACTGAACTACTGTGTTAGGAAGCTCAGTGTGACCATTGGGAACTTCTTACTCCCACTTAGATAAGGAGTGGCAGCTTTCCAGCACAAGAACTCTCAATATTTTACTAAGTAGGTTCTGATTTGGGAAATACAGTGGGAGACACATTTTTCTCTGCTCATACTCTGTGAGTAGCCCCACTCAGGTATCAATCCATCCACCAGCACTACGATGTTCACAGGAACAGGACCAAAAGCTAGAGGGGGGGGAAGTTTGGAAGTCCAGAGGATTTGCTCATCACAATCAGGTGCTATGGATAACCTACCTTTAATTACTACTGTAGAGCATGCTTAGAACACTCCTCTGATATCCCTGTTCTTTCCCCTGCTCAGGGGTAGTCCTGTGGGTCATGTCTAAGCCCATGGGCCCAGGTCATGGCAGGATGCAGGGTCACAGTCCCTTCTTGTTCAGGGAGTGCTGGCTTTCCAGTCCTGCTGGGCACTCAGACCCACTCTCCATCGGAAGGGGACCAAGACCTGAAGGAGTATTCTGGGTCCTTCAGCTTAGACGCAGCCTTAGGATCTTCTCTATGAGTTAAGTGTCTAGTTTGCATTGCATGAATAAAAAGTGGTGAGTTGTCCATGTTCAGGGACAATTAATTTAACCCTCTGTGGATTGAAAGTATAATGACCTTTGGAGGTCTCGTCCTCATTGCCTGTGATCACAGAGAAGTGAATAAATGAAAATGAAGGGTTAACAATTTTTCAGTCAGAAAAAACGTAACAGGAGGGTGATAGAAACCGAACATGAGACAGCACTAGTAAAGGAAAACTACAAAGGAAGTCATGAAAGAAGCTGGTGGTATATACAGCGAGATGGGGCTGAGGAAGGGAAGTTTTTTGATCCCTTGTAGCTCCTGGGTCAGTAGCAGCTGCACCTGCAACACCCCTGGGCTCTCTGTGGCTGATAGGGTCTGCTGCCGTGCACACACAGGCTGCCCTTCTCCTGGATATCATGAATCAAACATCTGGGCTCCAGAGATACCTTATTAGTGCTAAACAGCCTTGATTCAATTATACGACAAGATGCACACAAGATGGTATCTTTCGCTCTGTCCTGCATTGTGGAGGGCTTATAGAAAGTATAGCGCTGGGGAAGGGGGTGGAGGGCACGGAAACCCAGTTAGTCTCTTATTTCCACAGTTGGCCCATAGGAGTGCATAAAGGGAGTGGAGGTTGAAGAGTTTGTATGGCCTAATGACAGGGACAATTTCAGTGATTCCACATTCTGCAGGGTCTCGGTCTCATTTGCTCCACAAACACTGAGTCTACATAAACAAAAATAAACTAGGGCATGATTTTCAGCCCTGGAGTTTGAAAGTCAACACTTTTCTATGTGGCCAGAGCTACTTGGTTGTGCATCTGCAGCTTCTGCTGGTTTAGAACTCACTTTTGTTTCCTGACATTAGAAAATGGATCAGCAAAACCACCAGCCGTAAGGCTTTTGCAAAGAGCGGGGGTGCGAAGTGCACTGCCTGGGCCAAATTCCACACCAGATAATTCCATTGAGGCGATGGTTTCAATTGGGCATCCTTATCTTCACTTCCTGTCTCATACTGCAGTGCCGTGCTACTGAGCAGCTGCTGATTTCCTCCTCCCCACGCCTGGCTGCGTGTCGCGGTGGGGCTGCAACGTCTCCTCCCTGCTCTTTGCTTCCCTCGCAGGAGTTGCATGGAAAGGAAGCAAACGATGGGAAGTGCCCTGAATTCCTCTGCTGAAATTTTCATCTTCTAGTGTGACTATTTTTTGCTATTATGGAGCAAAGTCGTATTTTAAAAACTTTCCTGTTGTTTCTGCAGATCTGTCACCCATTTCCATGGATACATGAGTGGTCATAAGGCAGCCAGAAGCTGTCAATTCCAGCCACTCACTGGCTGCCCAGCGAGCGGTGAAAAGCTGCTGAAGTCATTAGTGTTTTACACTTGCAAATAACACAGTAGTTTGAACTTTCCTGGTGCTCTTCATTCAGGAATCCCCACGTCTGGTAAATGAGCCACTACTATACAATAATTAGTTAGGCCTCATAATGGCTTGGCGGGTGGGTTAGGAGGACATGGAGACTGAAGTGACCTGTCGAAGGCCACCCTGCGAGATAGTGGTGTGGTCAGAAAGACGTTCAGTTCACCCATTCTGGCTCCCTGAGTTCATCCCCGAATATATTAGGTGTACACCACCTGCAAATCAGGCTACGGAAATATAACTGTCCTCATCTGCTTAATGACAAAGCATCTCTTTCGTTTTCCCGAGATAATCCAAGACATCTTTGATTTGGTGAGTTTCTGCTGCAGCAAGAGCCATCAGATGATAGAAGGGCTGCATTCCTGCAGGATATGGCATATGCTAACTGTTCATTGAATGGTTTTCCCTGTCCATCATGTTGAATTCCTCAGTCAAGTTCTTGTTATTTCTTCTCTAAGGATAAGGCTTCTGCCACTATGACAGGGAGATTATTCCACAAAGATGAGAGATCATGTGTTATTATTATCTCTGAACATTGAGTTATTTTTCTGGACATTTCCAACATAAAATCTCTCTTTGTTGTGTTTCAGGGAAAGAGAAAAATAGAGGAAGGACTTTTTGTTAATATAATGTCATTATATCATGCTTTGGTTTTGCACGTTCTATTTTTCAGTATAGTCACCCGATTTCTCAGCTTTTAACTTCTGCTCTATGAGGTGACACACATTAAGTGATGATTCTTTCATTCTTGCACCCTTACATAATCTGAAATAAACTGATCTTTGCACGTTAAACAACTGTTCAGAGTCAATAAGGTAAGTGGAGCTGGGCCCATCATGATTTGCCTTCTGTGAATCCTCATTTTCTCTTCCTAAAAGACCCCACAGGTGAGTGAGTGTGTGTGTGTGTGTGTGTGTGTGTGTGTGTACATGGAAAGATTTGGAGAGTTTTGATAATGTGCACAGCTCAAGTAATCCTTAACTCAGCTACCTTGCCATCATGCTTCTCAATTTACCAGCAATACATCTGGAGTTTTTCACACTCTCTCATCATTATTATTAACCAAAAGTCAATCCCTGCAAACGCTGTGGGGATTATGCAACTAGCTTTTACACACAGCCCACCTTGATTCAGTGGTTTTATTTGTGTGAGTAAAGATTAGAAAGCCAGGCCCAGAAAAATATGATACCATCACCGAAGTATCCCCAATCCCTCTGCATTGTCTCCTTTGAGTCATTCACATGCACAGTCAGTAAAATTGGACCCAACGCAGATGATAATGGTATCCTACCATTAACCTCTTTCCAGTCTCAGAGGAAGCTCTCCATTATGACCCTTTGTTTTCTGTCTCTTAACCCATTTCCAATCCTTAGCAAAGACTTCATCCCTAGCCCTGTGATTATTTATTTCCCTTAATAGTCTTTTATGAGGGACCTTATTGAAAGCATTTTGAAAATTCAAGTAAATCAATATCTTGCAGATCACCTTTATCTACTGGTTTATTAATTTTTTCCAAAACCAAAATGTACTTTTCAGTATTAAGTGGCTTGGGGAAGACACTCGCAAAAAAATTCGGATGTGTTTTGACCGCTACTGTAGTGGTTTAGCAGAGCCGTGCTTGGATTAGCACTGTTCTGTCTGTACTTAAGAAGTCTATTTCATTTCCTGGCATCTCTTGCTTCAGGTCAACCACTAGTTCAAGGTGGAAGTGATAAGTCTGCAGCATCTCAAGTGTGCTGGTGTTAGCTCTTGGGAAGTCGAGAGGAAGGAAATAACAGTCCATAAAGTTTTGATTGCTTGGAAAAGAAGAGATGTTTGTTGAAAGTATGAGCAAGGCCAGCTGCAAAGAGTTCAGGAGTGAGCAGAAGTAGTCCAGCACTGGCTGCTCACCCACTTTAGCTATTAATTGACAGCATTTCATATTGGAGATTGAGTAGAGAAAGACCATTTTCTCAGGCCTGTTAGGGGGCTATCTTACGTCATCCACTTTTTAGTTAGTGGAGGGTTCACTTTAAAGATGGATAGAACAGTGTGATCCAGGATGCTGTGGCAGGGAAGGTTTTGGCAAAAATAGTGGCACTGAAGAAGTAAAATAAATGTGCCATGCTCTATTCCTCCCCCAATTTTAAAATATCAGCATTTTGCAAGCAATGGGCCATATGCTCCCAGAGCTTGCAAGCCAAAAAGTATAGCAACTTACTACAAAACCGCTCTCCAAATTCTACACAGAAGCCAAAACCTCCTACTTGGTATGCTGCCGGCATGCCAACTTGCAGAACAGAGATTGGGTCTGAGCAAGGAGATCTGCAAAAGAATGGCAGGTTACGCACATGCACACGTGAAGGGAGATAACAGGCTGTGGCCGACTGGGGCTGGAGTCAGGACCCTCGTCCTGCAAACTCAGCTTGGGGAAAGAAGGCAAGATAAATTGCCACATTTCCAGACCAGAATGCCCCCTCCCCACAGAAGGAAGGCAGCAAAGTCTCCTTGGGTTTCTCCTGCAGGGCTTTCTATGCAGAGGGAGGACCGTGGCCCTGCAGCTCTGGCCCCATCTGGTCCATGCTCTGGGAGGAGCGTGGCTTTTCTTCATGGACACCATGACAGGGTGGCTGCAGCAGGTCTAGTCCCGTCCTGTTGGGTGGGAACCATCCTGCATGCTTATGGTGTTCAGAAATAATTAACTAATACTGAAACCAGGTTCCTGAAGAATACTAGTGCTGCCTAGAGATATACAGGTGCTCTTCACCTGTACCTCACAGGATTGTCTGTCAGTCTGTCTGAAGCAGTGAAGGAGAGGTCTTTGTTCAAGAATTTTCTGTGTGGTAAAGCAAGGCAAGAGTAAGCCCAAGCAGTGTCGATTTGCTGTCAGCAGAAATGTGCATTTTACGGTGGCAAGACTAATAATCTTGGCCTGTGCAAGTACGGGGCAGTGCCACCCACAGATGATGGACTTGTGGGTGTTGTCTGAGAACTCATGGGGCTGTCCATTTCCATGTTCCCCGACCCCTTGGTCCTGTATTTTCCATTCTCTTCTATTCCACCACGGCAGAGCATCCGGAGAGTGCTTTATGTTTCTCCAGGGATAATCCCCGCAATATTTTAGCCATTGGATAGCTTAGAGCTCTCCCCTTCTCTGGCTGGTTCACTACGTGCTTTCTGGCAGAGGTTTAAAGCAGTACAGATGCTCAACTTTTCTGAACATTTTGTGGGCTCAATATGATAAAAAAAGAGGTAAAGGTTGCCTGTTTGAGGACCTGTACTCTCCACTATAGGCAGAGAGAACTGGGGTAATAAAATCACAGCATAGCATGTATGGAGTGGAGCATATGTTCCATCTCCACCAGGAGCGAGCCAACTGCTGCTGGGAGGATAGGGCTGCGAATGGCCTCCGGACCAAACACTTGCTCGATTTGCACGCCTGCACGGCTGCTGGTGGATCCAGCTGCTCCTTCCCCCGGCTGCCTTACACAGCCGTGGGGACGCTCGTGCCCAGGCACAGAGGGGCAGAGCAGCTCCTTGGGGACCTGAGAGCAGGCAAGAGAAAAGGATCTGGTCTGGGAAAAACATGTTCCCTCCGGCCCCACAGCTGTACCAAAACACTGTAGGTAAAGCTGAGACATAGCAGGCTGGAACTTGAATGAGAAATTTCTGAGAAGGAGCTTATGCCAGGTGCTTCAGGATGCAGTTTTCTACTTTCGGTAGGTGGTAGTTTCTTCCCCTGGTATTGTCCCTTTGAGGCTGGTGGAGGAATTCCCAAGGGCAGTTGTTGTGAGAAGTGATGAAGTCCATTTCCTTTAGCAGGAGGTTAAGCTTCTGCTGAACACTGTATTGCACCCTGAATGTGTTGTTTTCAACAGGCCAGACACTTCTCCCCAAGAAGGGAGCAGCCAGTGCGGTACTGTCCTGAGAGGACAGCAAATGTTTCTGTGATTTTATGGGGTTGAGGTAATTATACTCTTGTTATCAAATCTTGGAGTGAAAGGCAAGATATACGATTTTAAGCTGGAAATTTTAGCAACAATAATAATTTTCTCCAGAATGCCTTTTGTTCTTCCTTAATGTTGGTATGAAATAAACTTTTAAGAGCAATGAGAATATGCGTGGAAATTTCTCATCCTAAAATTCATTTTCATCTGTTTTCTGCAACAAGTAATCAAAAGTCTCGTGCAAGAGTACATGAAACAGGATTGCTCTTTTATTTCTTGGGAGACAGCCATCATTACATTGGGCCAGAGCTATGAGTCAGGGCTGCTGTTTCCTATCCTAAAGTGAGGAATCTCTCTCAGGAAGTCCTGTGTTGTGCTGGAGATCAGAGCAGGTGATAATGGTCTCATCTGGCTTTGAAATTTATGAGAAGGAGATAGGACATGTAATGGAGCCATTATTTTGTTTTAGTCCATTCTTCACATTGCAGCACTTGGAGATGTAAAAGCCGTGTGGTGACCAGATGGAAGGAGCAGGGAATGGGAGAGAGCAGTAGGACAGCTTCCCCATTACTAGAAAGAAGATCCTGAATAGAAGCAAAAAACGCTGGGAAAATATGTAAGTGATTTTATCTGTACAGATGACTTCAGAAAGAAGCGTGGGTTATGAGAATGAGGACCCTAAACTGAGAGAAGAGGGAAAGAGGAGGGAAGTGTCAGAGAATATGGGCTAAAAATACGAGCAAAGATGGGTTGCATTTCCTAGAACCTGAATGAACTCTATTTGAGGTATAAACATCAGCAGAGGACTCTGAATTCTCAAACGAAAAAGGAAAAGCACTCGAGGAACATGAACTTAAAAATAAGATAATTAGGGCTGAGAAGAAGGAAATAGATGCTATTTATGTGAGGTTTAGAAATACTCCAAATTGCAAGGGTTAAAAAAGATTCCTTCTCCAATTTTCCTGTAATCTTCCACACGCCGCATTCAGAACTCTGAGACTCAAAATTGCCAGTGCATCCACGTTCAAATTTTTGGCTTATTTGGCAAGGTTTTGTTTTCTTGTTCTCTTTAATTCTATTCCTAAATATCTGTTCAGCAACTCTCAATTTCTAGTGGTTTCTATTTGGAGCTGGGCAAAATAATTTCTTCCATCAATTCTTAAACTTCCAATCTACCTTCTTTTGTGGCCGTGAGAGGAAATGTATTTTTAAATCATTAGAAAATGGTATTTGCTTCAAAATAATGTTTATTTCATTGTGGACCTGAAAGTAATTTTAAGATGATGTTAAATAGTTGAAACTTTTCAAGGTCATCCGTACTAAAACTTCTCTTGATCTTATGAGGAAATACTGAGCACTCTTGAATTGTTTAATCCAGTAAAACTAAGATGGAAAGGGGATATGATGAATTTTCATAAAGACATTTAGGAGGTAAACTTCAAAGACAAAAAGAATTAGTTAAAGAATAATACTGGCATGAGATCAAGTGGATGCAAGCTGATTATTAATACATTCAGACTGGAAATTTAGAGAGAGGTTTCCATCCATCCATCCAAGAAGTGATACTCTGATAATGGGAACAGAGAAATTCACTGGTTTAGGCTGCAGTTGACCACGCTAACGAAAGCGATTGTATCGCAGAATTCTTAGGGACAGAAAATGAGGCTTGTGATGTGGATCAGTTGGTATCTGATGTTTAGGTGTCAGCAGCTGGGTTTCAAAAGAGACTTGGTTGTTTATTTGCACCAGTGCTTTATTCTATTAATCACATGCTTCAGGACTTTTGTTTGCAGTCTGCGGAGGTCAGTAAGGGTCATTTTAACTTTTCGTTTATGCATTGCTAGACTTCTCGGTTGGTCTCTATTTCGCCTCTGAACCATGAAAAGCAGAGGTAGGCTAGGGCCCCTAATCTCTGCCTGTATCTCACTCATAAGCTCGAGTTTAAAGTGATCACCAGATCTGGGGTAAGGAAGGAATTTCCCTGATGATCAGATTGTCAGAAACTACCGCAGAAGAGGGGTTCATCTTCATCTGTCAAATTTCTTAGTATTTGCAGGAGATTTCACCTATCATTTTCCTTCGATTACAAGGACTTCATGTATTGACAATGCATTGGGTCTTGCCTTTTTGCTTCCTGGGGCTCATTAAGTTTGCAGCTGCTTTATGATGATGTGTAAAGTTTGTTATAGACTGCTGGGGAGCATCCTGGGGCCGGTGGTGTATGGGGACACATCAGGCAGGATGCCTGTGAACTCTCCAGTCTAATCATCTGTGAAAATCTGCACTTGCTGGCCCAGCTGACCCTTTCTGGCCTTATTTCCTACATTCCTTATTCTCACCCCCCCACCCCCCCCAAAAAAAAAAAGTGCTTCCAAATGTCAATTTTAATTCATTCTGAAATGTTTTGTCTTTCATGATGTGTCAAACTGGCCAATGACTAAAACATCACTGAAAAAACAACCTGGTCACATAGGAGCTCCCTCATGCCCTGGGTTTCTCCATGGCCTCAAGTTAGATGTAGGGGCCCATGGGCAGTGTGCACGCAGCAGTCCCCCTGGAGCCAGAAAACAGGCTGCAGCCCTACTTCTATCCTGCCTCACCTTAGTCTGGGCAGCCCAGTGGACCAGGTGTCTGGGCTTTCCAGAATCTGTCTGCTGTAGATCAGAAATGCACTGCCTGAATTTGGCCTGGGAGGAAGGGAAGCAGCTGTATTTCAGCAGAACCCTTCTGAGGGTGATGTAGGTCAGGCATTGCTGCTGTCTTGGGGCTCAGGTGGAAATCACCATCGGCCCTAAAGCGATGCTCAGGGAAGGACTCAGACCGCCTGCCCACCTAAGGAATGGGGGCAATGCTTTGACACTTGGGGACAAAGTGAGGATTTAGGAAATGGGCAGGCAGAAGGGGTCCCAGCTCTTCTTCTGACACAATTCTCACTTGTGGAGCCACTTGCCACACCAGGTGGCTCTGACACAAGAAACAACCACAGAGCTGCTGGAGAAGTCTTGCTCAATTAGTTTGAAGCGACCATAGCAATTAGTCAAGGAGAAAGATGAATCAAAGCTACAATGGTCTGTAAGATCCCAGTACTCTGCTTTGTAACCTGCACATGCTAAAGACATACTAAAACAGTTATGATGGCTTCTTCCTTCCTTTCCAGCCTAAAGAGAGTAGAAAAAATTCCTCCTTGCATGAAACAGACAAGTAAGCTGCAATGATTCCTGTGGTGCGCTGTTTTAATACGTGCTGTTTAATTATACTTTTATGACTGGGAACAGGTAACAGTGTTCATGCTAAAAATATTTACACATATGGATTCCCCTTGTATTTGGAGTCATTTTCATCTACCAGACTCATAAAGTAGTGAAGCTACATGATAATGCCATATGTACAGTAAAAGCACATTTTTTGAAGACTACGTAAATGCATACTACTAAAATACAGATATTTTGCTAAGGAAATTAAAAATGAAAGATAGGTTTAAAACATTGTTAAAGACTATAATGGGAATGGCAAGTGGCATAATGGGAATAATGCCATGGGATTATCCTTGGGCAATAGGGAATAACCAGAATGAGATAGTATTAAGGACAATAAGTCCAATCCTGCAGAGCGCGAGCAATCCTGAGAAGTGCTGAGCCTGCTCAGCTCACGGTGAAATCAGCGGGAGCTGAGGGCATTGAACAAGTCCGCAGGATGAAGCCCGAGTCAGGGACTTCCAACCTAAGGCTGTCATTTTTAGCCTGGATTTTTATGAGATGCCAATTTGATTTTTATGAGATGCCAATTTGGATGTCTTAGTAGGACCCTGGCGCACCAAGAACCATTTGAACAGCAGCCAAATTTTTCAGAGTGGGCCTGATCCACCTGCTACTTATATTGAAGGGCAGATCCCCATTGTCCTCCGTGGGGTTTGGTTCTGGCCCTGTTATCAGGAGACACCCTAAATATGTTGAAAATTAGCTGAGGGAGGTATGGAAGCAGCACATCTCAAAAATCCTGTGCTGCTGGCACTCCGGTTAGGTGGAGCCAGCTTAACTCCATTTTCAATTGTGAGATGGCCAAGTTGTGCAAGCGCGTCTGCCCATTTCATTCCTTAGCACAATGAACTCCTATTTTACATGCCTCAGATAGCCAAGGTTACAGAGCTGTAAGGACAGAGAGAGTCACGTATCTTGATTTCAAGCAAACAGTTTCCTTGGACGGAAAAATAACATTTTTGACTCCCTGAGCGGAAAAAACCTGGGAAAGCTATCTCCCCTTTCCCAGAGTCCAGGCAGGATTGTTTTATTAACAAGGTCTATGTGAAATACTAGTGTTGATGGCCTCGATTCTGCAGGTTTAACCTGCCTGTCCATGACCATGGAGTGAAGCTGCATGTTTGCAAGTGAAGCGTTTGCAAGACTAGGGGCTACGACCCTGTCCCACTGAAATCCTCAGAGAGTTACCAAGTGTTGTTGAGTTTGGGAGTGCAGAATCAACCTCACTGCCAAACCCAGGGTGTGCTTCCACCGGGCAGGGCCAAAACAAGACTACAGCTTTTGGCAGGATGAAGTGAATTCAAGTGTCTAATGTGCTCCTTCCCTCCAACTGTGCTATGAAAGCTGCTGTCAGAGTAGGGGGCTTCACTCTGGCCCCCGCAGACAGTCCCAGGGTGTCTCCTGGGGCTATTCATTTCCTTCTCCACCATGCAGGAATGCAGTGAGCCCATTGTCTTGCAGCTGCATCACCAGGGCTCGCTCTTAATTTTTTTAGGTGGGAAGTTGAGAGAGTTAGCACCTTCGGGGACTCGTGGATTTTTTGTAGCCTCAATTCCTCAGTGCACCTTCAGCACTCTGAAACCACTCATAAATACCCTTGTTAAAACATGCATTTCAGCATAATCACAATGAGCCTAACTGCTAAGTCCAGCCTTACAGAGAGGATGGCACTTACCTCCTTAAACGTATAATATAGAACATCCACGTTCATATTTTTAGTAGCGTATAGCAGTGGTCCAGCCTCTAGTGTACTGTATGTACTTTTAATAATCTCCATAAAAGCCTGATTTTCAATCCCTAGGCTCAAGCTGACAGTGTAAATAAAATCACCCAAATCCACAGGGTAAGAGAAATGAAAATGACAAGGATTAAAATTTTGTCAAACCTCTTTCTTTTTAAAATTCTGCTTCCCTTCCAATTGGATCACGACCCTCTGTGTGCACAGCTTAAGACCAGACGGTATGCTTTCACTTTTATTCCGCTCTGCAGCAGGCTTACAGTATTTAGTGAAAGTCTGTAAAGAATGTGTGCTGTGTAGAGAGTTAATACCATAATCCCCTATCGTTAGGGTCAAATGCTGAATAGAGCAGAAGAATTAGAAAATATGTTACATACAATGGCAGAAAAAATGCATCAGCATGCTGTTCTGTTAACACACGCATTCATTACCAACAAGGAAACGACAATGAGGTAATAGAATGTGTTAAGAGATGTGTACTTCAAGTTTAGTGCGCGTGGTGTTATGAGAACCTAAGACTGTGAGTGAGATCTGACTCTAGACACACACACATCGCAGGGTTCTTCGTCACATATAATTGCATCTTTCTAGGAAGCGCTTCCATGCAAAAAATCAGCTTTTAAAACTGTTTGGCAGAGATGAACTTTGAATACTCCTTTTTTTTTTTTTTATTTCCTGTGAAGTGCGATATCTATATTTTGCTATCCAAGCATGACAATACATCTGTCTCTAGAGAATTCCCAAGCATGAATTGTGTTAATTTTAGCTAAGGAAGTATTCAGAAAGCAATCCTCGTGCTTGCCTTTTCACGCAATCCTTCGGGGGCTAGTTACTTACATCGTATAGAATTGGCATGGGTGTTTCGTTCCCTTGGGTTTGCAGGAAGAAGCGAGCCAATATGTGCTGGAGGAGTGACAATTTGCTAGAAAGAAGAGAGAGAAAACACATTTTATACGTCGTGTTGCCTGACACGAATTGAAAAATATAAGTATCACACACGACCCAAAAATCTTATCATTACGGGTTAATATCTCGTGCCTTCCTGTAAGGAAGAGACTGAGCTTCACAAGGAGGGGGCGACCCTGTGGAGTAGGAAGAGATACAGGAGTTATTTGGCTGCCTGTACTGACACTAAGTAGTGTCTGATTCCCTAATTATTCGTGCTGATTTAGCCTGGTTATTAAGGGAGAGAGACAGTGCTGAGCTGGAGACAGGCTGAAGGTGCTTAACAAACATCTTGCAATAGCTGGTTAATGACCAACTGTGGAAAGCACGGCAGCAGCATGTAACCTCAAGACTTTGTCCAGCGCAAGCATCTTATCTTATCTCATGACTGATCGGTTGTAAATAGTACCAGACGGCACTTTACCAGGCTGACCATGTATGGTCTTACGTAGACGCATGTGCTGGCCGTGCACTGTCACCTGCACAATGTTTACAATTTTGCGTTATTTTCCTACACTAGGAGTTGGGAGTGGTCAGGAAATTACTTCTATCTGAAGAAAAAAACAAAAAAGAAAATTAATTTTAATGTCTCAAAAGCCTTGTGCATTTTTTTCGTAAATTCAGAAAATTCTTGGTTAAAATCCATATTTCCCACAAAAGCTCTTTTTTTGTTAAAAAACAAGATCTTCCTCAAAAATTGCTTGACTGCTAACTGAAGTTAAAGAGAATTCAATTTTTAAATCCTTTAGGCTTTTGAAGGGACAAAAAATTATTTTTGAGGCTGTTGTTTCTCATGACTTGTGCATCAAAATGTATTTCTTTTCGTTTTGAAAGTTTTCAAAAATTCTCTTTGAGCATTTTTGAGATTCGTGATTGGGGCTTTAAGCAGCTGAGCACCTCGGACAGACAGCAAGTGGCAGGCAGCATCAGCAGGGTCAGGACCAAAGGCAATAGTGTCCTGTGCCTGAGTTGTTGTGTCCTGCAGTGGTCTCATCATCCAAGGTGAAAATTGCTGAAGGCTTCCTATCCTTTTAATCCTTATGAAATTTCTTTTACCTACTTGACAACATTCTGACAACTCTTCCTTCAGCTCCTGCGAAAACGAAGTTAGAAAAATTAATTACAAAGGAGTCTCACCGCTGGAATACAAATCTCCTCCCCCGTCTGGGGCCATGGGTTTCATGTGCATCCATTGGTGTCAAAGACGTGTTTCATCTGGGTGAAATTCAGCTTTGTAATAATCTCTCATACCCTTAGGCAGTAAATGTGGAGAGCTATAGGTAAAGTCTGGGTGTTCAGTTTATTTATTTACTACGGTGTAGTGGACAGCCAAAGCCAGACTGCTGCCCAAGTAAGTCCTGGAGAAGGGAATTGTAGCGGCTGAGCTGCATGTATCTGGCTGCAACTCACGGGAGTAGGAGTGCTGCTTCTTTTCTAAGGGAAAAACGTCTCACCTGGGAACTGCAGCCTTCATGAGTGGCTATTATTTAAATCAATAGATCATGCACATTGGTCTTGACTCAATTTAATATCGAACTGGGTCAGTAGGCTGAAATAATTAGAAATTGTGACTAGAAAGGAAAATGGAGTGTGATAGATGAAACCAAAGAAACAAAACCTGTTGTTTCTTTGGTGACAGGAGAATACACAGCAGTAGAAAGTAACGTATTTGATGTGGAGTTCCTTCTGTAAGACAAAATAAAAAATATGCAGGCTAATTCAGGTGAGTGGAGGATTATTCAGGTTAGTGCTTGTCATTCAACAGGTGGTTCAGATCAAGAAATGAGCCAACAGAGAGCAAGAATCTGATAGTAATCTCTGCCGTGGCTAATTTTAGGGCTAAAAATCCCCCCGAAGCAGACCTTTGCAAAGTGGCTGATGGCACCGGCAGCCTGGGCCATGAGGAGGAGAAGGGCAGGCAGGGCCAACAAGGCAGGGAGCAGGAGCAATGGCCCCATCCCTAGTCCCTGGCCATTGCTTTCCATACCGCTCTCCCGGTCAGGCTCAGAGAATTGAACGCTGTCCTGGTGGGTTGCTCACGTTTTGTGCAAGAGCAATTAATGCCCATTCACTAGAAATGCCTGGGTCGAGGTTGATTGTCTTAGAGGTGGTTATTTTCTGAGATCTAATTTCAGGTTCAGCTGAGTGGAATCGAGCCGGAGGTCTGACTGCCGAGCGCTCCAGTCTGCACACAGCAGATGCAGACATTTTTCAGAAAAATCAGTGAAGAGACCTCTGCGGTGCACGCAAACTGCTCTGTAATAATTACGGATATTGTTTGGATTTTTCAGTGCTCATGATATGACTATATGGGGTTAAATCAACAGTACTGTTGGGAAAACAAGCAGAAAAGGGAAAAAGAAGAGTATCATTTGCTTAAATGAGAAAGCTGTGTGCGCTCTGCTCACCACCGGTTTGCATCTTCTTGTGCGGCTCCACACAACTCCTTCCTGTCGTTCAGAAGGGGATTGACTCAAGTGGTTCACCCAGGAGATGTTCTCCTCTTGCAGTTACATCCGGTTTCCTTTGTACTCAATGATGCACAAGTACCCAGCAATAAATTTTTTCCACGCAACCTCCTCACATAATCAGTGCATTCCCCACATCTCTCTTTGGGATGAAAATGATTTGAGAGAAATGAAGTCTTTCTGGCAGTATCCGTGCTCTGTCCGGGTCAATGAGAGCTGTGTGTCTTTGGGTGCTTTTGGAAAGGATCTAAGGCCATTGGTACGCTTTGAAAGAAGTGATGCCTCCCTTATTTCTTAATATTGGTCTCTAAGCATAGAAAGCTGAAAGTGGACAGTTTGGGGTTAACCCTGAAGGAATTTACTCTTTTGAAAAAGTCAGGTGACAGTATGTGTTGCAGAAGTTTTTATGAAGTTGTATTTGCTTCTCACAGTATTTACACAGCCTCTACCAGCCCAACATCTGACTATCTTCCAAATACCTAGATATGCCAATGTCTTCCATTTTTCTTTCTTTTTTTGGGCTGTAGGAAAAGTAGCTTGATTACTGTGCTTGTGTTTGCTTGTGTGCGTGCTTAGAGGTGGTTGTACCTGGCAACTGCGTGTGAGGAAATTAATGAGGCAAAGTTAAGTCAGAGAGATGAGTTTTGCAATTAACGCTGAATGTGGTGAGATCTATAGTTATTCTCATCTCTTGTGAAAACGAATTAACTTGCCATGGGAGAATTGTGTCTTCTGCCTTCATGGGTGTCTCTACATTGGTTGGCATTTCTTGGTTTTGATAGCACATTCCAGCTGCAGGATGTAATGCGATGCAAAATTCATCCATGAACAGAGAGTCGGGAAGGCTGGACGACTGGCTGCTCATGCCACTTGCTCCTTTTTTTTCCAAAACCATGCTGCAGATGCACCATTAGCAGAGAGGAAAAGCCTCATTTATTTGAACAGAAGGATTCTGAGTGGTTTAGAAAAAGCCTAGCAAAAGGTAAAACTCAGCATGTCATACTCCTTTGCTCATTTGCAAATAGCGACTGTTCACAAATCAAACTCCAACATGGTATTTCAGAGACCATAAAAACTTATGCCCACCTTTGAAAATTCAGAATTCATCACTGGCGTCAGATCGTTCTTGTGAACGTGGTACACACAGGTTTTCACTGTAGCATTCCTGATGACTGCCAGATTATTACTGTAGAAGCTACAGTCTTGAGTGCTTTGTTGTCTTCTTACAAGCTTCTTTGTCCTCCTTTTTTGTGTTGTCCTTCATGATCAAAGGAAACCACCGTAGTGCAGGACAAAGTATTTTTAGGAAGTGCTGAATTTACACTAAAAAAAAATTGTTCCAAGGAGCTGAAGGAACTCATAGCAGCCCTTGGTCATATTCGGTGAACAGTCAATTAAAACAGGCATTTGCTGGAATTTAGGAGAAGTCCAGAACAGTTTCAACTTCGCAATAAACTTCTGGTCTGTATTTTCAAAGCAAAATTGTTGTTAAAGAATGTAAACCAAACCCAATATCAGAAAGCACAAGCCTAATGCAGAGAAACACTTTGTGCCAAAATAAGTATTTTAAAACTTCTTTTGTTCTTACCTTTTTGTGCATCAAACAACAACAAAAAATGCATCAGAAATACATCTTTTTCACAATACTACAGCATCTCTGCAGTTTTGGGACCACAGGATAGCTAGGCTATCATTAATGGAGTACTGGTGCTAATCTCAAGGCAATTTTTCAGATGAGTTGTTCCACAGTTTTGGGCTCATCCAAATGCCTTTACAGTGGCCTTAGGTTCATCTAGATCCCCTGATTATTGTCTGTAGAAATAGAAATACAGGTCACAGGCAGTCACAGACAACAGAGGAAGGGGGGACCATCTAAGCAACTGGAGCCCTGATCCTGCACAGCATTTAACTGTCTTGATGCTCTAGGTACTTCTATCGCAATGAGGATTATGGGGTATAAATGCAATTCTGTAATTTAACCCAGCTGTAAACTGCATCGGTACGGAAATGAATTCTGACTCTCTATTTCGGGGCAGAATTCCCACTGGGACACCTGAGAGTAAAGTTTGCTGCAAAGGTGTTTGTGCGTTTTGTGTACAAAGTTTTGCTTCTTGCGTTAGATCTGGCGTGGGTCAAAGTTGCTTTACATCACCTTGACTGGTTCCAAAGGAAACCATCAAATAAACCAGGACCGTTGCAACACGGTCTGTTGAAATACGTCCGGGTAAGTCAGCATGGCTTACCTTGGGCAAATGAAGTCAAGTAAACTTCTATCCATCTTGCACAATTCGGCTTGGGTTTGCTTCCTGCCTGCTCGCGGGATGCTCACAAGCACCGGAGGTTTCTTCAGGTAATGCACACAGCCTAGATAGAGACTGTCGTTATATCTTAACAGTTTAAGAGATGAAGGGGAGAAATGTTAATGCTTTGCATTTATTTACTTTTACAGCGTGCCATAAAGATTAAAAATACATTGTACGCAAGTGCAGTATTTAATGTAGCACTTTAATTACATTCAAGTGTGTTACTAAATAGTCTTGAGGAAACCTTAATGACCAGCTGTTCTACCCTCTTCCCATATGTCAGAAATGGTTTCAGAAATCACATTCTGGGACAGTAAGGTTGTATAATTAGACAGTGTATAGTTAGCACTTCTAGATTTTCCCCTTAAACCGCGGGCCCTTTTCACTAACATATTGTGGTTTGGTGCCAGTTTGGCACAACACAATTATGTGATGTGCCAAACTGCAACTGAGATGTACAAACTCTCAGAGATCTGTTATGATTGCACCATTATCTTTTTATATCTTTTTCATCATTAGGACTGGATGCTTTTTATGTTATGTAAGATTCAGCTTTTTATGGGCAACAAATAAACTTAGTAAATAGGACTATAAATTTTTAATACTTCTTCCATAATGCCATTTGTCTAATCGGAATTAGATGGTTACTGTAAGCCCACATCAGTTTTCACCAAAAAAGGCATCATTCCAAGAACAGCAGCTACGGACAAAAATGTCAAAGGAGGTACCTTTTGGCCCAGTGCAGGAATGCACTTAAGCACGTGCTTAGCGTTAAGCACAGGACTGCTTATATAGAGGCATGCGCCGAAGCTGGATCAGAAGACGGTTGATGCCAAACAAATAAAATAAACCCTTTCTGGAAACAAGCAAGTATACGGGCAGCTCAGACTGTCAACAATTATCATCCCTCTCCCCGCTAACATCTAAAAACGACAGTGTTTGTCTGGGACGTTTATTATTTTGCAAGACAAAACACATCCACAGTTTGCAAGGTGGGCTGGGGGGGGGCAGTTTGTGCGAATACATTAAGCTCGAGCCGCTAGCCGAGCCGTCAGCGCGCAGCGCGCAGACGATCCATCGTGGCTGAGCGGAGCGGGGGGCGGCGGGAGGCAGCAGCTTCACCATCCTGACAAGGGAGGTTTACAGCAGGTTTTTTTATTATTTTTTTTTCCCTGAGCTTCAATTTCCAACGACTTATTTAGATGTAAGCAATGACAGCTGTAATCATGTTTTAAATCTTGCTTTGTATCCTTAGTTATAATGTTGTTCAATTAATATTCAGAATAATGGAAGTGATGTGCCCCTTTGAAAAAGACTTGAATGCAGGCCAAAGCTTTGGGAAACTGATTCTCAAGAGGATTAATCAGCATTTAAAACTTGCATTAATAAAAATCTGATCTTCTACTGTGTGGCATGCATAATACTTTTCATTTTTAAGCATTTTGTTTTAATAGTGTGGTATCCTTTGTCCTGATTTTTAAAGGGATTTTAAAATCTAACTCCTTCAAATCAATCCTGCTTTGACCCCTGTGCATTCTTTTACTGGATGTAAAAACATTAAAGAAATCCTTGGTTCACAAATACCTCTGTTATTAAGGATGAGCAAAGTACAGTGCACCAGCACGTTTGTAACAGAAATTATATGTAGCCTCCACCGGCATTTATGTTAGGCAAGGGCTCACCCTTTCATGTAAATTATTGACTCAATAAAAACACAAATTTACACGTAATTACTTGAAAGTTGGAAGGTAAACTATACCCTGAGAACAGGCCTAGAGCCCTATAGGCTCCATAAAAAGCGCTTTCCCTTTTTCGCATGACTTTTCACTCCATTATAAGGAATATTATTGTACCCTATGCCAACAAGATTGAGTCTCTATCTGAAAGACAGACTTAATCTATGTTTTGTGTTGTTCTCCTGATCTTATTAGTGGGTTAGAGAAACAAGAGGATTTTGTATAAAGTTTCGCGTATAAATTCAATTCCAGTAAACCAGCTAATTTACATGCTAAACAGCCAGCAGTTGGTAAGATAGTTTTGTTTCATGTCAACTGCAGAAGCTAAATGTATTTTATAAATACTGGAAAACATTATTCCTTCTGAAAAGGCATTTTAATAGCAAATAGCTCACTCAGATCTTCTATGAAACAGAGAAATCTGGTTGAGAAATTCTTGTATCCTTACTCATGTTACCGAAAGGCAACAGTTTGTGCTCTTGAGGATGGACCATCTGCTTTTACTTTGTTTCATACCTAATGTGATGCTTCAGTTCATCATAAACGCAATCAGTTTTCTAAATGGTGCCAGAGGTTCTTAAGAGGTGCTTTTATAATCTTGCTGCCTTCTAGAAATAGAAGGTAAATGTGTTTTGTTTAAAAACGGCAACTATAAAATGTATTGTATGGAATGGAACATCAGCAACTGTCATCTCTTAGGCACGGGGCAGGACGATTAAACTTTGAGATACTGCAAAGAAAAATGAATCACAAAAAATACGCCTTCTTTACCCACCGTGGGCAGTGCACCCAACATGAGAAGTGAAGTATGAGAGGGAAGGGCCATACAGAGATGTGCACGTGTTTGAACTAGATGCTGATTTAGGTTTTGTGGAGTAAAAAGAGGAAGGCTCCAGGTTAAGGTGCTCTCTGCCTGATTTCCCAGTGTCTGGGTGAGGCCCTGTGATACTCAATGATCCCTCGCTTTCACAGGGATAAGAGGAGCAAGTCTCCACTCTGCCTGTGCTCTAAGAGAGAGAAAAGCAGGAGTCACTTTGGTACAACCTTATTATCCCGTCAAGCACTACCTGCCTTTTTCTGGTTTCAGAGGATATCTCTGATGCTGCTGCTCACGGACAAAAGTGATTCCCAATGAGAGAAATCCTGGCCCTAAGAAATCTGTGACGAAACACATGGTCCAGATTTCCATCTGTGCTAGGACATTCTCTTGAGTTGATAGACACCTAAATTCCAATCCAAAAGGCTGGATAAAATAGATGAGCCTTCTACCTATTGGCTAAATACCAAGACACTGGCTGTCATCTCTAGCCTCCCTGTCCTCATCGTACCCAAAGAGCCTTGCTCCTGCCCATCTTTGGTCCTCTCTGAAGAGAGATAGAGAAGTCCCTTTGAAATTCAGTTTGCAATGTTCAGATCCACAAACATAGGTACGCAGCTAGCATGTGAGGCTGTGTTTAATTTGGAAATAAGCTAGACCAGGGCTCATCCTCTCGCACTGATATGAGGTATCATGACTGCATCCACACCTATATTTTCTACAAACAGGGTGTTTGTGTCCAACCTGCCTTCTGGAAACAGTGCCTGGGAGAGAAGCTCCTTCCCTGCGCTCTGCCTGAGCAATGCCTGAAAGCAGGATAGCAGCACGTCCTAACTGTGAGACACCACCACTCCCTGCCCAGGCCAGCAAATCAAGGGACGGCTTTTGGGTATCTTGCCAGCTGCCTCGTACAAGGGTGAGAGAAGGAACATCCAAAATGATGGTGAGAAAATATTACAGCTCAGCCTGAGACTTCGAACTGCAAAGAGGGCAAAACACCAGTCACTCAGCGTGGGGTTTTATTGTAGAAATTATTACATGCACTAAACTCATCTAACTCCTACTACACAAAAGCGAAGTTATGGTGAGAGTGAGTAGGTCTGATGCATCACAGCAGGGAGCCTGGGTCCCATTATTCTGTGTTGCTGGACCGCAATCTTCCTTTTGCTGTTTGCTATCTTCTATGCTTGTTCTCTCTTTTTAGGCTCCTAATTGCTGTGGGTAACCAACCTCCTGCATGCAGTCAAGGCTGTTCTCACTCCCTCCATGGCTCCAGCTCTTCCTCCTTGCTCCTTGGGGCTCTGTGTGCCCCTTGCCCTCCTCCTTCTCCCTGCTTCCCTTGCCATTTCCAGGCTGCCTTGCTCCGGGCTGTGCCAGTGCTGGATTAGGCTGAATACAAGTCCCACATTCTTTATGATGGAGTCAGCATTTCTTCCTCGTTCCTTGCCTGGCCGCTGCCCAGCAGGCTATTTTGGGACCTACGCTAGCTGGCCCAGAGCACAGCCGTGCCAGGGAGGGTACTCACAGTTAAACACTGCCGAGGATTGTTTGCCAGTGCCTGAGCCCAAAATGAGGTGCTGTTTTGTTTGGGACATGGACATAGCGTAAATGTCCCTGAGCGGAAGAGTGGTAGAGGGTAAGATTTGTAAGTGTCCAGCACCAAAGAGCGAGCTGGGAGGCATCCCTGGGCAGCAGACCCTGGCAGTGCCTTCCCTGTGACGGGTGGTGCTGCAAACCTGCAGGCTGGGGGTGGGAGAGACAGTGCTGCGAGAGGGATTAAGCTGTCTGCACATTTTCCTCCCGTTCCTCCTAGCTGCAGACCGTCCCTCACCACCACCTTCTCAAGACAAGAAGGCACCTCTGCTCCCGGGACGTGTGGTCCCCACACTCCACCCTGGGTCAAGGGGAGAAGCAGCTAAATTTCAGCAGCGCCGCAGGATTGTCCTGTGCGTCAGAACTGGGAGACGTTGGTCTGAATTTTTTGGAGATTTTTTTTTTTGGCATTTTCAAGCCTTTTGAAAATGTCTTGTGCTGGGCAACTTGAAACGTGTGCTGTCAGGAATACACCATACCATAGCACCTTCTCAGCCCCACCACAGTGGTGCAGGTCTTGGAGGAAGCCTGAGCACTCTTAGAGCAGCCAGTGAGCAGATGCAGTGGGGTCGTTGTGGTACCTGAGCTGGCAGGGTAAATCTGCAGGAGCCAGAGCAGCGACCCACACAGCTGGCAGCTGAGGTGTGCCCTGAGAACATAGCAGCAGCTACAGGGCCAGTGTCCTGCCTCTGGCAGACAGCAACCGTGGTTGCCTGGAGAGCAGCGTTAAATCCTGTGGCAGAGTCATGACATGTTGCTAGCTTATTTCTTAACCTTTTACTTTCTATTTCAGTGTTTTTGTGAAAACAAAAAAAAAAGGTCATTGTTATAATTGAATTTATCATGCTATTGGAGAGCACTGGGCGTGAGTCAGCCTTGAGACGGTAAGATGGACAAGATGAGCTCTTGAAGTACCTTTCCAGACCTATTTCTACAAGTCTATGAGCAGAACAAAATGAACTCAAGATGTTTTCCCAGAAGAGAGCAAATAAAGGAAACATTTCTTTGAATTCTGCACAGATTGATTATGAATAAAATGAATCCCACATCTGGTCCATTCTTCTTTTTCATTTCTTTAAAGAACACATACAATAGTGCCATACACACAAAAACACAGCATGAAAGATCGAGTCAAGGGTGCCTTAGGTTTTACTTTCTGTCTGTTTTTGAAATGGCAAAAGGTTAAAACCAAAAAATCTGCATGGACCTCATGCTTCAATAAAATGGAAGCTACATCTAAACCATTGCAGCCTCTGTGCTGAGTGTTAAAAAATTGAAATCTGAGAGGGGAAAGGAGTTGGCAGTGGCCAGAAAGGGCTGTCCTCACGGCGGGGCGGTGGCGGGGGGGGTGTGCTCAGAAAGCTTTTCGGCTCGAGGGAATTTGTGATACCAAGCTAAAAAGCTGGATTCCTACACAATGTGTCGAAGGAAGTTTGACCCCTGGTGAAGACGACTCACAAAAGCCGGGTGCTGAGCAGGGACCTGCTTGCCCAAACCAGTGGTGACCACTGGAGAGACAGGTTTGCCCATAACCCCAGGTCTGAAAGCCACTCAGATGCTTAGCTGAGCCCAGAGAGCAGATATGGTGGAGGGCAGCCCCTGCAAGTCATGGATGTTGAACACTGCCATGGCCAGTTCGTTCGCTCAACTGAATTGTTTGCCTTTTCTGAATCTTGCAAGGCTCCACACAGACTTCATACGCTGGTCCTATAACTATGTGTTAATTTCCCCTTTGTTAGCTAATTGTTTTGCAACGCAGATTGCTGTCTTCCTTACACAGATTGCTAAAATGCTATTCCACAATGCATTTATTGTTAATTCTCTAATTAGTTAAGAATGTATGGGTTTTGGATAGTGAAGCAACTGTGCATAGTCCCTTGACAGGTTAGCTTTTAAAATTAACTTTGTGTTTGAGCGGTCAGCAGCAAGGAAGAGACTTCTTAAATGCATTTTTAATCAATTAATAAATATAGCTCAAAATTCATGTAGAGTCAGAATTATGCAGTTTGCTGCCCAGCCTATCGTCTAATAACATTTCTGAATCAGATTTGTTGTACTAAGTTTTTAACTCTCCTCAGAGAGCAAATTTTCAATATGCTGTAACTATTTTTTAAGGTGTATTTTGACACAAACTGTGTAAAAATCCTGTCTCTTGTTTGGTGTATCAATTTATTTTGTTCATTTTTTTCCTTTTGGTAGCCTCCTTTTGCCGTTTTCAATTCTGGTTATGTGTGTGCTTTAGAAAGAACGCATCCACATTTGAGTAGTTAATCAAGAGGAACTAACCAAAATAATCACTTTCTGGTACTTCAAAATATTCTAATTTTTTAATGGAGAATATGCATTCTTAAATTAAATATGCATAATAAGTAATAAGTAGTAATAAGAATAAAGTGGGCTCTCTAAGAATGAGTGTTATGTTTTAAGCAAAATGCGTTTGATTTACCAGGTTCAAAGCTGCTTTGAATCAATAAGAATCTGTGCAAAAACTGGGGTGAGGCGGATAGAGAGCCTCATAACGCTTATAAATTGCCCGTAATTGTATGGATTTTAAATATAAAAGTTGGCGGTGGCAAAAGCTAAAAGCCATTAGGAGAGATCCCATTGTGCAACACATCAGTAATCGTAACTCATAATCTTAGGGGGAAAAAAACTAACGAGAGTTTTCTAAAATTCTCATAACTGTACTTGAGTCTTGTCTTGATGTTTACTACAATGATGGCATTGTTTGAAATGACATAGCCTAATGCATATATGAATCCTGCTTGAAAAGAGCTACTAATTAACATGAATAGTCTTCTTCTCTGAAGGTCATTTATTGCAAAGTTCATTTTTCAGCTGAGCATTGCTAAAGTAGTCACCCCCGCTAACAGCCATTAGATTAAGAGACTTGGGTCTGTTCTCGTCCTGACACTGGGTCAGGATTTTCAAAGAAAGAGGCTCTTCGATGCCAAGAAGCCCTTAAAAATAATATTTGAACAGCAAAAGAATGGATGTAATTACATTGTAAATATTTCTGTGGTTATTGAATTAATGAAGATAATTTTATTCATTTTATCTTAAAAAAAAAAAAACCCACCCCAAGTTTTCCTGATCTGATGTTCCAGTGCAGCTCTTCCCCATGGGACCTTTGATTTCTTCAGTCATAACAATTCATTAGAATTGAGAGACGCTGAGTATTTAGCATCTGATGTGTGAGCATGTTCACCTATTGCCAAATACGAGGCACATGAAGCCCCAGGTGCCTCTGCCTGCCCTTTGGAAAGCCCAGAGAAGCTTTCCAGCCGCTGCTGCTTAGCCAGCCGGAAGAAGAGATCTTCAAATCTGAAGGGCACTGACTTAACCCTGCCAAACTTACAAACCAGCACTTCACCGGGACTTTAATGTTGCCACATGAACCATGAATATCTAATTCTGAAACAATGCGAGTCCAGGAACCCCATTAATACCATCCCCATGATATTCACTTGGATAGAGGTTTAGAAACTGCAGTTGCAGAAAGTTACTGCTTGGTCTAAGGGACATCCCTCATGGTGGGTTTCCTGGTCATGTCTGTGGACACACAGTGATGAGGAGTTAAGGAGCCTTGCTGTGCCCCCAAAACCTTGTTCCCCCATGTCAGTTAGTTACAGATAGGTATTCGGTCTTCTGGGCTGGGGTGTGACATACATACTTTGCTCTCCTCCATCTCAGTGGCTGCAGAAGCAGGTGTGCTGAGCCTCTGCTAGCTCAGTACACCACTGAGGTTCTGGTTGCTCTACTTTTTGGGACGCTTGCCTCCCATTTGAGCAGGCCAGGATTGAGGTCTTTGGTGGACAGTTGGAACCTAAGACTCTCTTGTTAGTAAAGAGGAGGTTCTGCAGCCTGCTGGGGTTGTGGGGACAGGGAAGGACCGGGAGCTTTTAAGAAGAGCTCTTAAGAAGTAACCCATGGAATTTCTTTGAGATAACAATTTTGGGTGACAAAGCTCCTCACCAACTGCTGGCTTGCAGGGAAGCCAGCTGAGGCCACAAGAGCAGCGCAAAAATTCCACAGGCTTCAAGCCACTCATGAAAATCTTGTGCCTTGGCCTACAGGATTTGTGTCCCCTTCTCCCCTGGCCGTGCGACTCTCCTCAGAGTTTGGGATCCTGGTGGCTAAAGCCAGGCTGCTGGATATCAAAGCTGCAAGCACAAGAAAACCCCTTGAAGTCTGAAGGACAATAGTGCTGAGAGAGGAGCAAGGTACCCTTCTGCCCCCTCCACTCCTCCCTGTCCCTACCCCCGGGGCAGAAATTTTGCAGATATGATGGAGGGGAGCAGGACACTTGTGATGTGGCTCAACTGCTTCTCCCTGCCAGCTTTGCTGGGGTTTTTGCTCTTCTCCACTTGCGTTAGCAGAGGGGAGCATATGGGCCTTTGAGATTTAATGTTTCATGGCTTACTTGGCTGTCAAAATGTTTTACATTATTATTTGTTGCAACATTCATGGTGATCATCTTTAAGGAAAAAAAAAAACCTGTGCGGCAGGTCCCTAGATGCCCTTGCTGGGAGCAGATGTTGGAGCAAGAGCGTTGTTAAGCCTCCCTTGGATTTTTCATTTCCCACCCTTTGTACAGCCAACACGGTGTGATGTGGCACACATACAGCCTCTCTCACCGCCTGGCAGGACCCACTGGGGTGGTGTAGGAAGGTTGAAACAGGGAAACTTGCAGATTTATAGGGCGCTGAAAAGGATTCGTAATCTGTATTGATGGCATCATCCCTGACCATGTGACAACCAAAGCAGATAAGCCTATGACTGAACTGAAAAGATTTCTTAAAGCTGGTAATCAATATTGAGCAGCTCAGTCTGTTGAGCTATCGGGTTTGTACATCTCCACACATGTGGGGTGGGGGTGGAGAGGCGCTCTGGGTTTGTAAAATGGGGCGATGCTGCTAAGCTGCAGCCTGGCGCAGTGCTGTAGGTTACCGGTACCTGCTGCTGCAGGGGCTGATTTCAGCTGAGGAGGGGCTCCACAAAAGCCATGGGAAGAATTTGTTTATTAGGGAGGAAGATCCAGAAGCAAAGGGCTACTGAGTAAGGAACCTGAGTATCACTGACCTGGGGCCTTGAAATTTTGTTATGGTCAAACCTCTTCAAGGGTGCTGCATATTGTCCTTTCGCCAGTGCCCCAGGCTGTATGGTCAAAATCTCCAGCTGATGCTGAAAGTTTCCATAGGGGCTTCCTTGCTCAGGGTCTGATATCCCACTACTTGCGAGTACATTGAGATACTTGTGTTTCAAAAGCAGTCCCAAACCTGATGGACTTCCTAAAGGAGATGTCCTCCTTCCAGGGCTTCCTTCCAGGGCTTCTGTTGGAGGGAACCTGTTTCAAAATGAATAAAATGGTCTGACTGTTTGTAGAGACCTTCCAGAAAGCAATTATTCAAGCCACCGTTGTCCATAGTGCACAATAAAAAGAAGTCTACTCTCAGCTAGATGGGCTGGGACAGAGCTCCCATCAAAAGTCACTGCCTGCCTTTCCTGATGCCTTTCACACGGGTAAGGGAGCCTGTTGAGAGATGGGTACCACCTCCTCAGAAAGAGCATTCCCATGAAAGGGAAAGAAGTTGTCTCCAGATAATCAAGCTTTTTGCTTTGTTTCCATGAGATGACTGCATGTTAAGGAGCCTGGGCTGGTTAGACTGGCATATAAAGATGAAGGGAGAAGCCGAGCCTTTCTATTTCTCTGTGTTTATGGGGCAAGACAGCTGGGGTTCAAACACACTCCGTATTTTGAACCACCTATTAATATCGTCTCCTGACGGAGAATGGGGTATTTTTCTCTTCTTAAATGTTTAATTAGCCGGGATTGTGTTGTGTCTTTACTTCAATAAATTCCGGTTAAGAAAGATTTTGGGTGCGCATGTGAATGAACGCTTGTCTTGAAAGACAGAGCAAAAAGAAATTCATAATCATGTTTCCCTTGTTGTATTTACTGTTTTGCTTCTAAAGGGAATATTACTCCACTTAGAGATTCATAATTAGGAGGATGCCAGATGGGTTATCAATGTGGTTTTAAATTTTTATACGTAGAGTGCTTGTTTTTGCAGGGGATGCTTTGGTTCCACGTACGGTGGTTAAACATAAATGTCTTCTGTGAGGGGACTGCTGACTATTCCATGATTTTGAATTTGCTGTTTGTTTAATCCTTCTTTTCTCCTCGCCTTTTTTTTTTTTTTTTTCCAGCTGCTCTGGTGGGGTAGATTAACAGAAAGGACCTACCAGGTGGAAGAAGAAAGCTTGAAAGCAGAACTGAGACCCATATCTCCACCTGAAAAAGCCAACAGCTTTAGCGTAGCAAAAAGAAGTGAAGAAAAGTCAGGACTTTGGAGACCTTTCCAAAATGCCAGGGAAAAGAGTTCCTGTTGGGCCGGGTGCCTCAGACACCAGTGTGTGCTTTGTGCCATCACCAGAGAGGAGCAGCAGCGTGGTACTGGTGAGGAGGACAAGACCTGAGTCTGGTGCATCTCAGGTGAGGAGTGATGTGCTCACGAGGCAATTTCCAAAGAGAGGGCGAGAAGTCAAAGGCGATCAGAAGATCATGGTGTGACAGGGCCATGCAGCAGAGCCCACAGCTAGAATTACTGTCCCACAGAAACCCTACGCTTCCTTGGGAAGTGGGGACTCCGCCTCAGAGGTTTTTATGCTTTCTAAATACAGGCTGGCTAAAGCGCCTGCTGCAAGCAGCTCCGACCCAGCTGGGGGCAAAGCTCTGTGGTCTCCTTACGGACCAGCTGCTAGAGGGTGGGGTGCCTGTACTCCCCTCTCTGCAGGATTTATGTCAAAGCTGGCACATCTTCATCACTTGCCAGGGCTTTGGGTCGGACAAAGGGGCCGGGTCACCCTTCCTCTCCTTTCTTCTGAGTCCTCTCTCTATCGTGAGCTTTTAGAGCTGCGATAAACAGAAGGGAGCCATACACAGCATGACGATAACCCAGACGACAGTGTCAGATCTGCATTCGTTCCACGTGTAAGTGTTACTGAGAGAGAAGATGTTGTTACTAAACACCAAGGAAGGGTGATCAGAACTGGTGAAAAAAAAAAAAGGCAGCAGCAATGGAAATGGAATGAATGAGGCTTAACCAAAGTTCATTTATGTAACAAACCAATTTATGAAAAATCTATATCAGGTTAGGGACAAACCCAAGCCACAACCTTAGATTTATATTTAAAAACTTGTAGGGGTCAGCTTCTCAACTCAGAATGGGATATTCAATGAAAAGCCTCACTGCCACAGTGTATCTTGGCGTAGGGGTTCACAGCCTTGCAAACTCGGAATCTGGGGCATGGACCAGTTCTCCAGGGCAGAGGCCAGACTGAAGGCTGATTGATGAAAACAGATACAAAAAATTCACTAAGGACTTTAAATTCAACAGCAGCTTGTAAAATAATACATTTTCAAGGGGAAAGAAAGGCCTCTGTCACACACCTGAGAACATGTTGTACTGGTGTAAATGCGAGCAGTAGAATGTTGGGTTATCGCAGAAAATCCCAATGTTTAATGATAGGGACAATTAGGAAAGTGTCACATGAGATCATTAGGTCATCCTCATTAGAGAAGTTTAAAATTACTTTTGATGAAATGCAAGAGAGAGTTGTGTGGAGGAAGCTCTTGCATGGTATAGAGATTGGACCAAGAGGGGCATCCATGGTTTGGTGTGGACAAAGACAGAACTTCATGAGAGCTGTTAATTGGGGCTTTTTTTAACTGAAATTCAAGACCTGCAGATGCTGGCTCTGTGACTTGCCACTGAGAGTCTGACCTCGTGTTTTCAAGTTTGCTCTAGTGCTCTCTGTCTCCTCTTGGGAGAGATTTTATTGACGTGATAGAAATTTCCTTCTTTCTTTCACACAGAGCATCTCCACTTTTGAAGAATTTTGTAGTACTGGAGCTCTTCTTCAGCTCTGTACATCTGCAGATTGCAAAGCACATATCCCACGGTCTAACCTGGTATGTGAGTGGCAAAATTTCACTATATGCTGTTAATTCATCCATCCCTCTGCTTCTCTTTGGCTTTCCTCCCGCAGAGCCTCTGGGGGGGATCCCTCGATCCCAGCAACAGGGAGAGCAGGGGCGGGAGATGCTCGGGGAGGAGGCTGATACGACCTCGATTTCTCCAGCAGCACAGCCAGCAGAGTTTCTGTGGTGGGGTTTGAAGTACCCCTGGTTTGCATAGCGGTGATAGATTTCACTAAATGCAACGGGGAACATGATGGCAATTAGGAGAAATGGAAAGATGTAGCAGTCCAAATGGAAAGAGGTAACTGGCCAGTGAAGGAGAGGCTGCGTGACTGCCCGGAGGGTCGCCTATCCCTCACAGGCTCTGCAGTTCACGAGCTGCGCTGGTCTGCGGTCTTTTAGGTGAAGTCACATTTACTCTCCCACTGGGTCTGGCAGAAGCAGCAGAGGTAGGAGTTTTTCAAACTTTCACTAAGCAAATTTTGCGAGACGATGCGGTGAACATTCCCCTGCCTTGTCAGACCATAATGGCAGGTGTGCACCTTCACTGGGCTTAGAGGTTGTTTTCCAAAAATACTATGTTGAACCTCTCATGTCTTGTGGATGTGGATAAGAGGGGGAAACTGGAGAGATTTAACTCCCCCAAACTACTTGACTGTACAGCTCCATCTCCATGTGCTCCTGTTTCCACTCATAACAGAGTCAGTAACCTTCTGCTAACACGGGTGGGCGTAAAAGTTTTCATGATCCCAGAGCTGAAAGACTCTTACCTGGATCTTTGTTTTCCTTCTTGTGCTAATAACAGCAGTTATATTCCTAATAAAAATGTTCAGAGTACCACATTACGTCTGTTTCTTAAATTGTGATCATTATGTGACTAATTATAATAATAATATGATATTAGGGGGAAAAATGTTGGAAGATATTCCCTAGAGGGAAATGACTTTCTTTTTATCATCTACAGTAGTTTATTTCACATATTCATGACCCTCCTGGTTTTCTTTTTTTTTTATTTATGATGAGCCATAAAAATGACAAAATACATTAGCAAAGTTCTCGGTTTATGCTAAAATGACCATATTCAAAAATAATAACAGAGACTTGTATCAGCAATGCAAAAGATGCATGAAGTAATTGGTGCTTAATTTGTACACAAACTGTCAAGGCAGTTTTCCTCACGGCCTGCATCTTCTGAATTCATTAGTCTCTAATTAAGGCCAGTTGGGACCAGCAGTTAGAAGGTTAAAGAGGTTCTGACAGCCCTAATCATTGCTCAGGAAGCTGAAAATGTATGCAAAGTCTCGGCAGATGGGGTGAGATCTGCTTCTGCCAAGTGATAACTGTTATTCCTTTGCACCTCCAAAGCTGTCATCCTAATAGGCACATTTTAAATTTATTAATGCTCTAGTTACAATGCATACACAGTCTCTAATGGTATGTCATTCAGAGTATATAAACTGAGCAATTAACACATATTACCTGGTAATGGTAAAATTATTTGTTGCCTGTTTGATTTTTTTTTTTTTTTCAGTTTCCTAATCCAGCAAGAATAGTCATAAGAAAAGACTTTTCTTTGTTAAAAAGCGTGGATTCTGAGCCGCTTGTTTGTTGGCCATTAATTCTTTGTTTCTACAGACAAAAAGCTCACAGGCCATAACTAACTTTTCTTTGATTTCCAGTGCCTCAAAGACTTGGGTTTTAGGGATTATACATTTTTCAAACTCAGAATTTAAAACCGTGTGTTTTGAATACTTCAAGTGTAATTTTGAAAGGAGATGTATTTCTTCTAAATTTAATTTTTTCTGTCCTTTTTAAAAATAATGTCTGAATTGCTCAGCAAATTGCTGTTGTCCTCCCCGCCTTCCCCACTACTTTGGTGAGGCACCCATTTTTCGTTCCCCTCCGTGGTGGTATCTCTCTCCTTTAATCCTACCTGGCTTAAAGCTGCCTAATCAAGAGAAAGGCATGTTTTTAGGTCTCCCTCTGTCCATCTGAAGTCTTCAGCCATGCGAGGCCTTTAATTGCATGTAGCACTGGTGCAACGAAGGGTTGCAAGAGGCGAGCCTAGAGCAGAGCTTCTGGTGCAGGGAGTGGAGCAGCCACCCCCAGAGCCTCGGCTGCGGCGGGAGCCCAGGAATCGCAGAGTGCTAATCATGTGCTAAGATGTTCATGTAAGCAACAGAACAATTATGTTCCCAGTGACTTATAGACAGGCCAGGAACCTATTCCTCTGTTAGAATTAATTGATTTCGTTCCGTGTAACGAGCATAGCACAAATAGGGAGAGGGAAGGTAGTGTAAGTGAACTGTGTGCCTGGCTCTACCCTCACCAGCCTGAGTCACGAGTGGCTTCAAAAATGACAGAGGATTTCAAACGGTACAATATCAGCACGAGACACAGTCGCAGACCAAGTTTTTGCTGCTGAGATTTCACCAGGTTCAGTCCTTAGTGCCCGATGGCCGATCGTTGGAGATGAGACCCAGAGCGTCCCTACCAGCCAGCAACACCTATCCAGTGTTTTCTGGGCACATCAGCAGTCCTGCTGAAGTCAAAAGGGAGTTGTCCCAAGTGAGAGCTGTGTGCCCAGGCCCCGTGTTAGCCAACTGGACTCCCCTGATAGCTACAAATGGTGCCGGCTCTGTTGGCATGGGGAACTGCTGCTGAGGTGGTCCCTGCTGGGACCTGGGCTAAAATGACACTGCTGTACTCCCTTGCTCTACAAAAGTACTTTCTTCAGTAGGTTTCATGGTAGATGAGGATCATTAGTACCGTTTTACATCAGGGGAAGCTCAGGAATGAAATGGAAAATTACTTGTGCCAGGGGTGAAAAAAAAAGCCCTGGAAAACCCCTACCTATAGAACATATAAGAGGGGAAGGGAATTAAAGCTGATAAATTACATGGAACAACGTTGACCTAAATGGTTTTCAGAGATGGGCTAAAAACCTTGATCACCTTGACCTGCATCACTATTGTATAGGAGAGTGTTACTCTAATGATCTTCACCTTCTGATGTGGATGTACAGCAGAGCTCTAATCCCGACACCTTTCAAGTTTAAGCAGCATATAGTCAGCGTGGAGTATGCTTAAGCCTCAAGTATAGGTAGCCCCCTGAGTTACGGTAGCTTTGTGCTAGGACAGTTCATTTCCACTGAGATCTGTCTTAGCTGAATGATCTACTTTGCTCTTAGACCATCACTAAGTGGTGCAGTACCTCCTGAGGTTCAGGTTATAAGATGCACCCTCTCCGGGGCGCTAGGCAAAGACAGACGTTTTATTTTCTTCAAAACAAAGCACACACTGAGGCAGAACCAGCTCTCAGGATGCTCCTCTGCACCCACAGTTTGATGTGTATTCCCACTATGGGGATCCCCTCTCTCCCCTGAGCAAGGGGAACCCCACGAACCCCCATAAGGGAGAGAGGATGGTCCAGAACCAGGACATGTTGCTGGAGAGTCCAGGCATTGCTCACTAGGTTGGTGCAAGACACTTTTAATTTTGGATTATTGTACACAGAAGGCAAGAGCTGAATTTTCTTCATTGCTTCTAACCCAATAACTCGATAAATGAGGGTAATTTATGCAGTGGTATAATGTGGTGGGGCTCTGGTTTAGGACCATTTGAGCAGCCGTAAGGCACACCATGTCGACGCAGAGCTAAAAAACCACTCAGCTGTGGAGACAGCTTCCCATTCCTTCAAGCACCTCTCTCCCAACCAGTCCGGAGCAGAGAAACCAGCGAATATCATGCGCTGCAGATGGATCAGCGATGGATCACACACAGCTAGCTGAGTCTGGCATGGTCTGATTCCTCTTGTGTTTGCTGGCTACTTACCCAGCCAACAGCCAGACATTTGTGGGGTAAATCATTTCCAGTTGTTTCACAGAAGAAAACTGTCCAGCGGTATAAATAATAATTCCTCTCTGACAGGGGTTTCAGTGTTTGCCGGTGCCTCTGGTGCTCTGCTGCTTCCCCTCAGCACCCCACCCAGCACGTCTCCTGGAGAAGGTTACGAATTCCCTGCTACAGACCAGTCGTCAACAGAAAGAGAGGTGCCGACTATTTTCTCTTAATTTTTGCCTCTATCCGTACACAGGGCGCAAGTGGACAGTGCTACAAAAGGCAGTAGAAATTCTCGGCCAAAAATAATGGAGGAAAAAATGCTTGTAAAATTGTGGGTGACAAAGTTGTTTGGTTTGTACCATTTATAATTCATAAACCCGAGGGACTGGACACAGACTGGTGCTTTCTGAGGAGAGAGTTCAGCCCATGTGAAAATCGCTAGACGTTGCTGTGGCTTTTGCTGGCTGTTTTGTGCTGAGGAGGCTCTGGGGATAAGGAAAGCTTAGCAGTGAGAAGCTTGCTTGTGTTTAAATTCTGCAATTCGCTGCTTTTCATGTTACCTTCTCCTCTAGGCTGTCCTAGGTGATGCCCCCTCCTCACCACCTGCTCAGAGTCACACGATGGCCATCTCCTGCCAGCCAGCACAGGGATTTCTCGGCTGCTTTCCAGCCTCCCGATACTGGTGTAGGAGGGCGGCAGAAAGGAAAGGGGCACGCAGACAGTGACCCCAGACTGCGCTGAGCCCCGGGTGCCATCTCTGGCCCATTGGCATCTGGTGTAGCATCAGGAAGTCAGGGTAAGCAGAAAGGAATATGAGGAGCTGTTGCGTGGCTTGGTGGTGTCACTGCTTTGCCCCAAGTCATGGCGTATCGTCCTGGGTGTACCTGCCTGCAGACCTCCTGGGCAGAGGGAAGGTCTATTGATTGCTGAGGAGCCACCAACGCTCAAAACACCATAGGAAACAGTCTCTGCAGTTGGAAAGAAGTGAGGGCTTCCCTGATAGCCCGAATTTGGAGTGGGAGATCTTCCTCCAGACAAACTGGTGACATTAAAGTGTCTTCTTGTTCAGCCTAGTGTCTTCCATGCAAGGGGCCTTGTGAAATTTCTGTTCTGCACCACATCTTGCCCAGAGACAGAATCTGGGACCTGTTGAGCTGATTCAGTCCGTATCGCTGATCTTCCGAGTTTGGGAGATGTTCCCTTTCTGGGCATGCTACCCCTCAAACGTCACTCAAGGGAGGGCACCACGCCCCTGGGGCCAAATGAGTCCTGTTGGGCCAGATGGTGCTAGGTGATGGTGTGCTGAGGACAAGGTGAGGGCGAACTGATTGCTGCACTTGTGTGCAACGTTTGCTGCAAGGTGTGGGGTTATCCCTGAACCAGTGCTCCTTGGGCTGCCCGGTACCACGCCTTCTGTTCTACCCTGACAAAGCAGGCAGCCAAAGCTTGCCTCCAGGTTTGTAAGCCCATCTTAACGGCTCCTCTATCAACAACTCTCACTCCTCGGTGTGGAGAGAAAAAGCCCTGGGTCTCTCCAGTTTCCAGGGATCCCTGGAAGTCTTCTATCTTGCCCAAGCCACTAGCCAGCCCAAGTATGAGGAAGCCAAACTCTTTTTTTCTAGCTCCACTCTTTTTTTGCAGTCAGCCCAGCCTGATGAAACCAGCAGAGATCTGGCCCCATAAGCTTAAAAGATGCTTTAAAAGTTTTGGTGTGTAAAATAAACCTCCTGTGATAAATAATGTAAATCGTAAAGTAGAAAAATGGAGGTGTTTATAAAACTACGGACAGTAGTGAGTCGTTCTGCTGGAGCTCTCCTGGACACTAAGCGTTTCTCCTTGGACACATGTACAGTGATTTTAAGCAGATTGTATCTACAATGGCACAGCCTCTGACATTTAGTTATTATAGTCGATGCTGCGTGCAGTCAAAGCAAGATGTGACTTGTCTACTATACCATGCAAAGGTGAACAGCTCCATAAGAAAGGAATCAAGCAGCACAATCCATTAGAGTCCATTTACAAACTAACAGATATTTTACAGACATTCAACAGACGTTCAATCAAATCATAATCTCAGAAACCTGCCAACAATAAAACCCATAAATTAAAATCAAGTTATATAACCATGACTTGATGAACCTGATGTAATCTGATGGCATGAGATGCATATCCTACATTAAGTAACAAATTCCCCTTCTTTTCTCTTATCCGTTAATAGTGGGGCAGAAAATGAGTAGCAAACGCTTTGTAGCCAGCAAACCTGAACCTGAACACAGTGACATTATTTTATAGGGGATTATTTGTCATTAATTTCTCCTTAGCATATCACCTTTTTATTAACAAATTGATGGCTGGATAGACTTCCCATTAAAGACAAGACAACTGTTCTTTTTAAAGGGCAACGTGCAGTGTGTGGTGCGTGCTTAGACTCAAACGAAATTACCTTTGCTTCTGGGTGCAGCCCCAGGGCTATATCCTGTAGCCATTCTCACAATTCAGATTCTTCTTCTCTGCTGGAACTCCAGACTCCAGCTGGGTCTTACTCGGGGGAGAACTGCTATGCTGCGAGCAGTATCATGCATCGCCTCATGGCTGCCTGCAGGAAAGAAGGTATCTTGCGGGAACCAGGTGTCTTGCCTTCATGATCAGGAACTATGCTTTAAGAGCGTTGCCGGTGATGGCGTGAAAGGTGAAGCACACTGGAGATAATGCATGAGTAGGTGTTTCTTAACGTGATTAGGAGAGAAATTCCGGTCTTTGCAGAACTTGAGGGCACACAGGAGCCTGGGGGCAATTGTCAGTGAATGAGCTGCCTAAACATCATGTAAAGGTCAATTTTGGAAACACATGCTTATTACCTTGATTATATGGCTCATACACTTCCAGTGCCCCGTGGAGAAAAGGTCCGAAGGCCACTATCCCAGCTCTTTGCTTGGAATAGCAAATGCATCCTGATCCTGGAACAAATGCTCCATTTCACACCCTCTGCTGTCCCATCCACCCCACGCTTCAGCCTAGAATTTGTGGAAATAGCTTTTCAAATACAACCAGGTAGCTGAGTAGACCTAATGGAGCTTAATTGCCACATGTTTATTACATTTGCAAAGTGGAGGGCACTGCAGTCTGAATATCTAAATTAATCCTGCATTACCAGGCCAGCTACCATGACATGTCTATGTTCCAGTATAATGCACACATAACAATTTGTTTGATTTCTTTATATCACAAGAGACAATCAAAGAGAATGTGGAGGTCCCGGTCTGGACCTGGACCTCTTCAAAAAGAGACAAGGTTTTCTTGAAACTGAGGGACCTGAAAGCGTTTCCAAGCTGCAGGTCTCATGCACACGCTCAGTCCCAGCCTCTGCATGGTGGCAGTTGGGCAGGACCTTGGCAAATGCAATCTGCACCTTCCCCTGACCTTTCCCTGCCTAAGCTCTGGCTCACAACACTTTATAGCTTGAGGGCTACAGCTTTTGCAGGAGGCTGAAAAAGTGGGTGCTGAAATGCCATTGAAAGTAGATGCTGCATCCCGTTAGGTCTTAAATCCAGCTGAAATGTTTGTTGTCGTGATGATGAAGCCGTTGAAATGTGTCCTGCATTAGGGTGACAAGTTTCTTCCTGACTCTTGAAGATTACACCTAAAAATATAACCCTTAAGGATATTTTTAGAGTAACTCTCTGCTAGGAAAAAGACAGGGTCCCAAGAAGAATAAGAAGAAACTCTTTGCAAAGTAGATGAGCAGTGCAATGCAGTTTTATCTTTATTTAAAATGAAGATGCTTAGTTTAAACTAAGGGCAAGAGAGATGCTTTCCTTCACATGCGATTTTGCTTGTAATAAATGGAAAAAGATTTGTGATCTACATGGGCTCTGTTCTGTTCAAGTGATGAAGGGGCAGCCTTATTTATAGGCTCATAAAACTATCTAAGAAGTTCTGGGTGGCGCAGCAGATTTTTTTGATTGCCGGAGTGGTTGTTTTCATTGGCCTAGTTTTGTCTCAGAGATAAGAAAGACGATGGCTATCGGGCAGACAGGGTCCTTGCCCAGCGCCAGGGGAGAAGTGGCATGTTCGCACAGCAGGGGCAGAGCATCCCTGTCTTACAGAGATAAATGAGGTAAAAGCTTTCCAAACATTGTCTAAGTGTGAAAAGAAAGAACGACTTTCTGTAGACATGTTTTGCTAAGGTGCCGCTCCTCTTTTGAACGAGCAGCCTCTTCAAAGGGATTGGCTTTTTTCATCTCAATGCCATAGCGAAACAACAGCCAATTCTTGGTACTGAATATCTTCAATTACCACAATACCTTGCAGGATATGACACTAGAAAGGTTATGCATAGAGAGGATAATTTTGGTTCATAGCCTCTAAATGTTCCCAGCCGCAATAGCGTGGTGAAAGGAGATGTCTTCCAAGAAGTTCACATTACTGGCTGTAGTAAAATAAAATAGCTATATTGTTTCAGCCAGCAATTTCTTCCCATTGTCTTTGTTTTAAAAACCATCCATACTCAAAGGCGAAGGGATGTGTTTCACTACAATTTGAGAACTGTACTGTAACGAAATATTATCTTCATTTTGCTCCTTGTTTCATGTTACTTTCTGGTCCTTGAGTTCTCCAAAGTTCATCACTGTCTGTGACATTACCGTGACTTGCTAACTTTCTCATTATTTCCCCAATCAATAGGAGAACAATATATGGTGTTATTCTGTATTTCAGTTACCTGTCACTCAGTGTTTTATCTCCATTGATACTCCAGGTACTGCTCACAGAAACCAAAGTAGGCTGTCTTGTCTTCCGCTAATCTTGAATGCCTTTTGTTCAAGAGGTGTTTTGTATTCATCAGTCAACTAAGGACTCATCCTGAAGAAGCCCTCAGTCAGCACATAGATCTCAGTGAAAAAGGGATATGCAGCTCGTGAAATATTCATAGCAGAAGGTACCTCAATCATTTTCACCTTTTGACCCTCTGAGGCTGAAAGGATTATCAGCAGTAAGTGGCAAATCTTATGGATGTGAAATTTTCATAGATGAAATACCTTGACATTCCTCTTATCCACTTTTGGTATTAAGCCTATTCAGAAGGTACATTTATCTACCCACTCTATCTGCCACTACAGTTGTGTCAAACTCCAAACAGTTTTAATAAAGTCCAAAGTTGAAATGACAGTGATCATAACCTGAAAATAGTCAAGACTTTTTTAAAGGAAAGATGCCGTGGATGTTCGCTGCTTCCTGTGCTTCGCTGGGGGCGATGAAGAGCCCTTTTAGAATAGCTGTAATAAATACAGCGTAATACTATTCATAACCAAAACTGTCATTTGGGGAATCAAGTGACAAGTCATCTCCATTTGTGAAGTTAAAATCTAGCACAGTAAGTGAGATTTTCTGATACTTACAGTCTGCGGAAGGAGAAAGATGAATGCTGATGGTAGGCAATTAGCTCATTCAAGGATCTCCACAGCTAAGAGCAGACTGCAAAATCTGCAACAGTGGCTTGAGAAGTGATTGCAAACAGAAACAGTCTTCTAAAATTGGTTATCATTTCTCCAAAGCTAAAAAATTTTATTTTACCTATCTAAATAAAAACATCATCTTTGCTTTGGCGCTAGTCCAGGCAGTTCTACATGTAAGTAACAGGATCCATCCTTTCTAAACAGCAGATTAGCAGTGTCACAGATGTGGTACAAGTCAATGTAGATGAGCAGCAAAAAAAGTGCTCACATGGGCAGAAACAGGGACAGGCTGAGGCAATCCTGAATTCATACCCCGATGAGCACAGGGGAAAGGAGAGGTGTCTTGGAGTGGCAAACCTGTGAGAAGCTTCAGCATAAATGACACTGTCGGCAGGGCTGCCAAGGTGCATGGCATGTCCCATGAAACCCAAGAGGTTGGGTGACTCTGATGTCATTACCAAAAAGGCAGTTGCAAGGCTACCTACTAGCTGTGTTGGTGATAACCCTCCATTGGCATGTATGAGGCAGTGGCTTGGTAATCAACGCGTGGTAGAAGCAGCTCTTCTGGTGATACTTCACGAATGCAGGTTTTAGCAAAATGAACATCCATTGCTTTAACAGGCTAATGTCCAAGTGAGTACCACTGGCCAGGAGATAAACAGCCTGAGACGTGAAGTGCAGTTAAGATCCTCAAGGATAAGACAGGGTTGTGTCCTTGGGCCAGGGAAAGGACAGGCAGAGGTATAAATGAGTGCAGGGACGACCTGTGGCAACTCACCTAGCCACACCTTTTAAAAAATGCTAATAACCTCCCTTTTCTGTAGGGGAATTTGGCTTTCTGCGTTCTGCAGCACTATTTTGCCTCTTGCTAATGAATCCATGTATGAAGTATATATCACCAGTTAACAAAAGTTTCTATTACAACAAGTTTTAAACAGAATTGCCCTTTGATTTCAATAACACACCTATAGGTTCTTAACATGTCTTGGAAATGACGTTGGAGTTGCCTGTATTGTGCCTTTGCTCTTGAATGCCCTCCACTTTCGCTCCTTTTCTCATAGAAGAGTTTTTGGTTATTCATTCCAATGAGAAAGACTCGTTGAAACAATAGGGGAAAGCGAAGAAAATTAGTATACAAAACAGGCCAAAATCCTTGTGCCCTCTCTCCTAAACATGTTATTTACTTCAGGAAATCAATAGCTTATTTACTTCAGGAAACCAATGTACTGCTCAGGGTGCACGTAAAAGCATACTAGGTGAAAATAGATGGTAAAATTTTTTTCTCTGTGATTTCTGTTAGATGTGTTCCTCTTTCAATAGGCATATTACATAGCAGATTGACAGAAGGATGCTCTTGTTGGAGGTATCCTTCTGGAGGACAAAACCACTCTCCCTCTCAGTGATAAATCATATGGATGTAGAAACTATAAAGATGTATATTTCTCCTGGAGTCATCTCTTGTGATTGGTAAAGCTATTCTCTCTCCCTATGGAAAAGCTCAGGCCTTCAGTTTTTATAACGAATTAGCAGATTTCCAGAGGTTTTTCAACACTGTTGCTATAGGGCAGCAATGAATGTGTTTCTCCAAAAAACTCCCTAGCAAGTTTGACACTTAACTCTTGTTGAGATCTCAATGTTTCCAGAAATCTGTCTCTTGGTGGCTGAAGTTGGGAACCTAAATCCTTACCCAGGCACCTGGGGAAGGAAGCAGGATCTCGTGGGTGCCAAGACCTTCCTGTAACTCTTCCAGACCCTGCTGGACTGGCTGAGCAACTTATACTGGAAACCAGAGCAAGTGTTTGGGGATTAAATACTTGATTTTGGGCATGTTTATGTGGAAGCAGCTAGGTCTCTGCAGTCTGGATCACGCAGTAGAGTACATCACTCCAGGACATTCATCTCAGATGTGCTATCTCGATGAGCTCTCTGGCCTACTGTAAGGGACTGGCACCCAGCTGGGATAAGTGTCTACCTTGCACTCCCGAAGCAAAGAGCCATGGAGTGCCTGTCTCCTCCAGGAACTGTAAAAGTCTCATTTTCTGTGCCTGTTGAAATCTTCTGTCAGAAAACATGGGATAATTGATTACACTCCTATGAGGGCTGTTTCCATAATACACATGCAGAAGCCTGATTCTCCCGAAGGGTTTTTCCCAAAAATGTGGCCAAGGCCTAGGATCCATGTAAAATGTCAAACACCTCCTGGAAAACCAGCTTTTGCAATAGCAAATCTACCTGCGTTTCCTTCTCTGACTCCTCAAAATATTCAATGAGTAATTATGAAGCCTATAAAAATACGGACAGGAAGCCACATCCTGCCATTAACTTCAAAAGATAATTAACAAATGAGCGTGCTCAGAGGGGAACCCTGTGGCTCGGGAGTGGCAGGGCAATACAGAGCCTTCCACCTCAAGGTCACAGGTCTAAATCCAGTGGAGTTGGTAGAAGGTGACAGTCTATCTCATGTCCAACACCAAAGGAGTCATTAATCTCAGCCCAACTTCAGATGGCCCCTGGTCTGGGAAGCAATTGGCACTGTTTGCTGTCTCTGTAGGTAGTGCCAAAGAGTTACCAGGCACCCAAAGACTCAACTTCTGGCAAGGCTTTTTAGCACTAATGTGCGCTGCAGTCACTGCAACCCAGATACAGATTATGTCAGAGGTTAACTCAGGACTGGAGACTGCCCTCTCCAGTGAGGCAAGAAATCTTGCGCATGCAGGAGAGAAAGGGCCACCTCCTGCCTGGGGGGTCCCAAATTGCCTCTGCGCTGAGCAGCACTGAGTAAATCATCTGGATTTCAGCCTTTATGCAGGTGCCTACCTCTTCTCTGCTAAACACCAGGTAAGGACAACTGCTTTCTTCCAAACCAGTTGTCCGAAGCTGCCCCTGCCTGGTTTGATGATGGGACAGGCAGTGTTAGGGCTCACCTGTGCAGTGGTCAGGTTGGTCAAACTCACAAGAGATGGTGCCATCCCCAAGCTGTCCTCTTTGACATCACTCCCATGTCTGCAAGGTGGTCCCTGGGGATGGAATATTGTGGGAGAGCATTATGGCCCGCGCTATATCTACTTTGGGAATAAATAAGTGCACAGACCTACATCTTACCTACACTTGGAAAGGTGAGCAGCATTAAGACGTATGTCTGATCCTCTTGGTGTCACTGACTGAAGCTGCACACTTGTTACGTGTCTGTAGGTCTGGCTCTTTAATATATATAGCTGGCATCTTTTCTGATCAAAGTCACTCAAAATAATCATAATTTAACCATTGAAAACAGAAGTAGGAATCAATGAAAACCAGTGACTAGAGTTGCTGATAGAAGGCACAGTGGAAAGGTGTGAGGGATGGTATCTGCAGATCACTTTTGCCCCCTGAATCAAGGAGCATCCTTAGAAACACAGCTCAAACGTCACCATTTTCATACTTAACCTGAACAGATACCAGTGCATGCAAAGAAATTTTCCTTATAACTTTAATTAACGTACCAAATATGAAAAGAAAAACAAAAGCAACACCTTTCTGTCACACATCCCTCCGTATTAAAGAGCAGCATTATCTAGAAATTAATCACTGATACGCCGAGAGCCCCTCTGCAAATGGGCTGTTTTCATTTTGCATGCTGAACCAATTGAGTCATGAGGAAGCAGCAGCAAGATTTTAATTCCATATAGTACCTCCCCACCTCTGAATTTATTTACCAAGAATAACATTTATTTAATGTAATTTAGTTCTAAATATTTAAAAGCTCACTTTGTTTAATATGTTTTCAAGTACAAGATGTTAAGTAATTATGTATGATGTGGTGGTCTTTTATTAGATAGTTAATGACCATCTGGGAATTCAAGCCCCAAGGCAATGCCAAGGGCTTCTGAGTATTAGCTGGCCATTAACATAGAGGTAATGGACTAGCACACTCTACATGATTATGACTATTAACTAAGCATAAAAAAATAACATTCAAATTAAAATAGGAAATTCAGATTTAAGGCTTCTCTAGCATCCTTAATTTAATCAGATCATAGTGACCCATATGGCTGAGTCTTGTGTTGAACTGGATCAAACGGTGAAGAGATTCAAGATAGCATCTCCTCTGGCCATAATGGAGTTGTGTAGCCAGGTCCCCACTGCTCCCAGGTGCCAGCATCCCCTTGTCACAGCTCAGGAGCTTGGTCACGTGAGGAGCCCTGCTGCCATCCCAGTCCTCTTGCATCACCTGTGAGCAAAACAGGAGCATGTCCTTCCCCAGCATCATGAACAGAGCCAAGAGGGATGCCCCAACCTCCTACATGTTCGTGGGGCTTGGGGGGTCCTTGCTACTCCCCGCTACTGCACACTTTGCAGTCATTGAATTTTCCTGGTGTTTTCTTTTCTCTTTAGGTGATGAAAGACAAAGATATTAATTTGTTAAGGGTTAGAACTGTGACAGCCACTAGACGAATGGCAGATGCTCTCTAATAGCCCCTCTACCTTCCCAAAGGGAAAGAGAAAAAGAATAAGGGAGAGAGACTTATGGATTGGAAATGAAAACTAAAACTGCTTCAATGAAAATAATGATAACAAAATGAAATACACACAAATATGTACAAAACCGACACTGAACCCAACCACTCTGATGGCACTCACGTCACCATCACCACTGGTGCTGTGGGCAGGCACTGGGGAAGTCCCAGACTGGACTCAGTGGCAGTTGGGAACTGGATTCAGGAGCTAGATTCTGGAACTGGATTCAGGAATGCACGGATTGGGATCTAAGGCAGAATGGACAGAGTCCTCCTCAGACAACAGCCATTGAAGAAGAGAGCTTGACCCTTGTTAACTCTCACCTTTATACCAATTATGATGTATGTGGGATGGAACACCTTGTTGGTCAGGGTAGGGTCACCTGTCCTGTCCGCTCCTGCCCACAGGGGCAGCCTCTGACTTACTGCACCCCCAAGATTAATGCACCAAGAAGATTAACAGTGACCTTGGTCTCCACAGGAGCAGGTATAAGCCAGAGCCTTTCTGCATCCCAACCCCTGGTAGTGACTGTGAACATCAAGAGTTATCACGGCTAGAAGCAGACACTGTCTGCAAAAATATGCCGTTAACTTCAGAAAATGCTGTCACTGAGAAGAGACTGAGCTGAAAAGAAGAATCACTGAGCAGAATTAGTCCCGTTCTAACTCAGACCAGGACATCACTGCAAGCACACCTAAGACAAAAAGGCCCAGTGCATTTTAAAATGCTCAGGCAATGTTGCAGCTCATAAACAATACTTTGGAGAGGAGGTAAGAGCAGATACTGGTTCTGTTTCACTGCCGCCTCGGTTTCACAGTGCTGCTCTCACAGGCAGGTATCAACATTGCTTTTGCAGAAGTTAGGGAGAGAGAAGATCTATTAGATTATGCTATTCTCCTGACATGATAATGTGCTCTGTATCGACTTGTATTGAGTTTGTTTTGCCATCATTTGTCATAAAGTCTCCACAGGCTTGAATTGCCATCAGAATGACATCTTAATACAGTCTCTGCTCCACAGAGTTGCCATGACATTATCATGAGATCATCAGACTATGCTAAGTCTCGTGCAAGGGAGAAGAACATGATGTTATAGAAAACTGCTGTTGGGATTTGAAAATTTCATTTCTACTTCTTTCATTGCACTACAGGTCTTTGGTCAGGTAGAAGAGATGTTTGAAGACTGGCTTCGGTGAAACCCTAATGGATGTCTGGACACAGCCTGCGATAATCTGTGCAAACTGTCTTTATTATCATCACAAGATGTTAACAAATTTCTGTTAAAATAAAAATGTCTTTACTGTTATCACAGACTTCTTTTTTTTTAAAAAAAGTGCATTTTGGTCTGGCACAGTGATCTGATTAAAGCTGAGTGTGAACAGGCTGACATAAAACATTAAAAAGAAAAAATCAGTGTGAAACAAACGTTCTTCATGGAGAAGAAATGGCAGTACAGAAAGGTTTAGCTAAACACTTCCCTTTTTTTCTTTTTTTTTTTTGTGGTAGGTAAAGAAAAATATTTAGGAATTTGTTACCCATTTATTTGCATAGCACAGTGCATTCCCAAGGGACCCTGAGGAATCTGAGCTCTTAAGCCATGTACTTTTGAGGTAACAGTTTCTCCACTGCTGACTGCAACCGTCTCCGGGCTGAAATACCACTGTTTAACAGGACATAGCAATGCTACGTGAAGCCAAGAGGCAAAGAAAAAAAACCATGCCCAAGGTGTGTGCAGTTAATGCAAAATATTTGTGCTGCTGTGTCGCTGGAATACGCATGATCTCAAGTCCAGGAAAAATTAAAAGGTTAAAAAAGTTACCACCAAAGAAACAACGGGACAGTGCCAAGTGAAAGGTCACAAGACAAATGAAAAACACATCAAATGGCTCACCCACTGATGTGCTCTAATAGCGAAATGACCCCCATCAAAATTTTCACCACAAGTACAGTATCAGAAGCTCTCCAAAGAATGCATAAAAAATGTTAGTTTCCTAAAAAAATCAAGTTTTATAGCTTGCTTGGAAATTTTGGTCAGGACTTCTAAATACTAATGTACCACTTCAGCTAATATAATTTCCTCTTGAAAACACACCTTCTTTTCCAGTAATAGGAAGTGTGTTTATTGCTGCCACCACCCCGTTTTTATGGCACCCTACGTGCTCACGTGTATTGCCCAATACTAGGAATGATCTTGGCTTAAATTTTATGTCCATTTGCCTTAATCATTTCACTCCACTCTGCGAATGGGAGAAAGAAAATAAAGGTTTGATGTGAAATCTGAAGGTACAGGGACCGCACCTTCTAACAGCGTGTACTATGGTCATCCGGAGCAATTATTAATGCTCACTACATTTCCATGCAGAAATCATTTCATTTTACAGCACGATATGCATTTTTTTAATAAGTAAGCTTTAAGCAAATTAGAATACTTAATATGTTTTTTGAACTTTTGCCAGGCCTGCGCTCCCAAGCCAGTTCCTTCTATTTACATTGCAGCATTTATCCATTTCCAAATATAAGAAGATTTATCTATCAGATTCTGTGCAAATTCAGTACACAGATAATTTGTAAAAAGCTTTCTTTTTCAGAATGTTCTGTGGTTTTTCTAATCTCGTCTCTTTTCTAATTTCCTAATCATATAACCTTGAAGTCTAAAGGCACAGCCTGTGATAATCTGTGTAAACTGTCTTTATTGTTATCACAGACATTTATAAAAAACCAGAAAAAACAACACGCGCTCGCGCGCCCGTTCAAAGCTGCCTTTTAAGTAATACTTTAGTCACAGTTCAATCAGATCCACATTACTGCTACTCATCAGATAGAAAGTGTTAGCGAGCAGGAGGGGGATATTGACTTTAAAAATTCACTGGCGAGGCGTACAGAGCCTGCAGGAATGTCAAAACTCCAACCTGCATTTTGATGTTTTTGCCTCAGGTTAGTCTTGACTGACATGCTTGGAGCACTCTTGTTTGTGCTCCGGCATCCATTAACTGTCCTTGACTCAATGTTATACGGGCCTTTACGGTCAGCTCGGTGCCTAATGGCTACGGCAGATTAGATGCCACGAGGTGTAAGAAAAGCATACGCCTCACTTTAAGGGATCACATTGGTCAGTCCCTGCTTCATTAGGGGGTATTGTTTGATCCTAAATTAATGAAAGCCTGTTAATTATTATTCTGATAACTCTGCTTCACATGGGAGCATGCCAGGCGAGCGGTGTTGTAAAGAAATGGAGTTTTGCAAAAGAAAACAGAATGTCAAGGTTGAGATGTCTTTGAGTGGGCTTGGTTTACGTGTAAGGCATTTCACTCAAGTGTGGATGTGGCTAGACGTGGGGAAAAGAACGTCTTGGCTGCACTTTTGTTCAGCGTTAAACGACTGCCTTGCAAGAACAGCTCAGGGAAGGCTTATCAGTCCAGCGCACAGGGAGACGTATACATCCCTAATCCCGTGTGACGTGCACTGCTGACTTCCCTTCTCTCCGACTTTATCCTTCCCTGGTTTCCACAAAGTTTTTGAAAAATGATCCAATACCCACTTGCACTTGGGTTCAAGGAAAGTCTTCCTTTCAAAACAGGGTAAAACGGGTGCTAAAGCGTTGTTAACATTAACAATCATTTTAATCATTCTGATGTCACTCACGTTAATATATATAGAGAGAGAACTCTACAGTAAGTGCTGACAGGTACAAATGTGCCCATAGAAATGTTTTTCTTTAACATCAAGCTCAGATAAGCTTCTGAGGTGCCTATATTCATTTACTGGGAAGTACTGAGATTAGACAGATGTCTCAATTTAAAAAGGGAGAAAAAAACCCCTCGTGTAGATGTGACACTCGTTCACCTGTGTTTTTCTGCCAGTCTATACAATGCTATCAGAACATAGCCAGAGTTTTGATTTATACACCTCATTTGACGTTGACTGGCAGCTCTACAGAGAACACATGCAAAGAGATGGTAATTTAGAAATATGGAGAGCTTATTAGGCCAAATGGAGGGGGGGAAAAAAAGATCATTTCGTTTTACTTCTTCTGAAAGTAAATGGGAGCCAAACCACCAAAACAGAACATCACCGCACTGAGGCACCGGGAGCATGAACCTGGACAGGGCCCAGGATGCGCAGATGGCCCCCATCTCTTCAAAAGGCCAGGTGAGGAATTCGAAATGCCCTGAAGTCTAGGATTGGAGGGGCTTGACATTTTAATCTGACTTAATAGTTGAAGACAATCTAGGTTATTAGATTGATCTCTTCCACTTATCTGAGATAGTTGACTGGAGAAATAGAAAACCTCTAGGAAAAAAGGGTTCTAGACAGGAGCATCATTTTTTCTGGTAGGGTCAAAGTTGACTCAAGCCAGATAGTGTTATTAGCAACAGCTTGGGCATTTTGAAACGGCAAAGTGTTTGGAGTTAGAATAAGTCACATATATTAAAAAAACTGAGATGGATTAAGAAAAGGAAGGAACCATATGTCCCCATGTAACTTGTTAGGATTTTGGGCATGAAATGTCAGGGGGTCACATAGCTGACTTTTTTTTTTTCACTGGACCATAAATTTCATTATCTTGAAATAATGTTTTTCTTTCAACAAAAAATGTTAAGAAGGAATTGGAATCTTGTAAGCACAAGGGTGGTGAGAAATGTCTGTATATTTTTCTCAATTTTTTGTGTCTTGCATTGCTGAAGTCACTTGAAATGTCTTTGGTCTTCTGTTTATTTTCCTTTGGAGCAAATTTACTGCTTGTGAATACTTCTCAGCTGAGAACTATTGAGCTCTTGAGACCAAAAGCCGCCTTCCCAGCTGCAGAATGAAGCCACAACAAGAAGCACCTTCATTTTCAACTTCCCCACAGCATTAAACCTTTTTGCCTCAGCTCTGATCTAGTGGGTGGCCAGCTTAGTCCACGTGAGGATTTCCAGGCTTTGGCATCGGTTGTTGAGCTGTCTGGCTGTCAGTAGACAAGGTAGCTTCCTGGTTGGTGTTATTTTGCCTTGAAATTTAAAACCCCAAATCTATGAGAATGCTGGGTTGTGTGGGTCACCGGCTGGAGTGTTGAGCCCCAGATAGAAAGCATCTGGTATCTCCAAACTTGTGTCATTTTTCATAAAACTCCCAAGTGAACCTGGGACCCGTATGGACCTTAGGTGGCTGGTTGTTTCCTACCTAACCTGTTCCAAGTCTTGTGCTGAGGTTTAAAGTAAAAACTTTAAAGTAAAAACCTTCCTTTCACAAGCTTTAGGACTAGAGGCAGGTGAGCATGATGATGAGCCGTCACCATCTACCTGTGCTTCTCAGAGCAAGTCCTTCAGCTTCAGTGCTGCAGGTGGACTGGTGCTTGCATCAGTGTGATTGCAATCCCCTGTGAATGTGGAAAAAAAAGTCTATTCCTGATCTTCCTGAAGACCAATCACAAAGTGCTTTACAAGCTGTGCCTACTTGAAAAAGGGTCCCAGTGACTTTTAGAGAAGCTCCATTTCCTGGCGATGTATCACCTACTTGAGGCTACAGCAGAAGGCAAAATTGAGGCTACAATAGAAGGTAAAACTTGAGGCTTCTGGGAACTTCCTTTGGGTGCAGTTTTTTTGAAATGCATAAGAGGATCTAAGTGGATGAGAGCAAGAGGTGTATCATGAGGTCAGGCAGAGTCTTGGTTCACGTGCTTTGCCATCATATGGCTGACGCAGTGTGTGTTTGCTGGGAGCGAGAGCAGCAAGCTTTTGGCCACGCACAACTCAAATACTTGTTGAAATTGCAGGGAGACTTTGAGCCTCACATCTCTGCCCGAGGGTGACACGCAATAAGTGAGCACTGGGAACTGCCAAACCTTGATGTATATATGTGTGGATATCTGGAGTCTATGTGTTTTACCTCCTTACGGCAGAGAGAGCCCAGTCCTGCACTCTTCTGTTTTGTGGCAATCTCTACGGAAATCATGTGCCTGCTGGAAGTGTCTGTGTCCTGGGGATTACCTCTGTGGAATATATGCACTGTAAATGGAATTTTTCAGTCCTGCAGCTGGCCTCCCAGGAGGGGCTTTCATTGCTGTGATGGAGGGAAGACCGGGGCAGCGTGTGCGGCTCCCGCCTGGCCGAGGGGAAGGCACGCAGGCTGGGCGCCGTTTTGTAGTCGCTGGTTCTTGACATTTGATATGCTGCAGTCAGGTGACAGGAATTGGGATCTCCAGAGCTTTGTGCGCGTGGGTCGCAGTCCTGTTTGTTTTTGCTACGAAGTTTCCTGCAGTTCTCGGCTCCATCGGAGCTGCTGGGATTGCCAGATAAGTGTGTTGGGCTGTGGGTGCGGCTGAGCCAGAGGAGGGTGCCATTTCGGAGGTTTTGCTTTGGGATATTTTTAGCTGGAGGAATACGCACGTGCATGAGGGTGTTTTCCTGATGAAACACATGATTTCAGCACACTGTGGAGCTCATCTCGGTGTGAGATTAGCCATGCATAACAGATATCAATAAACCCAAAAGATACCTTTAAGTTGGCCAGCACTAATGCTGACTGGGAGCCCAAAGCAGCTCCCACGAACGAGCCGCCCACCCACTAGTTTCCAATGTTGTCACTTGTGTGCAGTGCCCAGAAATGAGGAAATGCATTTGATTTTGACCATCTTATTTGACTCTGTGCTTTAACAGGCTTCTCATACAGCTTGATATACATGGCGCAGTGCAGCGCAAACACCCCCAAGTGCAGCGCTAGGGAAGGAACCAGGGGCCTGATCCAAACCAAAGACTGCACCCACCTACGTAGCCTTGTTCTACAGTGAGATTTTAGAGGTGCAGAGGCACCTTGCACCACAAGCCTTTGCACTCAGAAGCACCTGAGCATACCAGCCCTCCTGCTGCCTCACCTGGGAGTTGCCCAAAGGCTGCCAACCCCTGCCTGTGTCTACAGTCCTGCCCTGATCTCGGTGGTGAGGTACCCAGACCATGTCCAGCAGCTACAGGCATCCAGAAGGGAGGAAGAAATGTCACCTTGCTTTCCCAGGGCCTGATATAGGTCTAGTCAGGGGAAGGTGACCACGTACTGGGCAGGCTTATCCAACTTTTCTGTAGTAATTTGCAGCTCCCTCTCCAATCTGCTGGGATTTAATCCATTGGATATATCTGCTGAGTCCCCTAACAGCATGATGTAGTGATGAAGGAGTGTTGTCTCCTTGGTTTCAAGCTGGGGTCACCCACAGAGCTAGGAAAAAGCAGAGATAACAAATATTACTCGTTGGATGGAGTTTGTGGAGGGAGTGTGTGTGTGTATACAGAGACTTTTGGATTTTTCCTGTTGTCTTAACCCATGAATTTAAGTGGATAAACAGTGTTAGAAAACCCAGAACAGCTCTCTTCTTCCCTGCAGTCTCGGTCATTTGGAAGGAGAGCCATGTGGTCCTATATCTGCTCGTCTCTAGTCCCATGGATCTTCCTTTCCCTTCTTCACACTGGCACAGTTTCTGTAGGGGGGGATGCTGGAGACTTGTCGTTAGCCTATAACCTTGCACCCATGACCCTTTGTCTCCCAGAATGACCAGGTGAACTGACTTTGGCAAAGCACTGAACAGAAGTCTTGCATTTCTTGGCTAGATGTTTGTCATGAAACTGAGAAGGTACCTACCTCTAGGGTGGGACCCAGGGCCTGGGTCTTGAAATCAGGAGGAGTATTAAACTGCAGAGATGGCACTAGAGTTCAGGCAAACATGTGCTTCATACTTTTATTAACAGTGAGCAGGAGTTCTAGGGCATTTTCCTGGAGCACTGACCCCTCAATGCACTGCCATGAGCTTGGGTATTTCAGTTCCTCACTTGTTGGTATCTAAACCCCTCATTTGATCTGGCCCAGCCACGGCTGCAGCAGCCTGGAAACTGAGTGAAGGAGCGATCGGTGTAGGTGCTGCGTTAAGGTGGTGATACATGCAGAAGGAAAAGTATCCACAGCAAAACTGTCCATAAACAGTTGAAAAAATAAACACATCAGCTTTTTTATTGCTATTATAGTACGTAGCTGTTATAACTTAACCCTGCAAAGACTTACTGGTGTCAGAAAAACTTTAAACTGTGCTGCTTATGTCCTCCATCTCCTGAAAACTGGACAGTCTTAAATCACCTGTGCAACCCAGTTGAAGCCAATTGTAACTCCATTTGCAAAGGATGCCTTAAAGCGGAACTTCCCTAAGCAAATTTTTACAAAAGGGAAGGAAATTGCTGCATGAAATATAAGCACAGGGACAATCACAGATGATAAAAGTAGTGCAGTTTAACATATTAACACACATAAATTTTTAAAGATGTATTTGTACAAGACAAACTAACTCTCCAAGTATAACTGTTTAAAAAAGAAAAAAAAAAAAGGGGGGGGGGTGTTCTTCACTTAAGGGATCTTCCTGTGGAGTTATTTTTTTGAAGCCATTTATACCCTGGGTTTCTACATCACTTGGGAATTAATTGTTAAATTTAATAGAGAAATGCATGTGAAAGTAATTCCTTTTGATTCTGCTGCCTCCTGATTTCATCAGCTTATCTTAGTTCTTAAGTTCTGGGAAACAATCATAATTATCCTCTAGTCACCTTCTCCACACCTTTTAGGATTTTCTAAACCTACCCATTTTCTCAGTCAAAAAGTCTTTGTTATTGTCTCTCTTCTCTGATTGTCCCTTCTCACGCTTCTCTGTTCCTACACTTGTGGAACTGCATAGTTTTTAGTGTGGAGGAGGAGTGAGCCGAGCTGCTCTCAGCTCAGGATGTGGCCCATTGTTGTTGCGGGCGTTCGTCTCCCTTCTTTTCTCAATGATTCCTTACATTCTTTTCTCTGCGACTATCACTGCAGACTGAACTGAGGTTTTCAGAGAATGCCTATATTATCTATAATGACTCCAAGATCTCCTTCATCAATGGCAAGAGTGTATTTGAAGTTATTTTTCCAGCCTTCTTTACTTTACAAATATCAACACTGGATTTCACCTGCCATTCTGTCACACCACCACTTAGTTTCAGAGATTCTTCAGCAGGTTTCAGTCAGCTTTTGCTGCAGCTCTCCAGTGTAGTTTTCTGACAGAAGGCATTACCAGTTTGGAGTTCATACCTTTTCCCAGAGATTATCGGATGTGCAGAACAGCAGAGTCCTCTTATAAACCACATCGGTAACCTCAACTCCATCATTAAAATGATGGTTGCTACCTATTCCTAACTTTTATTTTGTATCTGTTAGTCACATATTAAACCACAACAGAAGTTTCTTAGATTTCTTTAAGAGTTTATGGCGAGGGATGTTATGAACAGGCTTTTGAAAACCCACTATATAATAATAATCAAATCATCCTAATCCCTGTGTTAGCGATCTCCTTTAAAAACTGTGTCAGGCTTGCATGCATGATTTCCCTCTAAAGAATTTATACCCCTTTCTGAATATATATTTGAGCTCACTTATTAATCTCATTCCTTTTTATATTTACTACTGATAGAATCAGGATTATAGGATATTGATTCTAGTAACTTCTTTCAAAACTACCTTACATGATGCCATCAGTCTGAAACAGATCCACAGCCTTATTCTCTCTGAAGAAACAACCCTCATCCAGAGCTTTCCCTAAAACAAGTACAGAACAGACCTCGTAGGAAGCTGATTCATAGAGATCTCAATATAGTACTTTTTTCTCATTCTATTGGCCTGGGAGTTGTTGCATGTGGACTAAACCACTTGTTATTTTGCTGTACCTGACTGAATCCTCACAATGCTGCTGTTTGCTGGTTTGGGTTTGGTTTTTTTTAATCTAGAAATAAACAATGATTAGTGGGACATTTCCATCCCCTTTCACTTATCTGTCTCTTTCCACATACAGAGGTGCTCCTTCTGAAGGTATTCCTCCAGCATCAGTAGTTTTCACCTTGAATCACAGATTCTATGTAATCCTCCAGTTCCCCCTTTTTGGCTTGTTCTGCCACCACTGGAGACCTCCTGGTAGAGACCATGGGGCTGTTTTAATGCTGCACTGGGAGTTTATACTGGGAAATTTGTAGAGGCTGTGGAGGTGGGGATTACATCTTCAGGTCCATCAGGTGCTCTGAGTTCACTGCACACTGAGTTTTCTTAGCCTGCCAGGTATTTATCTTGCATTCTGTTGTTAGTCAGATCAAGAAAATACTGATCTCAGTTTTCTCATTTCCAAAATCTGTCAAGGAAAACAAAGACAAGATTCAGTTCCTATATGTTCAAAATATATAGATATATATTCTTCTATAATTATATTTATAATTGTGTTGCTATATATAAATATATATGCTGCTATAATTATAAATATATTGAAAGTATATATGAGTGAATATACTGACTGTATAGGAGTTGAATTACACAAATTATATATATTTATATGTGTATGTACATATATAATATGGCCATCAGCTCTTTTGCATTTGTCCTAAACCTTGCAGGGTCATTGATCCAAATGCACCAACGCTTTCCCATGTGTGTTCTTTCTCTCAGAATTTCTTGTTTTTCATGGGTAAAAAAAAAACCCCAATGCTCTGTTCTTCTCCACCCTGCACAGGCACATTGCTACTGCTCCTGTGTCTCTCAGGCACTTTTAAAAGGCTCAACCTCAGATTTCCACTTGACTCGATATGGTAAACATATTCTGGGTTTCCTCATCAACAGAATATACCAGGGAAAGATCCTTACTTATTTTTTCTTGTGATATCCTCCATTTGCAGTTGGGTAACACATTCATTCATACGACAGTAAACTGGAATAGAGCCTATATTCTAATATGTTCCAAGTCTGGAACAAATAAATATACAACATCTCCCCCACACACGCTTCTGCTAGTTAGCATGTGGTAATTAACACTTGTTAAAATGACTAAAATTTCAAACGTGGATATGCTCCGTGAGAAAACCTTGGTGTGATTATTCAGTGAGCTTTTCAGGCAGAAGATAATAGGTATTTTTAGCAACGCTGATTCTCACTTCTGTGTGAGTTTTGTCATATCCAAATAAAAAAAAAATTCAACTTTGGATTCTGGCAATCCTGGTTTTCTATCAGTTGGGACATCAACATTTTCACATTACAGAGGATTCTCACTTCACTGTTTTCATCCCCATTTTAGCAAGAGGTGCTGGAACTAAACCACCCCTGATTTCTGGGTTGAAAAGGGTCAATGGGCAGTGACAGGGACACCTACAGATGAGATACGGGGGGACGCATTTTGGATAAGCCGTTTCCCTGTTGTCTTGCGTTGCACATAGCTAGTGGGAGGGAAAACAATCCACTGGGGACTGCAGGGAGGAACTCTTTGGTTTTGCAGTGATTTTTCACTCTTTTTGCACAGGTAGAAAGAACTACCAAAAGGCACAGGAGTAAAAGCAGAGGCTCAAATCTATGTAGGATAGAAGTCACTGCTGGTAATGGGGTGTCCATCAAATCATGTATGAGTTTAGAAGGCACTGGGAGAAATTTTTCCTTCCAGGTAAGGAAGCAACCAACAAAAGGGGTAAGGATGGTATTCCTGCAGAGGATGGTGAGGCAGCAAGTGCAGAAGGTCTATGGCCAGAAACTTGTTTGTATTTGTTTGATTGCTTTTAACTGAACCCAGAAAGCTGTGACAGGCAAACTGGCCCGAGGAGGCACAGAGGCTTTTCAGATTCCCCTGGCAGCCGAAGGGCAGCACAGCACTACTGGGAAAGGCAGCAGGGAAACACAGAAAGGCGCTGTGAAAGTGAGAGTTAAACAGATTTCCAACCAGCGAGTCTGCCCTAGTGAGGCAGCTTTCAAGGCTCCATCTCAGCCTGAATGAGAGCTGCTGCGCTAGGACAGCAGCGAAACGAGACTGGTAATTATCACTGGCGCTTTTACAAGCGAGGAGCTTACGGTGCTCGTGTGATACCAAGTGCTCGCTGGGCGCTGAGCAGTTTTTCTGGAAGCCTTGGCTTTGTTTTCACTTAGTCCGAGAACAAAAAAGAAATGCTGCAAGGGAAGTGCAGAGTGAATCCAAAAAGAACAATGGAGCTGTGCTTGATTTGTTTAATTCTGAAATCAAGGTCACTTAGAAGTACTACAGCTTTTATTTGTTTTATTGTTGTTTTTTCTTTTTCAAGATTTTTTTTTTTTGGCAACATCTTTCTTTTAATTTGACGGTCCTGTCATCCCAGAACTGTATACGTTACTGATCCTGCCTGTATTCAAAGCTGTTATTAAGTGGAGTCTTTTAGATTTTAGAGAAATGATAATGGTTCCAAAGATGACAGAAAGTGGCAGCTGGTGACAAAAAACCCCCTTGATAAGACGACAACAGTAAATCAAACTACTGCCACTTTTTCGTTTCATGTTTGTTAATACCACCTCGCCTTTTGAAGTTTAAAGCAAGGTTCAAAAGAGCCAGGTGCTGAATCATAATATTAAAGCAAGTAAGGAGCTCCATGAAAGAGAGGAGATCTGAGAGGGGAAAGCAACAAACACGGCTTTCAACTGCCTTTTGTCGGCCTTTCTGCAGATGTCACCAGTTGTTATCCCCAGCAGAGGCTTCAAGCTTGTAGCAGTGCCTCTGGCTGATTCCAACTCAACGTTTCAAGTGTCAATCAAAAAGGAAGGACGCAGCTTAGGTCCTGGTCATTGTCCTGTGAAAAGAGCCAAGCATTTAACATTGATTTAGCTCCCTCAATATACAAAGATAGAGCCAGCTTTGTGCAGCAAAAGGGCCTTTGGCAAGGTTGCTTGTAGAGCAATTCCATCGCATCCGATGCTCCTTGGTTTAGCTGTCACACTGCAGTGTCTGGAGTCCTATGAAAAGTTATTCAGGAATGAGTGAGCAAATTAAAAAGAAATAGCATGCTCTCCTAAATAGCAATGCAAGCTATAGAAAGTGCTCTTAACGTCATTTAGCCCTGAAAAGCATTTTTAATAAAAGTATTTTGTGCTTTAAATGCCTTTTGACAGGGAGAATAAGATGTTTCAGAACAAGAGGGGGCCCTTGTGAAACCCATCTCCATTGGAAGGGATAAGCGATTGTACCCACAAAGTGTCTTTGGTCAAGTGCTTGCTTATTTTGTTTTCAAGCCGCTTACATTCACCACCATCCATATAATGCATTATCTTCCATATGGGTGTAAAAAAGGTCCCCAAATCCAAGGAGCACAAAAAGGCCCTGCCTGAATGCCACAGATGCCCCCCACTCAGGCTTTCCTGTCCTTTCTCCTGTCGAATTCCTGCCCACATCTCTCATAATTTTCTTAAAAACACCTTGGAGATTTTGTCCTTCTCAGCTGTTGCACCTCACCGGCTCTCGCAGGCAGTGCTGATGAGCCGTGCCAGTCGTTTGGCACAGGCGTGGAGATGGCAACTCAGTCGGTGGCCTCACTCGGACTGTTTCGGCAGGGCCCTGGTGGGGGCTGTTTTCTCACAAGTGTGGTAGAAACCACAGGTTTGTCCTTAAAGTGAGAATGAGTCAAACACAAATCAAAGGTGCTTATTGTTGACTTTGTTTAAAACACAAGATAGATTTATTCTTTGTACCTGGAGGAAATGTTAAATTGAGGGGAAACCTGTCATTTTGCTTAGACTCATGGTCTTCTTTATGATGCTTCTTTCTTTCCAGCATCTTTCCATTCAAGTTTCATCCTTCTCTGTGCACAAATACAGGTTAAAAACTTATGGAAAATGTCACATGAAATAGAACATTTCCATGGAAGGCAATCATTTTTCAGAAGCTTGTTTCCCTTCTTAAAGGCTAGTTTTCTGGTAATACCTTCCTAAGTCAAAACCACACTGATGGTACTTCCCAGCTCCGGGGAAACAGCGCAGCCCCTAAAACTATCCATGCACAATGGTGTTTTTTCTGAGTGTGGGACAGGGTTGCTCCTGATGAGCCTCGAAGGAGCCACATTCCTGCAGGTTGCTCATGCACTCGTGCAGCTCGTGTTATGCGCGATTTAGAAATATTCAAATAGAGGATCTTGCAGCAGTTAGGTGTATTTTTAAATACATGTGTAATTACAGACGCACTCATTTCTGTGTTCCTCTGAAAGCATTTCTAGTGGTCCCCATAGCTCATGCTTCAGTAGGCAGTTTAAGGGACCGATACAGTTCTCTAAATGCTCATTGGGTTTTTTAAAAAACATTTGGTTTGATTCAGCCCACGTCCTTCTCTTTTTGCACGCAGTTCCTGTCACTCGCTCACAGAAAATGTGTGTTAGCTTTACACCAGGACGACAGCGAGGGCAATACGCATTGGCACCAGGCACTTGGTCCTAGAAAATGGATCCCTCCCTCTCAAAGGAGCAAGGGAACAGGAGCTGTTTGCTTCTCCTCACCCTCTGCACGCCAGCGTGCCCGGCTTCTCCCAGCCCAGAGGGAGTACGTGGAGATGCCATATGCAGAAACCCTTGTGCTGGTGGAGTTTCAGCACTGTCCCTGGGGAGCAGCCCTGCCAGTCTGCCCCGCAGCATGTGCTGTACCACGCGTCCACCTGACGCGATTTGACCTTCTCCCAGGCATCAGGAGGCAGACAGCGACTTCTGCGTGGCTATGTTGCTTGTCCCAGCATAGGGAGCCACACTTCGGATGAGGGATCAATGAGGTGTCAGAGGACACCAAAGAGCAGTAAGAAAGCTCAAATTTTGATTCCATTTTTTTAAAAAAGGCAATAACCTGTTGAATTTTTCTGTGCTGCTAGTTAACAGCGACAACAGTAACAATTTCTAAACAGCATTTTGTTTGGGGTCCTTAGAACCTGTTTAGAAAAAAAGTTCCAAGAGAAGGGAATTACCTTAAAAAGTAGAAATCAAAGCATGTGAGTGAGGGAGAGCAAAACAAAGGTGAAAACAAGCTGCAGATGCTTTATTCCAAATCAAGCATTATAAAGCAAAGCCAGGAAACTGAGGGCTTCAGTGACCCTGAAGAAAAAAAAAAACTTACGGTCAAATTTGTTTGCCAGCTTGCTGATATAAGAAATGCACAGGGTATGGAGACAATTTTACCATTTTGTCACAGTAAGATAATGAGGAGAAAAAAGAATAAAAATGTAATAAATGTCGGCTTAATCCAAGTTTCAGTCATGGTCACCAAAATGTATCGCTCATACCTGTGTGGTAGTGCAGCTCAGGAAACGGCTCAGTTATGATCTTGGTGGCCTGATCCACACAAGATATCTTTCATCCTGGCAGTCTGTGGCTTCCAGACTGTGCTTCTCGCCATGCTCTTCCAGTAGCCCACCTCTCTTCCTTGCTTTGCTGGGCCAAATTCAGGCTTCATTTAAGCAAACGCACCTTCCTTGAGGGTGCCAGAGAGGCTTGGTTTGCACAAGCTTTGACGGACCACCACTAGTGAATCACTGGTGAATGGTTGGTGAAGGCCTAGTGATACACTTTTTAAATCACCTTTCTTTAACCATTCTTGTCCCTTGGAGAACTAAAAAATCTTCAACAGCTTTTCTGCCTTGTTTGCTAGTCCCCTTTGTGACCAAGGTTTTCTTTGTCTCCCCACCCACAATAGCTCATTTCTCTTACGCCTCCTCAACCTGTTCCCTCCCAGCCCTCCTGCTCTTGATGTGGACGTGTTTTTAAAGATCACAGATGTGAGCCATTCATTCTCTTTGGAGGTCAAAACAAAACGAGTGACAGGAGTCATTTTCTATGAGGAAGTAAACAGAAGTACATTGCAAACCAGTTTCAAAACTTTTTGAACAGCCGTGCCACATACCATATCCTTGGAGGTCATGAGATAATGCATTTGCATTCTTCAGTATTGTGAGAGTAATGTTTCTGGTTGCCATTGTATCCGTTGGAAATGATGGCCTCTGGTCACCACAAGCTAGGAGACGCGAACAGCAGACATCGCAGCAACTTTGCTAATGCAGACGCCATTGTCCGTACAGAAGTTCCTGACTTATCCATAAAGAGAACTGCCTAAGTGTTTCATTGGAAAAAAAGTGGCACGGTCCTGGGAGTGTCAGGGATGTGGCATTTACAAACCAATTCATAACTTCATTTATGTAAGAATGTAAATTTTTTTATTATAATCACAAAAATCTTTTTTTTTTTTAGTGCTTGTTATTACCATTGTTAAGGGCTGGGGCACAGAGAAATCAAGTTTAGTTTGGTTGTATTTTTGACAGTGGAGCCCTGTATTTGCACTGTTTCTTCATTAGCAAAACATCAGTGCGTGCAGTCCACCGTGAGCATTTCCATTCACCTTTCCCATACAAATACCCTCTTTGGTCTGGTGATTTACATACAACTTAATTGATGGCAGACTGCAAAATCTAAATTACAGGCATTGTCCTCTTCTTCATTTGTCAGGGAAGAGCTTTGCAATGATGCCTCCAGTCAACATTTTCCTGAGCTGATGTGACTATAGGAAATATCAGTACATGGATTTACAGCCTGAATGACAATTATGGCTCAGCTTTGGGGGTTATTTTCAGAGCTACCAGGAGTCCTCGATCCCAGCTTGATCCAACTTAAGTAATTAAAAATATAAGTGTTCCAAAATTAATAGCCAAACCTGAAGGGACCCTCTCCTGCTGGGCTCTTCTGACAGCTATGCCCACTTAAGTCTCAAAGGCAATTTCTCGGAGCAAGGACCCTCCAGCTTCAGCACTATCACTACAGTCCTGATGCTCTAATGATATGTATGAGGCAAGATTCTGCAGAGAGAGAACTAACATGTTAAGCCAACAGATCTACTGGTGAGCTCTCAGGCTCACAAACCCCTGTTCAGAGTCAACACTGGACCAGAAGAAGGGCTTGTATCTGTCTTTCTCCAGTGTGTTTTCTTTCATCCCATGTGAACTATTCAGAGAATGAGGCTGCCTTTACAGATAGTTTTGGCTGCTCTGAAATGGCATTTTCATCTGATTTTTTTTTTTTTTTTTTAATACTGATCACCTCCATCAGACATCTCCCATATGGCCATCATCAGCAAGCTGCTGGTTCCATGGTAGGCATTGGATATTTAGGTTTCTCATATGCTTGTCCCACTAGCTTTTGAGGTCTTTGAACTGGTAACCATTTTCATCGTCCTTCTGCCTACCAACATGCTGCCACCTGTACGTTGCCCCTCCATTCCTCGCTGACTCCCTGGCTTTATTCCATTGATCATGCAAGTAGTCGTGATTTTCAATAACATGGTTACAGCTCATATTACTCTGTCAGGGCAATAAACTTGTTTAGGCGAGCTCTTCAGAGAGCTAATATGGCTCTGCTCTATCTTTCTACATGACAGCATTAAACCTCAGCCCTTCCTCTCCCTGTGACTTTGCTGGGTTTGCAGTGTGCCACATTACATTCTCCCTGCTGGAGACCCCCAATGCTGGACTGAGTTGCAACTGAGATAATGTACCTCTGTCCCAGAAAAGTACATGCATATATAATCTTAGTATTACATATACAAAGCAAGCCATGTACACACGTGATCGTGGATCAGATGTTAACTCTCCGTGTTAATAATATTGATCAAGAAAAACAAAACTGGTAATTAACAAGTGTCATTAAAATGTGTCAAAATATTTTGTCTTTAACATAACACTAATAATTAAACTAGCATTAAATCTATCATAAATATAATTATTATATGCTTTCATCAGCTTTATTTTAGCTGCTTTCGTTTTTTCATTCTAGTCTCCAATAGTCAAAGTTTTCTCTGCACATGAAAGATGCTGCAAGATGGCACAGGCTAAAGCGTGCCAGGATGTGTGTGACTGGCTGATGTTCACATCTGCAGGAACAGCAAACCATCTCAATCACTGGCATGAGCAGTTTGGTTCAGCTGAGGATTGATCAGGCCCCTACTGTGTTTATTATTAGATGGAATGGATGAGAATATATTCGTTTTCTGCTGAACTTTTTGATGGCCTTGCTCTTTCTTCCTTTCTTTCCATTTCTCGTACCCCATCCAAAATTTGTGCTGCAGAAATTCAATGTCCCTGTTGCTTTTTTGCCTTTTTTTTTCTTTTTTTTCTCTTGAATCTCAATTGCAAAGCCAACTAGATTTCATCATGGCTTATACGCTCTTCCACTTGCTATCTGTAATCACAGTCATTGTGAAACTCAAAGCTAAGTCAAGAATTGTTGCCTTTTTATGGCTCCCTCTTTTATATATGTTGTGTTGGAGAGCAGTCGTTACCGCTTTTTTGTCATTATTTCTGGGCTTCACTCCATTAGCTAGTGAACAGGCGTTCTCTCATTGCTTTCCTTCAGTAAATACTGTAACATTCAGCTTCCTTTCAGGCTTGTGCTTTTAAAGAAAATCTTCGTACAATTAAAGATATGAAATTGCTAAATACAAGGCTGCATTCATTGTTCTCCCTTTTTAAAGGTTTAATCACACTTAATGGCTCTCTTGAAAACTTGAATTTTCCATGTTGATGGTTTTACCCCAGTGAAAGAGTTTGCTAATATACTTTTCAAGTGTTTTCTCCTTAAATGAGCTATTCAAGAAGTTTTGTGCAGAATAAGATTGAGGAAGGATAGATCCAGAAACAATTATGAAATGAGTCCAGGACTATCTGTTTATCCATTGGTGGAGATTCATGAGCTCGGCAGCCAGAAATAGAAAAGAGAAAATATAGTCCTGATCAGCTTTGGAGGACACATCTTGAAATACCTTGTGTTTCTCCTTTAGACAGGTCTCAGAGCAACTCTTGCTCCATCTTGAACTCTCCCAAGGTGCAACCCCTGATCACCACGTGATAAGCATTGACCGTGGTGAGAATCAGGTTGAGTACATAGCCCAAAGAGGTGGTAACTCTGGTCCTGCATGTCTTGTTCCAGCCACAACCACCACCTCATCTTCTCTGAGAGCACCTCTCTGAAGAGCTGGTGGCTGTGGCGCTGCCTGCTCAGGGCTGAAGTGACGTTGTTATAAAGAGGGAAAACACACATCTTTACTCAGCCTTTGGTAATCAACTTTCTGTCCGTGACTGACCAGTCAAAAGTATACAGCCACCCCTATGAGACACACACACTGGACCCCTCTGCGCTGTTTGACTTTGAAGTTCCGCCGTAGCTGTTTATCACAAGCTGTGAAAGCTCTGGAAACTTCCAAACACAGCATCCCATTTACTCAGTAGCACAGATTCCTTTGGTTTGCCTGGTGTTTCTGTCTTGATAGTCAAAGCCATTCAGGGTATTGGACTTTGCTTCCTGAGATATCACATCTCCTTCCACCAACATGACCTCCCATGACATTTGACAGGAACAATCTGGACTGTGAACCAACAGGGGAAGTTTGTGAGCTTATGCAATGAAATTCTCACAGCTCCTGGAGCTGGACTCCATTATTTGCTTTTATCCTTCCCGATAGTCATAGATCTCAATATAGTCAGAAATAAGTGTGCACCTCTTTTGTGGCATACTTGTCTTCCCCAAAAAAAGTTTAAAACAAATTGAGGGATTCCCAGTCCCATCAGTCAGGCACAAAATATTAAACAGAACAAGCACAAACCTTATGGGACCTCTTACAAACTACAGGAGAAGTAGGGAGGCGAGAACAAAATCATCTCTGCTATTTTATTTATATGTCTAGATACTTGGCAGCCACTCAGCTACTTTGGTAATGGGGACCATATAAGTAGGTAGGTGCAGGTTTAGTGAGATGAAAATTATAAATTAAATGTAGTAGGAGTAATATTTCATCTGTCTGTCCCAGGGCTGATATCATAACATAAATCCTGAGATACTTTAGATTAGATAGATGAGATATGCCAATCTCCGCTTAAATATTTTGGGTCTGCTCCCAATAAACTTAATGGAAGTAGGATCAGCTCTTTATTGCTCCCATGCTATCAGTGAGTCTTCACTTCCCATCAAGCAATTCATGTTTTGTATTGCGTAGATACAAAAGCCTCATTCTGCTCATCTCAAAGTCAATGGGTTTTGTTTTGTCAGGGGGAGCCCCGTTAGGGTATTAGTGCTTTAAATTGAAGCTCCCAGACTCGGTTCACATGGCTCAGGGCCACTCTTCCTCATTGTGAGTGCTCTGTCCTTACTGTAGTGTGTGCAAGAGCACTTAGTTCTCAAGAGCTCTTGGGCTGGGGAGACCAAGGGAAACAGGCGACTTTACATTACCTTCCTCCACTGCAGACCCAGCAGAGCCTTTTCAGCCCTGCTTGCACAAGGGCATCTTGAGAGCATCACTGGGGTATTTCTGCGTTGGGCTAGGTTGAAACCGTCAGGGTATGCAGCATGGAGCAGCTGCCCTCACTGGGGCAGCAGGAGATGAACCAAGGACACCCACCACCACCCGTGTACGCTACACGATCATTGTACACAGCCATTTTAAATGAAGCTGATTTGCGTGCACTCGTAAGACCATTTGGGTTTGCTCAGGTTGGGAATGGCATCATCTAGCAGAGGGCCCAAGGGGATGCAGGCAGAGGATCCAGGGAGCTTCCCAGCCAGGACAAAGACTTAAGGCAGGAGCAGGCTACCTCATCACCTGCTGTTAATGGCTTCGGTTTATCTAATAGCCCTCTCACTGCTGATGCAGTAGAATTTTCAGCCCAGGTATTTGAATTATCACCTACCCTGAATTCAGAGACCTGCCAGTCACATGAACCTGAATAGCAAATGCTGCACACCCCTATATCACCTCTGGATTTGTTACATAAAACTAAATAGCAAGGGAACAGAGGCAGGATCAGGTGCTGTACCTAACCGGTTATTACAGAGCGTGGTTTCTCCATTTATGATGAACCCTTCCTGGAAGATTCTTATTCAAAATAACAGCAAGCAGCAAATATAAACTAGCATTTTAATCATAAACTGTGTGAACAGGAAAAAGCGAAACCCAACCATTAGAGGCTTCATTACGTGCCACGATCTGCTACGTTTGCACATCACCCAGTACCTGAAGCAGTCTTACCTGGTCACTGGAGCTGCCCACCGCACAGTCCCAGCACATCCCGAAGCACATCTCCCACCTCCACTTGAGCCAAGCACGTGCTTCGGGAGGACAGTGATTTTAAGCACTTGGCTGAAGCCAGCTACTGGATTTGCAACGGAGAGGTAAGATAGCACTCAAGGTGAGTGGCGAGACCCTGGTCTGTGACCTTTTCCCTCACAGATGGTTAACAGGCACAATACACTATCAGGTTTCTTACAACCACACTAACACGTTGATTCACCTTGGAGCGGGCACTGTCAGAGGGTGCTTTGTCTGGTGTTCTGGTTCTGGTTTTCTTCTAGGCACTGTGTTGGAAAATACTTAGTCCTTTATTGCCTCAACCCCACGTCACACGAGGACATCTTTAGAAGCCATGTGCTGTTCAATCAGTTTGTTTTCTTAAATACAGAGTGTCTCCAAAGTTACTGATTAATTTCACACAGTGCAAGGAGAACTATTGATTTCCCATGTCTGCTGCTGGCCCTTTAAGATATAAAAATGCAAATACATTGCTTAAAGAGAGTATTTATTTATTCCTTGTACCTGCTAACATGTGACTTCAACACAAAAAGCAGCTTTTGCTGGTTTTGTTTTGATAAACTCCAGCGCGTTTGGTATTTCACTGAAACAATATGCGAACATACTCATTTCTAAGCTATTCCTCGTATCGAACTCTCCCTGTTCTGCTCTACGCTCTATGGCTCTCCAGCACTGCCAGAGCGCACACAGAGTGGTGGACCTGCAACTTTGCTGGCAATGTTTATTTTCAAAAGACAAATATTGTGCCAGCGTTAACTTCAATTAGAAGACTTATTTGACAATCTGACTACTCCATCTGATGCCTCAAGGGCAAATTTCAGCACTTTATGAAAGATGTTGGCCAAAGACTGATCTATATGAATAAAATACAGGAGAGAGAAGTTTTAATGAACGTTTGAAAACAAAACTATCAAGAATTAATTGCAAATATTTACATGCAAATAAAGGGTTTGGTTTACATTTGCGAAGGCTAGTGCATTCGGAAGGAAAGTGCCACTCCACCCTTTAACCGACCCTGCTGTGCCTCCTAGTACAAGGCTCTCAGGCGGGGTACAATCGATACCGTCGGAGGTACCGTGTGTAGCCACCACGGGAGGCAGGTCCTGCAGCCCTACGGCAAGGCACTCTGCCTGCCGGGTACCATGCAGGGGTGCTGCGCCTCAACACATCTCCATGGATTCGCTCTGGGTTTGACCATTTTTATTCCCATTTAATCATCTGATTGATAGATTCTTTTGTATTTCTTAAGAAAACCTTTCCAGAGCATGTAAAAGGCTCCTTCGTGTTGTTCCACCAAAAGCCATTGCCGTTAGAGAGAAACTCTTCTGCTGCAAAGAGCCTGCACAAGGCCTCGCAGCACTCGGGAGCGCAGACGGAGCTACGTTTGACCCTCTTACAGCTCTTGTTCACAGAGAGCTCCAGAATGCTTGAGGAGGAGGTTTGCCTGATCGGAGACTGGGCTACCTGCTCCTCACTGTTGTTGCAAGGTCACTGGGAAAAAGGCAGTGTCAGATCACAAGGAAATAGTTTCAAAATTGCTTCCACAGTCCTACTCGGGCGGTAGCAACTCTGGAAATCAGAAGCTGGTGTCTGACCCAACCGAGGTGTCCCAGCTAGGGAAAAACCCCCAAAGCAGAAGGGGTTCCAAGGCAAATCCGCAGTCCTGGGGCTGGATGAAGGGCTTTGTGTTCAGCAGAGACTTGGAGGTGGAACAGTGGGAAACCCGTGCGGGATGCTGGTTGTGACAGCTTTGAAAGGTGTGCTCGGGTCATGCATTGAGGATCCCCAACATCACGGGCACTGGAGCCTCTCTCCTGAAATCCATAGGCAAGGATGACACAGGCAGGAGAGTCAGATCATTCACCGCTGGGAGAATCGCCCCCCACAGCACGCAGATAAAACAGAGACAAAGGTGACTTTGTAACACTACCTTGGGTGAAATGTCTTTTTTTTTTTTTTCCTCTCTCTCGCGGTGTCTGATGTGCTGCTGCTGAAAAGGTTCCTATTTTGATGAGGTCACAAGAGCTTGAATACTTTTCTGAACCAGTTTCGTAGTAATTCCGAGTTGGGAATTATTCTCATGAGAGTTCAGACCTGTGTAAATTATTCAAAAGAGACATAACCTTGCTACGTAAGTCTTAATTATCCTCTCTAGTACTTTATAGTAAAGATACAATCCCCTATAGCTCCTTTAAGGTCGTGTAAATACCCTGGCCCCGATCCTTAGCTGGTGGGACCCTGCCCATCGGTTCTCAGGCAGTTTCTATTTGCATTTGACTCCATCCACCCACCCTTATTTCACAGCCAAGCACAGGAGCGTTCTTTTCTATAGACGTTAATTTAAAGGTCTCTCTCAAACTATAGCAGCTGGGAATGTTCTGTTGGAATGACTTTCGAGGGGGGGTGGTGCGTGAAATACGCCTTTTATAAAATTGGGATTTCTTTTGTGGGAAAATTTTAATTTAGCCAGAAATTTCTGATTTTCTATTAGGAAAAATCAAACTGATGGCTCCACGGCCGCATGGCTGGAAGGCCCCTGTCGATTTTGTTGTCGTCTGCAGGGAGAGAGCAAAATTGACAATAGTCTTCCAGGCAGGCAGCTGGGGAGATGCAGCAGGTCTGGAAGAGGGAGGAGGGGAGGTTGAGTGCCCTGGCGCTCTGCCGGCCCTGCAGCCCAGCTGCCTCCCCAGCAGCCAGGCTAGGGGGAAGGCGAGGAGGAGGAGGAGGAGAGGCAGGCGCGGGGTGGCCAGCCTGCAGCAGCCTGCTGACAAGGCTCCTGCCGCTCTCCCTTTTCGGCAGGCAGCTGGCAAGCCCCAAGAAATTCCAGTTTGCTTCCCCTGAAAGAGATTTTTGTTTTGTTCTGGAGAGCATTTCCCAGGGCAAAAGAAAAAAAAAATTAAGTTTAAAACCAAAATTAAAAACCTCACAATTTGAGGGGAAAAGGGAGATGGATAATTTCAAAATGAGCATTTTTTCATGGGGAGGAATTTCTGTGATTCAGCCAGCTCTACCTTGCACCTGGGATTAAACTGGGAGGAAAAAAAAAATGATTCTTTTTCTCCATAATCCATACATTGTTAAAAAGTACAGTGCAGGAAACAAATGCACCTGTGTGGAGAAGGCCAGTGAAACAACATTAGTCCCATTTAAGATGGATTTGAAGAGGTATACGACGGGTGCAAATATCTCCTTTTGTGCCTCAGAGTGGCTGGTGAGAGCTGTGGTCCCACATGGAGCAGCAGCACTGCATTTACCAGCAAAGTCTTACCCCAAAGTCCCCACAAACTCTGTGCCTTTACCCCCAGCGAAGCAAAAATCGGAGAAACAAATTTCAATCAAACCTTGTAAAACCAAAAAGTAAGCGTAACTGGACTGACAAGCTTCAGTCTGATGCAATTTGAAATGGCTGGCTAATAAATTCTAAAATTCAAGGATTTTTATGGAATTGGTCATAGACCTTTAAGTACAAGGCAGCAAGAATATCTTGCTCTACCATAAATCATAAACTAGAAGCTGAGCTCATTGCAGGCTGTTTTTCAGGCTGCGAAGCCCCTTCCATTGTGCCTTCGTGTGTATTTCTCAATGTTTCTGAACATGTCCAAGTTATCCTCTGTTAAATCCACACTGACGAACAGCAGTCGAAGCTGTAGCTGTAATGACGGGAGGAAAATATATATCCACTTCCCGACTCTGAAAAGTATTTAGCCCAGTAATGAGTTCTGGAGGGCATCCTTTGAGATTTCACACACACACAAAAGCACTCTTGTCGTTGCAGGACTCGTTATTGTTAGGATCCGAAGCAGATTTCTGTAAAAGAGAAAGACCAAGGGTCATGAAACCTTTGAATAATTACATTCAGTAAATCAGATAGATAAAATATTTCAGCAAGCACCTTGAAAGAAAAAAAACAAAGTTCAGTTATATTCCTCTACATTCCAATAATCCATCCCTGATTATCCTATAGATACCGTGCAGCGCACGATACCAGTATTGATGAAACACCAAAAGGTAACGGTATCAGCGCAGCACGACGTCAGCAGAGCAGAAGAGCAAATATGACTATAATCGTAGGCTCTCTATTATTATTTTATAGTGTTGGCTTTTTGGATAATTTATTAATAATAACAAAGATGAGTGATTTGGAGGCTGTGTATTTTTTATTTCTTGGGAGTTATTTTATTTGATAATGACATTAAATATTAGAAACTATAACAGCTGGTGTGTTTATCCTTACTTGAGTGTATTAACCTCTTTAGCCCTTTTTTCCAGAAGAAGGATTCAGCATTACAGATTTGACTGTCAGCTGCAGTGCCTGGCGGCCCGTTGGATTGGCACCCTGACAGAATCGAAAGTCCAGTGCTGCAAGTAAACATGGATGACATTGCAGATAGATAGAACTGGCTGACTTGAGGCACCTGCAGCTGTTTGCACCAGAATAAAAGCAAAGGTTGTGGTCACTGGAGTGGAAAAACACTGAATTTACCTCTAGTTATTTTGCCTGGGAATTTTTCCCCCCTCTTTTTTTTTTTTTTTTTTTCCTGGTTGTACATTTTGGAACATTTCCACTAAAAGCACATTAGGCTGAAATACCTAAGTGAAAAACTCCACCAGACACCAGAGGGTTTTATAACCCATTTCCCCCACACACACAACCCGCTCGGCTTTTTTCTTAAATTCATTGAACAGTTTCCCCACCAGTTTCTGCCTGGTAACAACCAGTGCTTTACTGGTGCACATGCTGGGTTGCAGAGAAGGATGCAAACACTGAATACTCAAAACCAATTCTCAGCAGCTGATTTTTCAAATGTTCAATAGACAGAAACACTTCTTAGCAGCCGATTTATTTTTTTTTAATCACGGCATTCACACGGACTGCCACAAGTGACAGAACAACAGCAACACAAACCGTTTTGCTCTGTAAAAAAACCTTCTGATCTCTGAAGTGCTCCTGCTTCCCAGGACAGGTCCCCAAAGTCCTTGGAAACAAGGAAGACAGCTCAGGAAGTTAGTAGCTGCTCTCACTGGTGTGCTGCGATTGATCAGCACGGCAAACTCCGAGCCAGCATATTCATCGCTGTAGCACGGAAGATCTCAGCGTGCTTTTACAAACAGCATTTAATTGCCATAATCCTCAGTAAAGGTATTATATCTAGTTCACCAGTAGATAAACTGACGCACGAGGAGCTTAGGGGACTCGCCCAAGGTCACACTCTGAGTCAGTGGTGAGTCGGTGACAAAGACGTGACTCCGGGTGGCCGGCTCTAACGGCGGGGCGATGCCGTGCCTGCCTCGCCTGGCCCTGGCGGCGTAGCCTCCCTCTCCGGAGTGAAGATCAGCAGCTGGACTGACAAACGAGCAGGAGAGGGGAGGGAGGATAGGTATGACAGAAAGGAGGTGTTTGATGGCTGGGCTTTTCCCCTATGCCACCTGCATCCCTTTATAACATCAGATCATTTACATTTTTAAAGAAAGTGTATTCTTTTTCATCATGGGCCACTGGTGAGCCTAACGCTATCTTTTGTGCGGCACCCCCGCTAACAGAGGTGGCGGAGTATCAATCACAGCTTTCCCTGGGGTCATACCTTACTATGCTGGCTCTTGATCAGAAAGAAGCAGATGGTTATTTACAAACAAAATAATCAAGACCTCAAGAAGGTTTTGGGTTTTTTTTTCCCCCCAAACCCTCCTACAGATGAGGCCAAAATAAGGTAAAGTTGCTTGTGTCCCCTCTGCCAGCTCTCAAGGACACTGTCTGTCCTACCAGCACCTTTAAATGAGGGAGCAGTTAAATTTGCCAAAGAAATGTGTGGCACCTGACAGAGTAGAGTTGCCTTAAATTATTTGGTGGCTTTCACGAGGATCTGGCACTTAAACCACAATGTGAATTGCTGCTAGATGATCGTGCAGGAATACTGTTAGCTATCTGCTGTACACTACGTGTTTGCAATCAGGTCTTTACAAGCAGCGCACAGACTGCCTTTGAGTCTTTTTCAGTAGCCATGGTCACCCTCCTTCTTTATTTAGTGTTAAGTGTTATTCATTTAGCAGTAGAAAACGAACAAAAGAGAAGAAAGCAGGTGCTCTAAGTTTACTCTACAGCCAGCTGTCAGGAAGACACACTTCTCTTTTTGTGGCACATAAGGGGGATATATTGAAAGTGTTTGGGAAAAAATATGAAGCATACGTTCAATCCGTCTTTTCTGTAATCAATAAGGTTACTGAAGCAGAAAAAACTATAATGAGTTGTCACGGAATTTGAATTCCTGTTTGCTTCCTTTTATATGTAGTCAGGCAGAAAATCATCATGGAAAGCAAAAGTTTGGAATCAAGTCGTGGCTCTGACTCTTGGGTTGGGTTTGCTTTGAATTTACCAGGTAGCATTTGACCAACTGCTTGTTCAACGTCAGGGGCAAGCACAAGCCTCTAGTACGAGCAGGATAAGTGACAGTCACAGAGGTGTGGTTTCCTGGCAGTTCCGGTGGAGAAACCTCCCTAGTGAGGTACAGCTGATCTTGCTTTCAGAAGATGCTCAGCCACAACAGTGCATCTCTTTGGGTTGACTGCAAATTTCTTCCCTCTCTTTCCCTCTCTCAGTATTCAGCGTTTTCGGCCAAGGGGCTAAGTGTCCCCAGCTCAAGTGTAAAGGGAAACAGGGCCCAGCACACAGACTAAAGGTGTCATTCCAAAGGTGTCTGGAGGTTCCACCATAAAGCCCAAGGATCTTCAGGCTCTCCCCTCCTTCACAGCATGTTTTGAGAGTTTTTTAAAAGCATTGCCAAAGCATGTGAAAAAGGGAGGCAGAGGGTGTTGGGGCACCTGCTCCAATGCCAGGATCTCTGCTTTGCAGAGGGGTAAGGCCCACAGCTTTGTCAGATTTATGCTGGTTTCTATTCCCACCTGAGTGTCAGGAGCTTCAAGCCAACAGCTGAGTGGCCCGTAGGTTCTGGTGCTGCAGGTGGGGATAGGAGCCTGCTAGCAGTCATGTGAACAGTGAAACACCTGATCCGTGATCCTGAGACCTACAGCGCAAAAATTCTTTGAAGGACATACATACATAAAAATTTTTAGCAACAAAATCCTGTCTTCACTTACATCAAGAGGAGATATCACTGAAGACCCACTGTTTTAAAGTATGCACTAGCTAAAATTGTTTTGGGCTCTCAAATCTCTTCCTTTAGGAATCACCCAACATTCACTTGTTCAGTTTGCTCTCAGTTTGTCTTGCCTATTTATTTTTCCACGTGCTCTTTCTTACTTATGTACCTGAATGACCCTGTTGCTTCCCTGAATACTCATTTTTCCCCTCAGTGATCATATTTTTAAAATTTTTCCAAACATTCATCTAAAGAATATGAGTTTTGACTTTGAAATGTCATGGTACTCCATGGGCTTGCAGCTCATGTGTTTCCTGGTCTGACATTCTGCTAGCTCTTTGGCTCCATGATTCTCCAGTCCCACTGAGAAACTGCAGAACCACTACTATTTGTAAGAGTATATTGTATTTATATTACATAAAGAGGATGTTCTGCTCTCAGCTTACAGTGCACTTCGGCAGAAACCTGGCCTACATGAGAGAATAAGAAATCAAGGTACCTGAATTACAATTTCTACCAGCCAAATGGTGGCTTTTAAAATGCGTGATCCTGATAATCTTCAGTTTAAAACTAAAAACATTTCACTTGTGTGTTCGTGCTTATTTAAAGAGAAAACTTGAAAAATCCCACAGTAGATAATTCTCATGAAGCACAAAATCCAATCAGTCACCCAAAACAATGTAAATGGAAACTTTGCGTCCAGCTCTAGACATTGTTCCACCTCTCTCTTGGAATGCTTCGGAAGTGTACTATCTCCATTATCACACCGTCCTTTGGCGATGGAACTTTAATATAGATGATGAAGATGAGCAAGTCAAAGCCAGACTGAAGGAAACTCTGAATGGCTCTAATCCTTCATCGTTTATCTTCTTGGTCTTTTTTTTTTTATTCAGACAGTCATAGAATGGAGATAGGGAAAATCCAGCACATTGCCAAAATCACATAAAATTTAATGGCTTTCCTGTTCACTTAACCCCACATCAACAGTGTGACCTTGCTAGCCTGAACCATGAACCACCAGGGTGTGGAGGCCAAGAGCAGGGTGGAGCTGGCCTTGCTCCAGCACCTACTGCACAAAGGAAACCATGGGACATTTTGTGGGATATTTTTGAAAATACCGGGTGTCTTTTTCAGGACACTTGTGCCCTAATTATATGGAAGCTGGCAATAGATTTGATAACCAGTCAGCACCCGCCTCCAACAAGACTAACACACAGTTAGCACTTGAGTGGGGACTGTTACTCAAGCTCTATCTACTCTGTTGTCCGTGTTTCTTCAGCGTACCCTGAATTATTACATGGTCTTAGTTTCCAGGATATTTATACACCTCAAGTTCTTAATGTGTTTGTCCTGCAAGGTAGGGAAGTCTAATTATTGTTAGCAGGAAGAAGATTTAAGAATGTCAAAAGACTTAAGGAAAAAAAAAAATTAAAGGTGTTCTAGCATAGCACAACATAGAGGCAGGTATCATTAGTCCAGAAAGGGCAAAAGCAATGATCTTCGACCTCTCATACAGCACAGGCCACTTAACTTTCCCAAATAAGTGCATTTTAAGTAGAACAAATCTTTTAGAAAAACATTTCATCTTGATTTTAAAATTTCTACTGGTGTAGAAAGTGCCACAACCCTTGATAATTTGCTCCAAAGGTTAATTACACTCCCTGAAAAAAATGCACACCTGATTTTTAATCTGAATTTGTCCCTATAAAACTTCCAACCTTCAGAGCCTGTTATTTAACAGACTGAAGAGCCTTCATTTTAAAAATTACATTCCCCATGGAGGCAATTAGTGTGGGATTATCTCATTTAACTTTAACCATGTAAAAATGAAGCATTTTCTCTCGCTCAGTGTTTGGGGATTCTTCTGTAATCAGCTGAGAGAAACAGGTACTACCAGAAGGCAATTCACCGCAGTATTTCCATATGGGATTAGCTGCCCACCGGAGAGATCTAACTTTTGCACTGACTGAATAAGGGTGACAAAGCAGTGAGCCCAGACCATATTCCTATCATTCAGATGGGGAAAGTTGGGTAAAACAAATCCCATAATTCTGGACTGCGATCAGCTCACCTCATTAGTCCTCTGTATTCTGGGGGAAACATTGAATTACTTAAGACCTTAATGATAAATTACCTCTTCCAGTTCCTCACATGGTCTTGGGGGTCTTCTCCCAGCACTCCTCGGCTTATCAACACCCCTCTTGAGCTGAGATTCAGAATGGGACCCCGTACTGCCAAAGGGGTGGCATTGATACCAGTCTCAGTAGTAATTTAAACCCACCCTGCTTAGACTGGGCATTCCCTGCTGCACGTTCAGTACGACCCCTTTTAGGCACAACACTGCACTGGAAGTTCTATTTTGCTGATTATCCATCTATAATGAGTCCTAATTCTTTTTAAAAGTCACATCTACTACAGGAAAGGTCCTGTAAGGTCAACTTTTGCTGTTCCTAGACAGAAAACATTAGAGTTTGGCCACAACATCTAGCTTGTCCCTTATCAGCAACACATTCTCTTTCTTACTGTCTACTCTTCCAGTGTTTGCGTGGTCTGTAAGCATAACCTATAACGACTACTGTTCTAGGTTTTTTTTTTTTCTTTCAGGACATGTTAAAAATGTTAAACAGCTTTGGATCCAGAACCATTCTTTGCAGGACGCCAATGAAGACACATCTGCTCAATGAATTGTCCCCATTTACAATTACATATTGAGATGTACCAATTAGCTTTTTTTTTAAATCCTTTTGATGTTTGCTGCAATGATTTTGTAGCATTCTCCTTTCTTAACCAAAATGTCAGGTGGTACCAAGTCAAATGCCTTACAGAAATCTAAGTACATTACATCAGTGCTATTACCTTTCTCAACCAAGCTTGTAATCTCATAAAAATGATATCGAGACAGTTTGACAAGATCTATTTTCCATAAACCCATGTTGAAAGGCATTAATTATATTACCTTCCTTTAATTCTTTATTAATCAAGTCTCATATCAGCTGTTCCTGTATTTTGCCTAGGATCAATGTCAGGTTGACAGGCCTGTAATTACTCAAGTCATCCCGTTTAACCTTTTTAAATGTTGGCTCTATATAAGCTTTCTTCCAGCCTTCTGGAACCTCCCCAGGGCACCAAGATTCGTTGAAAATCATCATTAATGGTTCAGAGAGCTCCTTTGCTAGATCTTTTAAAATCTTTGGTTAGCTTCTGTAGCCTCTCTTACGGCCATATGTCATTACTGGTGCAAAAAGGTCTGGAAGCTCCACTAGACACTTATTGCATCTTCCAGTACCCAAGACCTACAAGTCTGACTGGCAGCAAGCTGCTTACAGAAAGGAAAACAGAGAAATATGAACCCATTTTTCCCACTCTCGGCTCCTGGTCACTTTAAATATCATTTGCTCACATATAAATTCACATGAACACTTGCCACACAGCCCTGCCCTGAATAAAACCATCATATGACCCCACCTTAATCTCACAAATAGTGGTAGTCTCTTCCAAGGAGAATCATAAATTTCTTCTGAGAGACAGCCTAGTGCTGCAGCGCAAGCCTGGTCTTACACTCCCCGCAGCATCCAACCGCATGATGTTCTGGACCTTTTGCCCCTCAAAGGCACAGAGGTTTCCCTCTCTATCCATCATGGCACTAATTTGGGCTACGGATGTATTCCAGCAATCTGACTAGTTCAATCAATTTTGTAAATACACAATTTCGATAATTTCTACATGAAAGAGACTGGCTTCTGTATATATAAAGTACTGTCTGAGAGAACAGGAAATGTCAGGAAATAAAAAAAAAATTTTGCACGGGCCATTACTTTTAATACTGAAATATTCCAAATATTCAGTTGCAGGTTGTGTTTCCAGAACACCGCAACATACTAGTGGGGCACTGCAACATTATCAGTAGTGGCTATCGCATTATTCTGATGAAAGAACTGGGGCTTTGGTGTGATTCATGTGAAAATACCATAGCAGAAGTTTATCCTGTTGTAATTTTTAAATGTCCTTGTTTAAGTCCGGTTTTTCTACTAATAATTTGTTTTGTGGATACCCAGGCAGACGATCTTCTGTAGAACTGAAGAGCAGGTCTTTCTCTGTTCCTGTTGCCTATGAACAAGCAGCCTCTGTGGCAGGCAGAAGGGGTGTTTTTTCGAAGTGTGCATGCCTAATTTAACTTTGTCGGTAATTTAGCTAAGTTGTGCACTGAGATTTTTTGTGAACAAGTAATAAAATGCATGGACAATTTTCCACATAAACATTTTGTGAGTTACTTGCATACCATCTGAATTCTCTACGTGTTCATTTTAACAGATGAAGCCCCCGAAGTTTTTGTTTCTGTTAGTTTTGGTATTTTGTTCAGGTATCCTTGAGATTAGTTAATGAATTAATTATTTTCTAAATTGCCCTGTGTCAATACAGCTTGTAGTCAGGAAGCATGAAGGTAGGGTTGTTTGAAAAGCTGACTGAAACAAGCAGAGCCAGCTCAGATGTGTGCATGTATATACACAAACATATACATAGCTAGATATAGATATATATAGCTGTAAATATATATATAGGTATATGTGTGTATGTGTAGAATATGTCAATTGTTGGTATTATTATTTGGACACAGATAAAGAAAATCGCCCCAAATTTAGAAGGGTAGAACTACCATTAAAAAACAACAAAGCTTTTAACTGATGAACATTTTAAAATTAAATCTTACCAGGTGGAACATTTTTTGAATTGTAAAGTGTGTTAAGCGAAAAAGAATGACACTAAAGGCATTGTACTGTTAAAGAAAAAAAAAAAGCTAGTGTCACAGATCTGGTTGCCTCACTGAAAAGGATGCAGCAGAAAGCATCATTATGAGGAATGGAAACAAAAGTGATTTGATGCTCGGGCCTTCTTCCTTTTCTACTGCAGGTTAGCTCACATGAAGATGAGCAGGAGTGAGTGGATTAGTGAATAATCTACATGGGATAAATGTGAGACTGCTAAATAAACTAGGGCAGTAAAATTAAAACTGGAAGTGCAAATGTTTTACATATATTTAATTTAAGGAGCACTCATGTTAGAGAATGTTATTGGGAAAAATAACCAAGCAGACGGCTAAAAAGGCAGTAGTGGGAGGAATAATGTCATGAGCTGTTACAAAAACCTATACAAATACCTAAATATTATAAACCAGGGAATTGTATCTTGATATTCATATTTGTCAGTGTACCTTTTCCCCAGGGCTGTCTGTACCATCGTTGAAGGCAAAATATCTAACTATGCATAAACTATGGATAAACTATGGACTCATCAAAATAATTTCCTGTGAGAGAAACTTCCCCTGTTTACCCAATACCACTTTGCTAAAAGTATACAGTTACTCCACACACACCTGCTAGCCAAGCCAAAGCTATGCAGTAATAAAACTCTCCGTATTGGAAGAGCATTGCTAACACTGTCAGACAATCGGGTCCGGGCAGTAGCTCTACCTGGAAAGCAGTCAGTACCCTGAGCTAAACCAGACAGCACTTCAGCATTGGCATTTTCTTGTTTACAAACTTCATCAGTCACAAATAAAAGTTGCCTTTTCAAAAGCTTTGTTTTGGCAATTTGCACATGTGGAATAACAGTCGCAAATCATAAACATCATACCTTTGTCACCAGGATTTGAAGAAACCTGCAGGGGTCCTGTTTGGATGTAAATCCCAGTAGTCACACCTCCTGCGATTCACATCAAAAAAACTTGAAAAAGGTTTTGATTTTGGCAGCTGCTCTCAAGGCAAAACTTTCTTTCAACTCTCGCCATCCCAGTTTGGAAGGCTCTGCTTCTTCTGCACAGAGGTCTTGGCTTCCACCTCCTGCACCTCCGTCTTTGAAACCTGACAGGTAAATCAAAAGTTGGGGATAAGTGTTTTTTCCAAGGCGAGCAGGTCCCTTTATTGATTTCCAGTAACTGTTAGTACCTTGTGGCATACTGACAAAGTTTGCCTTTTCCTCAGAATAATGAGATGTGTCAAACTAAACCGCATTTATCTTTTGTCAAGCATAATCTTTTTTTTTTTTTTTTTTTTTAATGTTTAATGTGTTTTAAGGCTCATGGGAAGAGCCACGTTGGCAGCCCAGGAAAGTGAAGTTTTCCTCTATTCCATAAACCCACTACATTCCATAAACCCAGGAGCCAAGAAGAGCTCCTCCATATGGTCCCACACCTGCCCCCAGTGTGGTGGAGAGAGCAGGGAGCGACAGATCACCACTGCAGACCAAACTATGCATGTCCTTCCTAACAGGGGAATTAAGAGCATAGGTCTAGGACAAGTTGAGGAGCAGACTCACACAGGGAGCTCTGCAGGGCATCCTCCCACCGAGGCTGGACACTGTTCCCCAGCAGGGCACCACTGGGGAGCTGGGTGAACCACAGTAGCCTTGATGGCAATCTCAAAGAAACTAGTACTGGGGAAACTTAGAAAGACATGAGGGTGCCCACAAAACACCCCACACTCCCCAAATCCCCACCTCTCCGCAGCTTGTACATTCCTCCTCCCCAAAGCAAACAAAATGTTAAAGGAAACAAGTTGACTTAAAGTTTCCTCCTCTGCTATTTTCCTTCTGTCCTTCAGGCTGGCACTGCTCAGCCTCCACATTCAAGCACTATGCATTTCCTCTAGAGCACATTTAAGGAGCACAGACACGATGATTTAAGTGCACACGTTACTTATCTATCCTTAAGAACACAAAATAGACCTAGAAAAAAAAGACGGTGTCTGTATGCTCATTAAAACGCTTTCAGCCCAGGGCAAGGATTTGATCAAAAGGATTCCTGCCAATGGAAGGGCATGCTGGAGCCATTGTAAGAAGTTGTGTGTGAGCGTCTGCCTTCCTTTCCTTTTCTTTCTTGTGCCCTGTCCCTTCCACTGCCACCTCCAATCTCTTTTCTTCCAGCTGGGGGAAAAGAAGAGATTTTACTTCCTTGATGACAATTGTGTCCTTTGAGCAGCCAAAGCGAAAGGCACTTTGAGTTCAAATGAGACTGTGACTTAAACCAATATTAGCCAAGACCAACACATGTTTATTGTAATATAAGTAACCTTCATTCTGATCAGCAGGTTTTCCTCACCCCACTGCAGTTTTACTCATTGCCTCTTTCATTCTTCCAAAATGAATAAATGAAATGGCTGCACATTTTTATTCACAGCAGTGGGTTTCAGAACTTCAAATCAGAGAGGCGTTTTGATTTTAGAAATAAACTCCAGAGGAAACAGTTTCAACCAGAACTTTCATATATTTTTTTACCAGTTTAAGGTAACATCAAAACTCACCTTTCCAAAAAAATGAAACCTCACAGCATTCTTTTAATCCAAATTAAATAAAGTGTCATCCCTGTGTCCTCTTCCTTCATATTTAGAGGGAAAGAAAACTGTCCTGCCCATACTTTAATGGTTTTGTCTGCAAATCCTAAATGCTCCGCTGCTGCAAATTTCAAATGATCTTATACAGCCAAAGTCTCTTTGGTGTCAGCAGCCGCCCAGGTAGCAACACAACCAGGAGAACGCTGCTGATCAGAACAATGAATGCCTGATCTACAGATGTCATATCAAGGTAGAAATCTTGATGAGCATTGTAGTGACATTACAAAGTGGATTACACATGCTGTATCTGGGTCAGAGAAGGAGTTATTTCAGTAAGGTCAACAAAGGACTGACCAAACTTATTTTTCTACATTTTGAGAGAGATGCTTTTGTTTGTTACTTCATGTTGCATCTGACAACAATATTCTCTCTGTACTCCTGTATCATTTTGCAAGCGAAGTTAAAAGGAACGCAAAATACTCCCATGCCTGGGGTTATGCAATTTCAGAGACAGGTTCCAGCTCCCTGCTCTACTTTCTTTCGTGACTGGGGGTTCAGCTGCTGCCGCCCAGGCTCTAATTTAAGTGTTTATCATCACTTCAGAGAAGTTTTTGAGCTACATTCTCAAAGTGTCTGTCCCTGTTGCTCCCTGCCTTCATTCTCCAACCAGTGAGAGGATACAGTTAGGACTTTCTTGCTTTCCAGGTATGTTGGGCGTCAAGGAAACAAATATAGTAACGTTATAAAGTCCTCAGATACTCCAGCCTAGGGGTAGTGCAAGTACCAAAACACTTAATTTTACATGTGTGGGCTTCTACATGGCAAAGATGTCACTGTACAGCACAAAACAGGCCTCACCTTCAACCATCTTTCCCAGAAGTGGACAAGAGGCCAAAGACATTATCTAAGTGAGAAAGAGGAGACAAAGCTGCTCTCTCCAGGGGATGCGGCATTTCAAAACCATTAGCTTACAGTACTGTGGGTGGGACGTAGGGATGATACTTGTGAGATTTTTTGGAGGCTGTACCAACTTCTTTTCTTGTCTTAATTGTGAATTTTTTTTTTAACAAAACTTAATGCAAACCAAACGTAGCTCTTGACAGCTAATATCTTGTTTCCAAATGCAATATGCTCCCTGGGGTGCTGACAGCGGCAAACAGAATGGGAAAGGCTGCCCATCCCCACCAGCTGTGCTGGGGGTCCCAATGCCAGCAGCTCAGCAGCACCCACCATGCACCCTGAGCCTCCTGGCTCCCTAGCCCTCCTGTGAAGGAGAGCCTGGATCTTGTGCCTGGTATGGCTTGAGTGAGATGAGCTGTGCATGCTAAAAACATTGCAACAAGGTCACCAGAGAGCAAAACTGTTGTGTTGGAAAGAGAGGCTCTACAAGGTGTGCTTGAGCCCTTTTAGTCCTTACACAAACGACAAGCCAGGGATGTAACGGAGGGATGCGCTAGGAATCACACCAGATAACCCAGTGGCTCTCCTTCCACCATTAAGGGCTTTGAAACTTATTCCCAGTTTCAACTCCTGTGAGAAAGCGAGTGTCATGCTCAAGTATTACTTATAGTGAGCTCGGATGTATCTACTCTCATGCAGGTCCTCTGCATCACAGCAGCTAGCCTAAAACAGCAGAGGCAGATCCTAAACTGAAGCATTGATGTCAGCTCTGAATACCTTAAAACTAAAAGCAGATATATGTCTATATATATAAACAGTGAGAAAAAGTGATTCGCATATCCAACCTAATTATCAGCCTAATCCAATTGTTTCTAATTTTTTTTCTAATTTTTTTCTAATTTTTTTTTTCTAAAGGAAAGAAAACAAATAATTAGAGGTCTCCCTCTACTCACTTGGAGCATTGGGAATCCTAAGACCACAAATCTCTACATTTCTCTAAGTCAAAAATGGAAATCAGATCTGTAACTGAAAGCTGTAATTATCAAGACTAACCTTTCCTGACTGAGAAATGCAGAATTAAAAAAGATAAATCACCAAGTTAAGAAAAACTGTTCAAGAGCTTAAATAATTGAAAGCAAGCAAAATTGTTTCTTTTTCCAGTTGCTATCCTACATATCAAACCCTGTGAAATCCTATGGTGGTAGTAAGAAGCCTATGCTACCTTTATTTCTCTGGGATGATAGTAGACTTTATTCCAGAGCTGTGGTTCACGTATTGGATACATCTGACTCACAAGGGCATGATCCAACACCCAAGGAGCACAACTAAGTTTATCCCATTGACGTCTATAGGCATTCCTCCAAACTAATACTCTCCTGGTGCTGCATTATTTTCTTTAATGGATAATTTTGAGCTCACATCTGTGTTTTAAAATGTTGCTGGTGATGCATAAAGAATGAGTTTATTTGCTTTTATTACAGTGTATGGCCCATTTTCTATCAATATGCCATAATCCAAGGTTTAAATTTGATGTTAAATAATCAACTTATTTAAGGAGGGAAACTAAAGCCACTCCCCCTCTTTTAATAAAGCTTTACCACATATATAAATAATGGGCACCATTTGTTTCCATTAGGAAGATAAGCTTTCTTCAAAGCAGTTCACTGTTTAAGGCTTTAAATTTTACCAGCACTTGCACAAGGTTGCAACAAACCTTGATTTATTTACAGAGACATGTCAAGTGGAGATAAAACCACTTAATAATCCACCAGTTCTTGCTAAATACATTTTCTTTCCATGCCTTCTCGGAAAGCAGGTAGGATAGCACTATGCTTTGGTATATTCTTAAATTACTTAAATACGCTTTTATTTTCCTGAACGCTCTTTGAACTAAAGGTTTTACAGCACAGTTCAATTAACAGGGCTTATGGCTTTTCTGAGCAAAATAATCCTGAAAGTGTTTTGGGTTAAAAAAAAACTACAAAAAAAGCCTTTAGGCATTTCTTTGAAAATAATCATACAGTAACAATAGAAAAGGGAACAACAATAGCATAAACAAACCAAAGTTTGTTTTGCTTTGGTTTGGTGCCTCATTCAAGACCAGGTGGCCTCCACAACAGAAACTGTCAACTTCCGATTTTTTGGACTTTTGTCAGATTTGCAGCAACAACAACAGCAAACAACTGCCCTGAATGCCCCAGACGTTAAGGAGAAGATATTCCCCATCAACAGAAACATCTGACCTCTGCTCGTCTGAGTGCATTCCAGCTTCTGTCTACATTTGTTCGGGAGGACTCCGTTTGAGTGGACACCCACTCACAGCAAGGGCTGACTTAGTAAAACTGATATGTTGCCATAGGGACCCTGATGTATTTATCAGAATTTCCCCTTCATTTGTGTTCGTTTGTTCCTTGAATAGGATAAGGTTGGTTTTGTTGTTTGCAATTTTTTAAAAAGTCTGGTGATCATGTCTCCTTTCCATTGCATGTGGTGCAGTTCTCAGACAGCCCTGCAGTATCTCTCTCTGCTCTCTTTAGGAAAGTGCAACTAAAAGTTGTCTTTTAAGCCCCATTGCAGGCCCTTGGAAGTCAAAGGGAAGGCTCCACGTGTCTCTGTCGAGCTCTTGCTCCAGTTCCTGTCATCCCCTTCCCAGTCCCTGTTGCACATCGTTGTCTCAGCTATGGTTTTACAATTTTGGTCATGCCACACTTTCATCACAAATATCTCCATCACTCTGTACCTGGACGTTGTCCCTGCCCTAAGGACAATGCTGTTGCCCAGAAAGCAAGAGAGGAGCCTCCATCTATCTCCTCTCATTTCTTCATCTCCTTTCCCTGTAGGATTCACGGTGGTCCCCTTCTACACAGACACCTGGGAGGTAAAATGTCGAGACTGACTGCTCCAGCTCTACAGAGGGTCTGGACGTTAAGTGAGGGCGAGTTTTGACTTGGAGTAATTTCAGGACTCCCAGCCTGAACAAGGTGTGTATTCCCCGTGTGTGGCTGGTGCCGACCGCAGCAGGTGAGGCACGGCTCCAAACCCAAAGGATTTTATACCTCTTTGTTAACCCTGCAGAAAAGGTGGTGAGCACCTGCAGCATTAGTCACCACACATCGTACACTGGATCCTTCCCTTCGTTTCCTGCCTTGGTCCTTTCCCTGGGGAAAGGCATCGCTCTCACCACATGAAGATGACGGGGACAAGCCCTTTTTTTTTCCCTCCAAGCTGCTAGCAGTGAAAGGAAAGCAATCAGCAGGGTCTGTTTGCAGACAGGGTTTGAGAAAATCCCCCTCTCCTCCTCCCGCAGGTTCCGTGCACACAAGCGCCGCTTGGGAAACAACAAACACAACGTTAGTCATTTCCTCCGTGCTGCCAGCTGCTGAGGGTTTGCATAAGAAGAACCCTTGGACTTCAGATTATTTCTTAAAACACATCTCGTCCCAAATCTTTCAACAAACAGATGCTGGGCTGGTGCCTGTGAGGTCAGTTGAGTGCTGTTCCCTGGTGTGCCCTGCCACCTTCCCCACCATCATCAACCCTGCACGCTCGTGTCTCTCAGCCCACCAGCATATGACACACCTGCTGTCTCATAGGGACTGGATTTCTGAAGCCCTTTGCCTGTACTGCAGTTGTGTGGATCCAGGGCAGAAGCTCAGGCTTAGCTGAGTCTTTTGCAATTAATACTTTGGAGATGATGGCATCTAAAAATTTCTGTTACAGATCAGGCCCATGTGGCACTGTAGGGCTAAGTGACAAAGGAGTCACCCTTTGCTCTCAGAAAACATATGGTCAACAAGTCAGGAAATAGCTCATGTGTGAAAAAGGAAAATGGGTGGGATGAGCCGAGAATGAAGAGAACACATTTAGTAAAAAAGTCAAAGCCTTGTCCTTGTAAATAAGATTGTAATTTTGATGTGACCCTGGCTTCCAAATCAGAAGGTGAATGCACCAAGACCATTACACTTCTGCTGCTCTCAAGCACTTTGTCTTGCCTCTCATTTGTTCTGGCCTGAACCTCTTTCCTCAAGCCTTCCTTTGCCCTTCTCAGAGAAACAGATGCCTGGGGAGACCTGGCACCAGCTTTCCCTGATCCGAGTAATTCCTGTGCTTTAGCACAAAATAGCTGTTATTCCCTGAGATCATCATCGTGTTTGAAACTTGCTGCCTCCTTTATCTCCTCATGCCCAGGTGGAACATCTCCCCAAGGCAGGCGGCAGGATGACAGCACGTCCTGTTTCTGTGCCTTCACACTAGTCTCTCCCTGGTATTTCCCTGTACCATTTCCCCAACATGGAGTGAAATAGCCAAGATAGAGACCCCAGGAGGTAGGATGGGGTGGGTGATCTGGTCCCATCAGCTGGCCCTTGCTGGGAAGATCAACCCAGGGTCACAGGAGTGTTGGAAAACACAAGAGAGTTTCAACCAAAACAAAAATAAACCCCCGTTTCCATAGCTGATGTGGTCTCTGTGCTCCCTCCGCACACCCTGCTTTACCACAGACCTGTATTTCCTACCTTGCTCTGTTGGGCCTCAGAAGCTTTCTTCTTTTATCTTTTTATTTTGGTTTCGCTTCCTGGCAAGTTTATTACTGGGGTTGTGTACGACTCTTAGGCATCATGCTCTTCTAGTTTAGCCTACAACCATGTGTTTACTCTCTGTCACCACTTTATCCCTATTTGATCACCTTTCCTATTTCCTGGTTCCACCAAAACGGTTTGTGTTTGCCAGATTGCCAATCTGCAGTACTTACCTCTACAGGAAAAGCACAACTTGCTTCAGTCCTAATTATAAATCAGATACGTTTTTAGGAAATGTGTTCTGACATGGGACAAGCTGGTGGAAGCTTTCCTATTCTCCTCACTATTTCTTTTTCTTCCTCCTTCCTCCCCAGCATCACAATCCCAGGAAATTATTTTCTGCCTCTGTATGGTTCCCCATCCTCTTACGCGAGCACACTGAGGCAGTGGATCCATTAATGTTTCTGGCTCTGTCTACCTATGCTGTCAATAAATCATGTTCACCACATCTTCTTCACTGACCTCCTGTTCCTTACATACTTGAACACTTTCTTATTATTTACGTTAACCTCCTCTGCAATCTTACTGCATTTTTTACCTGTTCTTGCCTTGTTGTTGTTTTACTGTGTCATTTTGCAGTCGTGCTCAGAACCTCTCTTTAATATCTCACAGGCAGCACTTCTCACGTATTTGTTGTATATTTGTTCATTAATCACTGGCTTTGTAAGAAAAGTGATCTTCTTCACTTGATTCTCCTTTGGAGCTAAATCGCAGATCTCTCCATCTTTGCTTCCTTCTAAAATACTCTATCAATGTTAATACTAAAATATAGTTTCCTTCTGAGCTCCAGCTGACCATGGGCATATAGTCCTCAACCCACAGAAAATTAGCTTGACAGTAATGAAACAAGTTAAAATAAAGAGTGAAGATACACAAATATGGGTTTCTGTGCTGAAAACTGTCTGTGGGTATTGCCTGAGGACAATTTTCTAGGTCTAATACAATGAACTCTATTTCTAGGCTCTACAGTCTAACTTTTTCTTTCTTTTTTTTTTTTTTTTTTTTTACTTTGGGGTTTGGTCTCTGCCTTATATGTCCTCGTTGCTGTTCCTTCCCTACCTCCTCCATATAAGTGGAAAGAGTAGGTAGAATTTGGCACACAAGTAGAGATAGAGACACATGGAAATACACAGTTTGAGCTACCCCCTGATATTCAGACATAGGATTCTGTTGGTGTAGCAGAGCTAGAGTGCCTAATATATCAGAAGAAAGGCTATTTTCACAGTATTCATGCCAAATTTGCAGATGCTAATCTTTGTAACCACCCATGCTGATGAAGGCTAATGAGAACTAAACGTGTATTCCAAAGCACGAGGGAGTATCCTAAATATAACTCCTCTGACAACATTATACACTGATGTGTCTTTCAATACCCACAGAAAAGGGCAGCTGCTCAAGCTATTACTGCTAACGTGTGAACAAACTTTCCATACTGTATTTTCTAATTCCTTTATTCTGATATTTCTTGTGAATTGGGGAAATAGTCTTTGACTTGGTTGCAAGTACAACTGCATTAGGAGCCACTAATCCAAGAAGAGTTTTCTCTGTGTAGACCAAGATACACCATCAGCTAATGATACCATTTCAAGAACTATCTTGGCAATTCTTGATCAGAAAGCAATGGATAATTTAATATCCTAAGTTCATACATATATATATGTCTCAGGACACCCACTCTTTTGCTAGATCTTCCTTCACATTGATCAATTAGCAACAAAAGGGGAAAAATTTGCAAGCAAAAGGTTTCTTACCAGAACTCACCAGTAACCATTCCATTGAATGATGTAGTTGGAGCAATGCCTTTCATCAACATTTTACTGACAGGTACTGAAATAGAGTGCAAGGGAACAGCCCAGACAGCCAGAAGCCTGGTGGATATGGCAGTAATGAAAGAGGTAGGAGACACCAGTCTGAGTCCTTGCATTGCCTAATATAATCAAGGACTTGGCATCCTACAACCTGAACAGTTGCCCTGATATTGCAGGCTGAGTATAATCTTCATCTGGCTCTTATAGATGCCTTCAATACAGGCTTCTACATCTGAGCTCATCATCCATACTGCCTTATGGCTGCTGGAGAGAAGAAGCATTCTCTAGTACAAGTTATTTAAACCCTGGGTATGACTGCTGCTCTCCATCGGCTGTTAAGTGGAGCCAGAGGGAGTGAATCAGATGGTGCGTTCTACCCTGCACACCCTGCAGCTGAGGAAGAACCCCACTGACCACTCAATCAACTCTGCCATATGGAACAGTCTGAAAAGGCAAGGTAGATAAGATCATTCCACCTATAGGTATGGTCACTTGCCTGGGCCAGTGTCTGTCTTTTCCAGGTCCTTGCTGCTGCAGTACTCCAACATCATCGGCCCTTCTCTGTTGCGTGCAGGCCACTTCACAGTGTGAATTTTCTGGTTTGCTCCCCTGCTTGCTTTCCTTGCTTTAATCTGAGGTCAGTGATATACTTCATACCTGTCAACCTATTCTCTAGAAAGTCCACATCAAGTCTTGCGCTCATATTGTAGTTACCAGTGAATTTTTCATGTTGTGGTTATAAACACTAACTTCCACACTCCCCTAGAATGCTTCATGGGCTAGTCTGTGTTGGGAACAATCAGGTTCCAAAAATTGGGATTTGGATAATTGGGAACCAAATCACGTTCCAAATAATTCCCTTTAACTGACATGCTAGGGGCTTGTGAGGTTTAGTGGGTTTTGTTACTCATCTTGAAGTAAGGTATTTTGTCCTCATCTACTGCTGCTAAAAACAAGGAATCACTCATCTCTTTCTTAATACTGTCATTTCCTAGCCCAATTAAGTCCTCTTTCATTCTCCCCTTTTGGGACAAGAATTAGTTTTCTTTTGTGTTTCTACTTTTGCCTCAGAGACACTTATTTCCTCAACTACTCATGCCATAAGAAAAAGAAGACTATATTTTAGAAGCTCTGGAGCATCAACTGATATACCTGAGAGAGACAAGGTGTGAAGGTACTATTATAGCTGCCAGGGACAGCCAGAGAGCCCCACATAATTTAGAGCAGTGTCGGGGCTGCTCTAAAATATGCAGGTGTTCATGACACCCACTGAACTCTCCATTAGCCAAGGATCATTGCAGCTATTAGCCTCTGCCGCTGTATTCCCTCTCTAGGCTGAACTAGGATGAATTTCAATTACTGCTCCATTCCCTTCCCTTCCCTCTTTATGGCTTCTTTCTAGAAATATCCCCTATTACTTTTCCAACACATTACAATATTCTTGTCAAATTTCATTAGGACAACTTTCATTTGCTTAACTCCTTTCTTCTTGTGTCTGAGGTGTTTGTGTTGCCTCCTCTTGAGCATTTTCTTCCTAATGATAGATGGTGTCACTGGATCCCAACTACTCCCCAGCTTCAACTTAATTGATCAGACTTGGCACGTTTCCTAGAATTAGGACCTTAGCAGCCTCAGACTATGCAAGCTTGGCTGTTCAGCTAGCCGTGAGAGATGGCAATCTTGCATTACTTCTGGAAACTCATTCCTCTGTTGCACTTCTGTGTCGTGGCTGTTCCAATCAATAGCTGAGTAATTAAAATCCCTTGTGATCAATGTTCTAGCTGTTTTACAGACTTCTCTTATCTGTAAAAACATTTCCCAACCTACTTTCTTTGCCTGCCCTGGGGGTCTGTAGCAACATCCAGGAATAACACGACTGCATTCATTGTCCTTCCTCAGCTTCTGCTCAGACAGGCAAAACATTTGTAGTGTTTCCTGTTCTGGACATGGATATATACTGCTGTCTCTGCTGTGATTGAAGAACACAGCCTGGCCCCTTTAATAAACTTTGCATCTCCCTACTCCGTTTTCAGTCCCTTCTAGCTCACACGTTCCAGGAATATCAAGCTTGGCCTTGGAAATGCATGTTTTCAGTTGGTGACCTTATTAATATGCTCACAGCATTTGTATAAAAGATATTTTCTCCTCCCACCTTTGCTTTACATTCTCATTATCTCCTACAACAACAACCAGCAGATACATTACTGAGAGATCCACGCATTCCCTCCTTTAAATTCTTCTCTTCCCACACCACTAATCTAAAAAAATGGCTAGATCATTTCCTTATTAGTGGACAATCTGTTTGCTCCCATAGGGTTGGGATTGATACAGGCCATCTCTCCTTTGCCATTTTGCTTTCTCTGCTTTGTTGTTTATAATTCCCCAAACCTCTCACATCTCCCCTCCCCACCTCCCCCTAGATCTATTCATTTATCTGTGGTAAAATGAACAACTTACATACTGGAAAACCCCATTATGCTGATTTCTTCTTCCACTGGCTAGCTCAGGGGTGCAAGGCGCTTTTTTTTTTTTTTCCGACAAAACTTGCATGCTTCCTTCTACATCATTTACAAAAATCACCATCCATTATGCCAGACTCTTTATAAAGCTATTTTACCTGCCATAGCCCTCTGACTAAAAACCCTGTGCCCCTTCTCCTGTAAGTGTTTGACTCATGCATTTGTGCAAGGGTTTGGTGTTTTAAACAGCAGCGGCTATCTGCAACATCAACTCTGCCATCAACACTTCCCTGATCTAATTTTGCTGCAGATTTCCCCATGCTCATTTCATCATTTTGAGAGATCCTGTTTTCTGAATCGTTAAAACTCTGGGAAACGTACTGGACACTGGCACAAGTCCCCCCTCTCTTTATTACACTTCTTATCTCCTTTACTACCTCTTCTCAGTTGCCCAGCTGCTGCCCTTTGTATCGTCCTGCTTCTGCTGGAACAGGGCTGCCTCTCCTGCTCAAGGCTGCGCTTCCAATGCGCTCATCCTGCAACTCACTCACAGCTGGTTCTCCTCCTCCTCTGTCACTCCTTCGGAGTATGAAACCAGCCATCTGTCATCAGTGAACCTCTCGTATTCATTGATCTTCCCCAGCACATCAACCTGTCTCTCTAATTCCTCTCTCCAGTTTCTTAGTGCCACAGCTAACTGTCAATGCACACACGCACACACAGAGTATTGTTCTGTCTTTTCCAGTCCCCACGTTCAAAACAGACATCAGCTAAGAAAAGATCTTTTTAGCTTTTGGTTGCTGAAGCTGGGGCAAGCAGAGAATGATCACAATCCTCTTGTTATAGACAAATTGCATGTTATTTCATGAAATAATGAAGAAACAAGAATCCAAAACCACCATGAAACATCCCTGGTTATCGAGGAGTTGCATTTATGAGCAGTGGTGCAGAGACAAGCACTACAGCTCCTCGAGAAGGTCATTACAGTGTCTCATCTCCCTTCGAGCATGGAGTGCAGCGCAGGGCACGGTAACGAAGCAAAGTGGTGCATTCTCCTTTCCCTCTCTGACCGGTACAGATCCACTCCCTTTTGACACCTTCCCCAACTCTTTCCTCTAGCCCCACCTGTGGTCCATCCATACAGCCTAGCACAGCGGGACCTGCCTCATGGCTAGCGCCAGTAGCCACAATGGTGTGAGAAACCACAACAATAATAACAATACTAATACCCAGTCACTGTGAGGTCAACCCTCCCACAACGTAATTAAAACCAGGAGGAACTACGACTGTTCTCTGGTTTACAGGGTGTTTTGGTTTGGTGCTCTCCTAATAGCTAATGCTTAGATCCGTTCAGTCCATACAGTTCCACTAACTCAACCCCAGACGGCTCAACAGGGAAATCAGGCTGGCTGAGAGTTGTGCACAAGCATTCTGGTTTCTTGGATCTATTGCTCTGAAAGGGTGTGATAAAGTCCTCTGCTTTCTGTGTACAGCTCTGCTGGAATCAATCAGACACCAGGATGAGAGGGACCTGTGTTCCTGGACAGCACGAAGGCGTTTGCGTTTTTAAAACCAAAATCTATGAAAAACGTGATCTGTCTCCTTTCACCCGCCACTAAATCACAGTGCAGAGTCTCATGTTTTCCCTACAATAACTGACGACATCAGATTACTAAAACCTACAGAGGCAATGCAGCTCACATCAACCTCCTGGGCCCGTTTATAATCATTGCAAAGCCCCTCTGTGTCAGCCTGCCTGCTGCATACGAACACTACATCCCTCTGCGAAAAATCCCTGTGACATTTTGGCAGAAGATATTTACTGCACATAAGCAGTGGCTGATTGTTTTTTAAACCTTGGGTATCTTGTCTGATTTGATTTTTTTTCCCTCAAAATGCCAAAACTGATTAAACATATGATCAGCTAATCTTTGTCAAATTCCATCATTATCATAAGAGGCCTTTGCAGTTGTGTAATGGCAAAAAAGGGCATTTTGTAATACCCAAAGCCCTTGTTTTGCACATCTATGCCTCGTCTTACTTTCTCCTGAACCTTGGCCTTAACCAGTACCCGTGACCTCGCTAATTCACCTACAGAAGTTCGGAGAAAAACCTGAGTGTATGAGGAAAATGTTTCTTTGACAGAAGGCAGTTTATTTACAAAGTATGCACAGAAACTCGGTTCTCTGAAAGAACTTGTGAGAAAAATCAACTTCCCCAGTTAAGAATTCAAGCCTGCCTCTCAGCCAGAGCTTTGTCCAAAGGTCCTTCTCTCTCTTGACTTCCTTCCAGGGCTACCTCGCTCTGCTTCTCCCACCTCCCACCGCATTCCCACCACCTGCTCAGCACCTAGACACATTTGCAATGAGAAAATCCTTTGGCCTGCATGGATTCAAGTGGATTGGTTCCCCCTGAAGCCTAATTCCCTAGGTGAGGTCTGTCATTTTCTTTATCTATCTTTCTTCATAAGGGAACCTTTTCTTCTGTGTAACACCAGTGACATGTGGCTAGCAAGCCCATTTGCTTTAATGAGGTCAGCAACTGCCTGCAGATGAAAGACAACTTGATTGCAGCCATTAGCACATTCCATCATGACAAACACATATTTTAAGTGAATGTTTTAGTAAAAGGTGCTGGATTAACATTTCTGTAAAGTGAGGTTCTCTCTTGACCTACAAAGTCACTCCTACACGTGCATTTTGTGCATTTCACTCTTGCCACCTACTCAAGCATTTGGCAGCCCCCGTGGCCAGTTTAAGGCATCCTGACTTGGGCTGCCTGTCTTTGGTACAACTCTCTCTGCTGGGGGACCACAACTGCATCTTGAATTGGATCAGGGAACTGATCTGGCTGAAAAGTAACAGGAAAACTTAAAGATTGTTTTCCAGGAAATCATTTTTCCTGAGCTGGTTCACCAGACACCCATAAGAACTGTGGGCTATGGCTCAGGACTCCATCTTGCCATAAGACTGCACTCTTGGATGAGGTCCTGTGGAAGTTTTAAAGTCAAATTCTGCCTCATCCCGCTCCAGCTGTTGCCCCTTCTTCCCATGTGGGCCAGCAGGAGGTAGATGCCACTAAAAACATTGACACCTGCCCCGTAAGAACCTAAATGAGATTTTCCACTTAGAGCAGTCTCATAGCTGGCTTTGGTTTAGACTGAATTCAAAGAAATTACATTTTCCTCCTTCCCATCTGTTTTCTTATAATAAAAGCCTGTTTGTTTCCAAACTTCTATTCTTACATTGAAGACCAACAGCTTCTGACTTTTTCTACAAATTTTCTACCTGAGAAAAGTCTGATTTAATTTCAGTTCTTCCAGTAAGTCTAAGGAATCAGTTCCTGAGCAGTAGTCATACAATGTGACTGACCAAGATTACAGATTGCTCCTTGCCTGCAGATGTTGATAGTCAAGCAGTAAGGGAATTCTTGCAACAAAAGACAGGTGGGACAACCAAATTAAAAAAAAAAAAAGAAAACCAAAACCTCCGTCTTGACCAAGATTATTAGAGATATTTTAAGCAAGGATAACACACATTCACCATGCATGTCACTCATAGAAACATCACCCATGTCCATACCTAATCTTTCCAGCTTGGATGTGTTGAACCACTCCAGTCAAAATAAACAAGAGTCCCAAATTAGTTATGAAGAGTTAGAGGAAACTTTCTCCGGCTCTTCTTGGACCTATACTGAATTTTTTGCTGGGGTGAACAGCAAGTGCTCAATTAATTTGCCTAATGAAGGCAGCTCATGCTGTGGGAGATGCTGTAAGATATTGCACCTGGTGGCTACTGCTGCTCCAGAAGGGCGGGGGTCTCTCATAGGTCCATTATTATGCCAGCTGGTCCCAAGGAAATATCTCAGATAAACATGGGTGCCTCAAATGGCAGAATAAGACTGGGTTAAAGCAACTGAATTTCTCCGCCGTGTTTAAATGCCTGTTGAAGCACAATGCAGTTGTGGAGAAGGGAACACTTTCACCTTTGCCTCCAGGCTCGGATATGTACCGCGGCAATGGGCATACAAGGAAACCAGAGGGAGATGTGCAGTAACAAGTTGTGCCAAGGGCTCTTTCACAACTCATCAGCCAAGCAAAAATTAACAACTAGAGATTTGGGAACTGATTCTTTTCTATAGCTGCAACTCACTCACTTTCTCAAAGGCAGAGCGTACCAGAAACCGAGCCAGCTCTAGTACCTGAATACTTGTTTGGCTCAGGCCCAGCCACCACAGAGCGCAGCCGGGCCTTCTGCTAACTGGGGACAAGCCCATCTCCGTACTGCCCTCATGTTAGCAGAGAACAACCTCCCATCTTAGTGGGTCTCTCCTGGGATTGTCCTCATTCTCTGTCACATAAGAGGAAGGATCTCAATGTCTTTGAGCATGGCCCTGATATCTTAAGGACACCGCAAGATGCTGTAGTCTCCCAGCCTACTGCTTCCACCCTTAAGAAACAAGGTGCGGTCTTAAGAGCTCCCAGAAATCCAGTTCATCAACTCACGTATGCAGAAGTATGTGATATGCTCTTTAGTAAGAATTAATAGTGGCATTACAGTTCCTCACTTCTTCCTCTATCTTCCCACTCACGCTGCTCCGCATGTTACCTTTCATCATTCAGAGCTGTTACTCTCCCCCACTTTCCCTTCAAAGCTGGAGACACAACTGAGCTCGTAACTCAAGGAAATCACCTCACTGCAGCGACATTCACCCAATAGTGCACCTATAACTGATGAACACTGCTGGGACTGACTGCTCAGGGAAACGGCAGAAATATGTGGGCTGTGGGTGGTGGAAGGGAGGTAGCCAAAGCTGGGAAGAGCTGATGGACGGAACAAGCTGCTGAACAATTTAATGGCTTTTTCTATTTTGCTGTGGTGGAATACGCAGTGTAGCAACCTTCGCTCACCTACTGATTTTTTTTTCGGTGCAGTGACATATATAATTAAACATAGGTAGTTGTACACTTAGTTCTGCATTATTTAAATACTCCGTTGTAGAACATTGTGTCATACTTCATTTCCACACATAAAGAATAAATCATATAACTCATGTGAATGCCAGAAATCTCAAACAACTAGTCTCTGTAAACCCTGGAGGGAATATTAAATTGAGCTGAAAACTTCCATTCCAGCATTATGCATCCACTTTCCCTGTTAACTTGTTTTTCTCTCAATCAGAGGTTTTTGGGTTTGCTCCAGGCAATACCTTCTCAGGAAGGAGAAAGTATGTGATGAGATTCCTGTCCTCATTTTAAAAGCTATCCAGAAAGAGAGTGCGGGAGGACACAGACTGGATAACAATGAATTTTTAAAAAAGCAAGGGATAAAACCACTTCAGTACTGAAGATTGCAGTGGCTCAAGGATTTGTTGCACTCCAATATCTATACGGAAGATAAACACCTAAGAAGAAGAGTCAGTCTGGTGCATGAAAGATGGGACCTCATATTTTCCATCTGCTTGCAGTATCTTGAACCTGTATATTCTAGTTTCCAGACATTTGTGCTAACTAGTGGTCCGTAGAGCAGGACAGGACACTGGGAATACTCAGTTAAAGCTGTTTCACTACATGTGAAAGACTTGCCAGAGGAAGAAAGGAGCATGACTCTGAAATGCCCTGTTCACATTAGACTCCTAGCTAGCACTTTGGAATGGATAAAGCAGAGATAGGACTCAGAGAATCTCTCTCGTATTCAAATTCAACACAATACATATGGATAGGAGCTGAGGTGCCCACTCAGAATTGTATGAGTACGTATTACATGAAGTCAATAACTCATTTCTCACTCTTATAGCCCAATACTTTGCTTAAAAGACTTCTGAGAACTTGAGATGTTATAACATGACTTCTAAAAGGGGCAGTATGAAGTTCCTGGATGAAGAAAATGTCTTGCAACTTCAGCCATCTGCTGGTTGGTCATCTGCTTTCTGAGATAGCCATAACTGCTGGTTGTATTTCGAAGGCAACCATTCCAAGGGTGGAAAGACTCATTGGTTAATAATATGAAACCAGGCCTGGAGGCCACATGTTACTCCAAGGAATAATATATGGTAGCAATACAAACTCAAGTAACAGGGAAAAAAACCACTATCAGATGAGGAAATGTTTGTGAGAATTGGGTATTGGCTCAACAGTTCATGAAATCCTTCACAATCCCACCATTGTTTCTCGTTTCTTGTGTCAGACCTGACTCAGCCAAGAACAAGTGGCTGCAAAACAACTTCCCAGAACCAAGAATGCCAAAACACTTCTTAGTTCTAGTTTATTTTAGTTTAGTTACTTCTATTTTACTTCGGATTAGATCTGAAGTCATTGCTTCTATGGGAGTGAAAAAATGTGATCAGAGGATGAAATGAAAGAGCAGTAGAAGTAACTACAGCTGCCTTAGACACCGGGGAAAACGATGCAGTAGAAACAGAAATAAAGTCATAACAGAAGGTATGAGAAAACAGCCAGAAAGTCTCCAGTGTTGGTTTGGATGACAGAGATTGCACAGAGCTCTTCCCACAGAAAACTACGTGCCAATCTTTTAGAACTCCCGACTTAACAGCTAACATGGGTCATCAGCAGACAATTCATTTTTGGACAAATCATGATAGATTCCAAAGCTATGTGTAGGAGGAACGGGGCTGAACAAGGCTTCTGCGTTAATCATCATTCTGACAAAAGGCATCTATCTGATCTTTAATACTTGGTCACAGGCTCCACGTGACACAGTGGACGTTACGGTGAGATGATGATGTGAATCTTATTTCATTATCCATGTGCTCGTGTATACAGAGAGACAGTTCATACAGCCATCTGGTCTCACCGTACAGTCATGCAACAGTTTTTCAGATCTTCATCTTCTCATTTGCCTTCTTTCACTCTGATTTTTGAACTAAGAAGGAAAAATGACTAGAAAGCAAGGCTCGCTTTTGTTGTCTCGCAGCCTCGCAGGAGTGTATTTACATCGGTCAATTTGCAAGTATGCAATGGGACAGAACAGCCTTAGAGCAACTCCAAAAGGGCTGAATCATTATTTTTGCTTCTCCTCCCTTCTCGCCTGCACTGTATCTTGGCACATATACTTAAAGAGGAGTCAAAAATGGTAATAAAACCAGGGTGTATACAAGCTCTTCGAAGCTGCAAAGTGCTATGAAGCCATCCGTATTTTGACTTCATTAATCTTATCCATCTTCCACCTCAAAATAATAAGCAGATAATGTCTCTTATCACACCTCTTGCCTTTGTTTTGCAGCTAAAACCCACTCTGGTCCCCAGTTTGCGCGTACAAAGGAGCTGGTACAAATAGTCGCCCTGATCCTGCACACATATAATGAACATCCATATGCTTGAGGCAATTCTTACCAGATGTTAGAACTAATTAGTGCTTTCATGGTTTTGGGGCTTTTTTACTGGCTGCTGCATTCAGTCTGTTAAAGTCAGTTAAAACAAAGCATGTTAGCCTGCTGAAGCCCCTTTACAGCTCAACAGGGAAAGCCTTCGAGGACAAGCGTTTTGTGTTTCCCAATCTGTATCTCAAAATCCTGCAGCTTCTTAGACTTTCAACCAGTCTTAGCTTCATCTTGGATCAAAAAAAGGGTACCAAGAAACCTGAGCTGAACACAGAGGTCTGTCCGAAAAAATTGGCTAGACACAGACCCTATGGTGTACCCAGGAGCAGCCTATGTTCTTCTCACTCCATGCGCTTTCTGTGCTGGATAGACAACTCACTAATGACCTGTATGCCAATCGCTTTAAGGAGAGGAAAGGACAGGCTCAGGGATGAAAAGAAACAACCAGAGAGTTATAATTCAGACTTTCACAGCGCTTTTGGACTCAGATGGTCCTGAAATTCATTTGTAAAACCATGTGAACTTTCTCACTGAAGGAATATCAGCAGTGATACCATTGTGGGCGAAAGAAAAGATCTCAAGCTTTGAAAATACAACCGTAAGTGCTTTGCTGAATAGTGTTCAAGTGGGTTTAAAACTAGGCAAAATGAGTTTGTCTGTCCCTACTTAAAACCACAGATTAGATAAGTAGGAAAATATTTTCTCTGCTAAGTTATCAGCACTTGGCTTCTCTTTTAATTATAGTCAAATAATGTAACAAGGAGCAATTTCCATAACATTTATTCTAACCATTTTTTACATTTTACATCACAAAATTATTCTAAACTTTTATCAGGGCATGTACAACATCTACTGCCTTGCACTTTACCTTGATGCTGATTCCCCTGAAAGAGCAGCAGAAGAGAGATACCTCTTAGTTGCCTAATATTTTGCCTTCAGAGAGCTGTGCAGAAAGACACTGTAATTTTTGGACACCATACTCTTAAATTCAGCTGCACAGGTCTTTGCTGAGAAGCCATCTCATAATGTGGTCTGAAATAATTTGATTTCTGAGAATGTGTTGACTCTATTGTCTCAATTTCCACTCTCAGCCTGGCACTTCTTCAGTCATACACACACTGTTCACTCTGCATTATTCACAGTGAGTAGATAGCTGATCCTGACAATCACACCAGTTTTCTTCACTAGGAGACTTGTGAAAAATTATGAAGACCAACTACTTGTTGTGCCAGCCCTGAGCTGTGTCCTGTCTACTCCCAAGACTTGAATCAGGTGCTCCTTCTGAGTCTGAACAAATGAGGGCTGGTGTTCCACAGATGGAGCCTTATTCCGGTCATCGGAGAACTTTAACTCAACAGGGAATGCCTAGTGAAAACATTACTGGTACCATTTTTAGGGGACAACATTTGAAACTAAGGTATTATATCCTTGAAACAAAAAGGAAGAGTGAGGGGTCTTTTACATTATTATTTAGTGAAATGTAATAGAAAATCAAAGCATGAAATATTTATAAACTCTGCTTTGAAGACCCTTATAAACTGCTACTGAGTTTCTTTAAAATGAATATGCAGTCCATGATTTCAAAGCTTATTCTATCAGGTCCTCGAGGTCTTTTAAAACAATTCATTTTCACTTCAGACATGAAAGGGAAAAATGAACATAAGAAGTCTCAAAGAAAGCTCAAATCTTTCCATTTCAGGTTATGGTTTTCGTTTTGCTCTTTCTCATTGATCATTTATGTACTAATTCTAAAACATACTGCTCATATTTAATGTCATACGCTAGAAAAACACTTCATCTAGGCTGCATTTAAGGCAATGATGTATTTATTTTAAACTCATATGTATTTGGGAGAGTTCCCATAGTTTAAAAAAAAAAAAGAGGAAGCATCTAAACCACATTGTACAATATTAGAAATAATGTTATCTAGTAGATACTTTCTCAAGAAACTTCTGATCTCAATGTCATTGTTACTGTTGTTAAAGCTGAACCCAATATAATTGTCCCCTCCACTACAGTAAGAACGATGTCCCTCACGCAGGCAGAGCCACTGGCAAGATACTTGTTAAAAACAAAATGGTTTATGTCAAGTCTGTTAAAAGGAATGAAAGAAACACTTAAATTTGAGACAAAAATCTCCCGTTTCTGCATTTTCAAAGGAAACCAATCATTTGCAGGACAAATCACCATCTTTCCACAGAAGACAGGGATATTTTCTGAAAGGATATTAAACTCCTAAAATGTTATTCCCTGTCTGAAGCCCCAAACTCCTCTGTTCTCAGCACATCAGGGAAGCAATAGTTCTTTGTTTACAGAACAAATCTCCCACAAACTAGGGCTGTTCATCTTCCCTTCCCAGAGCTTTCTTAGGAGCTTTGAGATATTTTTCCACTCCTGATTTTGTTCATTTCCATCTGGGAGGCATCAATTTATTTTTCCATTTTCTGAAAGGAACAGGAGTGAACATGGCTGTTTATTTTTCTACTTAGATAGTGCCTTACCATGCCAAGACAACTCTGAGCACCAGCCTCATCAATTAATATCAGCACCACTCTGAGAATGGTGTTTGCTAAGAAACTGTTGCTACAGAACAAGCAAAATGAGGACAAAACATTGGGCCAAATGCTAGAAGAGGCAGAGGGGAGCCAGGATCTGTGGATCCTGGCCCAGGGAGCACAGACGGGGGAGTGCTGTCTCCCTGGCATACTCCCCTCCTCTGCCGAATCACCCACCCCCTCCACCCCCTGCCCCAGGCTTTGGGCTCTACACCTGGGTAGGAGGGGCTGCGCCGGGATGCCATTCCCACACCATATGGAGCCTTCCTCCTTGTGCAAACCAGCATAGCTGAACGCTGATTCAGCTGGGGCCGGGAAACCGCAACTCCGAGGGGATCTGCGGTCCTTTGGGGCATTCCTTCATCTAACTAGGGGTGAGCAAGCCTTGGAAGAGGCCCTCAGACATAGCTCCATGCACCAGCTGCCCCCCTCATATTTGATAAATTGAGGGGAAATAGCAAGTTCACCTTCCCAGGTTACACATCAGATACGCTGGAATCCTTACTTGCTCCTGCTGAAACGCTGCTGAACCGACAGCATTTGGACAGAAAGTGACACTTCCTATGACATTTGCCACAGTATTTTCCTCATTTGGATGGAAGAAGAGAGGTTTTCAATGGTTTGTCTTTTCTCTTTAGTAGCACACCCATATACATGTACACATGACTCCATCTATGCTTCATCTGCATATTTCTTTCCTTTCCCTGTGTCCCATGTTCTTGCAGCAGTCCCACCACAAGTGCTACAGTACTGACCTTTAGCAATTGCTTTTCTTGATCTCCACAAGAAACGACCCAAGGTATCTTTTTTATGCCATCTGCAGTGGTGATAGCAAAGAGAAAACCATATGCTTTGACCAGTGAGGCATAAATGCCTTTTTGGGCCATAACTGTGAGTGTGTGTGTGATGACAATCGACTGCTCACGGAGGAGTTTACAGACTAACTAGCAAAGCAAAAAAAAACAAAAAACAAAAAAAACCAGAAGACATGAGGATGGAAAGAGAGACTAGAAGCAGAAGAAAATTATTTGTTTAAGATCCCACAGAAAGGTACTGAAAGAGCCAGAGATAAGACTCGTTTGTTACCTCCCAATTCAATGCTCTGTGTATTGTAGCACACAGGCTGGGCTGCTTTGCTGCTACAACACACCACTCATTGCACACTTCAAAGCTGTCATTAATATTTCTCTGCTACTTTACACAATACCATAAAAAGGAATCTCTCTGCCTGAATGTAAAAACTATTATCAGCCATGCAGTTGACCAAACTCTGCCCAGATGTTGCAGCGTGGTTGCTAACTATATGTCAGCTGTTCTTTTTGCTGCTCACCATGCAGCCAGCCTGTTCATCTGGCCATATGGAAGATCCATGGGGAAAAAAAAAAAAAAAAAGCTATTTGCGCATTGGTATTGAAAGTCAGAATAATACAGCCTTTAAGATTTAATGGGTACTCAAGCTGGCTTACAAATAACCTGCTTTGTCTGCATTATTTCGTCTGCGTCTTTCCTTATGAAAAACAAAGAATAGAAAAGAAAGATCAAAGATTGCCAATGTCACTTTGTTTTGAAAGCCAGAAGGCCATACCCCCTCCAAACAACAGGGAAGGCTTCTATGTGTGGGCTTCAGACTCACACTGCACCTTGGCCCACTGCAGCAGATGAAGGCTCCCCAAGAAGTATTTCAGCTCCCTGCGCCTCCCCACGTTCTCTCCTTCCCCACAGACACAGAGCCCAGCAACGCCTGAGGTTCAGTCCTCCTCGTGCCTGAGATTACCCTGTCAGCCCTCCTGCAAAGCCTTCTGCACAGCAGAAATAGCAGTAGTTCCCCAGCGGAGCGCACAAATTGTGAGAAATCGGTATTTGCTGTTAAACAGGATAAGGCAGAAGTTCACAGTGTGATTCCCAGACATGACTGAAGCCAAGAGAAGATCTGAGGTGGCAACTCAAGCTTTTTATCACACCGCACTTGCACAGTACAACATAGCTCACATGTCATAACCTTGGAGGCTGATGTCTCGCAGGCAGGAGAGTCCCCAGGGCTTATGTCACCTGGAGCTGCAGCTACGCTAGCGCTGGGATTGGGGTGGGGACGAAGCTTTCAGGGGCTTGGAAATACCAAATTTAAGCAGCCAGATTGGATACCTACAGACTACACAGTCTCAGAAGCACCTCAGAGTGTCTCAGCTGGGCTGGCATCAGTCCTTGCACGTTTACAGCACCACTTGGAAGACTCTTTTTTTATCCACATTGACTGTTCAGGCAGTTTAGGCTCATAATTCTGGCTCTAGATTCACAGCCTAAGTTGAACTGCGCAAAACCATTTTCCTTTTTATGGGAAACAACTCTCATCGAAAGTCCGTGCTTCTAACTGCAGACCTGCAGGTACCAAACTCTCTTAGATACAGCCTTCAACAGTGCATGACTGGGGAGGGGGGTCCTGCCAGAACGTCTTCGCACACATGAGCACCCGTTTGTGTGCAGTTATCCGCTTTGGACGTGAAAGAGTGCGCCTGTGCAAGGCTACACGTGCACAACTTCAGACATTTGATAATTTGGCCCTGGCTGCACTGTCAGCTGCTGTCACTTTCTGTTTAGTGCGGCGTTCATAAGGCAGCAGCTAATGGGGCGGGAGCATGGGGAGGAATTCTGGCAAAGACAAGTCACCGGGATATTTATTTGGCCGTCCTTATGTAAAAGAGCGCAAAAATGGAGCCGTAAAATATTGTAAAACTTAAGCTGATACTTCCACTAATTCAAAGTGGCAGTTTTTAAATAGGGTTGCTTCTGTTTGTCACTTTCAAATCATCGAATGCCGATAGTGGTACTTAGAAGGACTTAAATAGTCTTAAGAAAACAAACCCTCGCCCTCCCCCAGCCCAGTACAAAGAGACCCATATTGTCATGCCTTGAGATACATCAAGTGTGCCGCACAGGGGGGGTGGCCGTGCGCTTCCTTCTCCGCCGACGCAAGCGAAAGTGACAACTTGTCAACTCCCTCGTCCTGTTCACTTTGTGTCCTGCCCCGTTTCTGGTGCTCTCTTGCCTTTCCCTGTCTGCTCTCCCCCTGTTTCTACTCCTGGTCTTCAAAAGAAAAGGGCGCTCCCATGTCGGCAGCTTTTAACTGCATTTTATTTGTGCACGCCCTTTTCCTGAATTAAAAATAACTCCTTTCCCCACTAGTTGCCATGTATCCGCAGGACTTGTACCTTAATTGAAGCAAGACACAGGCCATGACTTAGGCTTACTCAAGGAGAGGAGGTATTTTGGCAGCTAGGGAAGGCAGAGTAGGAGGCGTAGTGCCTCATCCCTCCACAGAGGCCAAGCTGGAAACAAGCAGCGGAGCTGCCGTGAAGCAGGAGGCTCCTGTGTCAACGTCCCCTTTCCCAGCAGCAGAATGAGTCCCTGCCATCTGCAGCTGTTACTTGCAAGGCCAAGAAAGCTGCGCAAAGCCCCCCCAGGTGAGGGCCAGGACCTTGGCTTTGTGCACAACCCTGGTCTTGCTAAAGGTTAGTGACGCGCTGCCTGCTCGGGTTTACGCTGCTGGGCAGCAGGCAGCCAAGACACCAGAAGTGTACTACATCTTCCACGTCCCCACTTCGTAGTTACGTGCCCTGCTCCCCTCCCTCTGGCCGCAGCAAACTGCAAATCCCGTGCCTTCTCTCAGCGGCAAGCAGAAGTGACAAACAGAACAGCAAATAAAGTTTGTTTTCCTTACGTTGGATGGGCTTCTCGGGTTGTAGTGAGGGAGGGGAGGTTGGGAAGGGTGTGCACAGGTAAAACGCAGGTACGTCCTCCCAAATATCCTTTGTCAGCTCCCTCCACCACTTGTTCAGAATCACTGCCCGAATGACCTTGCCCAGCAAAGGCAACAGAGTCAAACGCCATCGGGAACTGCTGCGGGAAAGCTGCAGGCAGCAAGCGGAGGGGCACAGGGTGGGGGGTTCCTCAAACACCACCGAGGAGCGGTGTCAGTACAGAGAGTATATTGGTAGTGCTTGAGGGGGACTACACAGCCAGGAAAGGAGGATTTCACCTGAGCGGGGAAACGGGTCACTCCAAACCTCTTTCACATCAAACCTTTTTGCCTAATAAACAAACAAGCAACAAAAAAGCTGTACAATTTCACAAAATTTTCATCTGAATCACAACAGAGAGGCAGATTTATATTCCAGAGTGAAACTGGGGCTAATAGCTAAGATAAGAAAGCGTGTGTGTGCGTGCGTTTGTGCAAATCCAGGAGGGGGAGTCAGATAAGAAAGAACGATTAAGTTCTTGCGTGAAAGTAGTTAAGCTGTCATCTTAAGCTCACTCTGCCAGAATTATTGCTGTTTATTCATAAGACTATGAAGGAACAGATGGTCACCTGGCCAAGCAAACCTCCTGAAAGGAAGATACCCATATGTGGCAGCAATCAGAGTGTGCTCTGATTCTTAGAAAAAAAAGTTTTGTTTCCTGGTATTGGTTGAAGCTTAGTAAAAGAGTGGGCGGAGAAAAAAAAAAGTAAGCAGAGGAGCTGGAGAGGAAAAACAAAGGGAGAGAGTGCAAAGGGACAAATAAAAGCCAAGGTGAAATTATAAAAGCTAGAAGGAACTCAGGGACATTTCTTGAACATCCATAAAAGCATTTGTAAGGACAATAGCTACATGAGACGGGATAGTTTAAAGAGCGTAAGCAGGAAAAAGGAAGATTAATTTCTTTTCATAGGTTCTTTCTTCATATTGTTTCAAGTTAGCAGCGAAATTGTGCAAGCAGTTTCACTTCTCCTGTATGTCCTAACGTGTTTGCTTTGCTCTGCCTTTTGTCATATTTATCCAATGGATTTAGAGCACTGGCATCCTTTTGTGTGGAAGTTCCCTGTAGCAGCCTGTCTGCTACAGCCAGAGACAGGCACATCCTCCAAACACAGGCCAGAGGATAAACCAAAGGGAACACAAGGAAGACATAGACTCATGGGTACCTTAGAGGTAACAGGAGTTTCATCCTGTTTAATTTCTGGGGGGCTGCTCACAGCAGTGTGGTGCTGTCTGGGGCATGAGCAATTAGAACAAGTAGTAAAGCAAAAACTCAGAGGGGAGCCGGGAACAAGGGAGGCGATACAGCACTGAAGAAAGATTACAGGCACCCACACTAACTGGGGTCCTGCTCCCTCTGAACCCACCCCCTGGCAGCTGCAGAGGTGCAGGGATGAGGAGAGCCTGAGAGAAGGGTCAGCACTTCTCACACGGCGGGGAAGCAGCACAGAGGTCTTTGCCCCATCAGCAACAAGTGTTCAGGACCTGAACACTACTGTGGGGAAGATGCAGTGACCATGTCCACGCTTAGAATATTTCTCAATGAAAAAAAGCATATTATATTATAGCATTGCACAATCATCCTTGGAAGAAACTGCCTCTTCAATTACTCCTTTGTAAGCATGCTATTAAAAGGCAATAAGCAAAACCGTAAGTTAATACCGAGTGTTTTTCACCCAGCTGAGTCCCTTTCAGAGCAACGGGCCCAAACCATGTCAAGCTGTTCTGGATACTCTGCAGTCAGTCAGATATTCCTGCTGCTGGAAACACTAATTACTTGGGGGGCATTTGCTTGAAAAAGACCTCAAGATTTTGTCCAAAGACAGCAAATGTTCCTTCTTGATTATTTTTGCAAATTAAATGAGAACAATTTAGAAAGAGAGCATACGAAGCTTATTTGTAAGACAGATGTTAAACAGACTAGCAGCTTCCCAGTATCCCTCTAATACTTAATACTTATCCCCAGCACCAAATATATTCCCTTAGCCTTTATAATGATACGGGTACTTAGGACTTTATTGATTGCATCCTGAACGGCTTTTGAGGTCAATAAGCATGAAATTATTTATGCTACTAATAATATTCTACATCAACTTCAGGTCATTTTGGAGTGGACAGAGTTTTTCAATTAATTGGGTCCCTGAGAAATGCAGTTCTGAGTCAACCAAAACTACTCATCAATACAAAGTCTCAAATGGGGAAAAAAAACCCAGAACATTTTGGAAAAGTGTTTTTTTTTTTTTTTACTTGGCTCTAAAGGGAAATGCTCTTTTTCTTTTTAAAACGGATTTTTGAAGTGTCTCATTTTGAAATTAAAAAGAAGTTTTAACATAATTTTCAGAAGAGCGTCTCTTTATATTGCCTGACCTAAAATAATACTTTCTATCTTTTGGGGTTGCTTGGGCGAATAGCTGAAATAAACAGATTTACCTACAGCTCTGAGCCAGTGAAGCCTTTGAGCTGTCTTGGGGCAGGACTGTAACTTCCTTATGGTGAGCTCAGAGCGCTCCACCCCAGCAGCAACGGGACAGATGTGCGGCCGGTCCCTTCCCCCTCCATCCAAACCCACTTCACCTGCTCGCAGCAGCCTCTGAAGCGTGTGAGATACAACAACCGTTAGCGCACAAGTTAATGAACATACCCTGCCTTCCCAGCCCAGCCAGCAGCCAACAGTCATAACAGATTTCAAGATATGGCATATCAGAATCATAAAGCAACTATTTGTTAGGCCTGGAGTGAAGTCAAAATATTACTCAGCAATGTTAGGAATAGCAAATGGTATCTGAACAATATTAGGACACTAAAACACATTTATTAGCTTTTGCTCAATGAAGTGCATCTAGCCTTCTGAAAAACAGTAGTGTAAATAATAAGGAGGCATTCTGTGTATTTTTTTCTCCAAAATGAGAAAAAAATAGCCTTCCAAATGAGCTTTCATTCTCTTTACAGACCCAAAGATAATTTTCATAATTGACAACTCTGCTCCTTCACCCCAAGACTTGAAAATCTGGCTGCGATCTCTCTGCTGTTAAGAGCCTCAGCAGCGGTATAGGTTTGGCTGCTCAGACCTTCTCGGGATCTGCACTGACTGGGAGAGCCAAGAATGTCCTGTTTGCTCTTGCACAGCTACGCTGGCTGTTGAAACACCAACAGAGATTCAGCCACACAAGACCTAAGAAGTCATTCTACAGTTTGGCACATAGTCTGGTGTCACTGTGATGAGTACAAGGGCACTATTCTTACAGCTCTTTGGCTGCCATAAAGGCACATAGTTTTACTAACCTTAGCAAGGTCCCACCAGCCTACACAAGCTGAGAAACCAGCTCAGAAACCAAGGGAATGGCACCACGAAGGAACACAGGAGACCATTTTTAGGCTCAAACTTCCAAACACTGTGTGTGCCATCTTATTTGAAGTGTCATTCTTCCGACACGCACAGGGCTCCAACACACTCCAAGACCCACAATGAACTTGTCCAGGCTCAGAACATTTGACACCGAATCTGTCACAGATCAGATTACTACACTGTCCTACTTCTGAATACATGGGGTCATTATCTTAGCATTCTTACGTGCCCGTCTTGAAGATGATAGCCAGGGCTGTCAGCATGCAGAGGTGACAGATGACGTTGTGCTGAGGGGATGGCACTCCCTGAGGAAGAATTCCTGAGACCCAGAGATATGGATAACATAGATACATGTTGCTTGCAATTGCCAGCAAAACCAGAATCTTCAGTTTATTTCTTTTCAGATTAGTTTAAATAACTTGATTCTTGAGTTGGACCAGTAATCATGCCAAAATAGTGTATTCCATGGGTAGCATTATTCTCATATAAAATACAAATATTGAAATACTGAATGCTCTCTATCATATAGCTACTGCCGTGTTCTCTAAAGGCTGGACTGAAGCACATATTGAACCAATTTAAAAAGTGAGGAAACCCAGAGAAAATAAAGATTAATTTTTTTATAGTGAGAGTTTATTTAGACACGCAAACATGGGTGAACTTTTGCATACCTCTAAGTCAATATCTTTACCACAAGCATTCAAACCACTGTCCTGCATTTGCCAGTGGCCCAGCTGATGCTCTGGTTTTCTGCAGCATGGAGAACTAGCTCTTATCACTTCCTGCCTGTTTTGAGTCCTCTCCAACTTTGCTCCTTAGAGCGGCAATGTTTCTCAGACCATTCTTGATAACACTAGGGAAGGGAAAAGGTCTGGAGGAAGAAGAGGCTATCAAGGCATTTGAATTTCCCAAGAAACTTCACGCAACAATTGCAAAGGCTTGTGAACAATCCCTGCAACATCCTGGTTCTTTCTTCCTTGCTGATTAGCACATCGATGCTGGCCATTTCCTCTGTCGTTCCCCACTGCCCTGCCTTCCCTCTTTCTTATGCTACCGAATCCTTCCTACCTACCATCTCCACTTAGCTTTGGAATTAGGCCACTTTTGCACATTTCTCCATCAAGGTCCATTTATAAATAAAGAAAATAAAGCCTAACACTGATTCTTGTTCCTTGTCACTCTTTACCCTCTGCTCTTTGACCTGATCCCGTCCATTTGCAAACGCCTGCTTTAATACCCACACCAGTTCTTTATCCACTGATGTAGCTCATACCCAAACCTGCCTACTGACCTAAGAATCAATCTTTTCTGTGATACCAGATCAAAAAGGTTTCTTGAGGATCAGATAAGTTGTATCCAGGCCTTTTCTCAGCCAGTCTTGTGACTCTCTTTAAAAATTCCCATACATGGTCTCTTCTGTGCGCCTACAGAATCTGCAGTAATATCACAGGTCGCTAAGTCTTTTTCCTTCCTTCCTTCAGACTCTAATTTATGATTTTACTCCCTTCCAAGTACTGAAATCAATCAAACCCACAGACACACAATTTTCCGGATCTTCCCTAGATGCACAACTACTAGCTGAATTTCCTGTAGCCTGTGATATTGGTACTGTGGAATACGCCAAAGTGTCTTTCCCTTATTGCACAACTGTGTTACTGAAGCAAAACTTACACGTTATCTTGCTGGCTGCCATGCTTGTGAAGATAACCTTGAACACATTAATAGACCATAAACCAATATTTATCTGACATTGCAGATAGCTTGAAACTGTAGCTTGGAGAGGTGTGGACGGCCCCGTTCCCCTCAATAGTATGTTAATGTTGAAATAAAAATTGACAATTTAAACTCTAACATTATTAATGATTCCACTGATGATCATTTTAGCAGAAGCATCCAGCCAATGCATTTACTCCACAATCCCAAACTGCCTCCCATGCCTTCCCAGGTGCCAAAAGCTCCAACTGTCCCCTACCCAACTGCCAAAGACTTCAGCTTCCCCATGGCAACTCCTACAATGCAGTTCTGCATTTTTGTTACAACGCTGAACCAACTAGGGAGTGAACGTCAGGAAAATAGCATCAATTAAATTGATTTCAGTATCAAAATAAATAACACCAATTGTTTTATTTATTTAGGTACTTAATTGAGTAAACTTTTATATAAATTTAATTTAAACAAATCTGCTATTGAACTGCAGGCTGCTTCACCAGAAGGCTGCAGGACTAAGAACCCTGCCAAATAATTGAAGTCCAGTTTTTACCGAGTCCATAACCCAGAACACAAATACTGCTTTAAGAAGCTAAACTCTAATGTTACACCCCGGTGTCCTCATGGTTGTCTCTCTCACATCCCAGTCCTCTCCAAAACAAAAGAACTCCCAAAACAAAATAACTCATCGACCAGGTTTCTCCCTCTTAAATAGGTTATTGCAGAGATGATGATTGGCTCAGCCTTGGCCACAGTTGGGTCCAACTTGGAGCTTGGGGAGCTTCTCAAAGCTTCTTTCAGGAGCCATGTCAGTAGTCCCTTCCCCCACCAAAACCCCACCAGACACAAACCCAACACATTCTGAAACCAGACTGAGCCCATCTGAAGTTGTTTTGCAAATCTTCAGATATTCTAAATTCTCAACAACCTATTCTGGCATGATCCTGATTTCTTCAGTGTTTCTTTCTCCTCTCTAGGGAAATTTATGCTTGTTTCTGACACCTGCGGCTGCCACCAATACCTTCTTTTCAGAGTAGAGAGCAAGAAATGCATTGAATATTTTAAGCAATACCTACCTTTCTTTTCAATATTTTTTTTCTGCCATGTCTTAAAGGGCCCTTCTGTCTTTTTCACAGACCTCTTACTCCTTGTGTACTTGGAAAAAGTGATTATTTTTCACAACCTCCTGTGCAATCTTTTTTTCATTCCCTATCTTTGCTTTTCTTATCATTTTTAATACTACCTGAACTTCACTTCATAATATTTCTGGTCTTCCCCTGTACTTGATGTTTAATACCTCACATATGCCTCTTTCTTACCCTTGATTACTTTTGCAGGGGGGCTTGTTCATCATAGTGAATGTATTTCTTTCAAGCCTGCATATCCTATGGCCCTTGGGCATATATTAATTTTCAGTTTCTCATCAATGTTCTTGTCCTCATCATTATTTTTTCATTCAGCTTCTCCCACAGACTTCTGAAACTCATATTGAAATTTTGGAAAACTGGTTGCAAGCCCAAAGAAAAAGTTATGGCGATCAACACCATTATGACCAAGTTACCCTGGATGTGCCAAGGTCTCAGCCAATTTTATTCCTTTCCCAGGCTTAGAATCAACAGATATCAAACTGGAAGCAGAAGCATCCTGTGAGCTGAGGGCCCCTTCTGCAAGAGAAGGATCATGACACTGGAGTATATCCCTGCACTGCTCTTTCTGACACTGCTGTACTCCCTTCACATGTGAGAAGGTAGGCAAGTGGCCAATATATAGCTAAGAGCATCAAGGTAGTAGTCTATCAAGGAGATAGACAGGTCAGTGCCTTGTTTGCACCACCAAAATGGAGCCAAAGCAAGTTTTCTGGGCCAAGGTTGTGTCCTGCTACCAGTCCTGAAGTACTTTAGATCATGACGTCTCAGAGCTGAAAAGGGAAGTCATTTAAAGGATATTTTAAAATGTCTTTGGGTCTGCACCATTTTCAGCACCAATGTCCAGACATCCAGGGCAGAACATAAAAAAAGCACATTATGATGAATCTACCCTTTTATCTCCGCTCACTCCCATTGAAAACAGATGTTTTGACTATGTGAGCTGGGAACTGCTGAACAAGGCAGCAGACGTGAACTTCCACACACAGCAGTTCACCCACAGCGTCTCTAGGTCATGCTCCTCTCATCTCCCCCAGCCTCCACGTACAAAACCCTGCACTCAGAGGTGTTGTGAAGATTCGCAGCCTTCCTGCAAGGGCCTGTAATGAATAAGCAGCACCCACTGCCTGCAGCTCCTTCATGTGTGATAGACGGACTAGCTATCATGAAAGTGATTTCACCTTTACAAAGTATTTTCCAATATAATAGATTCCATTTTTCCTTTTAGATACCAATTTTCTTCTAGAAAACACTGCTCACATGTACAAATGACAGCCCTGACTACCACAAGCCTTCTGAGGCTGGAGAGATCTTTCACCACCACCACACAACCAAGTCCTGCCTTTGAGAGCAACTGTGATCTCCAAGGAAAGTGTGAGCCGCTCACCTACTGCACTCCGCAGCAAGGGAATGCTCAGGATCAAGGAACAAGGGGGCACAGCTGCGGCCACATGCTCCACTCCACACCCAGAATAACAATGCGGCACATAGAAGAGAGTTTTCCAGTGGAAAGGGTTGAAATATCTTGCTTTCTTATCTGAAGCAGAGACAGGAGAGAAAGTCATAGCTTGTGCTGTGTTTGCACTGCTGAGTCAGCACAAACAGAGGGCCCACTCTCATTAGCATCCATTTACATATTTCATCACAAAATAAACATATTATGAGAATATTACATGTTTTATAGATGGACACACAGAGTGCAAGGAGTATCAATAGCCTAACCCTTGTAGACAAGCGGTGCAGCTAATGCCCCCCTCCTGCACAGCTAGCACAGACCTGTGGATTTGCTGGGAGTTCAGGGAAGTGGCTCAGCACAAATAAAATTCATCACATACATGCATCTTGGGAAAAAAAAAAAAAACAAACAGTGAAGTTCTTTACCGCACCAAAACATTGTTATGTTATTTCTTATGGAAGATAGCACAGTATCAACTGAATTTTTGGCTTTAGAATAATATTTATCTCCTTCCTTCTTCCTATTCTTACGTTTTTCTGTGCCCCAGAAATTTCTATGCAAAATGGGAAAATTTGAGAAACCAAATTTTCGGGCTTCAAATAAATTCTGATACTTTGAATTCTGTGACTTAATCCTGCCCCTTGTGGTTAGTATCTTGAAATATTCCCATACATACAGAATGATGCCTTTTTGCACAAGCTTTCATTCAGATTCATAGTGTACCGTACTACCAAGGAATACAGACTTTTCAGAAGGAATAACCCTCTGAAAGCCACTTACCCTCTTTTTCCTAGAGTTTCCACGTGAGATAGCACACTGCAGCTATTCCCAAAGATTATTTTTATTGACGTAACCCTTTCCTGGGAACTCTAGCCACAGATTAAGGCAATGTGTACCTAAATGCAAGAAGGAACATAGTCCCTACCACAAAGGCCTCGCTCTCGATTCAGCTGGATGTGAGGACAGACAGTTCAGTGATGAGTAGGTTTGTGTATTTAAACAAATATAAAATAAACCAGACTCTGGAGTTAAAAAAAAAAAAAAAAAAAGGCAGAATCTTATTTTTCAGCCTAAGAAGCATATTGAAAAAATAATCTTCAACTGAGATGGTATCTTGCTGCCTCCTGGGACCAAGGTAAGAGTCAAGCGGGAGGTAGTTGTCAAGGGAGATGCAATATGGATTACGTTTGACTTGAGTGTGGCTAGAAAAGCCCTACTCGCTGTCACATCTGCACACCCCCTCACAACAGAAGCAGAAGATGACAGAGGAAGTTCCTCCAGTCCTTATGGCACGCAGAAATTCACCATTTTCCCTAGCTATTCTTTTTGTCTCTTACAAAGTTCAGATTTAGCCCTAAGGGCACTAACAAAGGAAAAAATGCTTCACAGCATTTTCCCCTCGCTATTGCTTTGGGGTATGTGTAAGATGAGATCAAGTCAGTATTACATGAGGAGCATTCCTAATTCACCGTGCGGTCTGCGGGCAGACTTGGGTTTGACAATTTATTGCACTTGGAACAGAAGCACTGTGAAGTGAATTCAGGAGGCACTTTCACCACATCGGCTGGGCATTTGCCATATCATCTTCTCGTAGGCTGGGAGAAAAGAGGGAAGATTTAGATGCCTGTCTTTGGCTGCCTCCACCCTGAACACTGTGAGAAGCCTGGTGCCTTCCTGCAGAGAACAGATTTTGCTATTGCCGGCTGCCCTCCTCTCTCTGCTCTGCCCCAGGAGTAGGGGAGGTGGCAATGCAAAGGCGCAGGCACGCCCCTACTGCCATCACTGCCTCTGGTCCTTATAGGCATGTTCCCAAGACTGCATCACGGTAGAAGGTCATCTTTGAAAGGTCAACATAAGCAATACGACCATGTGCTGAAGTGACGAGCAATTGCTGGACTGTGCTAAACAACTTACAGTCTCCAATCTTAAACCTGCAGGGCAGCGTTTATATTTGCAGTTGCAGATGAAGGTAGGGCATCTCCCTCCCATATGAAAAAGTCTTTAACGTAACAACACAGTGCATATCTCTTGACCAGAAACCCCTCGGATCAGAAAACTACAGACACAGCCTAATCACAGACATTGCTGAGGAGAACCTGCAAGTACAGGGGATCCCTGTCTTGCTCTGATCTCGTTTATCCACGTCCTCTCCTCTAAGGCAGGCCTTTCATCACCGTTTTCAGAAGAGAGGAACGGAGTGCACAGGAGTTTCCAGAGTCATCAAGGAAAACTGTGAGGGAGCAGGCACTGAATCACTAAAACAGTGTCCCGTTCCCTGTGTTCTGTTGTCAGCATCTGTGCTTACAATCAGCTTTCTTTACACTTTTTTTTTTTCTCCCCCTTACTCCTCACCAAATTGTTCTCCATTTGCAAAAGACCTGGCTAACTCTTGGATTCACAGATTTTAAGGCCAGGAGAAACTCCTGTGAGCCAGCAGTAATCTGTGTTTTAGGAAATCAGAGCACTCCAGTGCAGTCCAGTCAGTTCCTGCAGCAAGTCCATGGCTTGGGCCAGAACACTACTTTTAAAATTGCAACCACCATTTCTTTAGCTGTGTTCTGATAATTCTTTTGATTAAAATTTGTATCCCCTTTCTAGTCCATGTCTATTAAATCTACGTGGCCATTAAAAAGAAACAGTGAACCTCACTGGCCCAAACTGCTGCTAAATTCATAAACTAAGTAAGCTGAAGACATTCATGATGAAGATTTGATTTCCCAGCTCACAATGTTTACATTAAAAGCTTCTCCTTAATTTTGTCATCAGATTTAGAAATCTAGAAGTATTTTAGAACAGTTACATAAAATACTAGTAGTGTTCCACCTTTATTAAAAAATTGTAGGAGCAGACAATAATAGATAACTCAGAAATGAAATTGGGTATTGAGATACAGTGAAATTTCTACACTGGATTTCCTCAGAGAACCAGCTTCTGACTGCTATTTGGAATGCAATAGCTTTAGAGATGTCTGCCTCTAAAATCCTGCATGATTATTGCACCTGTCTGGTTAGTAAACAAGTCATTAAATCCATAACGTTTTTTAAACAACAAAAATTGCATTGTTTCAACATCTACTACCCCGATCCTGAAAAGAGTCCTGGTGTTCATTGCATATCTGGGAACTAGTATTGCACCAGGTGAACATAAAGTGGTATAAACAGACAAGGCTCAGAAATGATTTTCGTAGTGCTGTATCTGTCAGGGGAAAAAAAGGTATAATTTTATTTCAGAAACAAGATAAAGTTACAGCACTACAGAATGTGATGTAACATAGGAAGAACTTTCACCCTGCAACAGAGAAATGAAAGTCAGTCCTCAATAAGCAGGGGTGGCTGTTGCCCCACATAGATATTATTTAGCATGCTGGTGGTTCCTTCCCCAGATCAGGTATATCTCCACAATGCTGTACAGACAAAAAACTAATCAATTTTGCTGAATAAGGATAAACTTCTGAACTGAAGCCAACATATAGTTTAATTCCCACATTTACAGCTATCACTAAAGCATACATATAGTCCTACAACTATCTTGCAGCTGCCTGTGAGAAATAGTTGTCCGTTATTTGGAAAGCAAGCTAAAATATAGGGAAAGCTCATCAAAGAGTCAAAGCATGTTGCATCTGCAGTTAAAACATTTTAAAGGATCACAGTTATTAGAAATTCAAGTTTTTCAAGTATTAAAAATAAATCTTTAATTCCCCTACAGATTCCTAGTATCCAGAGTATTTTATAGAAACATCTGGATAAAGGAATAAAGGCAAATCCATTGTGTTCCTAGACATTCCTGGAGCACTGATGTTCTTGAGATTATGCTATTGGATTACTGGTATAAAAATAATAAATATTTTCAGTACTTAAAGCTGTAATGCTTTATGTTGGATTTGGATTTTGGTCTCATTTTAGTAAAAGGTGGATGGAGATTCAGTGTCTCTTCCTTAGCCAGAAGGATGTAGAGAGTTTATTGCTTAGTGACCTATATTTTTCTCCTCTACAGTATTTGAAAAGTTATTTAGCAACTTCCCTGCCCTTCAGTCAACCTTTCAAAATAGCTGTCACGACAAAAAATGGTTAAGCCTCTGTTCCTCATTCCCATGACACATGAAAGTGAGGGTTTGTTAATCTATGCTAAGAATGCTGTAGAATATCCCAATCTTCACAAGATGCATTAATTTGTGTTTATTGGTTTAAATGGAAGGCAATAACACATAAAAAAAAAAGCTGGGTCTCACACAAAAAGGGTGAGAGAAGCACTGAAGGGAGATCTTTGGGTGTGTTTTCACAAGGTTTTACAATATTACAAATATTTTTCTACAGGTCACTAAGCTAACGGGAACTTAATGTTAACAGGCTCAAAAACAGAGATAGGATTAAACCGTTATAAACTTCAGACTGTGCCAGAATGTGACTCCACCATAAACATATGGAACGGTTATGCAGCCACCCTGAGCCTTTCCCTGCCTGAGAGGAAAGCACAAGGTGTGTCCGCACAGAGCAGACTTTGAAAGCCCCACTTGTGCAAGGTCTTCATCCTTCCCGGTACCGCTTCTCTAGGGAGCAGCAGTGTGTTGTGGAAAGTACCGGTAACCAAAGACAGCAATGCAACAGCCTGAGCCTGATGGCTCCAGCCCAGTTCTTTCACTTTATCCCCTTTACTGTTCACTCTCCTGTTGTTGCTTTTTTTTTTTTTTTAAACATGCAAGTTGCCATGAAAAATTTGTTAATGAAATATTTGCTTAGAAGTCTGCTCTGGGCTAGGCTGATAACCTATCTGTGTTTGAGTTTGGCTTCCCATATTCTAAATACTCATTCTCTCTGTTTAGCTTATTGATTGGTTTGGCAGGAAAAGCAGCCTTGTCATCAGTGACCAAGGTCAAACCAAACAAAAAGGGACAGGAGGGGTTGGAAAAAAGAAAAAAAAAAGCAAAGAAGAAGTTGGACAGTTGAGCTCAGCGAGACAGCAGAGGAATATTTGACCTCCCGCAATTTCCCTTCAGGAGATGGAGCCTGGGCTGCCCAGAGGCCCAACAGCTTTTGCAAGGTCACAAGATATCGCTGGCATCATCACGGCCAGCATTTGTACATCACAGGAGAGCCTAGAGCTGGGACTCAGGCAGAGCTCCCAGAGGGAAAAGGTGGACATGACCGCACCAAGGCTGGGTCCAAATGCCCACAGAGTATGTCCTGAGAGCTCTGGTGCAAAGCAAATGGGGGTGCTGAGTCAAATACCTCAAACATCTAAAATTAGAAGATTAAACCCCACGTCTACATATTCGAGCAAGAGTCACCTGTTCCCAGAGGTGCCTGAAGCTCTGTTTCAGTGAGGACAGCAGCTGCACAGAAAAACAGGAGTTGATGGTGGGTCTTTTTCCTTGAACGTGACTTGGTGTGGGCTTACAGATCTAATTCTTCAAACATACTTTACAGATTTTGACCTCAGCTTTTCAATTCCACTCCTAACATCTGGAAACAGAAATCTGTGTGGAAAATGAGTCAGGAAGTTTACAAAGGGCTAACCCTGACACTTAGAGATATAAGCACGTACTCTCAGCAAGGCAGCGGGTACCTTCTTATCATACCAAGTTCAGCCTTATTTGGGGGCGAACTTTATTTTACCTGAAAGTTCTGGTTCACAAAAAGCATATACTGCCCTTACTGCTAGGCAGGGCATTCTACCCAAAAATGCAGAGGAATGTACGGAAGATGTCCAGGCCTGTACAAAACTCACAGGAAAAAACTGATGTAAGGTTATTCGACACTACTTAGCCATTTCAAACCACCCTGCAAAATACACCTATGTTTATATCATTCAGTGTGAACAGTAGAGTGCAATTTCACAGAAGATATGTGAAACTGAAACAGGGGAGGTTATGTCATGGCTAAGCAAACTGAGATCGACTATACTGTACCTTATTGTAAAGAAAAGGTACATTCTGGTTGTTGCACAGAGCACAGCTGAGGTTTTCTGAAAGGAAGCTGCAACAGAATAGACCTGCTAAATAAAATACCTGGCAATATGTTATCGGGTACAATACATTCATGTTAGTGGCTTATAAATGAATAAGAGGGTGCCAGAGGCTAATAATTATGTGACATGAACTAACTGTTAAATCTGTTAAATCTGTTAAATCCTGCAGTCTTTACTCAATATTTATATAGTTCCGACTTGCAGGGAGTTTAGCTTGATAAATGCCAGAGTAAAAGAAATAGAAGAGAACTAAATCTATTCCCAGGTTTCTCTTTAATCTTGTAACTTTCCTTCCCACTAAGGAGCTAATTCAGTGATCAGTGTGTTATTCACAGTATATTGGAAACATTATTTTAGCAGAAATATTTCATAGTTCATAGCACATGACAATAGCAGTTGAGAAAGTCAGCTTTGCCAGCCCAGCTGGACCGATGAGAGAAGTCCAACTTCCTACCTGCCACCATGGTCTCATTAACAAACTGAATAAAAAGGGTCGTCACCACAGAAAAAAAAAACAAGTGCAGAAAGATGCTGCTCGTCTATAGAAGGTGGTGCAAATTTATCAAGAAAATAATTCTTCTTTCCATGTGCCTACCCACATTTCATAAAAAGAACCACATTTTACAAGGAATACAGAAAGCAGAACAATTTTTTTTGCACTAAAGGTACTGGAAACAAGGTTAGCTGACAAGTGTCTGATTTGCACGAGCAGAAGCTAAAGGCTGTACAAGCACAGAGACCTCTATTTTTAGCAGGAACGATTTCCTTTGGTGGACCAACACTGGAACACATCGCAGAGCATGATTTTAAGGATGGGGTGCAGGCAACATCTCTGAAAATCAAGCCCTGTCAAGAAGCATCTTGGGAGCTCTCAAAATCACAAGTTGTTCTTCATCCTTTGGGGTGAGAGGACCTGACTGCCCCAAAGGTTGCAGGAAGAATCTCATGAGACAATTTCAAAGGCCTCTCTAATAATCTGGGCCTATGTATGGTGCTGATTTCCACCGCAGGAAGATTTACTCAGGATTACCCAAAGAAGATGGAAAACTGGGTAACAAGATCAGAAGAAATGTGATGTCCCTAAATACCAAGGCTCTGGTGTCTGACATGTGGATTTAGCCGTCCTTCACCAAGAGTGCTTTAATTTGTATCACTGTAATCGGGTTAAGAATTATTGTAGCCAAAGTAATTAGCAGAAAGCTACCAACCAGCTTCTTGACACAGAAAGCAAACGGGTTTCTCCTCCAAGTATCTGCCCCCCGAGGGCTTTGAGGTAAAGAGCGTAAGGAGGGAATTAGGGGTGACCTTGCATTAATGAACAGGAACATGCTCCTGGATCAATGGGCAAACCTGGCAGAGCTCAGAGAGGAAGCATCAACTGTGTCATCGAAGTATCTCTGATATCCACGGGGGTTTCGCAATGGATACTTATGCAAAAGAGGTAAACACGAATGAGGCTGGTGCAACAGAAAAAAAAAAAAGCGCTACAGGAAGAGAGAAAGAAGGTGTGAGGATGCAAACGAAAAATAAACAGAGAGATTGCTGCGGGATGGTTTATTTAAAGAGCCCCTACATTTGCGTTATTGGATTAAGCATTTTGACCAAAGTTTGTAGAATTTATTTTGGCCAAAAATGACTAATATGAATATTGGCCTCATGCCTGAATAAAGGAATGTAGTTTCTCTCTCTAATCAGGTTGCAACAGATAAAGGCTAAATAGAAATGAGTAATTCACCGTGACTCAATATTACACGGTCTGTATTTTAAAAGCTGAATTTGAAGTGCATTTCCGTTCTTTATTTCAGCTGTGCTGTCTTTCGCTCACCCTTGCTACACCGTGTGTCAGCCTGGCTTGGCAAGCTGGGAATCGTTTTCTTCTATAAGCCTGATGTACTTTTGAGGAGACTCTGGTCTTCCTGGAAGCAAAATCAATTCAAGTATTCAGGAGGCCTCTAGTGGCTTATAGTTTCAGAGGAAGTTTCCTCTGAAGCCTCGCCTGTGAAGCGGGAAAACATACAGAAGGTCAGGGAAACAAAAGGGACTCCCCACTTGTTGATTAACGCCATTGACAGTAAATAGCGAAGCTTGGTCTCTGACTTCAGTACCTAGGAATCTGGCCTTCAAGGCCTGAGATACGTTACACAAAACACTCAGAACGTGCACAAGGGAACAATAGGGTCTCAGGCTCGTTGGTGTTTTACATGTTTCTAAGCGTATACTGGGAAAGAATTACAACGTGATGAACTGTATATTTGAAACAGCTGTCAAAGGAGAGCCTGTGCCAGTTTCATTTCCATCCGCAAATGTAGATGCTTTCTATTACTGACACCAGAACACGCAATAGGTTTCCAATGTGGTGCATGGGTACGTAATTCTCCATTTGCAACTCCTTACCCAGTTCTCACACCAGGCTGAGCAGGCAGGGCCAACCCTGACTGGGGTAGTTGGCAACAGTCAAGCTATCGCTGTTTCCAACAGCTGAGGCTCTGGCCCGTAGCCTACTGTACACAAATACATGATATTACATATTAGGTGAGAACCTGGATCACCTGTTCTATTTTCACATGCAGAGTTATTATAAAGTGAGAGAAGAGAAATCATAAAAGGAGGTGATAGAACTCATGTCCCGCTGTTCCTCTGAGGAGTTTTGGCCTAGACAGTCAATTCTTTCTTCATCACTATGTATTTCCCTTGGCCTATTTTATATGTCATAGGATAGTCGAAGAAATGTCCTTAATTCCCGGCACTTTGATTCACCTCCACAAACTAAGCCTTGTTGTAGGTGACTTAGCAACCATGTGATCCACCTATTATTAGAACAGAGTTAGCCCTCCAACCCCCCAAACTCCTGCCTCCCCTTGTCCTTATATATATATATCTGTCTCCTAGCAGAAAAGTGGCACATGACCTCCTATCCTCAAGAATACTTGGCACAAGTCCCTGCTTCTCAGCCGAACCTATTGTTCTAGAGAGAATGACACAGGCGTGCAAGAGTTTTGCTGACACTTTTGACTTTAAACATGAAATGCCATTAATCAATCAGCTGCATCTGTTTGGAAAAATTAAGAGGCTGGAATCAAGGCAAACACATAAATAATCCTTAGGCAAACAGGAAAGAAAATAAGGGAAGATATGTTTCTAATTTCTGGTTACTTCAAATTCGTTTGATTTGCCTTTCACATCCTCCTTACAAATATTAGGCTTTCCGAGTGTACAGTATTAAGATACCAAACTCCAAAGGCTTATGCAAAGTACCACCATCAAATTAAAGGTGCTAATCTTGCGAGATATAAGTGTCTGCAATGGAATTTACACATGACATGGCAGCAGAGGGGGTCTGAATTCACAGATGTGAACCAGACCAGACTAGGAAAGATTGTACCCAGGCGTCCCTTGAAAGGTTGATTTCTCTTGCTGTCCAGCAAAGTTGCAGATATGATTTATGGTCTCAAGAACATGTCCATTCCTGCTACAAATGCTGCAGAGACTTAATACTACATGGAATCGTTCCTGACAGGTGCTGATATCCATCAAAATCAGCATTTAGTGGAGTTTCAAACAACCGGTAGTTTCTTGCAAGATGGGCACCCCCACAAACAGCACCTCCGTATTCCAGTGCCTGCTGCTCTCACCTCTGTTGGCAGGAATGAAGGGACAAGTACAGAGCTGCAGTGCCCTAGTGGGAGAGTATCTCTAGCAGGGGGGAGAAACAAGGCATAGCTATGGACAAGGTATCTATCAGGCTCAAGAGGATCCTCAACTTCCACATGGTCTCCAAACTGAGTCTAGAGCACCCTTCCTCCCAGCTCTCATCTGCACAGCCTGGAGTCCAGCTTTATTTAAAATGTTATTTAAAAGGGGGTTTATTAAAAACCCTTAAAACTGGTTCAAGGAAGGGAAAAGAAAGGGTGCAAAACATTCCTCCCTGCTAATCCAGCAGTGTGTAACACTTCCCCGAACCATGGGGCTCATGATCATGAAGACCTGAAAGCCTGGTTTAAAGAAGCCACAGAGATGCCTTATCCCCCTCCTGAGCTCAGAGGCTGAAAAGCACCACTGACCCCAGCCTGCAGTTTTGGAAACACAGAGCCAACCAGTTTACAGTGTGGGCACCTGCAGAAACTGAACTGAATCCACCCACCTATTTCACACAGGCCATTTAAGGAGAGACATTTCAATCAAGACCGTTGCCATCCTCAAACTTGCATCTCACTATCATTCCTGCTGCAAGTATCTGCCTGAATGGTGTAAAGCAATGACATAAGTGATATAAACTGCTCGGAATGCTAAAGGACCAGAGTGGGAAGAGACACTTGCAGGAGCCAAACATTGTGAGTAAGGCCCATCTCGATTGCTAAAACACAACAAGACGTACGCATTTGGCTTGTCCAGAACTATTTGATTCCGCTCAATCTGAAATCCGAATTTCTTTCACTTTGAGGGCTGCTTAATCCTTTTAAAAACAAGATTTCAAAATGAAAATGTCACTTTGAACTCTCCGAACACTTGCCTTTGTACGGCTGAAATACAGAGGAGCAAAACACTTCAACTTTACAGAAAAACAACAGAAATCCACTGTGAGGAGGGAACTAATCTATAGATATTTTTGGTCCCTTACACAATCTGCATTTCGGAGTGAAATTCTTGTGTGCTCGACAACAGAGCTTGTCAACTTTACATGTTCCTGAAAAGCAGCATGTACCCATAGCTCAGCCATGGACTGAGATTCAGCTGACACAAGTTTAACTCTCACCTCTGCTAGTCTCCTACAGAACACGCTTTACCTGTTGATGCCTCTCTTTCCTCTTCAACATCCTACTTAGAGCAGAAACACTTATTGCTCTCGTCTTTCTGCCAAACAAGCCGCCACAATGCTCATGCTACTGATAATAATATCTAGATAAATAAGGGTTTGTAGGAAGAGCTAATATCTTTTATTAGACTAGCTGATATAACCGACAAAAGTGAACAAGTTGTGGGGTTAAGGGTCCTTCACTTACACTAGAATGTAATGTGAACACTAGAGAATATGCTAGAGTACTCCAGTTCCAACAGCATCAGTAGTGGATAGATAAATAGATAGAACCTCACTACATGCAATGAAGTGCATATTTGAGATGCCCCTGATCCCTTCCTCCAGAAACAACAGAAAAAGGAACAGAACGACATCCAGATTTTTTAAGGAAATAAAAAGTTAAGAAAATAAGTGTGAAGAGTCTTCTTTATCCCAAAACTTTTTATAGATGTAAAATGAGTCTGCAACAACAGCTCTCCACAATACCAAAACGCCAAACTTCTGTCAGTCATTTCCACTAGGAGTTGCCTGGGGCAACGGCTTTCACAATTGTCAGTGGATTCACTACTTGCTGCAGTCACAGTGATGCAACAGATTCTTTTTCAGTAGTCAGGTTGCAAGTGAGGGCAAGAATACTTAACATTTTCTAATCAGCAACATTAAGTATATGAGGAAGTCCTCTTTACATCAGGCACACCTATCTGTCAGTTTGACAGATATATAGGCAAAATCATGGATCACAGTAATGAAAACCAGATCTGTCACCATAGTGTTCCAACCAAAGTAGTGACTCCAGTGAGACTGGGATGATCTGGGTACACAAGACAGCATGAGTTAAAAGCCCTGATGGTACCTTAGCAGATCCTTTGACTTTGCTGATAACCTATTGTTAAATACACTCTTTTCTGTAGGAATAAGAAGCTTGGCTTAAAACTTCTGATCTTTAAAAGAGCCCATTCAGGTATGAGCCCTCTCATATCACAGATAATAAAACTACTCGGGGTCAACAAGGTCACTATAGGAAACAGCTTAGAGTTTTCATCCAGAAAAGCCAGATTCTGAATCCCAGCAGAGGGTGGCTTTCCCATGAGCTCATCATGCTTTGCCACAAGTGCTCACAAACTTCATCACAGCCACAGAGCTCTTCTAAATACAGGGAAAACTGAGGAAGGTTTAGAGGGTGTTTGAGTTTTTTTCTCTTAATTTGCTCTAGTTTTAAAATCAGAGTTTATCAAGCCGTTATTTCTAATGTCCCATGTTGGGCTCATGGGAGCTTTGAAAGAGCACACTGCATCAATAGTGAGAAGAACACAGTAAAACCTTCTGCAATACTTGTTATCTGACATGTCTGCATAAAACTAAATGTCCAACTAATGAACCAGTGCAGTCCCTTACAGTTGACAGGAGCAGTCACTAATTCCATTGTGCTTAAATGCTTGGCACATCAAGTTAAGGGACCTTTTTAAGAGGCAGAAGAGTTTTTAGGGCCTAACATACTAAAACATGAAGCCCAAGATAGGACCGGTGGCAACTTTACTACTGAGCGACAGCTGACAAAATCCTCAGTCACCTCATGGAAAAGACATGTAGAAGTGTTGTCTTTTTCAAAGCCATCCTTCAGGAGACAGCTACCTTGTGATGCACATAGTGATAATTAAACCTTTACAAAATTAGTAACGGGTTTCCATTAAGCCTGGCCAGAGTATGCTGCTCTACAATTAAAGTTATGTCAGAAAATAAAAGAACCTTTTAGAATCATATAAGGACCTGGTTTCATTCTCATTTACAAGCAGTTTTATCTATACACATTTCATCATTTTCTCTGGAGTCACTCCAAGTTAGATGAGATTAATGAGAAGAGGGAAAAAAAAAAAAGACACAGTAGGGACACTGATGTGTAGGAACTTCTACCCAAGTTTGATAAGAGAGCTCTGGTTCCAGGAGTCTCACAACCCAGACTGGCAAGGCTGTTTGCTGCCTTCTGGAAGAGCTGCAGTCACTCAGTGCTTCAGCTGCAGACACAGGTCTGGTGGAGAATTTGCAGATGAAAGTCCATTTCCCCCTTTATTATTCATTAAATGATTTGCACTTGTGTTAAGCACTGATTTAGAGGCTGTAAGCCATAGTCAAGCCAGTAGTGGTGTTTGTCATACTTTCTCAGATCTGAATCAATGCCCTACTGCCAGGCATAGAATGGCGGGAGCACACACAGGGACATCCTCTTGGCTGCCACAGCTCAGCAAAGCAAAGAACTTGGACCTTCTACGAGGGGAATAATGTCTCGTATTTTTGCAGTCTACAGACATTTCAGACATATTAGCCCCACAGTAATGGAAAGTATTACCTGTGCTGCACAGGGATATAGCTGGGAATTGTAAAATGAAACTAGGAAGACCAACAGTGAGAGGAAACTTCCCAACTACCATGAGCAGAAGTGACCAAGTTACCCCAGCTCTCATCTCTCTCTCTATCAGCTGAGATAGCATTACAGGCTATTTAAGAGTTTTTAGTACAACCCAGTCATGGAACAAAGCTTCTTAACTTGTGGTACTGAGAAGGCCTCTTCTTATTTACGTCAGCTGCAATTTATGATTATGTGCTTGTATTTTGCTGTTGGGGCAGGTTAATGGGTTTTTTCGTCCTAATTACAGTGGGCTACTTCATTAAGCCTCAGTAACCCAACTGTCTTTGCTTGCAAGTTCACACTCTGAAGCTGAGCAAAGATGCAAAAGAGAGCACTGGAAGGTTGGCTGCTGGCGACTTTTAAAACCAAATAGAAAGAGCATCACAAAAAGCAAGGTAAGGACTCTTGTACTGGCAGAGAGACGGCCTGGGTGATCTAACAGGTCTTTTCCATCACTAACATCCTGTGTCCAGGAACAACCCATTTAATCCAGGCCAGTCATTTATTATGACAGAGAAGCAAAGTAGAAGGACATACATTCTACTGAGGAAAACAGTATTTTATTATGCCAACCGAACTCAGAGGACAGGCAGTGAAAACATTCTTTCGTTTGTACCATTAGCTCAGCCAGGCCTCCGCAATGTACCACGCTGTCACTTTCTGCGATTAGCTCATCTACAAAAAACGTGCTGGGTTACTGAAATTAGCACGGAGAGAATATTGCACTTCTCGAGCTGCTGCAGCACGACTGTTTGTCAGTAGATTTATGTAATGGATTGTTTTCCTGCAATCCAGGATAAGGGAAATACTTAAACAATAACTGCCACGGGGAGCGTGGACAAGGCAATAATTACTTTCCATGGTGTTAATAACCTCAAGGCTACTGGCCAAAGTATATTTGCACTGAAGGAGATGTCTATGGAGATTACATAGGAAATTTTAAGATAGGCAAGGGTCAGGAAGCCCATCTAGGTCTGCTTCCTCTGTTGCACTAACAGGCACCCCACGCCCCCTCATAACTGTTCCCAGCAAGGTTTTTTTTTTTTGATCAAGCACTGTCTAGTCTTCCCTAGTTCCTTCTTTGGTGTCCTCTGCTGAGTGACTTGCTTACTACACCAACTAGGAATTGCCATAAATTTGGTGGTTATCTTTTGTTTCCTGCTCAACTTTTAGTTAGTAACTTTATAGCTGTAAAATTAGAACTTCCACTCCACAGGAAGTGCTTATTTCTGTAAAATAAGATTCTTGAAGAATGACTGAAACACTTCAAACCTGAGTTATCCCTGGAAGCTCAAGTTCAGTAGCTCAACTCAATCACCATTTCCAGAGTGCTGTGCCCCCAGTTCTCTGCCAGCCCTAGCAGGCCATTGGGTCCCCCATCCCTAAGCCTCAAGTTCAGATTTTTCAGGCTTGCAAGGCTCCTGTCACAGCAGCAAAGAGATAAGCCTGGCTACAATTAGAGATCCCAGAGCTTTAGAGAAGCAGGTAGCCAAAGCAGCTCAAGGACTTCCAGTGACTCAATAGCAAGATTCAGTAGCACCTCGTGTTGGTGTTTGCGTAAGTAACACAGACTACATAACTTCCTGTTTGCAATGGGACATCTCCAGACATACAACTTGTCATAGCAAACAGTCAGACACCTCAGATCTGATACAGACCGCTCCCTTCTCATGGAGGACCATCCAAGGGCATGTTCACCTTTGACCACTACTCTGCAGGACATTTCTGTGGAAACCTGTCTTCACAGCCACATTCTCTCCTTTTCTAGAAGAACAAACCAGGAATAAATAGTAACTCTAGTGCAAGTCCAGAATCAAATGAGGCAGGTCCTCTGTACCATCAACTGAAATTATGTCATACAGTTACTGACAGATAAACCTTTTTCTCCACTGGTAAATTAAAATACCTCGGACCATTGTCTGGCACTGAGGCCAACTGGCATGAACAGGTTGCATCTATTTCACCTTGTTTCCAGAACAGGGTGGCTGCATCCAAAACACCTACTGGGAAGAGTATCTGGGCTGTGCTAAATCCCAGCCATGCCAGGGAATTGCATAGTGGTTGGTGGCAAAAGACAAAGCATTTTCTATTAATTTAACCATACAGACAAGCAGGTTCCAGTGCCTGCTCCTACGACCTGGTTATTGGGCTAGACTGGTCTATCCGTAATCTACCCAGGCATCTACACATGCTAGCATTAAGCAGTGAAAAGCTACCAGTTGCTCTGTTTGCCCACGACACCAGTGAGCAGGGCTTTAAAAGGAAATTGTCAGTGTTCCCAGCATGCTGGGACTAGTTATGCCCATAGAGGTCTCAGAGGAAAATGTGCTTCTAATTTAAAAGCTGTGTCAAATAAATAAGTGGTAACCAAAACGGAGAATGGATATCATAAGCTACATTCAACTGAAGCAACAGACTGAGACCTTCTCTCACTACAGAAATGACTAATCGCACAACTATTTGTTGTCCCCCACAGGAACAAAGAGGAATAATCTTGGGAGAAACACTCACCAAAGCAAGGGCTATGTGATCTGCTGCTACAGACTCAACCTACCTGAGTGAAGAACACAAGAAAATTCCTATTACCTCATCAACTCCAGAGTGGCTTTCTCTTTCATCTGAACTGCCCCAGGTAAAAGGAGGAGCCGTCCGAGGCTCTCAACTCTGTTGCATTCTGTGTTGTTCTGCTGGAGCGAGTACCTTCATAGCAGCTGATGACTGAGCAGAACAGAACCCAGCTGTAGCCTATTCCCAGGACACTCCCTGTCTTCTGCCTTATGCAGGAACGGAGAGGACACCTGGTGCAGGAGGCAGATCCTTAGAGATTCTCCACTTTCAGGCAAATTCATCACTAGAAACTGTCAGAAAATAGCTGAGAAAGGCCTTAGGAGAAAAAAAGAATCTGGCCTTGTAAATCTAGACTGACAAAACAGCTCCAGAAACCATAGGAAGATTTTATAAGATCCTTAGGAACAGCAAAATGACACATAAACATACTCAGAATATTGTGTCAAAATCCATTTTCTGTTCGTTCTGTCAGCACTACTGACTTGCACCAGCTAAGACTTAAGCTCCAGGCTTTTTCAAGAAAAGATCTTTTCTTTGAATACTCAGGAACATCTGTAGAAGGTAAACAGCAAAATGCAACATTTTAAAGGTAATTTGACTGAAGTTTAGAGTTACATTTCTTACTTTCTTATCATAAGTTCCCTGTACACATCCATATAGTCATAATTATTTCTCAATGAGTAAAAAAATCTTGGCTTGAAGCCCTGGTGGTTGTCACTACCATGGGAAGTCATCATTGCCTTAAACATATTCTCCGCAGCAGTTAAGTATTTCCCTTATTTCAGAACTGCAGGAAAACAAGACATATAATTGAGTAACTTAAAGCTAGCTGTGACTTCAGAAGCATGTTATAGTCTTTTCACCTCCATCTGGCAAAATAAAGTTCAGTTTGCAGACAAATCGGTACTGTGAGGCCACAGGATGCTGCACAGAAGCAGCTCAAACGGGTAGTAGTGGCCTGAAATGACAGACTGGATTTGCTTTCAGTCTCTTCAGTATGGCCAGCACAATGATAAGGCAGTATTTTTCTCAATTAATATCCCATCCTGACACTGTTTGCCAGTTCTCAAAGGTCACAAGGCAGTCCCGTGTCAGCCTGACACCTTCCCCCCTTCCCCATATTTCTTCTTCCTCCCTGGGGCAATTACGTCCGCCCGTGGCATCTGTCCCTGTCCTCCTTTTGTGGGGATCAGGCCACAGCATACATTACAGTTAGAAATGTTTTCTGACAATAAATTACCTTTGCAATGTCTTAGAGGCCTTGTGTTCTCCTTCCCTGACCTCATGGCCCTTACGCTCTGGAACCATTTCTCATCATGCCTCACCCTCGTGTACAACCTTCCTTTCATCCTCAGCCCTTGCTTTCCTTATCGCTTTTTTGCACTCTTGTTTCATTCCGTAATCTGTCCAGACTTCTTCTTTCCGGTGTTTTGTCCCGTATGTTTGGTTACTCTTCCCACGTCCTTGTCTGTCTGTACCGATCACTGGAACTGCACACAGGCTTCAGTTCCCCACGGCGTACGCAGCCCAGGCAAGCTCCCTCATCTCACCCATTCACCTAATCCCCTTCCCCTTCATTTCAGGCTTCAGTGGCTGAAATTTAAGTACCATCATCAGCGGCTGCATATTCCCCCACCTCATCAGCCTGTCTTGCTTGGGGCCTGAAGCCAGTGTGAAGCAGTGTGAAGCAACTGCCCAGCATGAGAAACCAAACTGGGAATCTGGGAGTGCACTCGTGTCGGTGCTAACCCACACCGGTCATTCACCTGTTCACCCCAGCCTTCAAACCCACCCCGTCAGCCCAGCACTGGGAGAGAAATGCTTTCCTTCCCTGGGTTTTGACACAGAAATGTTTTTTCCTTCCGGTATTTCCACTTGTCACTCTAATTTGTGACACTGCCATGGGAGAGAGTTACACAAACGTTAATCCACTCTCCTTTCAGGCTCAGAGTTAAGGCTCAGCTCAAGAAGTGGACAATGCCTTCCACTGGTTCTTATTTTCATTCTTGCCAAAGAGAGGTGGACTAAAGAAAACATTGAAGTTGATTCAGAGAAAAAAAAAGGATAAAGAACTTCATCTCGATATTAATAATATTGGGGTTTTCCTGTGCTACCCTTTTAAATTAGTGGGGTAATACCATTCCTATTGGTTACAAGCAAAATTAATCCAATTCAGAGACAAAATTAAATAATAAACTTCCCTTTCACCACTTACATTTCCCTGGAGAGGTTTTCCAGCAGAAAAATCTCTTCTACTGACTGAAGAGGGAAGCAGCCTGCAATTTGCTGTGAAGAAAGTTAGCCCTGTCTGAGCCACATCCTTTCAGTAAACACCAGGAAGCAGAAATTCCAAATTGCTCACATTTCCAAAACCTTACAAAAGCGTAGCCTTCCACTGGTTTCACCAAGAGCGACAAGCTGCTTGGTCTCCTATCAGGCTTAGACTGCTTCACTGCCTGAGCTCACCTTAAACGCTGTCTTTCCACAGCCTCTCTCAGAAAATGTGAATTTGAGCAGAGTTGTGGAGTTGGGTTAGCTGGCGGGTAGCTAATGTATAACGTATGCACACATTCAGTTCAGATCAAAAAATTATTTTGCTAGTGATGTTGTTTTCAATACTTGATCAGCCAAAGACATACCCTTCCTCTTCACCTCCTCATCAAAATGTGACAAATTTTGCCCTGTTAAATACTGGAGACAGTGATCTCTTCTGACTACAGCTGGTGATCAGATTATGCCCTGAAGCGTAATGACTGATAACACTTCTCCCTTTCATCCCAATTACTGGCCTTTCTGCAATGCACCTACCCCGTTCTTCTGCGCAGCCACTGCAACAGCAAAAAAAAAAAAAAATTCTAATTGTACTCTGATAGCTAATCTGAATATATTTTAATATTGATAATTACTGAATAATGAATTATGTTGAAAAGATGAGAATTTTCAGTAGAACTGCTGGGGAAAAAATATAAATTGCCCCAAATTTGCAGAGATTACATTTGTCAATAAACAAAATGGACCTTTCTTAAGCATAAAGTACTGAGGTTTTAACGTACAATTGAAATGTCATCAAAATCAACAGAAGACACCTTTGGACATGGAAACACAAACATTTTCTTCTGTTAAATGATCTTAGTTTTGAACTGATTTGCCCTTCAAGAATCAGGAAAAAAGTTGTAAAAACAGAAAAATATTTTGGGGAAAAATGCAAAGCAGTTGCGGTTTTAAACTAGATGAGGGAAGAAGGAACAATCAGGCAATGAGAAATACTGTTGAGGTGTGAAAGCATTTCAAAGATAGGAACACAGGAATTACCGCAGTGTTTCAGACCCAGAATCTAGGAGGCGGAGATGTGCCCTGTCTGCCGCACCGGATTAGATCTGAAGCTCATCTGTTTCCAGAAGCTTGAACCAATGAATCTCTAATAGCGGATCAGTGTTCAGCAGATCTCAGGTCAGACACAGCATATTTCATCTTAAATCTGTGCCTTTAGCTATTATAAAATTTTTAGGAAATTCAATAGCCAAATAAGAACCTATTCTAATCTTTAATTTTGCTGAATTAATGTTCTCTACAACATCCTGTTGCAATGACCACCACAATTCATGTGCTTTTTACCGATACCTTTTCCTGTTATTTGTCTCCTTCCTAAGGAAGGCAAGGAGAATCCTTTCATTACCTCTCACTAAACAGTTTTTCCAATCTTTCATATCGTCTCCACTGCCTTATCTGAAGAGTAAAAAGCACTGAGGAATATCCCTGTGCTGAGAAGCAGCTCCTTCTGACCTTACGTAGGACTTTCTTAAAAGTGTGTTTCCCTTTCTTGGCTCAAAAATTACTCAAGTGGATACATATACTTTGCAAAAAGAAAAAAAAAAGCTGTTTAGCAGCAGAGGAGAAAATGTGGCTAAAGAATTGTTATCCTTGGCTTTTCTCAGGAATGTGACCTCAGAAATCCCAGGTGGCCCAAGTGCAGTTACTGACTGGTGGGAAGCAGCCTGCCCCAACCGAGGGATAGCCCCAGGTGTAGGTGAGCATAGAGGGGATTCACAGAGCCCTGGGAAGGGATACCAGACCATTTAATTATGAGCTAGTTCTTCCTGTATACCTTCATTTGCCTTTACTCGCAGCATTTTTCACTGCTGCTCTGCTGTCCAGTCTCACACAAGTCAGCCCAAGCGACCCACGGCATGCAGCTTTGTATCATCAGCAGACTAAACCAACATGATAACGTTCTTTCCTTTAAACTTATGGAGGCAACAAACAGGGTGGATTTGTGGCCCTGTTTCCTGAGGACATCCTATAGGTACCCACTTTGCACATTGAAAAAGAGCTCTCTATTCCCTTTCACTTACCCAGCACAGTGTCAGTGTCAGAGCAGGCTGTGATTATCTCTCTCCACTGAAGCTCACTGCTTACACTTCCCCATCCATTCACTCCCTGGCACATCTGATGGCTCTCCCAGCACACTGCCATCACCCCTGGTCAAGGGTTTGGGGTTAATTTTTGTCTCCTCCTGTGCCTGGCCATTCTCAGCCAGCTGAGCTCCAGACCACTAATCTGTTCCACACCTGCTTCTCAACAGCCCTCAGTTAATAAAACCCTTGCTTCTGACCCAGTTCAGTGGGGTGACCTAACAATGTAAAGATGTTTGCTACTGAGGCCAGTCCCTTGAGTCCACATTTGACTGATCTCTTAGTAAAGCTTTTGATTTATATAATAACCTTTTTCCTTATCCTTTTGATCAGGGGAACATTAGGAAATCCCCCATTGCCAATTTACTCTCTCATTGCCTCTGGTTCTAAGATGTAAGAGTTATACTTCTGCCACAGCCTTTCAGACCATCCTTCACCAGTTGTCACAAACTACCCATCTTTGCTCTCCCTGCCATCCCACCCATCGAATTTTCCGTCTTATTTACTAAACCTTCACTTTCGGTATAATAAGCAAACACTCAGATCAAAACGCTCTGCACTAAGGATCACAGACAAGGAATTAAATATTGTATGTTCTTCATTCATCTTTAATATCATTACAAGTCTGTTAAGGGATTTGAATCCATTGAACAAAAAAGCTAGAGGCATTACTGCAGCTGAATTCACATTGCTAAATGTTTAACAAGGATGCTGACGTTACAAAAGCTGGAGTCTCTGATGTCTCCTCTTGAAAGCTATTCAGGTTGGTTGCAGAGGAAAACTATGTCATGGGCACCTGGGCACCTGCATTTTATTCTGTCTCAGTAAGCCCCTCTCAGAGGAAGTGAAGCCATAAGGTCCTGTCCCAGTAACAATGAAGAGAAACTAATGAAGAGCTGGTTTATAGCTTTTTCCCAATCCTGATGTCCTGTCTGTGTCTGGAGGGCAAGTATAAAACATGTTTTTCAGTGCTACAGAAGGAAGTACAAGTAATTAGTCCTCACCAGGCAATTCACACACGAGGTTAATCAGGCCCCTCGCTGGTTTTAAAGCAGAGAGGACAAACAGCAGACAGCACTCAGTGAGATGAGGAGGTCAGCATGAGCCTAGGGGGAGGCAAATGGGAGCCCATGTGCAGGAGCACAAAAAAGGGATCTGGGTGAATGTTTTTAGGGAGCCTACCCTGGCCCTTTCTCCTATCCATTATCCTGGCTTCATCAGCTCTGTGAGCTGTGAACAATTGCTGGAGGAACCTGTTTAACCCACCAGTTGCACGGCTGTGCAAAAGGGCTTGCTGCTCCTCAGAGGTGCTCCCTAAAGGAGCAAGAGAAGACACTACACAAACCTCTTTCCATCCCCAGACCCAGCAATCTGCTGCCCTTCTCTCACCCATGGCAGCAGGCAGCACTTCAGCCTCTCCTCAAGTCAGATTGCTTGGCTTTGAGCATGCCAGGTAAAACACGTCTGGGACAGACCACATGGGGAATAGTTATTTCTGTGTTCAGAAATTGCAGAAGTACAGGTGTTTGACTTGGAATAGGCACAGTTCCTTCTCAAGGTGGGAGATTCTCCTCACCTTAATACCCCATGAAGGCCAAATACAGAGTTTTCTTTCTGAAATACAGCTTTTATTCCTTCAGCTCTCACACACAAACCCAAGCTACCTCTGTAATGTCTTACACAAATCAAGGACTTCATAGTGAGTGGCAGAGGCTCTCATGGTGCTAGCCTTTGCTCCAGGGCTCTGTATAGGGCACAGAACACGTGGCTGCGCTGTGAGGTACGTCCACCTTCCAGTTCATTGCTGAGTTTGTCCACTGTTAATGAAACTGGACTAGGAGCCCATGGGGCTCATTAAACTTCAGTAACTACCACAGATACCAAAATTTCTTTGGTCTTAAGAACACACCGTCCTCTGAAATTAGACATCTTGACTAACAGAAATGGACTCCGGAGTCACAAACACCTACAATGCCTATTAATGGCTTTAAACTACCCTCTGTTTCCAGGTTTTCCTGATTGCAGAGCATTCCCCCTCCCCTACCATCTTTAGCTTTCTTCATCAAGCAAGAATACTAGCAGTATCATAAAGATCCTGCTATATTATCTGAGGTCAGGAGAATTCATCCAGTGCTTCCCTTCAAAAGCCTCAGAGCTAAGACTTTGCTTTAAAAACACCTGGCTCTTAAAATACAAGGAGCAGTCAGTTGCTGTTCATGGGTTTGCTCAGATGGAGCAGCTCCCTGCCGTTATGAACACAGTGTTCTCCACCTGTCCCATAAAAACTGCAGCAAGAGTATTGCCTTCTGCAGAAGAACCACACACAGTATTTTTGGAGCAAGTGAAAGATTTTCACTCTGTTTCTCCGGGACATTCACAGTGCTTTTCTTTAAACAAGTGTGACTCAACCTCACTTTGTATCAGACCCTAACAACTGCATGATTTTTACAGTAGTACAGTGTTCAGTCTGCACTTATTTTACAACCTCAGCAAGATTTCCTTATCACTGATGAATTTCCCTCAGCAGTACGTTTTCACATTGACTTCTGCCACCCTCAGTTTGAACACTCTGGTGTACAACCTATGTACATATACTCTAATTGTATACGCAGAGTCCTTTCAAATTTCTCCACAGCAAATACAGTCCAGATGATTCCAAGGCCGGTGTACACAGTCCTGCTAAGAAGCAGGAGAAGAAAACCTAACCTCAAACTTTTCTGTGTTCTGCTAAATGCAAGCTGAGATGTTTCCTCTCCCTCTTTCAGGCATTGTTCACACACGATTCCTTTATTCATCCTGAATAGTATTGTACTCCTCAACTAGTCCTATTGACTTCAGTGGTACTCCAGACAGGGTAAAGGATTTGTCAGTGGGGTTCAAATTGCAAGGTCAGGGCCTCGGTTTGTAAAATCTTCCTTGCCTGGCATACCATTGTAAAGTACTGCGAACACTTACCATGCTCTGAGATGGATTGCCAGCATAACAGTATCCGTAGTGTCGGAAACATTCAGAGTGCTTTTCAACAGTGTGCCAGGCAAGGAAGATTTTCAACCTATGTCCCTCACCCTGCAATCCAATCCCCACAAATAAACCCTCACCCCCATACACAGTATCACTGAAGTCAACAGGGCTCTAAACAGATGCAGAATATTTCCTGAGTGACACAGATGGAAAGACCGTGGCTTTAAGGCACAAAGGGGCTGAAACTCGACAAAGCCAGTTCTGCCCCACGAGAGTGGTTTCTGGTTTCTAGAGCTAAAGGACTTCAGAGGCAAGCGAGCTGGTCACGAGAGGTTTGTAAGGGACAATAGACAGAAAATGGAAGGTTAAATGGTTGGTCTCCTCCAGAAATTATTGGCATTATTGCCCACAATGCTCAAACACTCACACATCTCCACTTTTTACTTCACTCCTTAAACTGAGCTCACAGACACCGCCCAGACCCGATCCTTCACCTGCTGTTCAGCAGTGCAATGCTGCTTACTGCACCCACCCTTTAAGCTCCAGAGCAGTGAGGAGCTTGTGCCCCTGTTACTTTAAGCATGTGAATCTGTGCCGTTGCCATTATTAAGTCTGCAGTTACGCACACGATTAAGCGCGTTGCTGGATGAGCGCTCTTTGTTTCTGGAAGGTGGAGGAGATGCGGGCCTGGAAATGCCAACCAGCACAGGCCCACCTCTCATTTGTCTCACTTTTATAACTTTGAAACTCTTCCTTCACTTTGGTAATAATGTAAAGTATCAACGAAAAATTGCAATGCATGCATTTCATTTGAGTTTTATTGCCTTAACAGACAGCATTAGATTACAAAAGAGGACATTTTTCTTCTCAGTTTTAGCTTATTCTTATGATTTATGATTAGATACAGCAAGAGTTCATAAACTTCCCTGACCTGCTGACAGTTTTTACAGGCTCCTTGATTTATTTCCATCTCAAACTTAACAGCTTTCATGTGACTGATATTCCTAGAGTCCTGGCATGGCTGCAGCACAGCCTGTGAGAGCTCCTCTAATCTCCACGTTACTAATTTAAATGAAGTCTTGGTCTGTTGTTTAAAAAAGACATTCGTCATCTCACGGAGGTTTACAGATCCTCTTGTAATGTAATGTCAGACACTTCTGAGATATGAGTTTTATAAAGCCTCCCGATATTGAGTGTTGTAAGACACATCAAGGTCACTTCAATATGCCAAAGAAAAAAAAAAAAACATTTGCAAAACAAGAGGAGAGGAATTCCTAAGAAACTGCATTGTACCGAGGACATTTAGAAATGATTTACACCATCTGCGAGTACATTTCAAAGATAAATCTGGTATTGGGGAGAAAAGGGAGGGAGGATAAATTTGAATCCAGAAAAATCCACAGACATCCAGCCAACAGCTATGAGTTCCTGATAAAAAACAACTCACAGAGCAATATTCTCACAGTCATAGAGGTTGCAGCATCAACAGTTTCCCAGCGTGCTCCGAAGCTACTGTGCTAACTAAGGCTGCTCTTTCAGCAAAGATGCAGCTGGCATTCTGTTTTCATTGTACACTTTCCAAACAACAACAACAAAAAAAGATACATTTTGTAATAACAAAGACCAAACTAGAGAGAGAAAAGGGAAAGAGAGTGAGAGCGAGATAAGAAAGCTAGGTGCCTCTCTAAGCTCATATACTGCCCAGCTGAAGTCAGAGAGATAACATTATTTTCATCGCAAGGACATTTAGAAACTGGCTAAAGTGACGTGACGGTGTATGAAGGTGGAAGGAACCTACCTGGAAAACATCAGGTAGGTTTTCTTTGATGCTGATGGGTACAGCAGAGAGAGAACAACACCCATAAATATTCGTGGAGCCTTGGAGGTTCTCCAGTGAATATGCTTAGGCATTTGAGGTCAACTGTGATCAAGCCTTAGTCTGACAGAAAATTGCTTTTGTAATATTTGTAGATCAGATAAGAAATGACAAGCAACACTAGGTTATGACACAGTGGAGATATAAATACAGGTTGCCCAGATCATATGATTGATTGAACCCTTTTATTTTTGCTGGAGAAATTTAGCAAGTGTTGCTGGCAACACACACAGAGCACTAAATAAACGTTACATACAGTAGCTTGTCAGGATTTATAAAAGAGCAATCGACATTTGCTTTACTGTCAAAACATCAGCCTACGAGTTTCCTCTCTTTGGAAGGAGAATCTGGGAAATAAAAGAACACTATACAGCGTAATACCTTCAAATCACTAATGCCATGGTTAAGGCTGAACCAGAAATGATAGCTGCTCTCATGCAATGAGCTCTGCACGTCCTCAAACAAAACAACATGCTTGCGAGTCTCATTGCAGCAAGCCACCAGCAGCAGTTGCTGTATAGCACAGATATAGAGACAAATGTGGATTTATCACAGAGCTTCCTATTCTTCAGTCCGAACACCGATACTTGTGCTGCAGATGATGTGGGGAAAGTGTCGCCAGGGCTGTACAGTGCCTGCAACTATATAGTAGCAGAGTGGATTATTAAGAACACGGTGAGACTCAATGCCTAATTTCAGAGTTGCACACATATAGGAATTTAAGTCAAAACATCTCATTCACAATTACACTGAAGAACCTGTAAGATTTCTTTCCACTGTCCAAGCAACATAAGAGTCATGTTGCACATGAAATAAAAACTCCCAGTGTTTATCTTTCTAGGATTACATGGTGTTTTCAACGTAAAAATCACATCCTCTGTTGAGCAAAGGTTCATTTTACAGACCAGATCAGCTGGATCGAAACAAAGACTGCAGTAAATTAGCTTTGTGGAACTATGCTGATTTTCCCTTGCTGGTCTATATCTCAAGAACCACCTGTCAGCCATTTGTGTAGGAGGAAAAGTTTGTGAATAGTATTTCCCTGGGAGGTGGGTATTATTCTACAATGAATAAAAAAGATCCCATGAGCTACCTCTTCCCACTCTGATAAGGACACAGAACATGTCTGCAAGGTCTGATCAATTGTCAGCAAAACTACCTCCCTACTGAATTTAAACACATTGCTTGTTCTTAATTAACATGTTGCTAAAGAAATAGCGGTAAACCCCCCTGAACCGAGCCTCTGGAGAACAAGGAGTTCAATGTATCTCTGGTGTCCATCAATAAGACTTGTAAACCCACTGAAGATGTATCTGCACAGACATCCCCTACCTCACTTCTTCCATCCGGGGTATCCATCCCCTTCTATGGAAAGATTTGAGACCACAGAATCAGTAGCATAGCCCACTACCTCTGTGTCAACCCCATTTTCTACATTTTTCATTCCTTCTTAGAGAAAAAGGAGACTTGACAATAACCTGGTACTTTATCAAGAAAACATGTTATTGCCTCTCCTTTAACTGTAGAAATATCAACAATCACAATCCTTGAGTTTTAGTAGAAGCTTTTCCTCTTGTTATTTCTACTAGCTCCAAGGTAAAAAAGGGTATATTTGAGCACATTCCAGACCAGACAGCGTTACAGCAACTCAAGACTAGACAAACTTTTCTTCCTTCTGAGTCATGTTATGAACAGCTTCTACATAGTTCAGTAAGGCCAAATACATCTATCTCAAGGCAGAGCATAACACCATTCAGCTTCTTCCTTTACTGGATGGAGTGTGCACGTGTCAATCTGTGTGCAATCTCCTCTGTCATGGTTAAGAATTGGTACCTGTCTCCCAGATTTCAAATCCTTCTAATGGGAAAGGTCAACAGATTGGTGGTAAGAGGTAAAGCATGAAAGAGAGCTGATAACATAACAAAAGAGGGAGAAGAGAGAAAAGAAATAATTTCAATACCATACACTAAATACCCAGATGTTAATGAAAAAAAAAACCCTCAATGGTTACTTGACAGGGTCTTACAGAAGGAAAGCTTGGGGGAAAAAAAAATCTCTCCATTGGGCCGCATTTTTCCTTTGTAACACAACTGTATCCTTTATATCAGCCTTTCATCTTCCCAACAGCTAACTCAGGGCATATTTACAATAAAAGTAGAAGTTGGACTTGTTACACTTTGTTGAGACTGCAGATTTCCAGTTAAAGGTGGTGGTATTCCTTCTGTCTGTACAGTTTTTACTTGGCTACCGAATGTAATCTAACTGACTCTTTAGAATAGCCTTAAAAAATCAGAAACACTGGTCTCCTCGAGAACCCACGAACGATGAAAGAGGAGAATTTTTGCTTTGTCTATGGTTTACTCAGTAAAAGGCAGGGAATGTGAGACTTCACTAGTTATATACTGATTGTACGACTATTCCCTAGAACAAGGGCAGTGTTGCTTCAGAGAACACTACTAGTAGCACAGGAAATTCATTTTAATATTTGACATCCATAATATTTAACACCATGGCTGGATTTTGTTCAAGGGAAAGGAATTTATCCATGCCAATTAAATAATTCATTGCATAGTTCAAAAGACCCTGATTAGAGTTACACCACAAACCACGCTGCTTTTCCTGCTTTAATTACGGATTTGTAGTTAAAGCACATGACGGGGTTTCAGGGCTGGGTTCCACTTCCCGCTCTCTGATGGGTTACTGGGGGCAATTTCCTTCATCTCAGCCTTCCTGGGCCACATCCTTTGCTGGCGTAAATCGGCAGAGATCCACCAGCTGGAAAGGCACTCTGCTGATTTACACCAGCTGGGAATTTGACCTCTTGACCAAGAAAAAAAGTGGGAATGGAAATACCTTCTCTGTGTCAGAAGAGTTACTTGTTGATTTTGGTTGAGGCATTTAAGAAGTTTAAGTCCTTTTAACACAAGAAACCACTATCTAATACTAAAGACAGGCATACAAACTGGGTGCAGCTGAGTATTTCAGAGCCTTTAGAATGACTACATTTTGTACGACATTTAACTGAGGAACAACCCACAGAAACACATTCCAGGAACAGGATACCAAGTTACACAGTAAAATTTTCTTTCCATTTTCTTCTTTATATTTGATTGAATATTTTCACTCTTTGAGCCCCACAGAAATAAAAATGTCTAGATCCGCTCTGAAAAAAACATCTTGCTGCTTTTGCTATGGCTGTTCCTATTCATCAAGTGTTTTAACTAACATAGGGAAAATGGCTATTTCTTACTGATGGGGCTATAGTACGAGTAACTGAACTTCAAAGATGCCGGGCCAGATTGGATAGCAAACATCAAAAGCTTTTGACTCGTGCTGAGTAAACTTTGTATTCTGACACACAAGTTCTTATCTGTTCTGTTCCAGACTTGAGAGAGAGAGGGGCTGAATCTAACCAAATCACATTGTTTTTCCTTACAGCTGCCAACTTGGAAAAATATCAGGGCACAAAGGAACCATTAAAAACAAAACAAAAAAAGACATGTTTTTGTTAGTTCCTAAGCAACACAATATTGCCAAGATGGTGGCTCCTATGAAAATTAGAAAATATTAGTTACACATCACACTGTTATTTATTTATACTGCTCTGTGAAGCTTTTTTTTTTCTCCCCCTTCTTCCAAACTGACAGATATTATGGAAAATCTGTTCTTTTGAGCAGGGTGTTTACACCACAACTGTTATGTATGTTTTGTCAGCAGCTTATTCCATTTGTTGATTCCTATTTCTACTTTAACAGTTTTTTTGCTAGTTACTGGGTTGGAAAAAAAAAAGCAGAGAATGAGGTGGGGGGGAGAGAGATAAAGAGGAAAGAAAGAAGGAGTAAAGAAAGAAATTTAAAACTTTACATCCATCAAAATGAATCCTGTTGTTGAGATTGCCAAAGCAATTTAAGAAAACTGGAAGTTCCATCCCATTACTATTAATTACACAAATTTAAGAATAACTTTTTAAAACCTCCACCTGCTTATTCACAGCACTCTAGGGCAGTGTGGGACACAGGAAATAAGTGTGTTTCAGTCCACCTTCATTATTCAGCCACACTGCATTTACCACACAGATCCTCCTACTCATGACAAAGCCTTGATTACATTGATGATGTTCCATGCTGGTGAAGGATTGAAATTACAGTAAGGTGACAAGGAAGTTTAATAGCTCGTGGGAAATGTAATTGCAACCTCTGCCTTGGAATCAAAGGGCCAGCCCTTACATTTTGTGGAGTTTTACTCAAGAATTCAGCCTCTGAACCTAGAAAGTCTGACTGCTTGCCTTGAAAGGCAGAAGTCACATCATGCATCACTCCAGCGTTTTGCTGGAAAGCTTTAAAACACAGTTGCAAATGAATAGATAGTAGAGTACCATTTCCATTCGCCACGGAGAACTTTGTTTCCAGAATAGTCTTTCCATTACAACTGAAAGATAACCTACCAGAGGTAGAAGAGAGAGGAGAAGAAACATAAGCTTCTCTTAATAAGAAATTTTAATTTCCCGATTAAAAGGTCGGTTCACAGACCTGAGACACTGCAGTCTGCCATACTGATCTCCCACCTTTGAAACAGGCTGAGGAGTAACTGCTCCAAGGACAAATTCCAACACAAACGCAGGAATCAGAGCACATATGAATGCAAACACATCCGAATATGTTTTAGCTGTACTTGTTGTACCTAGTTGGGTAGATGTAGAAAGAGGCCTTTAAGGAGCTAAAAGCACCAGTAGTGCACCCCAGTGACATACAACACAAGACCGTAGCTTTTTCAAGGAAGCCACTGCAGCCTACAGAGTCAGACCCCTTTCATGACACACTTCCAGGACTTGCCCGAAATCCTCCAGCAGCACTCACGGCGCAAGGTGAAGAACGGTTACTGTGTGGAGCTCAGTGACCCAGGAGGCAAACCAGAAAGGAACGATGCCACCCCTAAAGTCACCGTGGGAAGTGCCGCCTTTTGAACTAACATAACTGCTGTACTGAGAGCAGGGCCTTCTTTTGACCTTTCTTCTCATTCACCAGCATGACAGAAATTCTGTCTGCATCACAGTATGAGCAGCATCCCTTGGAATGGTCTTGTCTTCCAACGCTATAAGGCTCATTCAATAGAAATGCTTAAAAGCCTGGTTTTGAAAGTACATATGGCTGAGGAAGGACATAAGAGCAAACAGCTCATCCATAATCAGGGTTTGACATGAGGAGATGTGTCGCTGTATTTTTCAGCTGCTGTAAATTCACTTCCAATGCACTCCTGTCTTGTGCTTGATGTCCTGCAATAGACACACTTGGGATGATTGAATTAATTGAATGAAACCATATTAAGAATTCTAGATTCCATTCAGCTTTAGGGTAATCCTAGAACTCAGTGATAGACTGGAAGTTTAACAAACAGCGTGAATTGACCCCCCGTAAGGCTCTTAGACAGCTAGGATATGGTTTCCTGTGGACTTTCAAATGCTGCCCACAAAATTAATACAAACCTCTGTTTTCAACATCTAGTAGCTTGTTCCACAGAGGGCTCCTTTTGGCTTCAACACTGCTCAGGTATTTAGAAAGACCTGAGTTTGATTAACTGACCTAATCGATATTTTCTGTGTGATTTTTGGAAGCTGCTGCTCCTAGGCCTCTGCCCCCATCCATGTAAGAGGGGCAATAGCCTTCTGCTTTTCTTACTGGGGTATCATGAAAATTAATACAGGTAAGATCAGGAGATGAAATAATAATAGTACTAGAATAACACAAAGCATTTTAGACAAATTTTCATGTACAGCTACCCAGTAAGGGACCAATTTTAATCTCACTTCAGATTACAATTTTAAATCTGTCCCTTTTTGCATAGTGTTTTTCTTCCTTTATCAACTTTTGTGGAGGTGACTGGCAAGAAGCTAAACGCTAAATGCTGCATACGAAGGATGCAGATTTTTTCAAATAAAAGAACAATGCTTCAAGGACACTAAATCTGCCCTCCTTGTCCATAGTTATAATGGGCCCTATTGACACAAATCCACAAACTAAACAAAACCATTTCCAATAAGAGATTCAGCTCTCCCCTCTGCTGCGGGACCGCATGGAGAATCAGTGAAGAGGAACTGAGCTGGGTTCTCTTAAGCCTTCATGTCATGAAAGCTACCGCTGGATCTCCGTAGAGATGAGACTAATTGTCCCAGGAATTGTTCTGAGGCTCCTCAAGTCAACCTTTGCTTGTGCAAGACACACTCTGCTAACCACTCTGAATTTTACCAGTGGCATCAATTTTAGGCTATGCAGACATACTGTAGGAGTATGAGAAACACTTGCTTTAAGACAAAATTTGGAGGGCTATAAGATAACAACTATTAACCACATCTTGAACTTTCTTCTCACATCTGCTCCTTAACTAGTAAATTTGGAACAGATTTTGAGCCTTCACTGCTCTCGTGGCAAAAATAACTCACGTTTAATTGAATGATGAATTTGCAAGCACCCAAAATGACCTGAAATGAACAAACAATCATTTTTCCTGCAGAGTTTGCACAGGTATCTGCTTTATGGAGCTCTAAAGACTAAGGTAAAAATCATTGAGAGAGAATAAATATTTAACTTGTGCTGCAAGGGTTGAGTATGCTAACACATCTCTGCATTTCTGGATTTTTGTGGAACTCAAAGGAGAAGTGGCAAGAAACCACAAAGAAAACTGCTTTCACACTATGCTCAGATTAACAACAGGTAAGACAAGCCATGAATCACCCATTACATACCTATTTTATTGAACAGAGACATTCAAGACAAGATAAATCTGCACTTTTCAGTATATACTAAGCAAATGTCTCCAAGCACCCTCATAGAATCTCAGAATGGTTTGGGTTGGAAAGGACCTTAAAGATCATCTAATTCCAGCCCCCCTGCCATGGGCAGGGACACCTTCCACCAGACCAGGTTGCTCAAAGCCCCATTTAGCCTGGCAACCTGTTCCAGTGCCTCACCACCCTCATTGTGAAGAACTTCTTCCTTATATCTAGCCTAATTCTACCCTCTTCCAGTTTGAAGCCATTACCCCTTGTCCTATCACAGCACACCCTTGTAAAAAGTCCCTCTCCAGCTTTCTCATAGGTCCCCTTTAAGTACTGGAAGGTCACTATAAGGTTTCCCAGGAGCATGCCCTTCTCTAGGCTGAACAACCACAACTCTCTCAACCTGTCTTCATAGGAGAGGTGTTCCACCCCTCTGATCATCTTTGTGACTCTCCTCTGACCTTGCTCCAACAGGTCCATGTCTTTCTTATGTTGAGGGCCCCAGAGCTGAATGCAGTACTCCAGGCGGGATCTTACGAGAGCAGAATAGAGAGGGAAAATCACCTCCCTTGATCTGCTGGCCACGCTTCTTTTGATGCAGCCCAGGATGCAATTGGAGGTTGGTGGAATGCATTGATGATAACTTCCTTCTCCAAGCGACAGAGGAGCCAACAAGGACAGGTGCTATGCTGTACCTTGTTCTCACCAACAAGGAGAGGCTGGTGATACAACCATGAGCCCCATATTGCAGATGAGGAATGAGATCATCCAAGAACAGCCACACCAAGCAACATAGCAAAGGGATTTATGGCAGAGACATGATTTAAAACAAGTTCCCTGATCCCCAGTCTGTCCATGAAACCCAACTTGGAAGTTTATCTGAACTGAATCAGTGGGGTTTTTTCCGATTTTTCTCACTGTGTGTATCTCAATTTGGGACAAAATAAAATAATAAGAAACCAGGAATAAGATAACTCAAATTTCTTAACAGCAAGGGGATGGGCACCTGCTATTTGGGTTGGGCACTCCCATGCTGTTGACATGATATGTCACACTGCCCTCTTCTGTAAGGGCTTTGGGAGAGAACTATCACTTAAACCAGCTCTGACCTACAGCCATTATACATTGTTCTCTCACTTGATGGTCTGGCAGTACACCACAAACACAGCCTCAGCCCTTGCAGCGCACCACTGAGCCAGGTGAGGTTCCTGTATTTTTCGAAGAAGCAACAGGATCCCTGCTTGTCCTAGACTCCTCGAATGAGCAGGGCCATCAAGCAAGTGAGTTCTCACCTGACTAGGGCTCAGGGTCTCTTTGGAAAGGACATCTGCCTCAAATCTGGTTTACATGTTTTTTCCCCCTGTGCTGACCGCAGCCCAAGAACAACTGGGTGAGCAGGTGGTGCTCGGTGAACGGGTGTGTGTGAAAGAGGAGGCACACAGGCACTGGCATGTGCAGATGTGGCATCTCTTGTGAACCCTCGGTACTGTTTCATTACCTGAATTCTGTTAATTGACAAACATCTGCCAGCTCCTGCACTCTGTCAGAATATACCACTGATGTTCCCTTTGTAGTGCCTTTCATAACATATGTAAACAGGTGGAAGAAAAATCTTGCTGTTATCATCTTTCAATTTTATGAGTAGCTGGGACTGTTTAAACTACGGATTAACTTTTACAGGCCCATCTCTCTCTCTCCAACCACCCCCACCACCACCACTCTGCAATGTTTGAATAGCCAATTTTCCTATGTAGGTGTGTCAGATAAAGAACATTTTAGTAGCTGTTTAAGAGAGGGAGTCGTGTTTCACTGAAACTAAAATCGCAACACTCATTTCATGTCCTCTTAACGTGCTTTGTCACATCTCTTCCCAGCAGTCTTGGAGGAGTTTATACTCTTTGGGCCAAGATCCCAGTAATATGATAAGTCTCCTGTGTGCTACCACAACTGCAATGTTGGGGGCAGTGTCTTTCAGTAAACTCAAGAAAATTAGTCTTTTCTTGCTTTTTCTGTGTCAATACATTTTCCAAAGCTACACTTCCTATGCCATCCTGGACTCGGCAGCAGACAGCAACTGGATTCAGGAGCTGGATTCTGAAACTGAATTCAGGAATGCACGGATTGGGATCTAAGGCAGAATGGACAGAGTCCTCCTCAGACAACAGCCATTGAAGAAGAGAGCTTGACCCTTGTTAACTCTCACCTTTATACCAATTATGATGTATGTGGGATGGAACACCTTGTTGGTCAGGGTAGGGTCACCTGTCCTGTCCGCTCCTGCCCACAGGGGCAGCCTCTGACTTACTGCACCCCCAAGATTAATGCACCAACAAGATTAACAGTGACCTTGGTCTCCACAGGAGCAGGTATAAGCCAGAGCCTTTCTGCATCCCAACCCCTGGTAGTGACTGTGAACATCAAGAGTTATCACGGCTAGAAGCAGACACTGTCTGCAAAAATATGCCGTTAACTTCAGAAAATGCTGTCACTGAGAAGAGACTGAGCTGAAAAGAAGAATCACTGAGCAGAATTAGTCCCGTTCTAACTCAGACCAGGACACATATAACTCCAATTCTCTGAACAAAGCAGAGCGCCCAAATGTGACTTACAGCCCAGGGTTTCTTTCTACCACACCCAATAGTGACATACCTGGGAACGGTGAAGGGTGTCTGCAACAGTGATTGCTCCATCTGAGTGGTGGTGTGTGAACACTGCATGTACAGGTCTGCAAGCTGGATTGCATAACCAAGCGAAGCAGAGATCAGGTGCAACCTGCGTGTGCTGCTTCTGCAGCCGCAGAGCTCACATAATGTTTTATGAAGATATATTATTCCCCCGCCCCAGCTGACTAAGATGCTTTTGCTTAGATCCTGCCTGAAAATGAGTTGTCGTTGAAAAAAAGTGGAAAGAAATATCATACTTTCCCTGACCTCCATACTCTTGACTGCCTGTATTTGTGTTGCATTATAATCATTCAAATTATCTTCCTTTTAAGATTGCCTGAAGAACTAAGTGCAAAGACATATCACAGCTATTCTGTTTAAGAGATCTTCTGCAGTTGTCTTCTCTCACACTTCTGTACACAACAAGCAGAGCATGTACTTTCAGGCTTTTGCTTTATGTGATGGAAAGCAGCAACATGAAATAAGAGTACAATACACACAGTTCAAAGCATTCAAGTGACTCAAAGTCTTAGTCCCCTGCTTCTTTTCACACATAGTCTTTCCCCTTTAAATCCCTCTCTCTCCCTCAGAACATTATTTCACCTTAAACCACAACCTTTGCTTTCTGGTTCTGAACAACTCCTACCTCCACAATCCCTTTGTGCAACCAACTCTTCCCCTCAGCACTGAGAGGAGCCTTAGAATCTACCAGCCCCATCTGTGCTTGCTAACCTCTTTTTTTTTTTTTTTTTTTTTCCCCCATTATTCAGCTCTTCAGCTCCAGTCAGTCCTGCCGTTTCCATGATCAGTTCCCAAGAAGACCTCAGATGAGGTACCAGGAGAGACATACGCTATTCTTTCCTGGTCACATCATAATAAGTTTCATGTACTCTCCCAGGCTTTGAAGGTTCAAAGCATTTTCTATTACTCATTAAAAGTGAAGTCAGCGGCTGATGTGGTTGAGCAAGGTTTGGGTAAAGAACCTAGGTGTGCTGGAGGAAGACAGAAGGAAGTGCTCGAACAAACATTTCCTAGTTCAGAAAAAGATATAGCTGGTCCCGCTGAAAATACAGAGGCAAATTTCATTTTCCCCATAAATTTCCTGCAACCTATTTTCTTTTTTAATTCAAGATATTTACAGTGTCTGCTCTGTGCTTGGATTAACAAAGTTAAACTATCAACACAAGCACTTGTGAAGAAGTCAGTCCACAGATACTACAGAGAGATGGCTTTTCTACATCAACCTTTTCTAAAGTGCTTGCAGCCACATAGAACATCTGAAGTGTTTGAACTTGTGCAATTAGAACAAGTTGTCAGGGACACAAAAAGCTTTTCAGAAGCGCACAGAAGCTGCCCGTGTGTTATCTACCAGTGTCATACACCTTCAGCCTACGAATCATCAGAGCCTAGGCAGCAGGGTATGAAATAAAAATCTTCTACGCCATCCATATTTCGGCAAGCTGCGATTTTTTTCTCTAATAAACCCTCTTCCCTGCAGCTTTTCCTTCTGTCTCTAAGTTCCTTTTTTGCTCTCTGCCCTCTGTACTTTTTCTATTTTTCCCCCATTTCTTTGTCTTGTCCCTCCACTCCACTCATTTCTTTTCCCCTTTCTTTCTCTGCTCCTCACCAGTGTCTATTCTCTCCGTATCCCAGTTCCTCCTCAGCTCCAGTTGATTCGCTTTTCCTTTCTTGCCTCTTCCCTATTCTTCTCTCCCTCCTTTCCTCTTTGACCTGAATTGGATCGCTGCACGTCTCTGACAAAGTCAAGACACCCTTTACTGCCAGACTCATTCCAGGACACAAACCACTTTCCTATCACAGAAACCACCCATTCTTCCAAAATTTATAATTAGATTTTTTAAGGAAAAGTACAAGACAAGAAGTTCTCCTGAATAAACACTCTCAAAGATTCTTGCTTGGATCTAGAGCTTTGGTCCCATGCCCTGTGAAAACTGGGTCCCGTTGTGAGAGTCTAATGAATTTTCCCAGATTTTGGCAAAGGTTGAGGGCTGGCAAAGCCTTGTGGATGGCAGACTTCCGGTTCTCGATTTCGAACATTGGCTTTGGTCTGAATCGGAACAAAATGTCCAAATTTTGAAACGATACATAAAAAGCCTCCTTTTGTCCAGACTAAACAACCCCAGTTCCCTCAGCCGCTCCTCACAGGACTTGCTTTCCAGACTGTTCACCAGCTTTGTTGTCCTTCTCTGGACACACTCCAGCCCCATAATGTCCTTCTTGGAGTGAGGGCCCCAAAACTGGACACAGTATTCAAGAAGTGGCCTCACCAGTCCTGAGTACAGGGGGACAATCACCTCCCTAGTCCCACTGGCCACACTATTGCTGATACAAGCCAGGATGTCATTCTTCTTGTTCACCTGGGCGCACTGCTGGTTCTCATTCAGCCACTGTCGACCAACACCACCTTTTCCACTGGGCAGTTTCCAGCCACTCTTCCCCAAGCCTGTAGCATTGGCAGGGGATTGTCATGACCCACGTGTAGAACCAGGCACCTGGCCTTCTTAAATCTCATACCATTGGCCTTGGCCCATCAATCCAGCCTGTCCAGATCCCTCTGTAGAGCCTCCTGACCTTCAAGCAGATTGACACACCCACCCAGCTTAGTGTCATCTGCCTGCTTGAAACTTGGGGATGTGATCTGGGACAGTGTGCTCAACTCAGCAGTGATTCTTCATAAGGGACAGCTGATAGGACCAAGCTACTACATGGACATCTGAGGTAAACATTTGGTTTCAGACTGACTGAATCTAGAAGGCCCATCAAGAAAACACAATTATGGCATGCCCTTTTCCACAGCCAGGGACATGTATTCCCACACATCCCTGTCTAAGCAGCAGAGGACTGTATGAATTTACATATCAACCACTGACCACAATGGACAGAACAGGTAGGGCATCTGCACATCCTTCTGAAGTGGAGCTTGGAACTCGGACTTCTGCAAAGGTCTGTCATAAGTTGACCTGTCTATAGGGGGTCACATGGACATAAAATTAGGGGCAGGCTGATGCTAATACTGGTTCAGCTAGTCAAAATCATGTACAAATACATGTATGTGTCCAGTAGGACTGTTCATTATATCCAGTTGAAGAGAACAGGGCTGCTTAGACTCCCAAAACCACTTCCCAAACTTCTCCCTGTTACAGGACTCTTCCTTCTCCCACAGCCCAGCTCTCAATGGCTCTGCTAATTTTCTGAGTTTTGAAATGTACTCTGAGGGTCCATTAGACTAAATTTTTACAGACCAAGGAAAAGAAGCAGTAGAGATACTTCAACAGACATCTCTGAAAGGATCCACTGAAAAATGGCTGGAAAGCAAATACAGGTAGGAGCGGAAAAAGATGGAAGCTGATAGAGTCAAGACAGAGATGATCAGGAGAGTGAATGTGGAGGGAGTGCAGAAAGATCTGGTTCACAGGAAAAGTCATGGAAATGTGGTCCTTACTAACTGAGCAAATCTGTCAAAAGGGCTGGCTACAAATCCTGGCCAGGCCTTAGATTGTGGCCAACTTACTCCTGCAAACCTCCTCATGTACCCACAAGATGAAATTCCACTGCTGAGTCAAAAGCAGTTCATAGACTTTCACAGGTAGATATTTAGGTGAATGGGACACATTCACTCAAGTTGGACGTTTTGCAGAGACTGCAAGGGAGGGCTGCCTGCCCTTGATCTAATCCACGTCACTGGCAGAAGAAAACAGCTCAGAAAGCACCAGAGACTCAAGAAGCTTGGTGACTTTGAAATACATCAGGCTCACAATATCTTGCAAAGGAGGATATTTCTCAATTTACAGATTATGAAACAGAGGCGCCGAGGGACCAAGTGTCTTGACTAAAGCTGAGTGAGCAAAAACAGGGAGTGAAGTGGCCCTCTCTAGGCAGCCAGAGGGAACTAGCTTGAATATAGATATAGTAAATGCTGTTGAGGGAGGAGATGCCACCATTTGAAAAGGTTTTTCCTTCATTTGCATAATAATAAATACACGTATAAGTGGCATTAACTAGCAGGGGTTTTTTTTTTATCTGTTTGTTTTAATTATTTCAGACTGTAGTGTTTGTAAATGTGATCGACACTAAACCTTTATTTAGACTGTGCTTTGAATAAATGTATCGACATTAAAATTAGTCACCATAACCTGTAAATCACAGGATGGGTTTGGTTATGAATGTTACAAGTGCTATATTAAACTTTCAAACAGAATTAATTTCTTGCTCTAGAAGACCTTGAGAAGTTGTGTATCTATAACGCAGAATGAGATATGCAACTTGGAACAGGTTTTTTTGCAGTAGCTTTAATTTCTGAGAACTGGATTTCCTTATTGCAGTCAGTTTAAGGACATGCTGGGAGACAGAAGACGACAAGTTAAATTCCCAATACTGGATATGTGAAATCCTTCACAGAAAGGCAGAGTTTCAGTAGTACAACTGAAAATTTGGCATCTCACTCCTTTGAACTGTCACGGGGAGTTGGATGCCTTTTTTGTTTTTGAGCATCTAAAATAAGCCTATATGTAATTATGTATTTTTATGGAAAGGACAGAGCTTGATTTCTAAATACCTGCTAACTTGTACAGTCTCTCCAATCCACAGGATATCAATTATTCCAGGAGTTCAGTTTACTACTGTTTTCTTCTGTGATTCTACCTCTGATCGAAACCAAAAATCAAGATGGTGTTCTCTTGGGCTCATAGATTTCTATATTGATCTTGCCTTTGTTATACCTCAATGGCTTATTTGTTAGACAGGAAAGATATGACTAGGCATATATGAGTGTAGAATACAGGAAGATTCACTGAGATTGATGCATAAGCGAAGGACAAGCGCTTTAACAAACCTAGCTGTCCAAAAGTCAGGGCTGATGTTAACCAAGAAGCACATTGCTGAGATTCCATCAGAATGTTCTTTTATTTATTTAACTTTCCCATTTTCATTTTTTATTTGGCTAAGATAATTACCTGTGATAAGCTCTCTCTGTGTAGGTTGGAAGCATGCAGAAAGCCAGCCTTTAGACTGGAATATTTACGCTAAGCCTAAGCATTAATGATGTGTAATGGCCAGACCATATTTGCATATTGAAATGATCTCAATTAAAATCCTTTATCAGATGACTTCAAAGAGAGAACCTCTCAAACTGCAATTTTTTTTCCCATGGAACACAGCCTATTAGGGATGTAATGTGTTTATCTGCATTTCTAAAGACAATCATTTTAGTGTTGATTTCATAAGTAATAAAAGATATATTTCTTTCCTTAGGCTCCTTACCACAAAATTCTTTTATCTTTCTTTATAATGCACTTACTGAGCCCTGAAGTTCTTTGAAAGACAAAACCATAAAACAGTCCATAGAACTTGAACTAAATAATGCTTTGCCCTTCGATATTGTTTCTCATCCTGAAAATTTAAGTACATTACAAAGATTTACAACATCTAAAAGGGATAAGAGAATTATGGGGTTCTCTTCACCCACCATTGGAAAAGAATCATCTCTCAGGAGGTACACAAAAACTTTTTATGGCATTGAGGAACAGAATGCAAGTGAAGAGTCTTGGCAAGAAGCGATGAAGTAACCTATGTAAAGAGAGTAAACTGCTAAAAAAAAAGGAAAAAGATAATTCACTGACTTATTTTTCTATTTCTTGGTAGATTTTCATTCATTGAAAAACAATCTCAGGCCATAAGCAAATTTTCAGAAAATGCATTTTAAAATCTTAAGTTTTAAAAGGCTTTATGTACTTTTAAAAGGGAGGATTCTGATAATTTCTCTAAGGAATTTCAGTTATTTTCACATTTAAAAAGGTCAGACCTTAGCTGGAAAACACAGCATTTTATTTGCTAACAGAAAGGCCCAGAGGTAATGAATGAATAAACAGGGGAACAATATGCTATCTAACATATTAGAGTCAAAGTTAACCTGTACTAACCATTGGAAGACTGGGTTCTGATAACAGAGATTATTTTCTGTCTTGTGGCGGGGATCTGTCACTGGAAACCTGTGTGGCAAGTATTTTCTTGATTTTTGGTTCTTTACCGTTTTTTAAAGCCACATGAGTCATAACCAGCTGGTGCTGGACAAGAACCGTGCACTCATAAACATAAGTTCCAAAGACACAAAATCTCAGCACAAAGATTCATCGTCCAGAATTTCTGAAGGGAACTAGTGCCACCTGCAATGCTGACATCCAGCAAGAGGGAAGGGATGCTGCAGAACAGCGATTTGAGTGACCTACCACCACTGCAAGTGAAAAATAGCCAAAGAGGAGCTTGATTTCCTCAAATCTAATACATTTTCTCACGCTGTAAAGAGTGACAATCCTGGAGTCATCTGAGGGAGAAACTCCCTCAAATTGTCTCACATATATCATAAGACACAGTGTACACATGGAAGCAGCTGTCACATATCAGCTGCTCTGGGGTAATCACCAGTGTATATTCTCACAGTAGTGGTGAGGACGCTTCCTCATCTTTCAATTCAGAGTAAACTACCCTCGCATTTATGACAGGGTAAGAGTATAGAGAGCCTAGTTACCACACAGCCACTGATTTACAATAGCTTGATCCCTTGTGTATGTACTTTTGCGCCTCAGCAAATACAAAGTAAGTTGAATTAGCTCACCTTGAACTTAAAACATTTTCATTATTTGAAACCATTTGTTATCTCTTATGCCAAGGGTCTTTCACTAAACAAGAAAATGAAAGCTATTAAAGCAAATCATTTGTTGTTGCAAGAAAGTGTAGGCAAGGGTTTGTTTTTATGTAAGTTGAGAGAGGAGGAATTGTAAGGAAAAAAAAAGAAAAATGTTAGTTTTAAAATACAAAGTCTTAGATGCTGCCCTGTAGTGTGGTTAGGGCACTATAGTCTTCAGCTAGTGTTTTGACTGTGAGATTTGAGTCTAACAGAAAATCAAAGACGACAATATAACTGAATCAGGTCAAAAATACTGGATGAGATTTATTATAAATTCCCTCTCCAGGATTTATCGGAGCAGCTTAGATTTACCCATAGAAAAGGGTAAACATGATCAACTTCGAAGAGTCTATAGACTGAATAGTATTTATCCAAGGAATGTATTTTAATACTAAATTGCATAAATATACTCTATACTCCAGTAAATTTAGTACTGTTGTTATCTGGTATTAGTGGGAAGTATCAGTACCTAGCATTTAGTACCAGTAGTGTCTAGTATCAGTACTAAATACTAATGGTACTGAACAGTAGTGAGAGTACTAAATATTTGTCCTAACTGTAGTAATATTTATCTGTTACACCACTGAACACCCCAATCAAGAGTAGCCTGCAAACATTCATCATCAGAATCCTGCTGCTGAAACACACAGACACCAGCAGCAGTGAATTGAGGGGCTGAGTACAACGTGGCCCGTATTTTCTGACACACATTTCATAGCATTTCCAGCATGCTCTTCAGAACTATGTATTTTTATAATGGAAGGCTGGTTACCTGTATTAGTATTGGAGTAGCAAAAAATCTCTGTCAGCTGAGGCAGAACACCAAGTTACCACCCATATTTTGGCAGGTGCAACGATCCCCTTGGGAAATAAGAACAGTAAGTAAGGCTACTGAAGGAAGAAATTCAAAGGTATCTGCAGCAGAAAAACAACATCCCATTTAGCTTAACATTTCTCATTTTATTTGGAAGCCCAAAACATGTTACCATCATTCATGCTTTGCTATAATTGGACAGAGTGATTAGAACCCCTTTTTATATTAAATGCACATTTTCCTTTCAATAATATCCATGTTAAAAGAGAAGACTATTCAGCCAGTCATCCGGGTTGGAGCAATGATCTATTTTACCCCTTGTTTTAAAGCTTTTTTTCTAATCTGAGATTTTGTCATGAAACATGAAGACTGACAATATACACTGGCTTAGAAAGGAGAAGAAACAGAAGATAAGCTCTTCAGAAACGTAGGGGATCCTATAAGGAGAAGAATAGGTTACTGCCACATAAGCTTTCTGAAAGTTTATCATTCAAAACCAGAGGTCACAAGGACTGACATTGACAAGGGAACCCCTGCAAAAAGCACTAGGGGGAATTTAGACAGAACATCCTTCTGCAAAGGACTGTCACTGCACAGAATTAAATGGTCTTTGCTGAAGTAGATGGATACTTTGCTGAATAGGTGTAAGCTGTTCAAGAGGCAGCTGAACATGTTTGGAGCAGGGAATGAATGTGGCCATGCGGTCAGAAGAGAGATAATTGTGCATAAGATGGTGAGCTACCACACCTGATGATTTGTATTTTCTGTTGCCAGCGGCAAGGTTTTGATGGACCGTGTGCTTTTCTCTGGGCTATTATTACTTGTAAGTCTCTAAAACGTGCCCCCTGCTATCACAGCAGCCACAGCAATAACATGAAAGTTAATAATATTATTTATCTTGTAACCATCACTCACATTTACTGGTCAATCACTTCTTTTTCCCTTCCTACTATGCCTCCCTCCTATTTGCATCTGAAGGTTAAAATCTCAACAAAAGCTATTTAGCGTACAGGTCTTTCAGCTCACACTGTCCCACTACTGCTCTGTTGCCACATGCACAGTGTATAAACACATACACAGACACACATGTGCTCGGACACTGTCTTGAGATCTTTCTCTTCTTATATCCCCTACCTAACCAAAACTAGGTTTGAAATCACCGTGCAAGACAGGGCCATGAGTGTCTCCCTGTTTTGCCTCTAAAGGGACATGCTTTTCAGACTCCTACTCAACCAACAGTTGGCTGACCAATGAAAATCAAAGCCACGACCTCCCTTAAGCCACCTTTGCCCCAGCTGCATCTAAACTGGGTTGTTCCTAACATCTCCCAAGGGAGTCACAGTGATTTGGAAAAGGAATTTAACTGAGAGAAACAATGAAGTCCATCCCAGCCTGAGAAACTGGCCCATCACAACTCTCACATGTGCCTAATGTTTCCTTCATCCTCCAGGGACAGGAAGGAATGGCTGAATGCAATCAGAGAAGAGACACCAGTGAGTCCCACAGGTAGACTAACAGTATGGCGGTGCTGAATCACTCCATGTTCAATACAGGGAGCATATGTGCGATACCTATTTGTCAAAAAAATAGGAGACACAGAGAAAGTCAGCAACTTTTTCAATTATATAAACTATATGAAACAGGCAACTGACTTCAAACAGAACCCAGAAAAGGTCACTACCAGGTTTTGTATTTTATATAGAAAATAATCCCTCTTCTTAAATGGTCTGTTTGCCTTTACATTACTACCCTTTATTACCAACGAAAACCATCTTTACCAGAGCCAGACAGAGTCCTTCACATGGAGCTGATGCAGCCAGGCAGACAAAGGATGGAAGGGGAGCACAGAGGTGAAGGCGCACATCCATGTCCACCTGAGCTCAGCACCAAGGCACAACAACAATCATCCCAGCTAGAATAAGGCCCTTCCCATGTCACACCATTCAGGAAACAAACCCCACAGTTTCATTTCAGCCAATGCAGCAACATCAGTAGTTACCCGAAAAGAAGATAACTGCCTTCCATCTGATTTTGATATAAAGTCTGCTGGGTAGATCATCTACATTTCATGCTGGGTCTAGATGCACCTTGTGTACCTTAGACACTCGCTGAGGGCGTCAGCCACCCTGGGCTCCCTCCTGCCAACGTCTCCACAGGTACAGAGACAGGAACCTCTAGTGAGCAATTTAAGCTATGTAAAATTGGAATTACTCCCCAAGATGACTACTGCCCTTCACTGACTATGGAGGAAAACCAGGCATCTGTCCCCTTACTGGATGCAGTTAAGTACCTTGTCTTAGACAGGATGCACCTGGGCCTATCTATATATCTATATATCTGACTGGATAAAACACTAAATGGATTAAGGTGCTTTGCTTGCGACAGCATAGGATAGGCTAGGAAAAAAAGCCATAAATGCATTGTCACACACTAATAGTACCAAATTCTACTGCGGCCTCCTTCTAACAGCCATTAAGTGCTTTACAGAACCTCAAGCTTTGTCTACCCAGCAGAAGTACCTCAACTAGGAACCACTTTGGCCCACTTAGTGCACTTGTAAGACATCTTCTAACCATGAACACAAGTGTGAAACACTTCACTCTTCTTTTCCCTTAACACCTCAACCTCAGTTTGCATTGAGGGTTCATATCCCTGCACTAACCCCCCTTTAAAATCCCACTTCAAACACGCTTTTGTCCTGAAGAGTTTACAGTCTCCCTAGGCAAGGAAAGATAATCATTGCTTATGCTCTGCAGAAGGGGAACTGAGGCCCAGGAAGTATTTATCATACTGTTCACACTCAGTACTAAGAGTTGTTTCTCCACTAAAGCACAGAACAAGATCCCATAACTTAAATGGAGACAGAGCAAGGCAATTGAGGCATGGGATTTTTGCTTTTGGCAAGAATGATGGCAACTAAGACTGTCCAGGAGCTACACAGAGCCCACTGCTGAATTTTATCCGGTGCCTGGGAACGATGGCCAGGCAGCAGGACAACAACATTGGGGCTGTTGCTGGTGTGTGCTTAGAGTAAGAAGGTGTCAGCCTAAACCCTTAGGACTTACTAAGTTATATCCAGAACCATGCAGCTCAGGTGGTTCTTTTAACTAACCCCTGAACCAACTACACATAAAAGTAACTGTCAAATACACAAAAAAATTACCTTTTGCAGTCTAATCAAGGTCCCACTGGTAGTCTCTGTTCATCAGGAAATAAACCATACCTCCCGAGTCTCAGTTTAGTGCTCCTTCCCTAACTGTATTTACCAAAATCTCCATACATTTCTAAGTGTGTTTATACTTTACAGAAGAGTACAGCCTCTGGGCTCCATGAATATACCAAGGATCTTCGGAAGTATTATTTGAAGATCCCAGTTGTAAAGACAACAACAGACACACAACAAAACTGCAGTGGTTCAAATTATAATTTTGCATGACCAGCATAGCTGTGCTACATTCTCCAATCTCAGTGCTGCAGAAAAGAGAGTTTCTGCACTGAAATCCAGGCCTAAGATCCTGCATGCCTCTGAAAAGTATCCCAGTGTTTCTAATGCTGTAGATGGGAAGACTGAGGGGTGATGATATGAAGTGAGTTGTACGATGTCAGACTGACTTTGCTTCTGAGCAATAATATCTAGGGACCTGAATCTGACAACATTTACATGAGTGAAAGAAAAAGTCTGTAGCCAAGCATCAAGGAATAATAACAGCATCAAGTTCAATTCTCTTAGAGCTGGAACCATATAGGTACCTCCACTAGCCCTTCAGACTGCGGAACCTAAGCTTAGACTGCCTCTTCCCTATGTAGAACATCTGTTCTAAGTGTACATGGAGTCCCTCACAGACATGACAAGGAATTTTCTCCTACAGACACATTTAACACATTAAATTGGAGCAATGCTGATTAACAGCAGGACTGCAAAGATGCCTACGACTTCACCCAACTGAACAGACAAGGATTTTTTCAGAACAGGCAACTGAAGCCTCTTCCCCATTTAAGGAACAACTCATTAAAGACACACCCTTTCCCAACACGCAGAACCTATCTACCTTTCACTGCTGGCTTAGTAGCATTTATACAAACAGGCAACATGATAGGGAGGCAGGGTGGGTGGTGGTGTCAGGGACGGAGCAGGGAAGGACCTACCACACAGGGAAGATCAGTTGGGATAGGAAAGACAGGAAATCCAATATTGAGGAAATAAATGAACTGTAAAAAGACCTGTTATATCAGTATTTTGAATAGAAGAGTTCCTTCTGCCATTTAAGGAAGGTTCTCTGGAGCAGTGGGAACTATATTCTTCCTTAAGAACCTCGTGCAGAAAGAAACTTCCCATAAGAGTCCAGTGGTTTTCCCCATGAGAAGATAAGGGCTCTTCAATTCTACCTTACTGAAAGAAAAATAGCTGTTGTCAATCCTTTAACCCTCCAGTAATTAGTTAAAATACAGGAATTCACCTTCAGTAATGTATTGTTCTTCTTTAGGCAAATTTACTTCCCTCTTCCACTCTTCCTCTGAAACCAAGTTTCACTACATTCCAAACTCATTCGGCAACTAAGAAAATTCCAGCCAGTGCCAGCTTTAAAGGCTGATTCTGAAAGACTTTAAGCAGTCTTACAGCAGCCACAGAACACAAGGTCTTCCTTTTTAAAAAAAAAATAAAATAAAAAAAAAAATAAAAAAAAAAATCCCCTTTCCCTTCACCTGTGTGTGCTTATTAGAGCTCTGGAGACTTAAATGAAAGTATTGCTGCACCTGCAGCTTGTCAGAGAAACACACCCTTCTTCACACTGCTAGCAAAACCAGGCCAACAACAAAAAAGGAGGAAAATGTCCACTTGAAAACAATGAGGCTACAGGTGTGAGGGAGGTCATAATCCAAAGACAGTGCGGTTCACGAGTGAAAATGGGCACAGAACTCAGTCTGAGCTCTTTATGGCGATGGTAGATGAGGGCTGGATTTAAATTCCCAAGCAGAATTTTGCAAATCTAAGGTCTGACAAAACCCCAAATCCAGTGTCTTTTTATTTATGAACTAAGTAAATTTGCTCTGGAAAGCATAAAGATACAAACATAGAGGGCTGCAGTTCCATTTTCAGGAGAACGGCCCATGAAGTATATTAAAGAACCTTCCGGGTTTTTTTCTGTGTTCAGATATCATTAATGCTCCTTTGTTTTATTAGCATGAAGGGATATTCCCAGGATGTACAACGGACTAGGATACCATCACTTCCATATCACCTTTATCTGGAAATGCTTTTTTTTTTTTTTTTTTCTGAATGCTGTCCTACAGATAGGAGAGATTAGAACCACAATAGGATGTTCTTTAAACCCTGCAAGCCTTTTTCTTTTTTTTCCTAAATACGCCATTACTTCCAAATGCTATGGCCTTCTTTGAAAAGACATTTACACTAGAAAGCTAAGAGTACTTTACAGCACCCTGCAAATTTCCATAAATAACAATTGGCCATGAGAGTTTCTTTTCACCTATTCCATAGAGGGGGACTTCCAGAGAAGAGCCAGAAAAGCTGGAGATCACTTTAAAATGCTTCTCTCTGTCATTTCCAATACCCCGCCTAATTCAGCTAGGCCAAAATCTCACTTGAAGTGAGCTGAAGTAGAAGCTTTTTGTGTGTGTATGGAACCGTATCCAGCTGGGAGAGCAGTTAAATGCTTGCCCATCCCCTTAACTCTGGGCATGTAAATTCAAGAAGAAGAGAGCTGTTTTGACGTTCTTGGCTGGAAATCACTCTCCACACCTATACTTTAATGCATCTACTGTACATGGTAGTTTGGCTGCTTTCTCTCACTACCATCTGTTCTGATGGCACAGTGCCTGCTCACAAGTTGAATGATATATAGGTGCCAGGCAACAATGCGTTTTGATGGGCAGGCTGCACAACACTGCAATTGTCATCTCTTGTGCATGAAGGCCACGCTCTGTGCCAGCAATGAAGCATTGGCACTTCGTACCTCCAAACACTTGTTCACACCTGTTGACACTTACGTGCCAAAAAAGGAAGACTTGAACAAGGGAGTTTGCAGGCTTGCAGAACTCCCTGCTAGGAATGAGCATGACCTGGAAGTATATTCAGCTCCTGGCTCAATCATCATTCCCGCCTCAGGAAGACATTGGATTCACTGCCTGGAACACTTTTGTAGGTATTCACCTTAGTATTTTCCTAGATCTGTATGTCTGAAGGGAAGAAGAAACTCTCTGCTCACTGAGACGAAAACTGACTGGATCAGGCAAGTCTTTTCTCTTCCACGGTTCCATCCAGACACTGAAGTGAAAGTCTGTGCAAACCTTGTCATCTTCTCATGTCCCAGCTAAGGGCCCAATTTTAACATTAATTTCACAAGGTATTCCACAAGCACACCCAATCTTGCCACAGGTCCATGCCAGCATCACTTCCCCTTTCCACATTTCCATAGTCAGGTGGATCTCAACCCCAAACCTCGCCTATAGACTCTGTGTTTGAATTTCAGAGTTCAGATCAGTCCCTCTCCTCCAGTAAGTTTGAACCACATGTACCTATAATTCAGTTCCATGACTAAAGCTTATTCTTGTAGCTCTAAAGTAGCAACAATTTATACTGATGGAAAAGAATGTCAAGAAATGAAGCTAATGTAAAACACCAGAGATGAGTTTAACGTGCTTTAAAAAGCAGTATGTTCTAGAGAAGGGAGAGTTTGCGATCCCTACATTGGGTGTATGCAGAAGTTCAACTCATTCAAACTCTTATTGCAAATTGTACTTAAAGTTTTTGTTCATGAGAAAATGAATCCAGCTGAGAATGTAGGTAACGGTTATACATCACCTCAGCTTGGCATGTCAATAAAAGGTGGAGGCAGGGGAGAGCACAGAGAGATATGAAGTCACATCTACGTAACAACTGGATTCAGAACCCAGAGCTGGCGCATTTTCGGTGAGGACTTTTGTTAGACATTACTTGGGGTGTGGGTTTTTTCCCAGGTGTACATGCCCAAGATTATCTATACATTTTTATTAGACTACTGAATATCATAAGATTATAACGTTGACTATTACAAGCCTGGCTTGTAAATACAGATGTAGATGCTCAAAGGCTGTAGAGGACCTCTCCAGCCTTCATCATGGTTATATGCACTTGGTCAGAGGGAGGAGGTCTGTTAAAGACATCAGCCTCTGCTCTGCAGGAATAGAGCCAGTAGCTTCTGGTTTCCCTGAGCAAGGCTTAGGCTACTTGGGGGCTAACAACCCAAGTCTTGTGTACCTTACGCGCATAACTAGCAGGAAATGAGAGAGTCACCGATGTGAGTTACTGTGTATTTGCTGCCAGCTGTTACCAGGTAGCTGCTATTTCATTTCTATGAAATATCATAACTATGTAAATAACTCAAGTAATAATTGTAAATGGATGACTGTACTAAGGGAGGTGGGGGCAGGAGCCATAACTGCGCAGCTGCTATGGCTGTGAAAATTCAACCTTAAGCAGCCTGAACATTCATTTTACACTGTATACCACTGATTACTTAATTACATCTAAAATATAAGTCAGAGTCACTAAAAACCCCAGGGAGTAAATTACAAACAGCTATGAAACAATGTGCATGCACACACCTTACTTTGACTTTAAAAAATTATTGTTTTCCCATGGGTATGAAGGATTTTTCTATTTCTGTTCTGCAAAACATCATTATGTTACAAACAGGTAAATATTTCTAAGTAATATTAGATGTGCGTGGGAGCATCCATCTTCAGCCTTTCACCGTGGACTCTCACTAAAGGTTCTTATCTTTATGTATATTTGAACAAGAAGATCTACATATGCTTGATCTCGGTATGAACCTCTGTATGACCTGATTTTGTTGCCATGGCCACCAATTAGACCAGCCTTGTTGACTGCAGAACAACAGTCAAAGCATCTCTATTAAGTTCTGAAAAAGAATGTCATATTTTATCAGCACACTACAACAGCTTATCCTTGTGGTAGTGTTTGTTTCTTCCATTAGCTCTATATTTAAGCATTTAGCTTAAAAGACAGGGAGGGTGGGTGGGGGGAAGCAATGGCCAAGTTGCTAGCCAGAAGACTCACTTTTTTACTTGTTTTATGTCTGCTTTTATTTTCCAGGTTTTCTCCTCTAGGAATCCAGAAGACAGACAAAGACTGTGGTAGCATCTTTGCTTCATGAGAACACTGGGATTAGTGTAAAAACTTTTCTTTGGTTGCTCCTTTTGAGGATCCTATCAGCATTTTCCCAAATGCAGTTTTTTAACATTCTTCCAGTTTGTGACAAACCAGTAGAGAGTTGCCTCGAAAGCGCACTTGGCAAACACTGCTTGTTCAACTGCCTTTGCCCAGTGTGCAAAGTTACTGAATACTGTCACACATACAGGAAAGACAGTTCAACGCCATCAATACTATATTTCGGTAACGTCTACATGAAAAAAAAAAAAAAAGGCAACCAACTTGTAATGTACTCAGTCTACATCGCAACAAATGGAGGTTGGAGGATAACAGAGTTCCATGACTAAATCTTTTATCTCCCAGGCTTCCTCTTCAGAAAATAATTTTCTTAGTATTGTTTTCATAAAAGCTTTCAAATGCCCCAAAATAATGCAGAGAAATTGGCTTTTATTTTGAACAGGATTTCTCAATATGTACTGCATCTCTTGGCATATCTGTTGTATTAACTCAAGCCTTAATGACACAATGGTTAAAAACAGAGTACAGATGTGTATAAATGAAAAATGTAATAGATTTCCCTCTTAATGTAATAGAATTGGCACGAGGTATTGGAAACAGGAGTGAAAGTAGTCACTCAAGCATTGTGTTTGCATGTTATTTAAATACAAGTGGTTGAGGTATAAGTACCTCTAAGTACACCTGAAAGAGATGGTGCCTTGTAATCATTGTTTCAGCAATTGACAGTTGTTTACACAACAGCAGCACATTCTCTACTGATTTGAATAATAAACATGTTTAAACACCAGCTGGATAATAGAAGGATAATTGAAACATAGTTTAAAGCTCTGATTTACAGGCATTGTGGCGACACTTTTATTTGTGGTACAGTGTTACACTTCGTGCAGCCTCTCGAAAAAATTAAATAGGCATTGTGTCGAACAACTTTGGGATATATTTAACTCGATTAATCTATCACTCGTTTGTGGGCCTGCACGGACAGACAGACAGAACAAAGAACACACCATCATAACCTCAAAAGGGCTTGTCTGGTGACCGCAGGCTGCTTGCGCTGCTGAGTTGCCCTGTACGCTGGCTGGGCCCTTACTTTGTGCAGAGTGAACTGCCGTGATTACAGAGTTTGTAAAGCCCGCAGGCACCCAGAGCGACGCTGATGAGTAAAGCAGAGACAAAACTGGTAGAGGGAGAAGCGGTCCTTCTTCAGTCGTTATAGGTGACAGACCGTGCGCAAAAAAGGGCCCGTAAAAATGCCGTGAGATTTGAGGCGCTACCCACACCTCCTCCTGTCTGGTCTGCACCAGGATCTGAACTCCTCAGAGATGACTGTTTGGGCCTGCTTTCTAAAACGAAAGTTCGAAGAGAAGCTCAGGCACTCCTACAAAATTGTACCTCTGTATTGTTCCTTTTCTTAAAAACATCTCTCAAGTACTTTCTTAATGCAAACTCTTCCAGCTGGGAAGCCTGAACACGTGGCTGTAGATTGCTGTCAGACCACACACTCTTTTAATTGCCAAATATCAGGTAATCTGAGGCAGTCTAGCTTTCATTTTTCATCCAGTTTCTGATCTCTTACCCCAGTTTGGAACCACAATTGATTCACTGACACGTACGGAGGTGTGGACAGTTTCCACGCTGTAATTAGGTCCGGTTCCCTGACTCTATCTGACATTTTATTTGAGCTGTGGGTACTGCTTGATCCCAGCCTGTGCAAAACCCACAACTTACTCCAGAAGATTTCAGATACCATGACTGGCTTCTTTTACATACCAAGCCCTGTCCGTCCCTGCTGACTGACCCCTAGGTTAAAGGCTTTCAAGAATCACACCAGCTCAGCCCCTAACTGAGAAAAGACTCGGAAGAAAGACCTTAGAGTAGCCCCTGTCTTCGGGGGGGGCTTCCTTCACTCTTCACAATGTGTGAATCAGGTATCGGGTACAGACAGGAACATGGAGACATTCAAGTCACTGCCTGCGGGACTTGAGTATGTTTTGGATATATAAATATGATAGGCAAGACAAGTTGTGTCAACTTTTAGGGAAGGTGTCTGACACTTCCATTGGAAATTTTTCATTTTACTTACAATATTACCGAAATTAAACAAATCAGCATGAGATTTTCCATGTCTAAAACTACTTGGTTTTATTATTATTTCTGCCTTGGTGATTTTCTTTTTTCTAATATCCTTAAGACAGGGGCTCTCCAGAGCCACTATTTTAAAAATGGCCTTTATTAGTTTGTTCAGGCCATGTGACTTCATTCCTAGGTATCCCAACTTGCATCTCTTATAACTCACAGAAAGCTCAAAAACCTAGATCTTCCAAGGCAAGCCCAATAATATCCCTGTATATATCAGATTCGTGGTATTAAAATTTTGAGGAGATAGGAAACAAAGTATGAAAAAGAAAGATATTTCATAATAAATCCTGAAATTTAAAGCAGCGGGAAGTGTTTTCTTTAATGATATTGATATGTCTATAGCTGAACTTTTGTTGCTATAGAAGGTAAAAATATACAGGACTGACCAATAAATCACAACTACCATTACACCTAATAAAAAAATCAGGAAACACTCTGCCCCAAGTATACAAACCTACTCACTTGCTCATTTTGGGGTCTCACATGTGTGTGGTATGTCTGGCAGATGCAACCAGACATTCCCTGAAAATAGTCCGTTAGTTATGCCAAGGTATGCACAGACACACACACATGCTCCAGCAAACTTGACGCAGATCAGTCTGAAAAAGAGTAGGATCCAGATGTAAAACACGGAAGAGAACAGGACACGGCTATACACACCTTTCAGTTAATAAAAATGCAGTCTGTGGCTGCAGCTGGACATTGTATTACATTAATGAAGAGACACTAATCTCCTTATGATACGGAGCAGAGTTCTGTACAGTGTTGCTAAATGCTATGTATGCCATACAATTTTATTTCTGGAGAAAAAAAGAATAATCACAATGAGCAAGTCCTATCACCAGATGACGGATGGATGCTCTGAGATAGTCTTGGAAGAGACATAAAAGAAGAAACGCACCACATACTGTGATATAGGAAGAGGCACAATAGCAGCGTGTGGATCAGACTTAGGGAGGCCTTTATCTAAGGAACTAACAAACAGAAGCTGCACTTGATAAGAACCTACAGCTGGATAAGATGCATGGAAAAAATCACCATGAGCTTCCACAAGATACAATGGGCAGACAATGGTGTGTTGTAGCTGTGGGATTGTGTTAAGCAGGTTCAGTAAGCTGCGTGTGTTATGGTTCCTGGGCCAGATTCTGGCCCCTTTGTGCTAGGTCTCAGGAGCGCCCTACAAAAGCCAGGGGATTTTCCTCCAAAAAAGGAGCATTGCCAAGTGGCCAAGTGCCAGGGTGACTGCACTACCCGTTCCTTACAGGAAGACACAAGTTCCTGAATAGGAAAGGATGAGGCAGGAGCATACAGAAATCCAGCTGCCCTGCACCCCAGAGAACAGGTTTCACCTCACTAGCCCTGTTTGGGATTTTGCTCTTCAAGTGCCACGGGAAACCAGGCCAGCCCCTTCCATTCCTCTCACTGGCAGAACTTCTCCATATTCCTACACCTAGGGGCACAGGGGAAAACACAGCCCAGGGCCATGAAGGAAGCTATACTGATTAATTTTAACACTCATCAAGAGAGGGGCCTATTTCAGTGGCTTTCTGAAACACTAAAGAAACAGAATAATAAAATTCACCTTCATGTGAACAGCAGTTCAGAGAAAAGCTATGTTTGCAGTAGTGAGAAGTTTAATGCTAGAAAACCTACTCTGCCTTCGGGGTCCTGTGCTACCTGCACATGGTAGAAGGCATTCACAGATGTCCTGTTTGCTTCCCTGACCCCTCTAAGAGTGCAAAACTCATTGCTTCACCTCCCCTAGCTGCTTCAAAACAAAGGAAAAGAAATTCTTCTTCATCTAACCCACCGTTAAACTGGGGGACTCCTGCAGTGGGGCAAAAGCATAAAAAGTGCAAGAAGGGATTGGATGAATTCCAGGCTGCTAGTGTCAGGATAAGTGAGGGGAGATTATAAACAATGCAGCTTGGATGCAATCTCCAGCTCTGGAAATTGTTTGCCAGAAGCTCAGTAACAGGGGATGGTGACTGTGCATAGATATACATACGCGTGTCTATAGAAAAATTGGTAAGGCGAAGGCCTCCCCAGCCTAATGCCTTGCACAGCATACACTCCACTGGCATTACTGGCTCTCAGAGTGAGTCAAAGCACTAGGCTAAAGGGATCTTCAACCTGAATCAGTGTAGCACTCACTATATTTTAATACCAGCCTAGCTGTGTTTCTTGACACTGGATCCTCAAACGTTTCCTAACATAAAAGAATCATCACACTGAATGATTAGGAAAGGAGAAGCTCACTATTATTTGATCTTCTGCCAAAAAATTCATTATGTTATTTTAAATATATTTTGCCAGACAAACGCTTTGAGTCAAAACATCTTGTTTTTAATTGTCTCAAGAGATATTAGCAACAGAGGGAAAATGATATTTCTTTTTCAGCTATAATACATATAATGTGACATTCAAACACAACAAGTGCTACTCAATAGCTTATAAGTCACAGAAGGTGAATGAAAACACTTATCTCTTTTGTTAAAAAAAAAAAAAAAAAGAGGTGGAGAATCCTCAACAGAAAGATCCACTTTGACTTAAAATATAAGGTAAGTAGCATTAAAAATTCATAAGCACAAAGCTCATCTATTAAGATTCTGAAAAATAGTAAGTCTAGCTAGGAAGAATTCCCGTTAATGTATGGTTAGTTACGTCAAGGACAGTGAATGAAGCTGCCTTTCATATAGACTGATCTATCTAAGCTGGGGCAAGCTGTGCCACCAAATGCATTTTCCTCATGTGTCACAGAAGAGCAAATGTTAACAGAAGAATATACAGAAGAACAATTAATAAACAATAACTTCCCCTTCCACCAGCAGCTGTTTAACTCACACATACTGTTTATCTGATATTCAGCTCAAATGAATGCTCTACGTGTAAAGCTACAGACTTCCAGAGAAGCAAAAAAAAAAGAAGAGATTTGCAGTTTTTAAGAAACGATTGAGTTGAAAAACTATTCCCACACAACTCTTATAAAGGAAGTGCAGCTACTCTGTGAGACCATGCTCCTATCATCTGCAAATGAAAGCCAGGCAAATTCAACTGAGGAATAAGGCACAAAATTTAACATTAGCATAAATAACTGGATGAAATGGTGGATTCATCTTTTAGATCCTTCAAATGAAAACAAGATGCATTTCTGGCTGCTCTGTCCTAGCCAAATACCAATTTGTATGGCTCCATAAAGAAGTCACTGGATGAAATTAAACAGTTTCCTCTGATATTACAATGCATTATTTTACATCAGCATTCAATAAAGCGTTTAGGAATTTACTCACAGAACTATGGCTATATTTGCAGTAGAAAGGATGTCCCGAAGGATATCTTTCTTTTCTTGAGCTGGCCACTTGGGCATCTCTCCTTAAAGCTGTTTGGGATTTAGGAAAGAAAACCCAGCATGTAAGTCCCTGGAGAAGTTAGGTATGCTCCAAACACTCATTACTTACGCTGGTAATGGTGCCTACTTCTTGTCAAATAGTCTGGCACTTAGAGCACTTATCAAAGTGTCAAGTCAAATTACTTGGCCTCATTGTAGCCTGAGGCTTTTGAACTCCAAAGCCTATGAGAATGCACAGATCATGAAGCTGTAGAAGACTTTGTAACGGCTGTGCAGCAAGGAATGGAAGAATCATGGGGCCAGAAATATCTGATCCTCATCTAGTAGTTAAGCTACTCAGCTAGAAGAGAAAAGGCTTAGGGATTTCATCCTTTCCTTCTGAAAAGTTTCAGGATTCAAGTCAATAACTGGCTACCATAAATCAGTCTCACGCCCTCAAGAGTGACTTTACCTTAGCACTACAACATCTGACTCCATGTATCTCCAGTTCTCAGCTTACTGGCAGTCCTGTTCCAGCAAGAGGGATGAAAAACTTTTGGGGTTTTTTTTCCCTCTGAAAATCTCACAGCTTGTTCCTTTGTACATATTCCTGGGATCTGAAAAAATGCAACCCCAAATCCTGCATGGCATGAGTAGGCTAGAACCCATCCTTCCTCTTCGTGTGCAAGTCCCACAGCCATTGGATTTTTGTGAGAAAGTGACACTTCCTCTCATCGGCTCTAAGAGAACAGTGCTCTCTATCTTCAAAAAGTCTCTGAATTCTTCATATACAGAGGTACCTGCCGGTGGTTCTGAATTTGATACCCTAGTTCATAGTCCCAGACCTATCATCTCATGTGCAGTTCCTACCAGCTGGTGGCGGTGTCTCAAAAGTTAGCTTGCAGGTGATTCCCTGTCTGGAACCCTCACTCTCCCTCCTATACTGCTTTTGGACCCTAGGTAATGAACTTAGCTCTGGCATCACTCCTGGCACTGACAACTTGACTCTTCAAGGCTGCATACAGATGTCTGAGGATCTCTGCACCTTTCTTGAATTAGAGCTCTAGTTTAACCAAGACTCCAGTCAGTCACTTTACGGACAGAACTGCACCGTAAATGAACCAACTGTATGAGCAATGCAAAAAAGCTCAGGAACATCCGGTTATCTGATTTGGCCCCTTCATCATCACTTTGACTCTTACTGATAACACTGCTCTATAGCCTCAAATAAAACACAAGACTTCCCTACCGCTGGATAAAATATGTCCTTGCAAGAGCACTGTCCTGCCATGGTACCTGCTGCCTGAAAACAAAATGTTGGCTGGGTCAGGAGTCACACATTCTTAGTAAATACACCCAGAAAGTCCCTAAGACTGTACAGACTCTCAAGCATACGTTTAAGTGCTTTGCTGGGTTATGACTTTAATTACATATTTCATAGCTACAGAAGAGTTCATTTAAAATTTAGTTCAGCACAGAAATGTTAAGGGTGCGTTTTCTTTGCCCAAAGCAGAATGCACACAGACCCTGTGGAAGGCTGCTTAAATTAATAGTTCAGAAAAAGACGTAGACAATGTCTACTGTAACAAGCCTACCCAGAGGTTAAATACCACAGAAAACAGACTTAAAATAGACTGATTAATATTCGCATTGAGATCCATAGTAGTCTTAATTGCCACGGCTCTGATGAAATTCCAACGATCCTGTTCTAGTTTGTATCAGACAATGATCTTGTCCATAACAGAAGATGTTTCCCTGTGTACTTCAGACAAATGCATTGCACATTTAAATGGAGATGTCCAAAAGGAATATTACAAAAAGATAAATAAGCTTTGAATTCTAGCAGGTTGTGGGATAATATTTCTGATGATCTGTTGAGAAAATAGAAGTGGAATATTACTATTCCAGCAATCACTGATCTACTGAGCCAGAACGTACTTTCCAGGAGCTGGTTCTCAGGATTCCTCATGTGGTTTCCTCTTGTTTATACCACCAGGAGAAATTTGGGTTGCAAAAATCAACTGGAAAATTAATATCATCCCTGGTGTTTTCACAAGCATCACAAGCAGCAAATGCAGCAGAGCCTGCTGAAGGTGGGGAAGCACTGAGGGCAAACAGTTGCAGCTTGCACAAGGCTGGCTTGGGCTGGACCTATGGCAGAGGTCACAGCGTAAAGCATCATCAACGCTAGACCGTGGCTTTGTGTCATCAAAGTCCAAGGTTTCATCTGGGGAAGTTGAAGAGTGAACTTGTTCACTTGACAGATTTACAGACTTCCAAGCGATCATTATTAGTGTTTGTGTACCTTCACATAGACATTTCTAATCGAGCTGCACACAGGGAGTATCAATTGCAGGGGTGAAGTGAAGGTAAACGGAGAGCATGAGTGAAGTGACAGAAAAAATATGTCCATAAAGTAATAGGAAAATGTCCATATTCATTTTACGTTAATGTAAAATAAAAATAATTATATTTTATATTACTAAAAGTCAGTAACGGGAAATGCACCTTTTGAAATGTTGATGCTCTGCAGTTTCCATAGTTCTACTCTTCTTTTGCTTTTGCTGCTAAAGAGCCACACTTACTCCCTCTGAGAAAACACATCTTGGACATCACTGATTGTATTGTACTCATTAGCAAAAAAAGATAAATGTTGCTGTGGAAAATGGACAAGGGGCAAAACAAAAGCCTAACCTGAACATTCATGCTTTGGTAAATGTCAAGAACTTTTCCATAAAATGAAACTTTCAGGGGAATAATTCTTTTGAAGTAAAATATTCCCTACATTGAAAATGTCTTGTTAGTGGCAAAAAAAAAAAAAAAAAAATCAGTTTTACCTGAGAGGTATTTATATGGTCATGATCGATACACTATCAAAAAATGCAACATGCGATGATCAGCTTATCTCCATGCCAGCTGCCCTGACTCACAGGATTGTGTCATCTTTCTTATCTTGCAGAGAAGAAACTGAAGCACAGGAAGAGTAATGCTAAGACACCTAAACACTATTAATCCAGATTTCCATAAGAAGTCTGAATACAGCTCTTCTGAATCTGAATTCAGTGCCCTCACTAAACACATTGGCATGGTGCTTCCCAGAATGGCTCACTGGGCCTGCTGTACAGACGGGGGTTTAGAGCAGCCTCAAAACTCTATATTGCACCACGGTGTCGGCGAAGTTCCAGGTTATACTGGGGAAGGCACAAAGTGGAATAGAGAATCACACAATCATCTGGTTGGAAGAGACCTTCAACATCATCAAGTCCAACTGTTCCCCCAGCACTGCCAGGGTCCCTAAACCACGTCCCTCAGCGCCACATCTACGCATCTTTTAAACACTCCCAGAGACGGGGACTCAACCACCGCCCTGGGCAGCCTGGGCCAGGGCTTGACCACCCTTTCAGGGAAGACATTTTTCCTAATATCCAACCTAAAACTCTCCTGGCGCAACTTGAGACCATTTCCACTTGTCCTGTTGTTTGTTACTTGGGAGAACAGACCAACTCCCACCTCACTACAACCTTCTTTCAGGGAGTTGTAGAGAGTGAGAAGGTCTCCCCTGAGCCTCCTTTTCTCCAGGCTAAACAACCCCAGTTCCCTCAGCTGCTTCTCACAGGACTTGTTCTCTAGACCCTTCACCAGCTTTGTTGCCCTTCTCTGGACACGCTCCAGCCCCTCAATGTCCTTCTTGGAGTGAGGGGCCCAGAACTGGACACAGGACTCAAGGTGTGGCCTCACCAGTGCTGAGTACAGGGGGACAATCCCTTCCCTACTCCTGCTGGCCACACTATTGCTGATACACACATAGCTGCACCTTCATCCCATCTGCGAAAGCGAACTCACACTCTCTTGCAAAAAAAAAAGGGTGTATTTCCTAAAGATAACATATCAAAATGATTTTGGAATCAGCATACTGTGCTGTTTCAGTCTTCAAATGCTGTTTTCAGATATTCTTATGAATGGTGCTTTCCATCCGTGTGGTGAATATGGCCAATTTGAGTGTCATGTAACATTTTTAGAAGTCTTGCAAAGTCTTAATAAATTTTGCAAATATTTAGAAAGAGAATTAATGTAATACATGTAAAGATCTGCACATATTTGATAATCTTGAACCAATTTAATAAATCCTGTCCAGTTTTAATAAACATTGGATTAGGGTTAAATGTATTACAAACAATAAATTAATAATGAAAATATTTAATGTGGAGGGTATATACAGTACTTTTTAATTTTTAATTGTTTTTCAAAGATCAGGAAAATACCTGCAAGCCACATTACAGTTTTAAAAACTTTGTTATCCAGGAAAATATACACACAACCCATACTGTTAGCAATGTGACTACTTCTAGCACACTACAAAAACACATTTTTGCTTACCCTTACAGAAACAAAACCTTGTAGAATCATAACTGTATTACAGGATCCTATATGATTAACATGATCATATTTTGGGTGAAGAGAGGACAATCCAGGAAAAAAAAAAAACAAAACACTTACTGAATGTGTGAATGTATGAATTAACAGAAGAAAGTGCAACTAGAAGCATGTTCTTAAACCTACCTCTGTTTACATGTATAGCCACTTCTCAAGGGCAACCCACCTGACATTATTAATTTGTAGTGAAGCACACACATGCATAACCTTGTGCAGGGCCATCCCAAGCTTCTCCATAACGTTCACCCTGGGGTACATGAGTTTTCCAATCAAATGAAGAACTGCTGTTGTTGGAAAAATTGGACTGTCACACTTCTCACAGAAATGTACCAGATTCAACAAAACTTTAATTGTGGAAGGTTTTCCACGACCCCAGTGGAATGATCAGTTGATCTAAGAGAGAGCCACAAAGATGCCTCAGTACCTGCCATTTTAAAAATTAACCAAATTAAATGTACTAAAATGGTGATTTGGGGATTTTGAATAGGGATTGTTTAAACCAGATTCACCTCGATACAAAAGTTCTTGGATTTTTTTTCTTTTTAATTACAGGGTGTTTAAAAAATATCTAAGTCTCCTTGGACATCTGAGCCAAGGGTGCTGGGCTATGGACCTGTATTTCTGGGAGGTCCTTAAGAAATAAAAATAAAGGAGGATCTGGGTGAAACCAGAGGCTTTAGGCAATAGGAAGTATGAAATGGTAACTAAAAAGGTCAGTAAAATACAAGGTAAAGATCCAGAGAAGATGCAGGAAATAACTAAACTACAAAACATCAAAATACAGATCCAGAGGATTTGGATGTCTGGATATTTGGGAGCTGGAGAGACCAAAAGGACAGTCATGAGGGATACCTGTCAGTATAGGTAAAAGACCAAACAGGTCACTGAAAGTATCCTACTGACACCTTAAGAGGACTCTTATTCACCCCTTTTTTCCTAAATATTGTATTTACTACGGCATATGCAACACTATCCCTGCTCTAACAAGACACACGTCTGCTGCTGAGAGGACAGGAACGATGAGTTTGGTGTCCGACCAAGAGAGCTGTAGGGCAAAGTCCATGCTAGTCTTGCAGTTTTATTTCCATTTTACACTTTCACAGATAATTTCTGTGCGTTTGGAAATCAAAGGCTTTTTCTGTAAGTACATCCTGTTCTAAAACACTACCGGGAGAAATGGCTTATCCTGTGAGCAGTGACTTGACTCCTTAAGATATTCAGGAAGAAACCTGCAAACTCAATCACTGCTTCAGCTGCTTGTCACAGTAGAGGCTGTCCTAGAGGTAGAGTGAGCAAGCTGTCAGCTCGCTGGAACTGAGAGATAACCTTCTATTATTAAATAATTATAGGAACCAAACTGAGGCAATCACAGTGATTCTGTAAGCAGAAAACCAGGATACAGTCTTCTCTGGGCTCTTCTAGTAACTAAACAATTAAATGATATCATGCACAGGAAAGTTGAGTTGAACTAAACATTCACCTTAATTAGGCAGAAAGATAGAGCAATATTGTTTCTGCCAATCTAATTTTCCATTGGGTAATGTTCTTCTTTTTTTATGGCAGAACTAAATACGTGAAACAATTCATTATGAATCTTGGTTTATGAAAGCTAAGAATTATTCTGAGGAATATGCAGCAGAGTAAGTGAAGAAATGACTATTAGAGAAATGAAGAGGAAGACTATTACTAACTTGAAATTGCTGTAAATGAGTTCTTTATTGCCTGAGATTCGAAAGCCCACCAACCATAACATCTCAATGTAGACAGAACCAACGAAGTCTGCAAAAATCTTCCACTGCATTCTTTGCACAGTGATTTCTCTGGTTCTTCACAGGCTTCCTCAGCCTCAGTAAACTGGTATTCTAACAGAGTTGTTTCAGACACTTAAGTCTGCAATAAAACTATATTGATTTTAACAATCCCTCAGCAGACTTTTAGAATGGACTCTGTTATGCCCTTGTCCACCTTCAGGTATGAAGCAGCAAGAACTGCATTTTAACAAACTTGCTCATCTGAGCACTAGCACTACTGCAGTGGTGTAGCGAAGTTTGGTTTCTATACAAACCAGTGCCTCATAAAATCTTTCCTGAGTAAATACTGACAATGAGAGGAAGTCCTGAAGAGGCTGTTATAATCCAGGAGGTACAAGTCTCCACAGGACAGGCATCCATTCCCCACTCTGTCCTTTGAATGCTTTGGCCCTTCCTGTACAAATGAACTGGAATGGTACAACAGCATTTTTCTCGGCAGGAGCAGGGTTAACTCTGTGATACACCTTGATCACCAGCAGGTATCAAACTTTGTCAGGAAAGGAGATATCCTCCAAACAGGAAGAGACACAGCGCTGCTGAGACTCCCCCATCAAATACAATAGAACATGAAGGTATGGCTCAGTCTGTAGCTCTGGCATCCAATAACGAGTCAGAACCCCGAGGACATTGTCTTACCCAGAGATGTGAAATGCAAATGAACAGTAACATTGACAACTCAAGACCGAGCAGAAAACAAAGGACTTGAAAGCTACCTGGAAAGGTCTTGTGTGAGCACACGGCTTTTTTCTTTTCCTTTTTTTTTTTTTTTTTTATTTTCTGGTTGGTTTTTTTGTTTGTTTGTTTGTGGGGCAAAACCATATCCATTTATGTGAAGAAGTTAGATGGGTAATTTTACTGATCTCTGGAGTTCCTGAGAATGTTTTAGCAGAAAGAAAACCTTGAGATGGTAGCGTACAGAAATCATTTAACAGTGAAAGTCGTCAGGAGCTCAGAAAAACTGGTTCAACATAAAAAGTTGTGGTGTGTGAAATAGGACAAATTCTCTTTCCCAAAAGTCAGTCACAGAACTTTCCAAAATATTATCCTTCTTGAAGATTTATTCTTTAAGGTGAAAAAGTCTAAGTTAAATCTTCCTGTCTGCCTCTAGTGCCCTGCACTAAATTCTCTAAGAAAGCCAGAGTAACACTGTTCCTACCTGTTTAATTCTCCTTCACATCAGGTTTGTATTCTTTTATAGTAGAACTAAATATCTGAAAAAAAAAACCTCGTATGAATCTTAGTTTACAAAGGCCAAGAATTATTCTCAGTAAGGAGAGAAATATTAGCAAAAACTCTGGTAGATCGAGGCAGAAGTATTTTGGTGATATCCGTTTGGTTCACTCAGCGAGACCCTCAGGGATGCCACACAGATGCTTCAAGAGAGGGATACGTGAACATGTTGGCTGCCCGTGTCAGTCCCCACCATATCATTGGCAAGGCAAGCCGGGAGGGACAACTGCTGTGCCGAGCCTTCAGCCCCAAGATGATCCATTCTGATGAAAGCAGTGACAATTTTCCTCTCCAACCTGAGCATGCAGCTTGGTGCAGAGCAGCTTTTCATCAGGGTACTCACCAGCCCTCCCTGTCCCCACAGTGTGAGGCAAACTGGGCACAGAGGAAGCCACAGCACCCTTGGCACCCACCCCACAGTGGTCCATCGCAGAGCCACCTACCCATTGCCTAAGCAGAGACCAAGAGAAGAAAGCAAGAAGATGAACAGTGATCCCATGCTCAGCATGACACCTGCACTACTGAAACCTGAGGAGGGTTTGCAACAGGTCTAAAAACAGGCAGTTCTGGGTTGGAGGTTTGTTACACAATGAAAAGCCAGGTCATGCTTACAAACCTTTCAGTGAAAGTGGGGCCAAATTTCAGTAATCAAATGTCAAGGCAGAATTTAACCTTCCCAGGGTAGAGTAGAGGGTGTCTTGTGGCTTTAGAAAGAAACAAGGCAAAACTCATCATGAGACAACACTGCCTGATCTAAGCTGGAGGACATGCAAAAAATGAATGCATTTCACACAATTCCACCCCAGATACAACTCTCTTCCCAGCACCTTGGGGAAAATGATATTTTATTAGAAACTGAGGCTGGGGTCATCTGAATTTGGCCTGTGTTACCTGAAACGTGAAGAATATAAAAACTTACAGGAAAACTCAGGAGACCTAAGACTAATAAAAACACAGTCAAAGTTTTTGTGAACCCAGAGACAGGCGTGTATGAGGAACAATAGCTTCAAAGCCGAGGGAAGAGTAATTGTTTGCTGTTAAATCAGTACAAAACCTAGTGGAAGCAGTGGCTGGGGGAAAGATGTCAAAGAGCAGTGAACTAATAAACACGTGGAAAAGAAATACTGAGAGCCCTTCCTGGACTGCAGGCACTCTCCTCTTTTTTCCCCCAGCAGCTGGTACATTTCCTGCTTTCTTGTCCTTGAGTGCGTGTGCAGTCACATCTCAGGGGTTTTTTTTTTCTTAGCTTGGAGGTAAACCAGGAGGTTCAAACAAAATGTCTCTTTGTTGAATATTGGAGGAACAAAAGAGAACAGAAAGTGGTTTTATGGCACAGCAGACAATTCAGCAGGGTAAAGCACTTGGTATTGGCACGTCTAATAGCTGTCTTGCATATGTCCTTGTGCAAACATACATCTACTTCTTTATTCCATCAAGAGATTTCTTGAAGTTTTTGTCTCTCTGTCTCTCCCCTTATTCCTATCCAAAGAGATTAAATTCCTTTGCTCACACACAAGTCCTAGTCTGAAAGCCAGAGACCCTCAGATGCCCACTGATATCCCTACAACTATCTGTTTTCCACAAATATCATCCTTTCCACAACTGGAGGAATGACTTGTAAGCTGCTGAAACTCTCACAGCTCAAGTAGTGTTTGTCTAGTTTGCTCTTGAAGCCTACCACTTGCTGCTGTTTGCACAGTATCCAACGGAAGCTGGCTGACAAGACAAGTCAGATAGGTGAAGAACATTGGGCTGAATGCATCGTCCCAAAAGCAATTACCAGAAGCATCTGACTAATGCCAAATGATGAATTGCTCTCTCCTGGCTGCACTGATGATGGAGGGAGCCTAGACACTTGGCTGAAGTGCTCTGAACCTCTTTGTGAGGGTCAGACACTTGCCTACGTTGTACTGCAAGGGCTAAGTCAGGCTCTGAACAGGGCAGTCTGAATCTAGCCCATTTGGCCCAGGGAGACTCCAAAGAACACTGTGTGTTCTTAGTTCTCCCTTAGCATCTGATACTCAGAAAAATACTGCACTACACAAACAATACATCTCAGCAATTCCACGTGCTCTGCCCGCAGAACCTGCCTAAAAGTCCCTTGAGAACAGCACGGGGAAAAGCATACATCGTTTAGCAGATACATCACTACACACAAATGTATTTCATTCCTTTCCCAATAAGGCCTTTTGAATTTGTAAAAAAGTATTTGCAGAGAAAATGAAAGGAGCCCTTGGCATCAGGAGTCCTTGGAGAATGAGCTATGCACTGGCTAAAGGCTCTGCTGATCACAGTTGGAAGGACAGCCTGACTTTATCAGGAAGATCAAGGAGAAGAAGAGATGGAATATGGGAAAGGTTGGAGGAAGATAAAAAGGAGGAATTTATCCATCAAGGTCAGCTAATTGGAGAGATGTTTCTGCATTGGGGTGGCTGGAAGCAGTATTAATCCAAGCCAAAATTTTACCCTTTGAAACCTTGTGCATTCCTCCTGTAAGGCTTTTACATTGCCATAGAAAAGAAGGGTCTATTTTGGTATGGAATCATTCTGGGGCAGGTTTTTCTCTCCATATGTTTGCATAAATCTACAGAGGGCAATGGAGTTACACCACTGCATGTTGGTGTGAGATCAGAAGCAAGTTCAGTATCTCTCACCTTGTCTGACAGACTCTTTGACCCATTTCACTCTTTTTTACTCTGTCAGCGTTCCAAGGTCAAAGACCGTGCCCAAATCTAAAGCAGATCGTAACTCAGATGCTGTATTTTAAAGACATAGGCTCCTATTTTTTTTAATAATGCATTATTTAAAATACACTTTCCTTTGTGTTAGCCTTACTACTCCATCCAAATGATCTTGACTTGAGCTAGGGGGCACACATGTTTCCGGGAGGAGGGATCCCATTTCCTTCACACCAGTTTCCGTGGCATCATCATCATCATCCGCTTATTTCTGCCCTTGATCACATCCTCTGAAAAGCTGGCAGATGTGAAACCTGAGCTACCCATGGGCCTCCACACATCCCATAGCAGTAGGTATCCAAAATGGTTCAGGTCATCTCTAATTTCTCCGTGGATCATATGTCTCCTTCAGAAAAAGGGTGGGGAGCAGATGTGCAAAACAGAGAGACAGAGAGACTATGATAATCGTATTTCTCTTTCACGGAAGGGAGGGGTGAGTGTGTATATTGAGGTGGGGAGGGAGAAAGAGAGATTATATGCAGAAGAATGGCAGAAATTTAAAACACAGGTCAGATTGGATGCGTTAACTGTGTGCAAAAGTTTCCTAGTGAGAATATTTCCTTTTGGACGATTTAACAAATGTAAGCTGGATCAAGTCTCCATTATGCAAGAAATATGTTAGGTTTCTTCTCTAGCTATGCACAAATGGCTGGGGAAAGCTGGATACAGTCCCATCCTATAAACTGGAATCAGAAATAAATTGAAAGATTTATAAATTGGAGGTGCAATTCTTCAGCTACATTGGTTTAAAGATGGTGAAATGACTGACTAAAGCATTCACTCACAGTGTTTTATGAAGCAGATCTAATGTGCAGGTTTTGTGACCTGCAGTGACTTTAACTTCTCAGTAAATCAAAAAGCTTAACAAATATTAAGATGGCAAAGATTACCTGTGTGTGCCAGATTTTATCTTTTATCCGTTATCATTTAGGAAATGAAAAGCTTGAGTCGGAAATCAGACAGCCGGTCACGTGACTCGGGCGGTCTGGCAGCCCCACAAGACAAGAACCTGCAGGAGACACAGAAACTACACATTCGCTGATTAGTTTTTAGTCCTTAAGAAATGGCTCTATTTATTGTTATTATTATTAACAAACAACGAGCTTTAGAATCAGAGCAATTCCTTTCTAAATGCCACTGCGATGAAAATTCATTATCACAAGCAAGAGGAAGCAGCTGGGTGTATAGCTGAGCTCATGGCTAGGCTTAGGGGCAGCTTTGAACACGTGAGCTTTAGAGGTGTTGGCATTTAGGGTACAGCACCCCAGCACCCATTTGACAATGCAGAGGCCAAAGAATTCTCCTTTTTCAGCCTTGGCCCAGAGCGGCAGGAAACTGGCTGCCAGATGGGACCTTGGCTAAGCCACAGGCTAGAGACCCACAGTGCATGAGGAGACATTCCACAGTTCAAGGAGAGCATGCCCTCGATTTGGTAAGACTGTCTTGCAGTTCCTTCCTGAGAGCACAGGAGGTAGCTGTCCCAGCAGAGGTGCCAGCTTTTCATGTCTACAGCCCTCCAAATGTGCCACGGGCCTTCAGGTCGAAAAGTGTTATTTATATTCTACCCAGCTCTGAACATTTTCCAAACTAAGTCAGCATGATATTAGCATCTAATGCCTAAGTAGAGTTGGTGTTTTTCAGAATGGTTTCGAAACATTTGCTGATTTATTAAATCCTCATCAGGTGTACTGGTTGGATACTGAGGTGAAGCGGCCACAGAATAATGCAGAAAACAATACGCAACAAGAATTTGAGCCTTTCTAAGCTCCAGCCACAAAACCAAACAAAACTATACGATCAGCTCTGTGTGCTTGTCACACACATTTGAAATTTTTTTCATTTCCATACAGAAATGAAGATAATCCCAAAGGTTAGACAACCTCCCTAACAAAATCAGACCTGTAACAACCACATCAACTACAGGTGACACTGCAGGCTCTAGGTTTGCATAAGTTGTCTTTACTCCGAGAAGTCTTCCCCTCCTCTCACCCCTGCAGCCCCTTGCTTCAGCTACCAAAACCATTTATGGCCATCCTTTCCCCTTCCATCTCACCACTGTAAATGAATAGATGTTGAACATTTATGGAAGCACAAGGAGAAAGAGAATGAAAAGAGAAAGAGTTTCATAAAATGGAGGTTCCATTTTTTCTTCAGAATGTAAGATCTCAGTTTCAAAATGGCATCAGTATTCTTCAATTCTGAAGCAAGGCTATCACTGTTTAATAGCAGGGAGATGTTGGTTTAAAGCACAGAAAATAACAACCCGTTTCTCCTTTTGGCTGATACAAAAAAGAGTAAGAAAGATAAGAAAAGCATTCAGTGTTGAAAAATAGAACCAGGTTAACACTGTTACTTCATATGTGATTGTCCCTCTGTCACAGACTGAAAAGGACCATGGGGCAGAAGCTGACCAAGTCAAGTGCACCATTGCCAACACTTCTTGATGCACACTGGTCAAAAAAAAAGAAGTAATGCCCAGCAGACTTGCAGCTGGGGTAAGTCAGCTTCATTTCAACAATGTAAGCAGTTCATCATCAAGGAATATTTGGCCCAAAGTGTAATGCAAAAATAATACCAAGCCATTCGGAGGTAAATCAGCAGAGAAGCTTGTATATTAACCAATAAAGGCCAGCATTTAACAGCAACAACAAAGCAGTTCAGGAGAATCAGACTTCAAAAAAAAGAAACTGTGGTACCGCATGTGTTAAGTAAACAGTTTTGCTATAGGTCTAAATATGCATTAGTCCTCCATTCCACCAGATCCACGCTAAAACTACAGTGGAAACTGAGCATTAATGACTAATAGTCATCCTGAAAGTCAGGCCACCTCCTGTGGAAAAAATGGAAACTTAAGTCTCCAAGACTGTGCAGACAGACATCTGTATTATAAAATCCTTTCACACTGTATCATATAAGAGATATATTTTATACAATTAATTAATAGCAATATATTTATGGAATCCTCGCATCTGCCTTCTATTTTTAAACTTCTGGATTTAAAGTTAAAGGAAGTTGTGAGCTAATGTCCCTGTATTGCAGTGCGAACAGAACAAACTCTGTCAACAACTAGCAAAGGGCTAAAAGGTATCTGAACAATCTGCTGTGAGCGAGGGTTGCTGTGTATCTCTTTCCTGCCAGAAGCAGATTGCGACTCAGCAAGTCAGTTTTCTACCTGCTCTCCCTGACTTTGGGAAGTTATTTCACTGCTTCTCACAGCGTGCAGTCACCCCTGCCACATGCCTAGCCTGACACCTCTGGCCAACAGAAGGTGTACGGGGCTGAGGGCAGCTTGTTTTCTATGCCCTACCCACTTCTGCCCCACTCCTACCTTGATTGCTCTGGGGTAAACCCTTGCTCTCTGCACCAAACACGTGGCATCTGCAGCAAACTGAGTCTGACCAAAGGAATTAACTGACACCTGTCTTACTTCGCTTACCAGCCCTGGACTGCAAAGGAAAGGTACTGATTAAAAAAAAAAAAAAAAAAGACAAACCACCACCACCATCCAAAAAAAAAAACCCCTAAAACCCAACCCTACAGCACACAGCCTCACAACCTCTGCCTGCCCACCTTACTCCAAGGCCTGAAATTACACAAAAAGACAGGCTTGCTGTGAAGACACTAGTGTTTGTTTGTGGGGTGACATCCTCTGTTCTGCCAGGGGGTGGGACTGCATTCCTTAAAGAAGCCCAGCCACTTGCATTAGCACACACATCTGAGCATTTATTTTCACAATTTTTGTTTAATCTATCTAAGAAAGGACACCACCATATTGCTCTCTGCTCCCACCTATTAGCAGAACTGGTTTTAGAAGGTGTTTGCTCACCTGCTGCTGACCTTGTAGAAGCTCATAAATGAAGCATTACTGATCAGAACCAGAAGCTGTGGCATGAAAGCAGAGAACCGGCAGAGACCAAGGAAAAGAAGAAACTATATTAACAGATACAAGTAGGAAGTTTCCATATTCTTTGTGGAAAAGTCTGAGTAAAGAACATGGCATGTCCATGAAGACTTTTACACAAGCTACATGAAGTGACGCTGCATTCTTGCTAGCTGCAGGGCGAGTCACTGTAATTATGAAAGTTCCGCTATTAAATGGGCTTTAATAACTAAATGCATTGCTATTTCTTCAGCTCTTATTACAATTTAATTTACCTATTCATTTTTCTCTGCTTTGAGTTTTTAACAAAATGAGTAGCTGGCATCTCCCAGGTCTGCTATCTTGCATATTCTTGCCGATAGAGTAACATCACAGCATTTTGCAGTAATACTGTTTGGGCCGTCAGAGAGGGAAAATGTCAAGTACCTTTTATATGCAATTCTAATATTTGTTTTACTCTCCATTGTTTCTAACATCCCTTGAGAACCTTGAAAGTAACATTATTTCCTTAACAAGTTTGGCCTTTCTTCCTTCTACTTAGCAAATCATTTTCTTGAGCTTTATTACTTGCTGTTACAGAATACAAGCAACTGCCACAAAATATCACTGCTCATACATGTCTGGGCGAGCAAAAAGAATCTAGATATCAATAAGCATATATCTTGTTTTCTTCCTAATTTGTTGACAGCTTGCAAAGGAGAACAATGGAGAACATTCCCCAGATCCTGAGTTGTTTATACCTCAGTTAAACTTCTATTATACTTGAGCAATCCCTTCATACTTTGATCCTCCAGCTATAAAAATGTGCCTGTGATGACAATCCTGTCCCACCTTGTTGTTTTTTAAAATAAGAGGAGCAATAGCATTCGTTGGAAGATCTTATAGAAGCCTCTTTAAATTTTGAGAAAGGCAGGTCCCAGCAGATAAATACACATAGGGAGCCCAACGTGCAGGATGGAAACAGGGACATACTACTGAGACATAATTTACATTGATAAAGCAGATCAAGTTAAGCAGACTCCTAGTTTTCATTTTCTAGGTAGCAAAGCTCAGTTCCTTTGCTTCATTTTCTTCAGCAGCTTTTTTGTTGTTGCCATTTTGGTTTTTTCTAGAACATAAAGATTTTCACTTTTAGTTTTTCAGTGCCAGAGATTACATTCCTCTGAGTGGAACAAGACACATTAAAGTCCTGAATCAAAGCCCCTTAGTAAATGGCATGTGGGGTTTAAAATCTTTTCATGGGGCTGCATAGGCTTAAACTCTAGTCATCAGGACCATGGGATACCACAGAGCTGGGATACCAGGGACCTGACTTCCAGCATACCAGCCCTTCCCTTCCCTGTAAACCTGCTTGCAAAGCATTTAGGGCACTTGGATCCCCTGGATTTCCTCTTATCTCCTCCTTTTTTCACCTTCTCGCCTGCCAAAGAGAAACTGTTTCCAAACTCTACCTTCTGCAATATAAGTGGCAAAACAGGCAGAAGTAGTTAACACAGGAATTTACTTGTGACAGCACATCTGCATACATGCATTTCTAGACAATATCTTTTTAGCACAATGTAATTTTTAGGACTTATGTATATTTAAGAACCACAGAGAGTGGAAGCTCCCAGCTCTTCCTTCTTTCATGGTTGTGTCAGTGGGAGGGAAGGAATGAGGCTGAGCTGAAACACATGGGAGGTTACGCATGTAATTGAATCTCACTAGCATGCACACAAACTGTCCAGGACGCTATTTGCACAGGCAGAGGGACAACAAAGAACAGAACACCCTGTTCGCATTTCACAGACCTGTATTGGTTTGCTTCAAATGCTGTTTTCTAAAGAAAGGATGCGGGATAAGTAACTCCTCTGACAGGCCAAACAAGTCACAATGGCTACTTAATTATGAAACTCTTCTAGGCACTTATATATTAATTCATGGTCTAATGTGGTGTCAAGCTGAGGCGAATAAAGGTTAACATATTCTATTAGTCCCAATTGTCACAAGAATTTTATAGAATCATTTTGGTTGGAAAAAACCATTAAGATCATCAAGTCCAACCGTTAACCCAGAACTGCCAAGTCCACCACTAAACCATGTCCTTCAGCACATCTTTTAAATATCTCTGTGGATGGGGACTCAACCACTGCCCTGGGCAGCCTGGGCCAAGGCTTGATAACCCTTTTGGTGAAGAAATTTTTCCTAATATCCAACCTAAACTTCCCCTGGCACAACTTGAGACCATTTCCTCGTGTACTATCACTTGTATCTTGGGAGAACAGACCGACCCCCACCTCACCACAACCTCCTTCCATGTAGCTGTAGAGAGCAAGAACATCCTCCCTCAGCCTCCTTTTCTCCAGGCTAAACAACCCCAGTTCCTTCAGCCGCTCCTCATAAGATTTGTGCTCTAGACCCCTCACCAGCTTCTCTGCCCTTCTCTGGACACACTCCAGCACCTCAATGTCTTTCTTATAGTGAGGGTTTTCATGGGTTAGGGCTGGGCTGGCCACTAGACAAATGACAGATGCTCTCAATTAACCCCTCTCCCTTCCCAAAGGGGAAGAGAAAGGGAATAAGGGAGAGAGACTTACGGATTGCATGGATTGGGATCAAAGGCAGAAAAGACGCAGTCCTCCTTGGACATCAGCCATTGAAGAAAAGAGCTTGACTCGTGTTAACTCTCACCTTTATACCAAATATGATGTATATGGAATGGAATGGAACACCTTGTTGGTCAGGGTAGGGTCACCTGTCCTGCCCGCTCCTCCCCACAGGTGCAGCCTCTGACTTACTGCACCCCCAACGTGGTTCACAAGATTAACAGTGACCTTGGCCTCCACAGGAGCAAGTACAAGCCAGAGCCTTTCTGTACACCAATCCCTGCTAGTGACTGCAAACATCCAGCATTATCACTGCTAGAAGCAGCAAAAATATGTTGTTAACTTCAGACCGTTTCTTACAAGAAACTGAGGTGAAAAGTAAAATCACTGAACAGAATTAGTCCTGTTCTAACTCAAAGCAGGACAAGGGCCCAAAACTGAACACAGTATTTGAGGAGCGGCCTCACCAGTGCCGAGTACAGGGGGACGATCACTTTCCTCATCCTGCTGGCTATATCGAACAATATGGTTAATTAAATGCTGAATCTAATAATTATGTTCACCATAATAGAAATTATTCATATGAACATGATCTGAATAGTTGTGATTTATTAGTTTAGACATAAATTTAATTAGCAATTGATTTCAACTGAGTCTCACTCTGAGCAGTATGTTGTGCTGTAAGCCACGTACTGGAAGCAATATCCCAAATGACACATGGAATTCCAAGGCAGGATGCTTGTCAGTATTCTCAATTCCTAAGAACAGCATTCCTGCCCATTTCCCCCTCCAAAAAAAAGACCAGAAAATGTGTACCCCACCAAATTCCAACAGTTAAGATCGCTTTTAGAAAGTATTGCTGAGTAAAAGTAAGTGGGCTTTCCCAGGACAGAGAGCGGCATGGAACAGCTCAGCCACCGTGAATGGGAAGTGGCATAAGAAGCCCATGTTGAGGAGCTGCAGTAGAACACATCACAATGTAACAAGATGAAAGAAACTGCTCTTAGCCACAAAACGCCAGCGCCAAACTCATCCTCCTGGGTTCCCCTTCACTGTACCCCTGCTGCTGCCAGTGGCACTTCCCACTGCCCACAGTCATGCCCACGCTTCCCTCCAGAGCTGTATTGATCCGGTAGCACCCTGCACAGCGCCAACCCTTGCTGTTACAGCAGGGCTACTTAAATTCTTCGTGACTCGGTTTTCCCCCTCTATGCAACAGGGATAAAACTACAGTCTTGGCAGAGATCTGAGAACCTTAATTCACTAATGTCTATAAACCCCTCTGAGGTTCTTATTCGGAAGGCACTGTAAAAACGCAAAGTATTATCACTGATTCAAACTGACCTTCCCCTTGAAATATCACCATTTGAGCTATAATTCCAAATCCTGACTCTAACCAAGTGCTACGCTGTGGGATTAACCACATTAATGCTTAAAGCTGTTGCTCTTTTTTTTTTTCCCCAGTGTTCACAGGCTAATGCTTGTAGAGGTCTAATCTTGAACAATTCCTTAATGATACAGATTTTCAGATGAAAATTACTGCCACATTTTCCTGACTTCTTAGAGATTTTAGTCTCACTGCACATACAATGTTGGAATTTATTTAGTTATAAATATAACATTTTCTGGATAGTCCTTCCTAATTTGAGTATATCTATCTGTTGTCTGCACACAAACTGTAAATCATTGTATTAAGAGTGATTACACACCCACTGACACAGAAAATTCATGATCGGGTTGTGAGACATAAGAGGTTTACCAGATTGAATGTGGCATGGCCACATATTCTGCAGAATTTATTATTATTTCTAATCAACCCTCCTTCCCTAAACCAAGAGCCCTTAACTGTAGGACTCTCGCTATCCTTAAGAAGGACATTTCAAATGGATGGTTTTAAAATACACTTACATAGCTACACACAGGAACACTGCTGTCACATTTTCAAACTCAAGGTTATAGGTACGTAGTTGGGTTTTCATTGTTAGGCCAAATTTGGCTTCACTTCCAGAGGGCTGGGATCTGGTCTGGGTGTATGTTGGCTGTTGTTTTAGACCAGTAAAACACCCCAAATACCCCAAAACACCCCAAAACAAAGGTGGTGTCAAACCTGCTTTTTCAAAGTGTTGGTCTCCCATAGGGTTCTGCCCAGGCGCTGCTCTTGCCACAGTCATTCAGGCTGTCTTGAGCTCATGCAGTGTAACAGCACTCCTCACCCCTGCAATGTCAAGTTGCTGTAATTTCGTTAGCTGCCCACAAATTAACACGGGGCGGGGCGGGGTTAGTGTCATCATGGTTATTATTATTGGAATAAATAGTCTTGAATCCTGTTAACCTGTGAATCTTGATAAATAAGCAGACTAGACACCTGTGGTAAGGCAAGTAATGATGATTTTAGCAATGGCAAATGTGGCCAGGGCAGAAGGAGCTCTCCCCAGCCCTGTCCTTGCAGGAGCCCAGGGTGCCACGACAGCGATGTACTTGTTAAAAGCAGGCATACCGCTCCATTACGTTAATTCTAGTATAGAAAAGGTCAATCCTGGGCAGGGGACAGCCAGCCAACCACACTCCCTCCTTGGGATGAGCAGCTGTGTGGAGGGAGGTCTGTGTCCATCTCTACATCCTGGTGAACTTGTGGAGTGTGATGCCGTTCTGGCCACCAGCCTGTTTGGGTGCTGTGAGTGGTCAATGGTTGACTGTTCCTAAGGGTCCTTAGGAACCCCTGCAGAGCACAGCAGCACTGCCATGTGCAGCTCAGTGCAAAGCCTTCCTACCCGAGACGTGATTCAACATTTAAGGACAAAAAGGCAAATTGTCCCCTGCACCACAAGCAGTAAGGTAATCTCTATAGTGCACTGCATTGTGCTTTAGGGCACACCATTAGGGTGCTCCAGAAACACCTCATGAAGCAGAATTTTCTCTCACAAGAAACAACCGTAAGAGGCCCAGTTTTTCACTTACCTATTACACTCACTGGTTTTAGAGTGGCCACAAACTTGGCATTTCAAGGAATATCCAAAGGACAAAGACATCTACATATTTTGTCCCAGAATCCCTGACTACAAAAGTCTGACAAAGAGACAGACAGAGGATGAGCGAGATTAACAGGCCAAGTAGGTCAGGACCAGTGTGATTCTCAGGCCAGTACAACACAGCACATTGAGAAAGCTTCCAAGAAGCGTAAACAGAAATGGATGTTTGAGACAATGAATGCCCTAATTGGATGCCCATTCTCACCGCTTCCCACAATTAAGGAGAATCATGGACAATTCTGCCAAGATATTGATGGACAATGTAAGCATTGGCTTGAAAATGTTTGCAATTTAATGAACCAAACCCTACCAAGTTGTGAATTACAAGTGATCCAAAAATAAATCCAGCAGAAAACAGTTCAGTGATGGTTAAGTCAAAAAGCTATAAAACAATTAATCACTGAATCTTAATAACTTCTCATCAGAGTTATTACAGTGCAGAACTTTTGATTTCATGTGTTGGTTTCATCAGGTTTTCTCAAACCTTGGAAGAGCTGTTGTGTTCCAAAAGACAGAATAAGCAGCTGAAGTAACCCTTTAGATTAAGAAAAAAGAAAGCCAACATTTGCTCAAATTGTAGAGGAGTAATTCCACTGACAGCCTCACAAAATGGCTGACAACACAAACTCTGAGCCAACTGTAACCACATCTCAGCCCTGAAGTGAGAGGTAACTACATACAGCTTCTGGACAGAGCGATCTACAGTGACTCATACATACCATTCATAAAACAACAGCTGAAGGCCTCTTGGAAGAACAGTATGAGAGGAACATGCAAATGACATGTTGTAGATGTTTTAGTCTCTTCATCCATCGCCTTGCTGTCCTGCTAGGCCATTACAATGCAAGTAGGTGAGAACTTGTATTTTACCAATAGCTTTGAGGACAGAATTATTCACTGCCCAGGCTATTAATCTGGAGCTGGTTCCTTCACAGCTGCACTGGAACAGCTGGAGAAAGTTCTGGCATGGTTCTGTGCTTTTAGAGGCACCCAAGAACATCATCCTTGTGGACAGAAGGCTCCAGAAACTCCTTTACGCTTCATCTGCCCTTTGAGGGACCTCCTGACAAAATCAGCCCAGGCCTTGGCATTGCCATCTTACTCTTGCAGCAGGAACTTTACAAGGACAATGTGAGCACAATACCAGGGTTTGCTACAACTTATTGCTTTAGTACCAAAACAAAGCTCAGGAACAAAGTAGATATAGGCCATATGTCTAGTGGAAGAACTTCAGTGGGGTATAGTTAGCTATGTCATCTGTATGATGCACTGGCTGTCAGCAGAAAGAGGAGTGGAATGAGAGATGCTTTCCACTGGCATTACTCAGTGTTACCAATTCTAAGACAAAATTAAAAGGGAAAAATCCCTTTAAGCACAAATGTTCATGTTGATAAGTACTCAGACATGTGGATAAGAAAGAGGAAATATTAGAGAGTTTCCAGAGTCAAAAGTGACAGCACACTTTTACTCAAAAACCTGCTGCTCTGAAGGCATTGCAAATGAGGCAGTGTTTGGCTGTTCCCAATGCAGAGTGGTTTTATGCTAGTTGAGAGCGGTCAAACCCCTTGCTTCATAAAAGAGATGGGGAGATTGGCTCAGCAGCATCACTTAGTCTTGCCCCCAAATATTTGCCGTTAGACCTTGAAAAAAAAACAGATGCATAAACACCTGACCTTGTATAATAGTCCTGTTCCTCTGGCTTCGCTGCGTAAGAACACAGGCTCACACAGATTTAACAGTATTATATTAAATACATTGTTAACAAGGTTCTTTTCAGTTTATTGCATCCTTTCACTTTGGAAACTTGGTCCACAGTGAGGTTAAAATGGCAAGAAGCAGAACAGAAGGTTTGCAGCAGCCAATACTAACATTGCCACACTTGGTACTCTCACTTGCACTGTAGCTTTGTCTGAGGTGCGCATAGGAGCATTAAAAGAACACTGGGAATTCATGACTGCCCTGGCTCCTGGCGAACCTGACGAATCAGCAATGATAGGATTGCAGACTGCTGGCTGCAGCAAGGACTTATTTTACATACCAGGGTGATGGGACTCATACGGTTAGAACTGACCAGAAATGTAGAAAGAGGACACAATCAGTGACTTAGGGAGCGCTTGCTTAAACAAGAACATCCAGAGAGCGCTAGTTAATAAGCAAATTAAAGGGGAGTGGGCAAGAGAGAGTCTTCAAGGTGGGGCATCAGTTTGGTGCCCCACAGGCCTGGCCAGCAGCACAGCAGTCAGAATGAATCAGAGAAGACAAAGCTGGAGGAATCCCCAGGAACCGCAGCTGAGGCAGCTGGTACAAGGTCTAGGTCCATCTTTGCCCTGGGTGATGGAACGAAGGAGATGTCGCACCGAGAGCACTAGTGCTGCAGCAGGCACATGCTGCATAGACTGTAAACAAAGAGGAGGGCAAAACAAGATGAGCTGCCTCACAAAAGATGCCACGAGGTATTAAAAAAAAAAAAAAAAGAAGAATGGGCTTGTACCTTTGCTGACATAAGCCTTGGTGCAAGCAGCGACCTTTGAAATGAAGGGCTTTATTATTAATGTTTGAACTTTGCTAATAAGAAAGACTTGAAATGTACATTATCGCTTAGTATAGCTATGTACTTAGGATAGAACTGAACACCATCAAGAATTTTATACCAAAAATCACGTGGCTATTGGGCTGTATGATTTGAAAAACTTGAAAGCGCTCAGAAACTAAACCGCTCCTGGCAGTCATTTCATCCGTATTTTAATGACACGATCAGGTGTTCATGAATTGGGAGGGGTGAAGTGTTGCAGATTGTGCTAATAGTTCATGCAAAATATTTCTTTCTGAACATGGTGCATCCAGCTCGCCTACTAACTTCCCATACCCCTTTGCTCATAGTGCGTGAGGGTCTCCTAAAGCACATGATGTCATTACTGTCCCAAACTGGATGATGTCCAACCCCACAAGACCAAATTCGGGCAAGTTCTTAAGCCTGTGTCTAAACAAAGTACATGAATAGCCCCTTGAGCCAAAGACTCATTTATTAGACAGATTAGTAATGGGCTACAAGATGTGCTTAAAGGCTCTGGAGAGCCTTTAGGATGACTATGCAATGACATCTGAAGAAAATGTTAATACAAAATTACAAATGAACTTCAAAATACTTCAATTTACTCACACAAAATGTTTGCAGCCAACTGTAATTATTTGTGTACGCACAAACGCAGAGTCACCGTCATGATAGCTTTAAAAAAAGAAAGAAAAAATGCTCTGGTAAATGTTTCCAGAAAACAAAAATTATTACAGATAACAAAGGATATAGTCACATTTTTAATGCAAATGAATACTTGCTATTCTTTCCTCGCCTAGCTCTGATGCTGAGTGTCCTTATCTTAAGATCACAGAAACGTTCTTGCCACCCAACATTGCTTTAAATTGCTAGGTTGGGGGGTTGTGTGTGTGCTGGTTTTGTTTTGGTTTTTTAAGTCTTTCACAAATTTTACAAGGCTGCACACGCTTAGCAGGGCTCCATTTTCACACGTGTCTCTTTTCCATAAAAGCTGCTCACTTATTTTAAATATAGCTACAAGCCAAGAGAAAATGATTACAAAGAGGACTGTCATTAGTTTAGTACCACGAGGACAATGTTTATACGAGTTTATACTACACAGGAGCTCATATTTGAATAACACATGCACATTGTCCTCAGACAAAAAACCACGTAAGCCAAGTCACAAAATTTAATTAGGAAGATAAGAGTTGGGGTTTGGGGTTTTCTTTTTAGGTTACAGAAAAAGATAAATTTAGGCAGAGAATTAGCATCTTCTAATAATCTTAGACAAAAATGATTTGGTTTTGCTTTGGTTTGTAAATTAGCTCATGATTAAAGTATCTCTCTAGTTGAGTTTCATTGTCTTTTTGTGCCTATTTTCTGAATGCAACCCTGACCTGAATACTCTCGTAGCTCAAGTACAAATTTGAAAGCATGAGAGGAACAATTATTATAAAGTGAAGTACTTTCAGTTTTACTGCAAAATCAATGAACTTTCAAGTGATTTTTATCATATTTTGCAGCTGTTCTGTTTGGTTTGAATGATGTTTATCACACCAAAAACTGTAGTACTTTTAAAGGATGCTTCTCTAGAAACTTCCTCCACCTTTATTTTCTTGCACCTCCCAGCGCTGTAAATGCTGCTTCCCAAGGATCATTTTGGCTGGTGATTTTCCCAAGCCTCAGAAAACCACCTCTCTCAATATTGAGGCCAGTGACTTTGCTCAGTCTCTGCCCTGTTCTCTCTCATGGTTCCTTAAATGAGAAAAAGTTCCAAGTTCCCAACTTAATTCACAGTTTTGCAGCAGTTCAGTTATATGTCACCATTCAAGGCTACCTCGCTGACACTTTCATCATCTAAAGGAACTGTCCCATGTGATCTAGGTGTGCAGGAGCTCAGACCATCTGGAGGAGACACACAGTGAGAAGCAGGAAGGTGGCACTCCTCCCATGGGACCTGAGCCATAAGGTTATCCAGGGACATTAGAGGTAAATATTCCACTGACTTCTGTGGTACAGGGTTAGAAGCACAGCTCATCTTACTCTCGGATACATCTGTTTCCAAATCCATCCTCAACCTCAAGCAAAGCCATCTCCTTTCACAAATGGGACTGCCAAAGCCAGGACATTTATGAAAAGACCTGTTTGGTTGCCTTTCCCCACCTTGACCCTTTCAGCCAAAGCTGTCCGCTTTGAGCAATATTTACTGTACATCTGCTGCTTCTTCCCAACTGCTATGGATTCTGATGGATATTAACAACCTAATCCTACAAATATTCCTTCCTTGGCAGAGCTCCATTAGCAATCCCTTGGACTCTAACACGACTGATAAAATTATTTGGAGAACAGTTTGGGTTGAAAGGGACATTAAAGATCATCTAGTTCCACCTCTCTGCCATGGGCAGGGACACCTTCCACTAGACCAGGTTGCTCAAAACCCTGTCCAACCTGGCCTTGAACACTTCCAGGGAGGGGACACCCACAATGTCTCTGGGTAGCCTCTTGCAGTGCCTCACCACCCTCACAGTGAACAATTGAGATACTCCACTGTATCAGCCACTACACACGCTTACTAAACGGATGCCCTCTTATGTCAGGTAATTCACAACCCAGGTTACAACCAGGTACAACAGGGGCAAAGCAAACATGAGGGGAAGGGAAAGAAAAGAGAGAATGAGGTGACAATAAAAGGCAAACAAAATAAACCCAAAATATATATCAAGTGGCACAGTCTTGCAGGCATGGCAGCAGAAGACAGTTTATTTGTGGTGCTATACCCAGCAGCATTGTATAAAACAATTATATTTTGTACATAAAATTAATGCAGCTGTGTAATTCCTATTATACTTCCTTATGCAATTCATATCGCTCCTCTCTCCTTTCTGTTTAAATCAATAGAAATTTAATTTTACTTAAATGCTTACTGATCACCAGTAAAACCTCTGCTTGGTTTGGTTTTTTTTTAACCTGAATTATTTGTTTTATCAGAGCTAACACAAAGGGGTACTCATGCCGCTTCACAATTCAAGTAACTGGCAGTCACACCTACTTTTAAATCACATTCACTGACCTTCTAGACAACATCCTTGGATGCTTCTGACCAAAGCACAGATTATGGAAGTTTTACAATGCACCATTCAGTCACTCAACTTAGAACAAGAATAAATAGCCTCAGTGTTGCCTCTGTGGTACCTGAACAGACAGGTACCTCCACTATGGTAAATAAGGTAAAAACTCACGAAGTAAAACCGAAGCGCAGGCAATAACCATAGCCCATCTAATACACGGATCATATATGTGAGCCCAAAGAGAAGAACAGAGAGAGACTTTACATACAAAAAGTATGAAACCCTCTGCAAGTTATGTAAGTACTCAACAGATGAAGCTCAGAGTAACTACGACTTTGAGGACGTGTTCTGGCAGTTATACCACTACAGGGACATTCATTTAATGGATCAGCACCTCGAGCACTTGAGCCATCTATTGCTTGTCTTCTGATCAAGAAGGATAACTATTCCCTTAAACTCCTCCTCTGGGGCTGCCTAATTGGCCTGTATTTAAATTTACCTGGTTATAGCCTTGCAATCACAGTTTCCAGCCTTTGTCTTCTTTCATCTAGCATTTCAGCTTTTCACTTCTTTTTTCCTCTTTTTCAAAACTGCTGTTTATTAAATTTAACAACTGACAAACCTAAACAAGAATATAAGGCATCCAAGCAGGATTATATCTATAGTACAAGTGATTTCAAGCAGGAAGAAAAGATGTTTGAATCCTTGGAATGCAGATCTCACCCTTCCAAATAATAATAATAAAAAAGTTATACTTACAGCTATTCCAAATTATACTGTTACACAGGTACTCCTACAAACATACACATAGTGTTGCAAATAGAAATAATATATGGATTTGGGGTGAAAATTTCATCAGAAAAAAATGGACAATAAAAATGTAATTTTGAATACTTCACATTGAGCAATTGCTTAGTTTCAGATTTGTATTTTGAGTTCCTTTTATGTCACATTAATCTATTTGTGTTTTCTCTAACATGTCAATATTTATAGTGCATTACAGATACAAATCAAGAATTATACTTGGTGGGTTTTGTACTTCACTGTAAAATGATTGAGACAGTGGCTACTGAAATGTCCCAGAATAGAATCTTCTCCCCCCCAGTCTGGGTGGCTTAAAACTGTTTGGCACTAAAACAGGTCAGTTCTTTAATAATTCTTTTTTAAATAGTTTTGTTATTTCAGATTAGTAGATACACTGTATGTCATCAAACAAAATTAAAAACGTGAAGATGTCACAAAAAAGGACTTTTTTGCTTCTGACAATAATTCTAAAAGAAAAAAAAAAGTATATTGTGCAAATAAGACCTGATAAACTTCATAGATTTTTAACAGTAGGCAGGCAACAGTGTTATCACTTATTTGCATCTCTTCCATACTCTCTGAATCCCAATTATCTCACGTCTTGAATCCAAACGCCATGATTAAACTGGAGCACATCTTACAGCACAACATGCCATATTTTCCAGTGACAGAGAAACCCCTTCAGCCCTTAAGTTGGTCCAACAGTAAATTATCCTCCCCAATAAAAATGAGCCTAATATCTAGTCTGAATTAGCCAAGTCTCGCCTTCCAGTCCTGGACTCTTCTATAACTTTTTGGTTATGTTACTGCTTGTATTTTCTCCGCTGTAGATACTTTTATCACTGTTTAACCTTCCCTTTGATGTATTAAGATCCTTGACTTCCACATTCCAAATCAGGTTTCCATTCAGGTAATTCTTTCTGTCACCTCTCTTTGACCATGAAACTTTTAAACTTCCTTGTGAAGTGTGGCCCCTCACAGTGGACACACTAGCAGCTGATCCCCCTTAAAGCTTTTCCCTCTCTCCAAGTCCAGGGATTTGTTCTTCTGGCTGCATTTAGCTATTTGCCCACCTGTAATCTAGAATTTCTTTGCTGGGGCTTCAGCAGATTCCCAGTATCATGTAACATGATTTTGGCTGGTAGAAGAGACAGGTAAAAAGAAGCAGAAGGAAACTTGGAAAGAAGGGCAAGTCAGTGCACTTGGTTTGTTTCCACTGCTGTCCTGAACTCAGCTGTGCTCAGGTGCAGTTTCTAAGCAGCTTTCTGCCACTTTGAGGCTTATTTCATTCGTATCACTAACGTTACAGCAGAAGGAGCAACAGCAGGCCTGTAAGCACCAAAATCCAATCATATTCTGCATCTCCTTAGGTAGGCCCTCATCTCAATTGCTCCCCAGAACCTATCTTAGGTAAAGAGTATAAAAACACACTGTCAAAATCTGCAGGGAAATATTTGATAAAGATAGCGTACAGCTCTTGTATTGAGGGCGCTAAGTTTGGGAAAACCTGTTATCTGGCACAAATTCTAGGGCGAAGTGCTTATTTGAGCTCTTCGCAGCATAAAAGCTTCAAAGAATGTTAAGGAGGAAAATGAGAATGAAAACATTTCCCTCTGCAACATTACCTGCTCTCAGCTGAGCTAACACCCTCTGTGGTTTTGCAAAGCATTAGTGAAAAAAAAAAAAATTTAAAAAGATCCAACAGCAAGTAAAGAGCCCTCAGAGCCTGGGCCAGAAATTCATTCTAGAACAGCATTAGTAGTGACTATAAGTCTCTCTACAGCAGCTTTCAGAAAACAGAGTAGTAGCCAAGATGCTTACAATTTTTAATGGATTTTTTGTCTTTTCTAAGAAATAACTTGCAGGGATGAAAGCAAGCACTGCAAAAGCTGGTGTCAGAGGTCTCACTGACTGACTGCTCTGTGTGCTGTCCCCCCAGATTCCCTTGTTAGCCTGCGTGTAAATGCAGAACTGAACCAAAGCCTTCGTGTGGTGCCAAGGGATGTCGCAACACAATCTTCTGGAGGAGTTTTAAAAATCTACATCCCTGCCAAACCATTTGTGTGGATTAAAGAATCAGAGAGTATTTTTTACATGAATGTCCTTGTATAGATCAATGCTGTCATTCACAAATTTCCAAGTGTCTTGAATCAGGTACCCTAAAACCATCATACTGCCTTAAAAAGCTTCTACACTTGATATATTTGATGCTGAAGTAATGTATTTGATGACACTTCTATTTAGATGATAAATTCTCAGGTACTACATGACATCTATTTAAAAAGCATAACCTGTACGCCTGAACTATTCTCTGCCTCACATGGACTACATATAAAGGAGTGGCGTCTCCCTTCCTCTGCGTAGAAGATGGTGGTGGGCTGTGATGGTACATGTTCAAAACGGTAGAGAAGGCAGACTCTAGGTAAGTAATAAATTGTTGTTGTATTGCCTCAGGAGCAGGTCAGAAATTTCCCTTGTTCACTGGCATTTACAACCCCCCCAAAGGACAACACTTCTGAAAGCACAAAGTTTAACACGGTAATAAAACCACATCTTAAAAGCCCAAACCCCTGCATTTCAGTGCTTAAAAACGGTGTCAGCTTGACAGACCTGGAGACTGACAGCAGCAGTGTCAGCTTTCCTCACACTTCTCTGCCAAAGCACCTCAACCTTGACCTGAGGAGAAAACCACGAAGGGTTTGAGTGGGATTTCATGCCCATTCACTCTGGCATCTCTGCTGAGATTGCCAACAAGGGGGCCAATTAGTGCCTGCTTCGGAGGATCGTTTTTTTCACTGTGTGGAAACGACACCTGTCCACTGAAACTGGACAGAGACCCACCAATTCTCTGGGTGCCAGCAACTGCGCAGCCACTGCAAGGGTTACCGCTCCTGGTTACTCCCCTTGCATCAGGCATGCAGCTACTCCAAGCTGCTGTCCAAGTGAGACCAAAAGCATTTTCTTTTCCCAACAGGTAGTCCTTTCTGATTTAAAATAGCAGCCTTATGTTACAGACTGAATTTTAAAAGCGTTTCTTACTATTCAAGGTCCTGGGGCTTCACTGAAGTTCAAAAGTCTGCAATTAAGTAAAACCCCATCAAGAAATTGCACTACGGCAGAAGGAGATAAAGAGGGCTTCAACCCTTTTTATTAAACAGAGAGAAAACGCCACTTTCCTGCTGGGCTCTTTCCTCCTCACAAGAGATAACTGGCACATTTCTTGGGTGCTTTCTCATCTTTCAGTACCATAGCAGCTGCCTTATCTGTTCATAGAAGAGAACGCGTTACAGGAAGGCTGTCCCCTCGCCAGGAGACTGTCAGGCTTGGGCAAGCTGGTACAAAACATGGGATTGGATCGTGAAGTGACCAATTGGTCTAGTGGCCAAGAAGGGATTAGCTGCCACTCTAATATGGGTAGACATAGGTCTCTTCAAGTTAGACACCATAAAAGTCATCACACTTTAATTAATGGCCCAGCAGTGCAGTTTGAATGGAAGACCATTTGCAGTGTAAACTGTAGAAATATTACTTAATGGAATGGGAAACTTCATTATGGATTAAAATAAATTTATAAAGATTATCTTTCATAAATTCCAGTTCATTCAGCTTCATTTTGTCAGGCAAAAAATGTAAAAGTCATTCTCTTCGAAATCAAACATCATCCTCCAGTTCATCTGTCACTAAATCAGGCTTGCTAACCTCTCTAAGGATGTTATCTGACTAGAGTTTTCTATCACTCTTTGTGATTCCAGGTGCATTTCTTGACAATTTTTTTAGATCCTTGTCCAGAGTCTCCTCCAGGAATCTAGAAGGACCATGAAGATTGCATCAAGGACTTGATTAAACAACTGATAACATGCATACCCAGTACACTAACCTCATTTGCAAGCTCTCACAGTGAATGATTGACAGCTGATGCCCTAAGCAAAACTGCTGTTTATAAAGTCCTTTTCAGTCCAGCTACATTAGTCTCTCCGCATAGCAGAAGTCAGCACGCTGCTATCAAAACCGAGCCTGTGACTGATAATATTGAACTCTTCATTACCCCAAGTGTTGCTGCAAGTAATGCCACGAGTTTGGACATCACCGTTCAATAAAGGCTTATTATTATAAATATTCAGCTTATGTCATGATGCGAACAAACAGCTTTGCAGCCAAGGTGAAAGGGGTGAATTGCAAATAGGTCTAGGTTATGATAGAGACAGTGCCCTATTTTTACAAAGTGACCTTGTAGCCTGGCACCAAACACAGGCTTGGTGGAATACTCTAGATCTTCTCTATTCAAACAAAACTGGTTGGTGGTTTTTAGAAAAACTAAATCCTGGAAGGAAGAATTGCTGTCAAATGATGCAGAGCAGGGTTCCTCTGTTTTTAAGTGTGGTATTTCTAGTACTTTTAGTAAGGTTCAAATATTAGAAAATACATAATTTTTTTTTAATAGTTTCTTGAATTAGCTAAGACGCCACAGATAAATTGTGTCTGGCATTACAGTTCATGTGACTTACAAGAACAGAGACTTGTCCGGGCCTCCTCTCCTCAATTCACTTTCTCTCCACACCGGAGGTGGCTGCATGCAGTGCTGGCTGTTCAGAGCTGGCTACACACCAGCATCTCTCAGCAAGAGAGCTGCTAATCTCTCCCTGGGAACAGCACCCAGATTGCTCTGCCTAAAGTCAAAACACACCTTTCTGGTTCCTTTATCTAGTCTGTATTTCAGCCTAATTAAACAACAGTTTCTAATGATAAAAATAATAAAAGAAAGAAATTACTTCCCAGAACTAGAAATACACTGACTCACATGTGCTGGGCAGTCACCCTGCCAGCTTTGTTGCAAGACAAGAAAGGATTAAAGAAAGACTTTGATTTGACCAAGTTCCTTATTGCACTTGCGTGCTGTGTGAGTCAAATTAATCAAGACCATCACTACATCTGCTGATGGGTTGTTCCCTGAAAATTTGAGGCTGATAAGGGTGCTTGATCATCTAAGTTGGACTACAGCAACGGTCCATATTTACCAAACATGCTTAAATCCTGCAGAACCTCTCAGAACACAGCAGAGACAAGGGACTCCAGGAATATACACACCATACCCCCATCTCTTTGCGATTATGTTCTTTACATCTACTACCTCTGAAGGGAGCCCATTTTCATCTATCCCAGGCATATTCAGGGTCAACATATGAAAACCTCACAACTACGTGAAATACATACCATCCCAAGAAAGTATAAGTGCTATTATGATGCACCAAGAGTTAAGTGAGGATCCCAAGACAACACCAAAACACTGTGGTCAAACAGGAAACTGAACCATACCACCAGCAGTGTAACTTTATAGAGCTGTAAGGAACAGGTCTTACATAGCTGAAATACATAGCTGATGGCCAACAGGGAGCAGAACTAATAGGGAACTCGGAGCCAGAAGATGGGAGGATGAACCACTGCCTTGCCTTGCTAAGAAACAATTATACCGGCCAGGCCATCCTCCATTTATTCATAAAAGGAGAGCAAAATTAATTTCCTGGAAGCAGGAAAGCAGAAGAAAAAAATCACTTATTTATTTATGAATGGTAAACTCTTGCATTGGAGTGCAATGAATATCAACCCTACTCCAGCAAAAAAGTCCCACTGACAGCAGACATATGTCTGAGAAAAAAATACAGACATGAAAATGAATTCTTAACTTCCTAGAGAATATTTCAAAAAAAACCCTAAAGCATCTTCCTGCTTAAGAAGGAAGAAAAAGGTGTGCTGAGGGTCTTCCAGTAATCTTTTTAAAGATTAAATCCCTGCCTCATCACCCATTCCACCTTACAGAACTGCAAAAAACATAATGCTCCCCACCTGACTCCCTTTACCAGTTATTCATCTCACATGAGACATTTACAAGATGAGCAGTACCCCTTAGCTGCTGAAATTTGGGGTGATACCTCTAATGGAAATAGGCACTAACACACTCAATGTGGCAGATGATGGACAAGCATATGTTGTGGTGAGTTATGTGACAGACATGAGGCTGAAGAACGAGAGTTGTAACATTTTAACCTGGCGTAACTCACCACCTCAAGCTCAGTCAGAACCCAAACTTCATTTAAAACCAACTGTTTTTATTTAGCCTGACAAACACACAACTCCCAGGTGAGTACAGAGGCTGGTCTAGCAAGATGACTGTTCTGCAATATATTCTCTAAGACAGAGGGGAATGGAAGAGGGAGAAGAGCATTCACATCAGGTTCTCAGTATAAAGCAATCGGTATTTTCCCTAACCTGATTTAGTGCAGATTTTGAAGTCTTCAATAACCACTAGGTCACTATGAGTATTGATCACTTCACGTTATCCTGTTCAGAACCCTCTGGTCTGACAGACAACACTGAAAGTTGTGGCATGTCCACTCCTGAACCGTCAGCTCCTCATTCAGGTACAGAGCTCACTTCCCTGTCAGCACAGCAGGTATAAGGTAACATATCTGCTCAGCCATATCATGGGCCATTCAAGACACCTGAGACAGTTCCCATTGTCAGCTTTCCCACTGAATTAGTGCCAGTTAATGTGCATGTGCGTCTGAAAAGGGGAGTCATATTCAGCAGCAACATCTGCAAAGTGACTCAGAAGAAACTTTTTATTGGTCCATCAGCATAGTTTTGTCACCTGTGATGTCATTCTCAACTCAGTCTTCGATCTTTCCAAACAGGCCCGTGCTTGGCCTCTGTAGATCCCCGCTGTCACTGTTAACTGGCTTAACACAGCCACGCAGCAACAAACAGAGCAAGTCCTGAAGCGGGCTGCACTTGCTGACACCTCCAGCTGGGACGGTGCAGTGACTCCTGCCTGTCCCTCGTCCCAGGATTACTCAGTCCAGGACTGAGCTTAATAACCTCAGAGCAGAAGAGGATCAGCTCTTCAACTGCTGCGATTTACAGGCCAATACATGAAAGAAAACCAGAGCCAATGTCAGTTTGCTGTAATATGCTGGGCCCAGAAATGGTAACAGTTCAAGAGCTGCTGGGCCATCCCTACTCTGGAGCCAGCAATCGCAGAAGGAAGGATAGGGGAGAGCAGGAACAACGACACTTCAGCCATACCAGATTAATCTGAAGTCATGAGTCAACACCTCCGCCGAAGTGATGTGTCTCACCAAAGGTCGCCCAGCCTTTGCCCCAAAGACATCACTAGAGAGAAAAGGAAGATAAAGCACAGAGAACGCAGGCATTTGAAATAACAGTCTCACAGTCCTTATTCACACAAGCCATACCCTGAAGAGCAGAATGTCACCTGGGCAAGGACAACATGCATAAGTAAGAGAGCTAAAGTTATTTAAGGCCCTGTAGTCATTTTGATAACCAGGTAAACACTCGGGCAGTTGACAGAGCTACATGTGACTACACAGCATTGCCCAAGGCCTTGCCTCAGTTTTGCAGTCAATAAAACAGAGACTCTATTTCACAGAGATGCAGCTGGGAATCTCCTGACAGTATGTGGTGAAGGTTTTGGAAGTCTAAAATGCTAGGTGTCTTTCAGCTGCAAAACATTCTTTAATATGGCACAAGTAGCAAGCAGCAAAAACCGCAGGACCTCACAAAATCACCAGAGCTGTTTCTGTGCAAAGGCGATGCAGGCAATTGTCTGTGGCAACAGACTGCCAGAGCGAGCGAAACAGGCAGCCGAGGGTAGCATGGACTTGTCTGCGTCAGTTCTCCAGAAAGCCAGGCCAGCTGTTTCTGTCTTCAAGGGAAGTATCTCAGTGCCCAGAGCATTTGCTGCTGCTGAGGAGAGGAAGAGGGTTCCTCCTCCAGGAAAAGCCACCACTCCTCCCAAAGCCACTGTGAAGGACCTCATTGCTGGAAGCAACCCTGCACAGCCGTTTCTCCTGCCTCTCTCCCTTTGGGGGCAAGAGTGCCTCTCCTGGCTGCTCACACTAAACAGTGGTGCCTAAGCTGCTGAGAAACCTTGAAACAAACCCGGGCGTAAGCATTTCCTCTGTGAACGGGATTACTTACACGAGCCACCCATGAAAGTAAATACTGCGATTCACGTGACAAAGAGCTACTACCCTGAGTAAGCCTTGTAGGATCAGGTTCACAGATCATCTGTGATGGCCTAAACAGTTAGTGTTTATGTGGCATCAGAAATAGGCATGAGAAGAATTCTTAGTTTAGGGCCTCTATCCAGCAATCCATGCTGGCAGACCTGTAAAGGAGTTTGGACACAGTACAATGAGCGATAACAGTAAACAATGGGAGAGAATAGCGTGGGGGTCATAACTGCAAGACCATCTGGTTGTTTCCATTTGCTGTGTACACATCTTGCTAGTCCTGCCGCTAGAAAGACAGCGAGGGCTGTCGGAGTACCAAGTTGTTAGTGAATAGTTGTGTTTGTGTCATACACCATTATTGATATCAATAGTTGTGGCGGTATTTCGGTTACTGGTTTCTGAGGAAGAGCAAAGCATGAACATTTCTGACTGGAAACGTAATATACACAATAATTTGGCACATGTGACAATTTTATTGCAAGAATTTTTAAGTGTTATTTCATGGGTGGGTGTTTTTCCTTATTCTCCATGATTTTCTTTAAGAGTTCTTAATGCCCCTGCTGGGATCTTTAGCACTTGGTTGGTCAAGCCCATAACTGGCATTCTAGATACCAGGACAAAAGGATAAATCACCATAAAATGAGGAATGCTGTGTGCTCTTTGGTAGGACACATGAAAGATGCTTGATTATTTGCAATTAGTCAATATGGATCAGTATGGGACTCATCAGTAATGAATCTCCACTAAGCTTCCAAATCAACAAAAATAAAACAGATTAGGCAGATGCATCTTGCTCTGTGCTCTACCTGCAACCAGATGTGGGCTTTACTAAACCACATGTGGGATTGAAAATAGAGCCAAGGGCCCTTCTCAGAGAATCACCTGCCACTTGACCATATGGTTTCAACCTTGGAGTCAGGTAGCAAGGGCATTCCAGCCTTTTGCAGTCTGCGAGTTGACCAAGCAGTAGACATGCTCAGAGATACTGTGAACCATCCAGAAGGGGCAGAACCAGGGCTGGAAGTAGAGATGGCACCTCTTTCTGCTGATGAGGAAATCTTAGATTTGAGCACCTCCTCATTAAATTAGTGTAGTTTGGCAATGGCTCCATAAAGGTCAAGAGTATAAAACTGCAGGAAATAAAAGATTCAAGCCTGAGGTTTGTTGAATACCCTCCATCTGAATTCTGACAAGGCTGCTCCTCAGTCTAGGTACCCAGAAAACTTCTACTAATCCAAAAGAGAAGTGAGGGGAAACTTTGAGCTGCTCAGGAGATAAATCCCACTTTCCACACCACTCTTTTAGCAGACAAGATGATGTAAAGCAGACTACCGGGGGCTCAAGGGGCCTTCTCTCCTGCTGCTCGTTTTTCATCACCAATCCTGAACAGACCCCAAAACTCAGACTAATTAAAGACAAATAATTAAGCACATTCAGACTGGGAAGGTTGGCAGACTCTCACTGTATTGTGAGACCACCTTGGCACTTAAATGGTTAGGGACTATATCCCACAACATCATGCTCATCTCATTGTGGTAGAGAGCTCTTGAGAATGTTATTAGCTGGGTGTTCGCCTTGCCGTTTTTCCACATGAGGCAGATGGGTAATTACGAAGCTAATAGTCTGATTGAGAGAAATCAGATGCAGTGGTTTGCCCAATTAGATGATACATTAGCTTCCTTCTTTGTAAGCAGCTAATGTGTGAAGCAAAGTGGTATTTTTGAGGGTCAGAATCCTTAAACAAGTGCCGAGTTGCAGATTATTGTGTCTCTCTTTTTTTTTCTAATGGAGGAAAAGTGCTAAGTCTTCATTACTAAAAGCATAGAAAATGCAAATCAGGCTCTGAAACAAAAGAGTAAAGGGACAGGCGAGAATATTTGGTGTCCAATGTGTCAACCTACAACATCAATTACATTGAAATGCAATGCATGGGAGCCTAATCAAGGATAGTATAATTGTAATAATTGCATGCTTTTGTTGGAGAGCTGCTGCCATTGTTATTGTCAACCATTTGTTTTTCTCTATTGTTTAAGGGGAGAGTATTTAAAATATATATATGTGTGTGCACATATAACTGTGTCTATATGACTGAAGAATAGCATACGTAGAAGGTTGTCTTACTGCACACAGAATGAGTTAAGTCTTCCTTACTCCTGTTCTTCAGGCAATGGAAAACCAAGATCCTGAACTCTGTGAAGGCAGGTAACGCCCTAAACCGAGAAATGGACACTGACTTACAATCTGTGCCAGACAATGAGAGTTACTTTTCCTTTTGCTGATTCATCCCCCGGTCCAGGGAGGGAAGTTACTCCCAGTGACTGGCAAGTCATGAAGTGAGCCAGCAGTAAATCATCAAACAGTCCCCGGGACACCTCTAGACTGCCTTCTTACTTCAGAATAAAAAGGGAAGAGGTAAAAATAAACGGTTTGTCTTGTTATATTTTCTCCAGAGCTGCAGTCTGTTTCTGCCATTTAAAAGGATTTTTAAAAATCTACAATCTTGATGAAGACATTCAAAAGAAATGAACAAAAAGGAGAGTACTCCATGAAAAAAAAATGACAGCATGAGTTTACTCAAGATCTTACTAAAGGAGAAAGAGGGAGTAAGAGCCTCCTGTAAATAAACCAGCGATATTCTCTGTATCCTGAAGCTGGGATGGAAATTCTTCTTATAGCAAAGTGCTCAACATTCAGATCAAATGAGAGGCTTATTTTCTCGCATCACTGGGGCTTGCCAATAGGTTGAAACAGAGGCACAATAGAAACCGGCTAAAACATTTAACATAGCTGTTAAATCTCATTCTCCACAGCTAAAAAAGAACAATGCTGCACCGTCTTTACTGAGAATACACTCTCCTGCCATAGGAGGCTTTTCATGTATCTCTAACAATCCTGTACATACTCCAAAACTCACACTAATTAAAAGCAAATAATCAAATACATTCAATTTGAAAAGTTGGCAAACTCGCTTGTATTATTGTGTTAGCACCTTGGCACCAAAATGATCACATCGTGCTAATCTCATTGTGCAGGAGAGCTCTTGAGCATGTTATTCAGTAGGTCTGCTCCCTGCCCCCAACCTCCCAGACCCATCCCATCCTCCTCCACTGCCAGCACTCTCTTTCTTTAACTAGATAAAGAAACGAAAACGTAAGCAAAGATAAGCAAACCAAGGACAGTATTTTCATCATATTTCACTCAGAGGCAACCAGAACTTGTGCTACCTTTTATAGAAATTTCCTTTCATCCTGGTTTCAGTTCATCTCCACAGATACAGCTGGTAAACCTGAGAGATGCTTTAAAATAAACTAAGCAGACTGCATTTGTTCTCACTAGCTCTCATATAACATTATTATATTATTGTACAGAGTACCTGGCTACCACAGCAATGAGAAGGGTATAAATGCAATCAACAAAAGACTACAAGAGCTAGCAGCTTACGACTAACCAGATGAAGAAACCCAGAAGGAAGTATCTTAGGATTTCTCCTCTTTGGAAGTTTTCTTTTACAGGTAAAATTTCTTTCCATTTGCTGTGCGATAAAAGCAAAGATGTATTTGCTAACAGCAACGCAATACAAATTGAAAAACAATACTTTTTCATACCCTGTGCAGAAGAAGGCTTCATTTTCTTGACAGGCTTAATTTATAGAGAGAAAAACCTCTCTGTAGAGACACTTGTACAAACAAGCCTGCCCTCTTGGCAAGAGGCCACCACCTTCTGAAGGACATGATATATTGTAAACTCAGAATGGATGATATTGTAGAAAGGCCACTAGTTTTATGGCTGAAAAAAGTTGCACAGAGCAGCTTATACATATGGCTTTATTGAAGCATTAGGTCTCTGTGGGGACTGTTTTAAGGTTGTGAAGTCTTTCGTATACAGGCCTGTGCATCTACCTGAGGCTAACGACTGGCACCATAAAGATGCCCATTTGTGCACTATGAAGAAGCACCAATTTAATTTTCTGCAAGCATCTGGGAGGAATTTTCCTCAAACAGCCCAACAAATCAAGATTGAACAAACTTTCATGAATACAGACATATTCATGCCAGTGTTTCTAGCCACTGTATTTTTTACAACTGCAACATCCACCACAGCAGCTATGACCTAGAGCTGGGTATGACCATGAGCCAGGGTAGGTAACAACAGTTCAGCACTAGATTTTCTGCCTGGGTGAAAAGATAGGCTGGAATCTATATAATTCTCCCAACATTGTCCTGTTCTGGGCTAAGGAATGCATTACCCTTTCCTATAAAGTTTTTTACTGGGGTCCTGTGTCTGTGCTTGGATATGTATTTAATTACTAAATTTATGATCCTTATGGGTCCCTTCCAACTTGAGATGTTCTATGACATGGCTTGCCATGCTCCATCCAGTACTCGCTGTGCAGGCGGTGTGGTTTTGTCTGGGTTCCAGAACCTCTTCTGAGAAAGCATGGCCTCTAAAGGACAGTGCATCACAGGTCTGTGTCGGGAGAAATACAGATTTTCTTAATTTCTTAACATTTATTGGATAACACATTAAAATTAGGCAAGTGTTTGTGCTGCAGAAGTGCAATGCTGAAGACCACAGCATTTCATGGAAGAAAAAAAAAAAAAAAAAACAGAGGAAAAGGGGTCACTGAAGGATCTTCCTGACAGAGGACTGGAATGGTATCACTCAGCTTTAGTACAAAGACACACACAGGAGAAGTTGGCACACTAATGAAGTCTTTAACTGGGGAAGGTGCTACGTAAGAGAGTCCAATTAATTTGTGATCTTCAAGACACTTAGTTCCTAATTGATCATTTCCACTCCATGACCAAATAGCGAAGGAAGCCCATACAGCTGAGCCTCTTATAAAACAGCTGGAGAGTCTGTCCCATTGAACAGTCCCTGAACTTCACAGAGGTGGCTGTACTGTGCACTGTACCACCTCGTATGCTCCATCCCCACTAGCAGGGCCTGAGGACTGCCCAAAAGCCTGCAGACAGATCTACATCTAGTACGTCCATGGAGATAAAGCCAGACTCATGCTGAAGTGAGGTAGCACAGGGTTCCCAAACTGCTCCAGGGCAGCGTGGTGAAGAAACACAGCTTCCATATACCTTGCACCTCTAACTAGAGGATTTAGGTAACTCCAAGCCTGACTTCTTAAAACACACATTAACCTTCCTGTTGACTTCAGCAGGTTTAAATGAGGCACCATATACGGACAGGCCAGAAGACATACAGTGCTGTTATTTACATTAACTACTATTACATATTCATAGTACGATGTTTTGTTCCTAAAGTTTGCAGTTAGATCTTGCTGAAAGGAAAACTGTGATTCTCAGCAAATAAATAGTTATTTGACTAAGCAAGTTTTACTTTGAGTTGTTTCTAAATTTCTGTCATGATCAGCCAACACAAGAGGTATCAACTGTGTTGCCCAAGCCTGGAAAGCCCTTAGTCTCCACAGGGAGGGCTCCCATTGATAGTACCAGGAGAAATGCTTGTAGGCATCAAGATAGCATATGGCCTCTGAAATCAATATTGGTTTTCAACTTGACATATGGATGGTTAGTTACCATAGAGAGATTGAAATAAATATGACAAACTAAGTCATACAAAGAAAAACACGTATACACAATCACACTCGAACAGATGCTTTGGCTGAAATAGGTGATTTAGAGGAACACGTTGTAGATCTGAGAAATGGAAAAAATAATCTAAAACTTACAGTAGCATAATGCACTTTTACAAGCAAAACTGAAGGAGAATTCAGAGAAACCCCTCAGAGACAATGCTAAGAGAAGATACTGGTGAAGAAGTTGTTGATGAACCTGCTGTAGATTTAACAGCACATCTAACAGTATACTTCCCTCCCCCAGCTTCCATATCAATTGGAACTGAGAGGTTTTAAAAAAACAGCTCCATAACATGAAAGAGTAGGAGAAGTTGTATTTCTTGTAGGCATTTAAACAGGCTGATGCAAACACTTCAGCCTTGTTTGTGGTTTCACGCATTACCCCAGAGATCTGAATGTGAAATCTGGACTTAAGGAAGAAAATCCTCATTTAGCAAAGAAAGCATTGCAATAGCTGTGTGTGAAAGTTCTTCCAGCACTGTTTTCTGCTTGCCATATGGCCAACTTCACCCACATTAACAGCAACTACTGAGCAAAGCCTCAGCAATTTGAAAGAGAGAGAGACTGAGCAAGCACGGCCTAGGAAACACCCAGTTGCATATTTACACTGATACTTTGTCTTTATCCAATGCTAATAAAATAAAAACATCAGGAAGTATCAATCCCAGAAAATTAAGAATAACCTACATACTTCAGTGGTCTTGTAGCCTCATTCTTAGTTTCAAACCATTTAAACTATTCCACTGTCTAGTGTTGCAGATCTAGTGACTGTTAGAAGTTCTAAGATCTTGCTATAGAGTCATAAGGTTCAGAAGCATTCAGAAATGCCCTGTTATATTCATACACAGACACAGCCCCATAGGGAAGAGAATTACCCCCAGCCTCCCTCCCTTCCCACAAAAAACACCTCTCACCTGTGCTTAGCCCTGAAACACAAGGGAAGAGTATGTTTCTGGTTTTCGGGGGAAAGAGATATGCACCATTCACTCAGACTCAGAATGCCATGAACTTACCCTAACAGGAAAGGTTTTTTTTTTTTTCTCCCCTTGTTTCCAGAAAACAGGCTACCCCATCCCTCTAAAATCCGAATGTCTGTATTTACAACAGGTGATACCATCCACCTGGAACGGGCTGCCTCTCACTTCCCCGCAGACCTCAGTAGCACAACGCTTGGAGCCCAGTCCTGAGCGTAACCCAGGGAGGGTGAGATCAGCACCTCCAGCTGCAGGGGCAAGGAGCTTCCCTGCTACAGATAGAAGATCCCAAACCTGGCATCATCTGCTCAGCAGTATCTGAGACTATCCAGGCTCCTATGTCCTGTTTATCTTATACACCATTTTTTAGCTGGCAAACCTCTTGTCCAGGGCTTTCAAAGACTCAACTTTCACACTGCAACAAGTCCTGAAACAGAGAGAGTTCTGAAATAAGAGGCCTCACATAGGATCGATTGGTTTATATTGCTTTCTCTTTACTGTTTGTTAGTTACTGAAGTTGCTATTAATACCTCAGTACCTGCCTTCTTCCTTTCAGCCTCCCTCTCATTCATTTAGACCTTACAGCAAAAGCCAGAGTCCTCCCCATGCCACAGGAAGAGGGGCCCTGCACCAGTTAATAAACAGCTGTTTATAAGGGAATACTGTACTCATAAATGGACACAGACCAAAGAAAACCAAAATCTGATTTATCCAGAGGGCAGGTACTCCAGGAACAAAGCAATCATGTCTGAAATTGCCCGGCAGAAACACACCTAGGTCCTGAGCTGCAGGAACCAACTTTTATGCCCCCCTATCACTGGGGTTTTCCTAAAAGTTTCCCACTGCAGTTACTGCTGACAGGAGCTCTCATGTAGACAAGACACTCATCACCACCAGCATTTTTGCGATTATGTCTTCTACTCTTCCTCTTTTCCAGGTTGGATGACATTGCTTTGCTTATTCATCCCTTTTACTTCTGGGAGCTGTGCTTGGACCTATTTAGTAACAGTAGGAAATTTTTATGTAGAAAAGGCTCTTCTGCTTAGCCCTTGGCCTCTGGTGAGAGCATCAAAGATGGCAGCTAAAGTAATGTGCAGATTAAAAATTAAACAGAGACCACCCATTCATTCACCTGCCTCAGAGAGTAACCTTCATACAGTGCAACACATTTGAGGCTCACAAGAAGGCTGAACCAGCTATGGCTCCATATTCCTTCCCTAACTATCCAGGTCCTGAGAAAAAGAAACAGAATTTCTTTGCATAGGTGTGAATATTCTCTTTAAGAATTAGGCAGAAATGGTTAGCTTGTGTACGAAAATCAACAAAAACTAGCACTGGTGCCATTCAAATCCAGATTGTAGGTACAACTTCTACAGTATTTGGAGCATTTTTCAGTTTTAAGCCTGGCAAATAAAAAAATAAATTACCAAAGTAAAGAACAGCTATGTTCAGTGAGCACTGAAGCCTGGTAAATATTCAGTTTTTAATGGCATCCACTTCTATTTTGTTCACTGAATTATTGGGCTGACCTGAAATTAGAGATCTGGATGGAGTTGAATTGAATATTGTGAAGATGAGTGTAATTACCTTGCTTCCCTTTATTCTAATTCTTTTTTTTTTTTTTTAATTTCTTCATCTGTGTGACAAACTGAATGTCAGAGTGCTTGTGGATTTCTGCTCACAGTAACAGAGAGCCGAACTGATGGGCCAGATAGTGGCACAAGGAAAGATGTACCTGCATTGCAGTCAGGGGTGTGACTGCAGAACCTTCCCGCCTTCCCCTTGGTGAAAGAGCCGTAGTTGTACATACCGTCCAGGCTTCAACACAGGCCAAATCAGGCTGCCAGGGTTCCAGCACCTGCAAATGAGGCCCCTGCCTTCTTGGCACTTTCATCCAAACCAGCCTCACCTAAGGGTAACTCAAGTGTATCTGCCCACAGCACAGACAGGGCCTTGGGCTGCCTTTGGTCCAAGAGCCCTTCGCTGGCCCTGTGGAGGTAACTCTTGCAAGCAAACAGTATGCTTTGTCATCCACTGCTCCAAAGAGCCAACCTGACCTACACCAGTTAGAAGGATGAAGCCACCTATGCTCAGCAATACAGGAGTCCCACCACAAGCCACCTTTATTCTACTCCCAGTACAGTATGGTTGGCTTATGACTAACATCTGGAGAGCTGGACAAATAAATCTACGTCAGACTTAAGTGTTCTTATTCATCCCGCCCTTGAGCCTCAGTTTCACCACTTACAGTCAATAACTCTTTGTACCTTCTAATTTACTTCAAAAACTTTCTAAGGTATTTTCAGGTGTATATTTAAACCTTCAAATATTTCCTGAGCTGCTCTTACAAGTAGTGCAGTCTGGCCTCTACATATTTTGTTGCTGACATCTCTCACAGTTACTTTTCTTCAGCCCACCGCATTTTGTGAAAATATGACTCAATATTCTTTGGTAAGTCATCAAGTAACAACAGCCTTCTCTAGATAGTCAGGGAAGCTTAGAGTCACCAGTATGTATACAGATGCCCAGCAGAAGTAGATGTAGAAATAAAGAGACTCCGACTGGTTCATGAAAATCTATGTAGCAGGCAAAAAGGAAGAAGGCCAACAGGAGCTCTTGATAACCCTAAAAAATTGTGCAAGGGCCCTAGCTGTGTTTGATGGCAAATGTGACATCTCACGTCAGACCCTGTCTGGATAAACTACCCCTGAAGACCATATTGCCTCAGAAGTTAAGCATTAGCAGCTGCATGCATGTCATTAACCCCTCATCTGCCACACAACTTTGTACTTGCCAGGGCCAAATCCTTTAAAGGAGGGTTGAGTGACTTAAGAGCATGGGGGTAAGAAAGATGCAGGATGTACAATGGACAGTAAAGAGCACCCGTGTATGTGTGCCCTTTTGTAGGACATTTATGATGATGGCACTGAATATTCCAGCAGTTTCAGCTGGTTTGGAAGATAATACTCCTATTCAGCTGCTCAGCTGAAAAACTGACTATATTCCATGTTGTCCCAACTACTTTGTAATTATGTTTAAGTATATTGCTTGATCATAATACTAAAGGTATGGGAAGATTTGTCTGCATTGTCTTCATCGTGTCTTGGCTGTGTACATTGTTTTAGTAAGCAAACTTGAGAAGCATATCTTGACCCATAGTGATTGAGGTAAGTGTGCGGTGTCAGTAGGAAGGCTCAGTAACAAAACAAAGAGTAAATCTGCAAACCAGTTGTACTGCCCAAAAAAGAGCCATTGGGAAAACAAAGGACTTCATCACCCTAACTCTCAGCATGAACACAGGTTTAGTCCACAGACAGAAAATTCAGTAGTGAAAGCAGTCTGCAGAAGGGCATTCGGCTCATAATACCTGAAGTAAAAATGTAGAAATATCAACTCCAACCTGAGAAAATGGTCTCATAATTTAATGCCAGCATAATAGACTGTGTCCAGGATTTTTTATTCTAGCCTTCCCATGACGCCTGAGACTTCACAATCATAGTTCTAAAAGCACAATATCCTCTTTTGCCTGCTATTCTACGGAAACTTTTTTAAAGTTGGCTAACTAATGGCCATGGCTATAAGCTTTGATCCACAAACGAATTCACCATAAATGTGAAACAGTACAGGAGGGGTTTACCACTGTCTTATTTAAAAAGTGCCCTAACTTCAGGTGCCCACACTAAAATCCCATATAATCAAGAGAGAGAGGTGAAACAGGCTTTTCCAAAAGACCATTCAAAGGAGTAAAGTCTGATGTTCCAAAATTGCCTCTAATTTTTTAAAAAGTTTTGGTCCTATTTTTCCTTTTGCCATTTTTAAACTGTATTTTAAAATAATAAAAAAATCAAAAACAAGAGAAGAGAAATAAAGAAAATGGCAAGCTATGAAAAATGTACCTTTTAAACTGAAATTTAATTTACAATTCTGATGAAAATAACCATTAATACTGACATGTAATTAATTAAAGGTATTTTCATATGAGAAATATAGGTCTTCAGTAAATATAAAAATACTGAAAAAATACTGAAACTTTGCATTACAGCTTCAAGTAACACAGAAGACCTTCAAGGAATCAATTGAAATACAGTTAAGTCCTAACTATTACAGGAAAGAATCAGAACAACTGATCTTGTATCCCAAAATGTGGAAGTGTCAATAAAAAGCTTCACTTCAATAAAAGTGAAATAAGACAGAATTTTCAGCCATGTTAAACAGAAGAATAATGGAAAAATCCTGCAGTCATGGAATGTTAAAAAAGACAGAAAGAAAAAATTCATTATAACTATGCAACAAAGCAAAAGTCATACCTGACATTGGTACCTCATTTCTGAAGTCGTACTGAGGCTGCTCCTTCCTCAAATCCTACTGAGTTGTCTAGACCTGAAAGCAATGGCCCCAATAGATGCTCTTCAACATGTAACATCTAATAGCTCTCAGCCCATATGGGTAAGATTTGGACTGATACTTCAGAGTTCATGGTTTCAGAGTAGCATTCTCGGACTCCCTGATTCACACTTGTCCTTTCCTCTCATCTCATACAAAGTTCATGTCATCTCTCTCAAGTTAAACAACCTAACGTGGAACTATTTTGGTGTAGTATGATGGCATCATTAGAGAAGGATCAGTTCAATGTGTTAATTTGTTTTATCTCTTCCTAATACTCTGTTTAATAAAACCACAGCCTGATCTGAACAAGAGGATATAAGTCACTGGAGATAGAATAAATTCAGAGAAGAAAGAGAAAATAAGTGAACCTTAATTGACCTCAGAATACCCAAGACAAAAGCAAGCATCAGGACATTGCTGCAGACGGCAGGTGGAGGAACTATCTGCACAAACTCTAAGCCTACTGTTGGGCCCCACTGTTAGAGTCAAACACGAAGACCAAAACACACTCTGTCATTGCCCGAGATAGAAATAAACCTGCTAGCACAATGTCTAGAGAACATACTGTGCAAGACAATACAGACAGCACAGACTGAGCTACGGAAGGAAGGAAGAGAGCAGAGAAGAAAGGAAAGAACTGGGAAAGTAGTATTTTATCTAAGCCAATCTTTTTTTTTTCTTTTTTATAACCCTTTTTATGCACAGCCCATAGAAACTTTATTAACAAAAACCAGAGAATTGTATTCAGATACAGTGCAGATATTGCAAAGATTGCGACCCACATTTTCAATATTTTCCCCCTTCTTAAGTTAGCACAGAAACAGGCACAATGATGCTGCCTTACTCTATGCTGTTTCAAAGAAATAGCTGGGACCTTGGAAGTCATCTTGGGCTGCCCTAATTAAAGCTCTGCTGCTTGGAGCTTGCTGAGGGTTCATGGAAGGGAAGAATCAAAGCAGACCTAACTGATGCAGCAGTGAATGCTCAAAACTCACGTGAGAATGTCAGAAGCAAATACAACACAAAGAACATGCACAAAAAATATGCATAAAACCTTGTATTTTGCACCGTTATTTCCCTCAAAATCTACTACAAGATTTCAAAATTCAATATTATTCCATTTAACATAATAAAACTGCTCCATACTTAAAGCTATTATTATTAACAGATCTGAACATGCTCAGCTATGTCAGATCTCTAAGCACTCAGTGGAGAAATATCCAGCAAGCCCCACAAACAAGAAAACCATGTCAGATCCAATTCTTCCAACTCAAAGAAGCAATTGCACAGTTTACCATCATTTCTAATTCCCTTTTAGAAATTAATGGAGAAGCTTTTAATAGATTCTTTTCAGCTTTTTCAAAAGCAAAACAGGAAAGGACTAATGAACTGGGATTTATTAACAGACATACAGGGAAACATTAGAAAATCTGTATTTCATGTTCTTCACTCTCCTCGAATGGCAGACCTGGGTACGAGCAGCAGAACAACTTCTTTCCAGATGAACAGCATTCACCAAAAGAGAAAGAAAATTATTATCTACACCTTGCCCTCAAGAAGACCTGCAAGTTTGCAGTTTTGTAGTGTTCAGATACTCCAAACTCAAGGATCTACCTCAAGCATCTGAACCAAAATGAATGCTTCATAATGCCAGATCCTATTTGAACACAGGACCTAGGATTTACAGCAAAAAAATCCATTCGCTGACATTTGTACAGGGCTGAAGATGCAAGTTGGGCTGAAAAGTCTTCCTTCAGAAGCCAAGACACAGCTGTTCTCTCCAAGACAGTGTGCTGTCCATCTCAGCCTTTCTTGCCAGTCCATCTGGCCCATCAGCAGCTTCAACTAAAGATTTCTGGGAGTGGCTTTCTGTAGACATGGGCTTAAATTGCGAAATTTGGATTCTTAGTCAACAGGTCAGATATGTAAACAGCAAATTGTAATGAAGATTGTTCTGTAAGTCCCTATGAAACTGCAGTCACAAATGCTTTAGTGTATCTATCATTGCCCCCTCGATTCTCCTTGGTGTTCCTAGTAAACTCAGAAAAAGAGATGATTCTTCAAAGGATTTCTGGCTTATTTCTACAGGGCCAAGGCATCAGTCTGTTTTACTAGTTTTAGGATTTCCCTCTTAGTATCAGTGAGGTTTTATTAGCAAGCAGCGATCTTTAAACAATAGTTATTAACAACCACTTTAGTAGTTAATTAAAGTCAACAAACTTTAACTGCAATGGCTAAAAGATGGGTGATTGCTAAGCGAATTGGTCAACCTAGAATGTATTTCTAATACTCAAGGATGTGCACCCATTCAGATCTCCATCATGCAGCTGAAGCCTGGGTTGCAACCAACCAAGCTGGCTATCCTGTGGTCCCTAGAACATCCCAAGAGCACACACAGATCCGCCACAAGACCAGACTAACACTTCGCGGTATGATATGTGGGCATTTGCAAGGCTGGCTACAACATTCATTTCCTTCTCTGCTGTCCCAAGCCACAGTGAATGTACAGGAAAGCAAGTTGAAGATTTGTAGGTGAGACTCAAATTTGTCAGTAGGGCAGCTTTCTGTCACAGCTACCTCTGTGAAGGGGCATTTTTTTTGACTTCTTAAAATACAGCAGGATAAACTGAAATGCCTGCAAAGAACCTGCTATTGTCTAGTAGATTCACACAGTGACCTGAATTATTTCCAGCATTAACCTGCATTATCACGGCGGAGTTATTGGGGTGAGAGCAAGTTCGCACTTCTGGTTGCCTTTGTTTCCAGTGGTCATTGATAGCAAAAGCCATCCCACATCCACTGTGAAAATAAATACTGTCATCATTGTATTAGGCATTTTTAAGATATCTAAATAGATATTTTCCCTGATAGACAGTATCAAAGCCTAAATTCTAGACAGACCATTTCACTGATTCTGTCAAATAGCAAGTTCTGTGTGTCTGAAACCTTATCTATTATTTCCTATTATATCAGCCCATCTAATAAAGGCAAGTCGTCTCCCTACAAATCTCTCAGTCCTCTCTAATATCCTTAGAGTATCACAAATACAACTCTACACTTCATGTCTTTTCAACTAATATACTCTTCCCATTTCAAACAAAACCTAAATAAATAATAGGAAATATGCTCCCCTTGTTGTGCTAATAGACCACATTCTGAGCTTGTTAACAATTTGGTATAAGTTGAATTGCAGAAAAGTTATGTCAGTAAAAGAGGGGAATCTAGAGTCTTCAACCAAGCCTGAGCCAGCAAAACCGGTAAATGCTGAAAATCTTATAAACAACCAGGGTAGGTGAAAGGGTCAGCTTTAACTTTCTGATGTTAATTGGAAGATGTCTTTCATCTTTAGTGATGGCAGCTCACACCATTGAAGTGATGGGAAGAGGTGCAGTCCATTAGATACCTTGCCAGAGTTCATTGCTTTAGAGAATAGAAAGATGAGATCAACAAGCAAAGTGTCTTGTGTAATAGCCAGGTATTTCCATCAACGGCTTGCACCACGATAGACTTTTGAGCTTGGGAGTCATTTTTCTTGTAAATATTCATCTCGCTTTAAATGTAACCAGATATATTCTGCTTCTCTTATTTCCTAATCTGCATCCAGTCATAAGAAATGCAGCAAAACATGGCTTTAAATAGAGGTATGTCAGAAATCATTCAATCTCTACCTCTGCTTTAAAAACTTGGCTATATCTTAAGACATTTGTTTCTGCACTGAGGGGAAAGGGTTGTAGAAGGCTTAACTCCCAGGTTCTCTCAATCACATCGATCTCCTTGTAACGTCAGATTATTTCTGCCAAGCTGGTTGTATTTTTTTCCAAGCAAACCCTAACTATCAGGGAGGTCTAACACACTGTTCCTTTACCATCAGCTTTGTTTTCAAACATACAATGGTTTGGCATGTCTCCAGTCACCACCAGGTGATTTTTGGCCCTTGCCCTTTTTATTATCTGGTATCTCTTAGGGAACCACAGATGAAACCAATAGAAAAGGAGAGAAAAAGAAAAAGCAGGAAAAAAGAGCGAGCTTCTCCTTTGCTTTCCTGGTAACGTGACATCTTGCCCTCTTGCATTATATATTTTTGTCCAGCTGATGCTTTGTCCTAGTGGAATCGTGGTGCTAGTATTAGCTCCAAATGGTAGGCAGGCATTTTCATTAAAAACAATTACTATTTCCAAACAGGAGCTGGTTCCTCAGTTCCAGCCATTCTTGCTGTAAAATGTTCAGCTGAGAGGAGCAGATTGTTCCTGCTGAAAATGAATGGAATCTGGCAGGAAAACCTCATGTTTTTCCAATCCTAGTTTTTTACAAAGAAAACACTGGGATCTTGTTGAAAAATTACAATTGTTTTGGTGGGCACATTATTTTTTCTCAGTTGAACTGCTTCCAGCTACAGGAGACAAGCTTTGTGCATACATATGTGTGCGTGAATATATATGTATACATCTACACATACACACAAGTTTTTGTATATAATTGCTACGTAGAAAATTATTAATAAGTCAAGGAAGAGTAAACACATTTTTGTTATTAAAAAGCATTTATGCAAATTGATTTTTTAAAGGAGCTTCCACATTATGAACCTTCAAAAGAAAGGCAATGAGTAAAATACTATATCATAATAACAGCTAGCCTCAGTTTTAATACTAGAAGAAAGAGGCCAAGGTGACTGAACTGTTTTATCTCACTAACTTAAAAACATTGTCAGACTGAATTATTCTGATAAAAATATCAAAGGAGAGAAAACAAAAGACACTATTACATTCATGAAAGGAACAAGCTGCAGAGGTCCCCATATTGATCACCCGTATGGATGCTGCCTTTTGGTAGTAAGTGATTGTGTTTACCTTAGACAGAAATAGATAATAGGTCAGGCTGACCTTGCGTCTGTATGGGGGTGAAAACACCTCCTTCTGCTAGTTGCTCTTTTCGCTTCCATATGAAGCTTTCATCCCAGACAGTGAGTGAGGTGGGATGCCCAGGCAAAGTTCAACCCCTGTACTTGCAACAGTCACTGCAACCTTCAATCCACCTCCTCTGTCAGGTCCTGACCCTCTGCGCCAACAAATGGGCAGGATCCAGGTGCTGGGCAGTAAAGGGATAGCAATAAAACCTTCTCTACCAAAAATGTGCCGCAACCTGATATGGTAGCATAGACCAGCCCAAAAGCTGATCACTTCAAGGATGTGCTGCCCAGCCTTCTCATGCACTTCAACCACAGCTGCCAAATGTAACAAGTAGTACAAAATTCCCTTGAATTTCCTGAGGCTGAGAAGTTGAGTCCCTGATTTCCACTAGCCTTTTGGATTGCTTTTTGACCTACCACCAACACATGACAAAGGAAATTATAATGGAAAGGATGACAGTATTACAGCAGCTGCTCATTTTAAGAGGGATCACCTAATAGAAAAAGGAAAAATGAGAAGCATTTCACTTTTATGTTATTGCCCAGCTAATAGAATTTCTTGTCTCCCTTTCAGTTGTTCTTGCCCAGAATTTCATCATTATAATAATAAAATTAGGTAAGTTTACAGCCAAAAAGAACCTCAAGAGATCTGCTGGCCCAGCTCCTTGCAGCCAGACAGGATCAACTATACCTAGACCTTCTCTGATGGATAGCTGTTCAGCTTGGACTTAAAAGCCTTCACAGAGGAGTCCAAAACATCCCTTGTGAGTTTGCCATTTCAGTTGTTTGTCCTGGAAATTAGCCTGCAGATCTACCCACTCAGCACAAAAGCTACAAGAAAACATAAGTGAGGCATAACTTCTGCCCTCTCTGCCATCTTCTGGTCTCAGCACACTGCTCTCTCTAAGCCCTAAGATCTTCCTGGGTGCTCAGAGGTCAGCAGCTTCACCCTGTAGGGCTATGGCACACTTATCGCCACCCCAACTCTAAAATCTCAGCTGCCTTGCATTGCACGGGGGCCACAGTTTCATTGCTCTAATAGGATACAGGACTTCGCAGTCAGAATTTGAACGGCACAAAGCATACTGAGCAAGTTCACTCTTCTTCTCATTTCTTAACATAATTTAAAACCAGACACTAAATAAGGTGTCAGCAGGCTTCCCACAGGGATCTAGCTGTAAAGTCTTTATCGTTGTGTTTGCTTTGAAGTCAAGAAGAAAAAATTCTTGTTTGCCAACTTACAATTCAAAAAATGCCAGAAGAACCTTCTTGCAAACAAACAAGATGCAAAAGAAATGCTGGCACCAAAGTGGCGCAGTCTGTGAATTATGGAGTTGTGGAATCATTTTGAAAGTAAATTGTACGATACATAAATGTTCATAAAATTTTTTCCATAAATAAGATTAGATTTCTTCCACAGACAGGGAGACACAGATCAGAGGTACCAAATGGTGTTTATGGTCCACCATCAAGGACTGCTCACTTTGTACCTAGGTATGCAGCACACAACAAAAGAGGACATTCTAGTGTTGACAAACTAAATAATAAAAATGAGGGGAAACCTTATTTTTGTAAGGCACAGCTGAGCCCAGCATATACTGCATAACAAAACTACTTCTGTCACTTGCAAATCAAGAAGCCTGCCTTTGTCAGCCATTTGCACATTAAGAGATCCAGAGTGTGTACTGTTCAAATGAGTCAGTCATTTTCTTGGAAAATAAAGCTCTGATCCTTGCTGAAGGAGTCCTTTTATGAGGGTCCAGAAAATTCTTTATATTTTCTATTTGGGGTTTTTTTTTTTTCTGATTTATACCTTTGTCCAGTGATTTAGCCCATCCATTTTAGTAGAGAAAAACAAAATATAGCAGGGGCACTAAAATGGCAGACACCAGATACCAACGCATCGGTTCAGTTACATGCATCAGAGCATTCACCAGCACCTGAACCCAATTATGGCCACCAAGGCCTTGCACTTACATGTGGAACACAACTCACTGTAAGTGCTGTTTCTGTTTTCATTGTGTATATGTAATCACACATTTTTGCACACATTTTTCTGTGAGCACCTAGTAGGCTCAAGGGTGGCTCTTAAATGTAAATGCACAAAGTCGTATTGAAGGTTGTTATTTGAAATGTCATTTTGGAGACCCACCAAAATCAAGCAGACAACAAAAGCTACATTAAGGTAGAAAGAGCCTAATGTGGCTGTTGCAAAACAGCTGTTGTGAGGTACTTCCCACCCTCTGAAGGAGCACTGAGTTCGCAGCACAAGAATATATCAATGTCTGACAACCCATCCCACCAGCAGATATCACAGCAACAGCTCTGTGGAACACCAGGACCAGCTGAGAAGGAAGACCTGGAGATCAAAGTTCTTCACTTAGCTTTAGGAAAAAGATTTGGTGCAGGCAAGCTGTGAAATCCCATATAGCCCTCTATTCCTCTAAGCTTCTTCCTGAGAGTAATCAGACCATTGTACCTCCACGTGCACATAGCTCTGGTAGCTAGTGCCCTTCAGCCACAACAAGCACATGAGGGAGCCATGGGGCAGTGGCACTCTTCTAAACTATGTCCTTTCCTGACCCAGAGTTTAACAGTCACAGCCAACTTTGCACCTCCTGGTTTTCACTTTATCTTGGTCCGAGGGCTACACAGCATGTGTTAGCACTCCCCAATTCACTCCATGTCAAATATCCCAGCTGAAACCACAATTTCCAGTTGTATAAACCAATCTGGGTAATTTTCCCTTAAAAAATTTAAAGACTCAGGAAGCAGTAACCTCTGAGGAGGAGGACAGTAATTTCTTCTATCGACACATCTGGATTCAGAGGACAATAAACCTTCTTTGGCCATAAAGGTGAAAGATCTGCAAATCCATGGAGCTCTTCCATCCCCTGAGTGGAAGTCTGAGTTGTTTTCCTGCAAGATACCCCCAATCCTAAGCTTGAATGGAAATCAGACATCACCAGTTGTGACCCCATTGAAGTCAAAGGCAGTTTTGTCATTGACTTTATGAAACTAGGATTCACCCCAGGGTAAGGGGCATTGTGTTTTTCAGCAGCCACCCATGTGGAAATTTTGCTTAGATGACTGACTGCCTGGAAGGCAGCAGTGCTAGGCCACAAAATACCAGAAATGTTTGTGTTAACCCACATACTCCAGCATTTGAAACTGCAGATATCAGCGTACACACTTGTCCTCTAGAAAGAGTGTGTTCCTATACCCTTGGCTTCTTTATTCCACCTGAAGCTGGTTATGCACCGGCTGTACCTAACCTGTTCTTCAGCTGTGCTACTGGGTCTGACTGTTTATCAGGAAACATCAGGGAGGTTTTATGTTCTCATATTGTAAAAGATGTGACAGACCTTGAAAATATAATAAGTCTTTTTATAGCTACTGTATGCATTGTGAATGAAAACAACTACTGAAAATAGAGTTGAAAATAGGCTACACTCATGCTTCATGTTCAATTCTGATAAAAAGTCCACTTATAATGTATGTTCCGAGCACAGGGCAATGGATAAAAATATAGGAAGAAGGAACCTAAAAAAAAAAGAATCCAAAAGAATGCCTAGGAAATTCACAAACTAATTTCAGGAATTCATCTGGTACTTAGGCTCCAGGCTGGATACTCTTCCGAGCTCAAAAGAGCCAACGTACTTATGCAAGAGTATTTCAGAAATGCATCTCTGAGCTGCGAGTCTGAACCAAAGTTCTTGTTACTACACAAATGCAACAAAACTCCTTGGCAAGATTGCTTTCTTGTGCATTGGCATCTCAGTATAAGCAGTCCCACACATGGTAACAGATGCATATAAATTTGTACACATGCAGAATTGGTTTGGTACTAAAACTGTCATGAAAATGCAAACTGTGTAAAGTTAAAATCCACACTGCAGTACAAAAAAGCTTGTGCTTAGCAGAGCTGGTTTTGCCTGCTCTGGTTAAAAGGGGTCTCACAAAAATAAAAAATAAAAATCAGAGATGGAAGCAAAGCAACAGGAATTGCAGAAGGATTGTAAAAAAGGAAGAAAGATACAGAGCGCCAAATTTCAGGCTTTGCATCTTGGGCTTCTTTCTAGTTGGGAAGCATCCACAAAAGCTTCCACAAGGTGGGTTGCTTCTTTCAGTTTCTCCAGTCTAGGAATTAAAGCAGGTATCTATCTACCAGAGAAAGGGTGCCTCACAAAACTTCCACCATTTCCTGCTTCTCCCATCTGCAATGGCTTCCTTCAAAGCACTTCTGCGCTTACGCTTTTGGGCCAAGCCTTAACAAGGCGGTTCAGCCATCTAAAAAATTAAACCTACTGTAGCAGCTAGAGGTGGGCAGCCCACTCCACACAGATGCAGTGGAGGCTAAATGGCTCTGAAGTGAGCCAAAAAGAGGTTTGGAGACAGAAAATGAGTCAGCTTCCTTTGCTGCATCTGCCTGCAGGCACTGATCTGAAGGGCAGAATTTATGGCTGTGATTGCCCCTGTGCAGTGTGCACAAAAAGGAAAAGAACCTTTCCACAGCTACACACAGGCCAGTCATGGTCTTGCCCAGTGGAGCTATCACTGGCACCAACTCTACCAGCACTTCGTGCTCCTCCACCATCAGCCATCAATGGGTCTCAGAGAGCATCAGAGTTCCCAGAGAATGAAGAGATGGAGAATGACCCAATGCTTTTTCGAATGGTGAAATGTTATTTTCATTTTACAGATGTGAGGCTGAGGCTAAAGGAACCTGAGTGACTTTGGCCCACACAACAGGGCCAGAAGTAACCTCAAATTTCCTGAACACCATTCCTAAAGCACCGGAAGGGCCCCTTGGCTCTTTCACTTTCCTCACCCCCACAAAGAATTTTTCCATCGCTATGCAAATCAGGGAAGATACTCTCAAGACATCCCTTTCCCCACTTACAAACTGCCTCTCTTCAAGGTATATTTTATTTCCATCCTCCCTCTTTAGCTGCCAAAGAGCTTTCTACCTCAGCGCTAGTGCCTTACAGAGCAACTACAAAATCCTGCAATACAGCAGAGCAGAGGTTATATGGCCAAGACAATTGCTATTTTCATCAATTCTTCAGCAAACCAGCTGATCATAAAAGCTATTCTTGACTAGCCTGCCTCTGTAACACCAGTCACCAGGAGAACACAGCACATACTATTGGCTGTGGCCCTCACTAAAAATACATTGCATTCTTGCACAATGACAGAAACTCCCACTAGGGCCAATGGACAGCAGACTAAAAACAGTAACCAAAGGCTTGAAATTGCACAAATTACAAAGGTAGAAGAACTGAAAGCAGCATGCCACTAAAAGCCATCTGCCATCTTGGCCCGCCCTTGTGTCCCTTCTCCCCAGCAGTGTTTTATATTAGTAATGATGTCTCTGTATTATGTATGACAGAGTCTCTGCTGCTTTGAGCAAGCAATAATATAGATGCTCCTTCAGTCTGGTGCTTTGCATATACACACGAGCTGGGGGAGCAGAATATCTGCCTTCCAGTGTCTCTCTCTGGATATAGTTCAGTTGGAAGGTGATATTCACATGTGTATATTCTCCAAATCACATGTACATGCGGTATTATCAGGACTCCTGTGCACATTAACAATACACAAAAATATACAGAAATAAGCACGGATTCAGCCATAATGTAGATGAGAGAAAAGTGGACAACATAGGAAGAAAATCAGCAAATGGTTAGTCTGATGATGGGCCTGTTTCCAGGATATAAAATATGGGGGTTACTTTTATTAGTAGGTTAATGACTTTACCTGTCACTGAAGCTGTCACTTATAAGGGTCATTGAAGTAGTCTCAGAAGCGTTTTGAATGAAGAGGAAGATAAAGCCAGCCATTGGGATAGCCTGAAAAAAGCCGCAGAAACGGATGTGGAGGCAAAGCTGGGGCACAGCAGTTCTGCACGGAGAAATATCTGAGGTAACTCTCACAATCAAGCACAGGTGCAAGAAACAGTCTTCCCAGGTTAATGCACCCTGTGAGGAAAACAAAAGGAGAACTTTTTAGCCCAGGAAAAGCAACACACACTGCTTTGTAAAAAGTGCTTTCACTACCTGAGCTAATAGGCTAACTCAAGTGTCTTCATGCAGCCCTGCAAATAACACCTGAGCCAACAACCAGTACCAAGAATTACCAGGGGCCAGAGAAAAGACAGAGGAAAAGGTGAGAACGAGACATGTAAATAGGCAAATCATATCATAAGCAGAGAGCTTATTGGGAGCTGGTTCAAGTGAAATGACTACTTTTTGCAGCTAACCTCAGAGGGAAATGAAGTGGGTTATTGGAAAGTTGGTGAAAAAGTTTATTTGCCAATTATACAGGTTCATTTATTCAGAGTATTTTGCAAATACTCTGCGTAACCCAGTTTTGGCGGATGAACACTGGAAGTATGTAAATACAAAACGGTTTAGCCAGGGTTCACTGGGTGTTCTCACAATTTACAGTGCTTGCAGCACTCTGTTACCACATGACTACAGATGCTAGTTAGTTGACCTCCGACTATCTGCTCATAGAGGTCTCCCCCTGCTCCTCAGCTTTCCCAGGGGCACTTGCAGAGACCCTGACAGGCACCTGTGAAACTGGGAGGTTGTATAAGGGACGTCCCATCATCACAGTTCAGCCCTCCTCAGAGGACAGGTTGGAGGAATAGGATATAGGAAGAGATACTCAGGTTGAAGGCAGGAAGGAAGACTCAAGGAAACCATGCAGAGGGAAAGATTGAAGGAGAAGAACTAGCAAAGAAGAAGGAAAACAGAAAACAAAAGATTGACAGGTAAATCAGATGTAACTGTGGATTAACCAGCAGGTTAGGGAAGAACAATGTCTGAAAATAACAGGAGGAAGAGATGGTCCCATGGGATAGTTGAGCCCATGATGAACAGAAGAGTAGAGTGAACTGTCCAGGTTCAGAAAGACAACAGCAAATGATACGTAGTAAATGTCTTTTTCTTTCTCCCTGTTAGAGCGTTTATCACTGTTAGAGCAGACATGATAGCACAGGAGAATTGTTCCACAGCTGAGTTGGGGATGTCAAGCCTGCGCAATTTGTATTTCAGCACAGGATGATATATACTAGCAGACGTTCTGATTTTCAGAGGTCCTGAGCTCCCAATCGTAAGTCTCACAGCTATGAAAGGCAGCTGCTTTCCCCTGAAATGCTGTCCTGCAACCCTGCATCTGAAAGTTATTTCACTGGAATTTTGCTCCCGATTTGGATGCATCAGGCCTCAGCTCAGAGGACTGCTGGACACGAAGAGCTCTTTGGCTAGCACACAGTATGGGAATAAGGAGAGGCAAATCTGTTCTTGGAGGTAACATGTTTCAAGTGTTCTCCCAGGCAAGCTGCTCAACTGTGTGGTGCCTCATACATGTGAGATGAGAACATCTAATTCCATAATTCTCAGGAATATTGGCCTGGGTGTGAAAAGTGCAATGAGATGCTCAGAAGAAAGGACTAATTTTAAGTCCAGAGAGATGACATTTACATATTTTTCCCAATCTGCTGCTTCTTAGAACTCCAAATCTAAAGGGATGGGATGGTGCAGGCAACTGGCGATATCATTGTCATAACAGCGACATCATGGCACAGACAGCCCCGGCTCATAAGGCGGTAGGAAGCACACGAGTTGGTATATAAAAAAGGACTGGCAGCACAATGCAGTGTGCGGGTGCCAGATTCATTGCTCACTGAAAGCTGCATTTTCAAATCCAGCCTTTGCCTCATGTCTGACTTTAAGCTGATAGTTATAGGGAGAAAAAATACTAAAAAAGAATCCTAAGCTCAAGACTTTGTGTCGCTCTTGATTCTTGCAGCACAAGGAGCAAAGCAGGGTTTCTGCACTAAAATACCATTGAAGTGTTTGCCTGAACTGAGTTTTCTCTTGGCATTCTGGCTGCTCCTGCTTTTGTAAAAACTATCAGGCAAGGGTTTGTTTCTTTGTGAGGGATTTAATGAAGCTGCAGACATCCATTTTAGCCAAAGTGATTTCATCTGTTTTTCCTCCAAGGCTGCCCAGCTGAAGAGTTAACATCAGAATTTTTCTCGTGGCAATTGCTAATGTCACTGGTTGGTACCAACCTACTATTCACTTCTTCCAGGCCCTCCCCAGACTTGAAATCATCAAATGGTTCAGACATTGATCGGAAAAAATAATGCAAGTTAAAACTAGTAGAGAAAATAAAAACTTAAGCTACTCTTCAGGGACCTGAACGCATTCTGCTTCACACTGAAGGTATTTAAGAGAGAACCTACAAGGTATGCCCCGACTTCTGGGGATGCTGAGATTCAGATTCGTGGTTTGGCCTCATTTTTAGCCAGGGCAGCACAACTACGGGACAGAAGAAGAATTGCCTAAGGATTCGATTACAGGACTGAGAGCCAGGAAACCATGAATATCAACACTATCACCAGAATTTTCCCTGCTAAATCACTTAACTTCAATGACTCCTCATTCATTTGTGTGTATGAGGATAGACAAACTTAAATAAATCTCAGAGTTACTGGCAGACAAATCCTTAAGCCAAAGAGCAAATTTGATTCTTGATCACTTGTCAAGAGTTCAATATGTAAAGTACTGAGATTAGAAAGAGCAATTCTGGGCAAAAGGGGATCTGTTCTCAGGCTCTGAAGGTGTTCCATGCAAGCCTGAACAAGTTTAAACCTCGTTTTGTAGACAGGGAAGTCCTTCTCTTACCAGATCAAGATTTATGTTCTTACATGTATCACTGGACCAAAGCTGGAAGCTTTTCCTTTCTGCCATTTGGGCATGCAAAAAAAGTTTCAAGGAAAATTGGTCCCTCAATAGTCAAAACATTTTTTTGACACTGAGAAACATAAGAAACGTTTAGTAAAAAATCCCTAAGAAACAGAAATATTCCACTTCTTTACATAGGGCTTTATTTCTATTAAATGATGCCCAATATTGGACCATACAGACTTATTCTTTAACTCTTAAGGGGAATTACAAAGAGTTAATGCATGGGCTGTGATATTACAAACTGTGCAAGCTTAATTTGAGATTTAAAATTTGCAGAATGTAACAAAACCAAGAATAATATTTAAAAAAAGCAAGCTCGTCAACCACCATCTGTTTTTATCAAAGACTGGCCTAAGAGATGTGAATTTTACCTGATGTACTCAGTGCAGAATGTCTGAACTGGTACTCAAAATAAGTAAAAAGTAAGAGGAGTCCATAGAAAGTCATAATAACATAAAATTATTTGGCAAGATTAACCATTTTTTAAAAGATACGCTACAAAGTGATTTTGCTTGATGTAAGGTACGGTTATAAGCAGGTATTTGAACAATATAAAAACATGGATCTTCAATCCTCTGGCCTCAGAGCCATCATGATTTATTTAAATCAGTTGCACTGTCAAAAGATGGTTCTTCAAAATTCAGAATTATTAGGTGCTGTCCATAGACAAGATGAGCAGCCGGCTGCGTTTTCATTAAGATCCCTAAATGAAGCAGGAAGATCAAGATGATGATGCTGGAAATTGTGTTCAGCTGATTTAAATCCTAGTGGCATTTACTTAGGAGAGAAAATAACTGTAGAAGCCAATTTGAAACTAATGAAGAGTTTGTTTCAAAAAATTTACTTTTCATCATGTAACGTTAAATTTGCAAAGATACAGGCCAAGTGTGAAATACTAGTGGGGTGTGAAAATACCCCTTGCACATTTGGAGAGGGATCCACCTTACATCAATGCAATGTAAACAAATACAAACCACGTAACAGTGCAGATCTCTGGCTTATTTAAATGACCCAAACCACAGAGAGGCAGTTAATTCTGTAAAGACAGCCTAAAGAAGCAACAGAATTAAACTCCAAAACAATATATACTTATCACTTACTGGAGAAATGTTTGCTGAAAACAAAAGACTGGTTTTTCCAGCAGTGTTGGAAAAAACACACAGGCATTAAAATAAAAAGCAATATTCAACGTGATGATAAACATAAGCAAAAAGCAAGAGATTATGTTCTAGCCTGAGATGAATTGTTTAGATAACTGTAAAAATGGCACTTTGTGATACATGAAATTGCTCCCAAAAAGCACAAGCAGAATGAGAGGTTATGAAATTTCCCCAGAAATGTGGAAAGGCTAACGGGAGATGTTGCTGAGCATAATGAAGTATTGGCAATAATCACTACTCTTAAAGCATAGATGTCCAGAAGAGTCCATAACATTCCCAATTTACTGGGGATAGCACCTCTTGTTTTCTAAGTCTTTTAGAGGAACTCCAGTAGCTGCTACCTCACCAAACTCACATAAAATGATTAAAGAAAGTGAAAAATTATTAAACTGAAAATTAAAATGAAAGGTGAGTTGAAGAGTCTTTAGAATAAACCAATAAATTAATAGCAACCAGACACTGGGATTAGAAAGCATGTATTCAAGAACTCTAAAAAAAAGATATCACTGAGTTACTGATGGAGGTCTGTAACCAAGTCCTCAATTCTGCCTCAGTATCTTGAGAATAAAATGCAGAAAAAGGTGAAACCATTGAGGTTTTTCCTAAGGGCTCCACAGAAGACTGAGGGAATGATGGATCAAGTAAACCTGACCTCTGCAGAAGATAAATTCCTAGAAACCACAATAAAGAATAAAATTCATATACACATATAAATATGATATGCTGGAGAAGGATCCAACAATTTCTGCAATAAGAAGTCACATCTCACAATTTTATTGAAGTATTCAACAAGCATATGGCCTAGGATGCTACCTGGTCAATACAGCTTGAACATCTCTGATCATAGTGAAGCGAAGCCTTCCCCTAGAATAAGACGACATTAGTACCAGGAAACAAACTGTACAGTTAGTTTTCCCAATGGAAAAAGGTTTCAACTGTGTTGTTCACTATATTCATAAACAAGCTGGGAAAGCAGTACAAGTAAGATGACAAAGTTTGCTGATTATAAAGCATTGCTCAGGACAGTCAAAGCTGAAGCTAATTGTGAGGAGCTGCAGAAGGATGTCGTGGTGAATGCCAGTTAATGCGTATGGGGGAAAATAACACTAGCTATAGGTGCACGATGATCAGCACTGCTCAGGAGAGAAATCCTGGAGTCACTTTGAATAATTAGAAAAGGTCACCTCAGTGTTCAGCTGCTGTCAGAAATACCCAGAGGGGCTTTTAGGAACTGCTAGGAAAGAAGATGAGAGAAAAACAGAATGAAAACAAACAATTTAAAATTACCATCTTGCTGGATAAATCCACAATGCCCCTGCATCTTGGATCCTTCTAGACTATCTCAGAGCACAGAATACATACAAATGCTATAGAGGGGTGAAAAAGCTGACCGTAGGCACAGAAGAGCTTTTTTGCAGCAAGGAACAAGACTGTAACTCATCAGACCGGAAAAAAGACAGTGAAAGAGGGACGTGGTAGAGTTTACAAAAGCATGAATGGTATTAAGAAGGTGAACAGGGAATGATTATGTTAATACACAGAGATGGAGGCACTCAATGAAATTATCAGTAGAAAAATTAAAATAAACAAAAGGAAATTCTTCATGCAACACAATTAAAATGTGATATTTGCTGTCATGGGATGTTATGACATCCAGAAGTATAAATGGGTTCCAAAAGGGATTAGACAAATTAATGGATAAATAAGTCTATTGGGGACTATTAAATGCAATGCAGCCAGCAGTTCAGAAAGTTTCTAAAGTCCTGATTGCTGAAAGCTTGGAGGGGAAATCTTTGGGGTGGTGCCTCTGAGATTTCAGAAGGTGATGCTGTTACAGTTGCTCCTCAAACATCAGAAGTAGAAGCTGGGTATCTCCTATGCTAAGCACGTACTCACACCACTAAGAGACATTCTCTGCCCTCAAAAATATGTGTTCTGTGTGCTAATTACTGGGACCAAAGCTCTAAAAGTGAGGATACTCAGGTCTGATTTGCTGCAGTCTGATAAAACACAACTCTGAGTTTACACACATTTTGCACTCTGAATTTCTCCATTTACACAGAGGGAGTTACAATGACTGAACACAAACTCCAAATTGGTTGAAAGGTTAAAATGAGCAGAGACTAAAAAGGGAAGGGGCTTATATTTTTGCAACATTTTTAAATTCTGCCTTTAAATAATAAATAAAACACTACTCATTGGAAACTTCCCATGCTTACTAAGACAATCTAATACCATCAGCCTTAACTCTACATAGCAACTTTATTTATAATATTCTAAACAATTTCCTGTATGGGCCGGTGACAGGTTCAACAATATTGCTGTAATACATAGACTAATAATTTTCAGTGTGGTTACTTGTCCTAGGGAATCAGAAACAGTGGGATTAGGTAAAGGATAGCAAGATCTTGCAAAGGGGATGACTCCCAAAAGTGTCAGGAAGGTGCATTTAGTTTGGGCTTATTTTAAGAACAGGAGAAAAGATCACAGGAATGCTTCACACCACAATAAAATCTGAAGCAGTTTGTAGTTCAACAGCGCGAATGAAGGCATCAGCTCAGGTGAGGACTGGTTGATACTGAGTGACCTCTGTTTTAGTACACAGTGCACAAAGTGGACTGTGTAATACCACAGTAAGGACGCTATGAAGTGCTTTATATGCTACTTCTGTGATGCACAGGAAAACCATGCAAAGCCAAAAGCTCTCAGCTCGGAGAGAAGGGATCTGAGCTGAGCAGCTTCCAGCAGGGACACTTCCACCCACCATCAGCTAACACTGGGCAGGCTTCACTGAGCAGAGAGATTTCCTCTGAATGACTACACCCGAGTGAAGGCAGAGCTGCTAAGGGTAGGAGCAGGCACTCTTTTCCCAAAGAGATATTAGGGCCAAGTGTGAACATACCTCCAGGCTATAGGACCACAGGCGCCTGCTGGCACAGGCCTGCAGACATGATTTGACTCCGTGGTATTGGGACCTCTCTTACTGGCAGTTTGCCATGGGAGGTAGGGCACCCACAGAAGTTAAAGTTAACGTGAGTGCCTGTTGCACTCATCATTCACAAGGACAGGCACTTCACATCCAGAGGGATGCTCTGTTCCCTGCTTCCAGGGAGGAGTTCCTGGTTTTGTAGTCAGGAGTAAGACCATCAGGATGTTTCAAATGGACCACAGGTGATGCATGGAGAAATAAGCTCCTTAGGATAGCTGCAGAAGTAAAAGAAGGAGCCTCCTGCTTCATGTCACCTCTTCTGTCACCTCTTGCTCTCCCCTATTAATCATTTCCCAAGCACATTATCCTCTTACTTCCTTGCTCAGTATCTGAGATCACTTCTTCCCTACTAACAGGTAAACACTCATCACCTTACATTGCCCGGGGTGAAAGGTTTCTGAGCCTGTTAAAAATGTCCTAAGCTACTTTGCCCTCCCCTCTATTAGTCCATCTGCATTGCAAGGCAATACTTGTTTTATTTCCAAACATGGAAATCATTAAAGCAAACAATTAAATCATGATAGACAACAAGGAAAATATGAGAATCTTTCTTTAGTCTCAGGACCATTTACAAAAGAAACTTGAATTCATGTGGAAAAAAGGAAAAAAATCTTGAGAGAAGCTGCATCTGAAACAGAGCACGAGCAACAAGCATGTGTTGCCATGCTGTCTTTCATCCCGTCACCACAGACTATCTCATAAGCAAAAGAAAAATGAACTAAAAAATCATTTTCCCATTCACTGATGTGTTGTTGCTTCTGGGGTGGACCACATAGGGGCCTCACAGTTGTCTACAACAGCACTAGAGAATGATATTGGTACAAAATGTGAGCAGCATCCATTCAGCTCAAATTGCAATTACCCTTTGTTGACTTGGCCCAAAGCATACCTGACATCTGTCAAAAATGCCACAGGGTCTGTAATAACTACTGACAGCACCTTGAGTCTTACTGAAAGAAAAGTCCAAGGTCTGCTGTGATAAGGCAAACCAAAGAAGATGAGTTTCCTCCATGGGAGGAAGCTGTGTCCTGTGGTCCTGCATTACTTCCCACTCCATGATTCAGCCAACACTCCTAACAAGCCCTGTAGCTGCACTGCACGTCCCTCTTTCAGTCTGCTTCCTCATTTATCTCAAATCCCACATATGAGAGACCCCCTTTCCAACCCTCTCAAATACGGGTAACTAGGAAGTATTTGTATATCTTACTTGTGCACAAATGGAGCATTCAAAAAATACTCATACAGGACCAACCTAGGAATATTCACGATCTGGATTTGCAGTATGGGTATAGGTATTAACACGCATTTTTCAATAGCTTCATCTGGACAATGACCGCAAGCACCTGAAGGTTTTGGTTGGCAACTTCAGTGTTGTATATTAGCAGTTTGGAAGCATACAGCCAAATCACAGACACAGCGCAGAACAAGCTACAGAGTCCCAGCTGCAGCAGGAGAACAACTAGAGCTGGATGAGAGAATACTTCTTCCTGTATGCAAGGATGGAGTTCCCAAGGGAGCTGCCATAAATATTTCCACCGTAAGATTCTGCCTCCTGTATTTTTGCACCCTCGAGGGTCAGCATCCCCACAAAATACATTGAAAAAAACCAGTATATTAGCAAAGAAAACAGAAGGAACTCAGATTTAGAGTGTGAGGTTTCAAAACCTCCTTTCATATTAGGATACGTCCACTCTCATTACAGCAAAGGAACCCATTTTACAGAGAAAAGCTCTCCAGCCATGTCAGCGAGTGTGTCAGAGAAAGCGGCCTATTTTCAAGCTCAAAACATCATACAAAAGCAAGATCACGTTTCCAGCAGTTTTGTTGGGCTTGGGTTCCAACAAAGCTATACAAGGCATATCAGACATTAAAATGATACCTCACTTGATCTTACTCAATAGAAAAGGCAAACCACATAAAACAGGCACTAGAGCGCGATGCAGCCTCCCCATAGTTATCTGGTTTACAAACAGCAAACTCTTTAGCCCCATTATTGTTTTTCTCATTTGCCACATTCTAGCTCCAACAGGCACTCTAGTTCTCTAAATTGTTAGCAGCTTTTATAGCCAAAGATAAGTATCCATCACTTTTAATTTTCATCGTTGCATCTGTTTTGTCATTTAGCTGCAGCAGGTTGTATTACAATGATTAATGAGGAAATGGATACAAACATTTCTATGTCAAATAGCAGCTCTCGGACAAGATCTGGAAAACAGAACCAAGCCATATGATTATAAAAAAATTTAAAAAATAAAAAAAAAAATACACGCAGACACACACACAAACATAAACAAGTGGGCACTGTGCCCCTATCTGTGAACACACTAGAAATACAAATATCTCCAGTAAGGAAGAAAAAGGTGTATTTTTCACATTTTCTGGTGTGATGGTTTATTTGCCTTTTTTTTTTTTTTGGGGGGGTGGGGCGGTTGTTTTACAATTAATTTGGCCCTTTTTATTTCACATAAATGTCTAACTTAAGTGTGGCACATCAACAAATAAGTTCATTTATCTTTCAGGGAAAAGCCCAACACTCTGTTTCTATTCAGAAAAGGCAGCATATATAAAACATATGGCTAATAACAGAGGCCTTCAGAACAAAAAATAATAATTTTTATTGCTCTCTCTAGGACATTTCCTGTAAACATGGTTCATCTGTAATTATATTCAAAAAGAAGTATTATTTAGTATTATAGTTACCTACAAACCTAGAAGCCCTCCCCAAAAAATATTTTACAGTTCCTGCTGGATGGGAGAAGAGTGTGAGCACTTTTTGCAGAACATGGGAAAGTCTTTCAGATTTAAGCCCCTTCGGAACAATCCCTCAATTCAGAAGAATTAATTTAATTTCTTTAGTACCAGTATTATATTCACTTAGTTGTAAGATTTTTCTAGAAAAACAAGAAAATTTATAAAAAGAGTCATATGAAACAACTATTCATCTAATTAAGAGAACCTGAAAAACACAGATGAAGACTATAATACTACACTGAGAGAAATAATCTAGCTGGAGACGTATTGGACTCTACACTTTCATGTCAACGAAGCATTTGGCCTACCGATGTATTTTTGCCTCCTCTGCCAGGCAGGGCTCAAGCTCAGCAGGAGAATACAGCCGTGGAGCTCTGCAGGAAGAGAAGACCTTTTTTTTTCCAAGTAAAATGTTCCCTAACTCTGCAAGGGAGGTTGGCAGTAGATCTCAAACTCTGGCCTGTCTTTTTAATACCCCTACAATAGCTCAGTTGGATTGAGACCAGCTGTTGGTGCATTACCATTTGTAAATGCTTAAAGCAACTACTCCTTGTTTTCTTGGCAACACGTACTGTGGAGGGGGGGGAAAAAAAAAGCAAGCACTTTCATTCAGACATTAAGAATTGCTGGATGCCAGCTTTGGCTTGCACAAGCTATTGTTTGCACAGCTCTCTTCAACAAGTCTTCACCAAAAAAAAAAAATCCTGTAGGGTTAAATCGAGCCCCTAAAATTCTGATTTACACCATCCACTCAGCCTTCACTGGAGAGAAGATTTCATTTTTAATCCCAGCATTTCAGGTCACAGGTCTTTCTGGGTTACAATTTCCACAACACTCCCACAAAATCACCAAAATTGTCTTAGGAATGACAATTATAAGTTCCTTACTCACCGTTTAAAATTAATAGTGATTTTTTTTTTTTCCCACTAATATAAGCATAAGAAAGAGAACTGAGCTTTCATTGTCATGTTCTAAAATCAGAGTTTCAGCATCAAAAGCCTGGGAAAAAAAGAAAACAAAATTACATTAGGATTATACTTCAGCATTTGAAAAATACTAAGAGCCTCAGAATACCAGAAAGATCCTTGGTTAGGTTGTCACAGTAAAAAGAGCCTAGTCATAGTAGGGAACACACACCAACATTTGTATTTATTATTATTCACACGAAAACAGCTCCAGTGACCTTTCATTGCCTCACCCTTTCCAACCACCCCTGCTAGAGCTGGGTGTACTGGAAGTGTCTAAGCACGAACGCTAGCATCGGGGTGGTTGCAGCTGCTAGTACAATAGGATTAATTTGCCATCTCCCAACTCTAATGCCCTTCTGTTTCATCTTCTTTCCCCACCAGGGGCAGTGGTGACAGCATCTGTTCCACTGTTATTTTAGTGGTGCCTTTCGTGCTGTTACAGTTAAGGGTCTGTCAGCATTTCCATTACACACACACATGCACGTGTTTTTTGAGGGAAGGGACATCTCAAATCAACCTCTAGAAAGAAAAAAAAACAAAATTAAAAACAAAAACAAAAGAATGCATTTGGGCTGAAAAGGTATGAGAGTCTCAGAAGAAGGTATTAATGTTTTTGACTGTATGGTATTATTTGAGAGAAAAAAATGGAGATTCAAGAGGCTCCAAGTAACCTATTTTGCATTTATTAATGGAAAATAATGATGAAGTTGATTTGGATTGTTCTATGACCTTAAAGAAAGCACCATGCCAAAAAGAAAATAGAGGGGAAAAAAACTAAAACTTGTTTCCTACCAAACAACTTCTTTTATTAGTTTCTAGCTAACTGATTTAGATGATAGGATATTACTTTAAAAGCATCCCAGATATGGCGTGATGAACAAGCTATTGGTTGTGGGCGACCCACTCTAAATACAGAACATGAGCCTCAGGTCTCTAGTTGATGGTGATAATGAGGAGAAGAACATGGTTTTCTGCAGGCAGTCAAGCATACCAAGAGGTAAAAAACATTTCTGCTACCAGAAGTGGTTTGGGAGCCTACAGGTGGGTGCTCCCAGCTCCGCTGGTATGTGTGGGACATAAAGAGCAACACTCACTGCAGTTTGCAAGTCAGGGGCTCATCCCACGGTTGCTGTGTGGGAGCTGTTGCCCACAAGCAGGTCTGACTCATGAGAATTGCTTCCTATCCACAAAAGCAGATACAAAAAAGCAAGTGCTGGGGCAATTAGAGACAGATCAGCTTATTTCAGCAATGAAAACCCTCCAGAAGCTGACAGGTATCAGGTTAACCAACAGGTTTTCTCTCCTCAAATTTTACCAGTCTTGCCACAGGAAATTATTGTGCATGTGCAGGTTTCCACCTAGTCCAAGAGAACTTTGAACTACCATAACTCATCTGAATTCTCAAAATAAACCCCTCTTGCTCGGTATGTTTCACTACTGCAGAGAGGTGACTTCTGTAAGGGAAGGTAGGAATTAACATGTTTCCAGACACCTCCTCTTACAGAGAGAAATTCACAGACAATGTAGAGGGCCAGCACAGGCCTTTCCTAGCACAGTAGTACCCACCATAGGATTGACACAATCTGTAATGCCAGATGTGAGCCATCGATGGGCTATTTAAAATTTGCCTCCAGTCCTACCAACACACTACATTTACAGCACTTTTGGTAAACCTCTTCAACATTCTGAAATATTACTGATGCATTTGTCTTCTTGAAAAATACACAAAGGAGATTCAGAGGTAATTGGGGATTTTCAAACTCATGGCATACTGGGAAAAAAACCCAAACATTTAAGCAATAAATGTGGAGGCAAGGCTCCAATACCACGCAAATTTCTTTAGTCACATTGATGGTAAGCACAGTCCAGACACTGGGATGGGAAATGGATGAATAACATGCTGTTTCTTTTTCAAGTTACATTATCAAATACCTAGGTGTCCTTTGTCACATCACTTAACTGCTCTGCATTTCAGCATCCTCATCTGTGAAATGGAATAGGTAATTAAACACTCATGAATGCTTTGGGACTCTTTGGTGGAAAGAATTATTATGGTGTCTTATTACTGTGAGGCAACATGCAATTGTCTCAGGTCTCTGTAACAGCTGAGCCTAAATGGTAAAGGCAAAAAAAAAGCCTAAAAGCCCAACTGAGATCTTTTGCACTATCCTCTGCAAGATGCAGCTACTACTTCAGTCTAGTCTCCATGCTGGAGAAATCGTTCTGAGGCTGATCATGCTGCAAAAATATTACCATGTTACAGCACTTTCTAAACTAGCCTGGGTTAGAAATGAGGAAGAGAAAGGGAAAAAAAAGAAGCCTTCCAGAAATACCACATTCATGAACTGTAGGAATTATTTAAGAGATTACTGAAAAGAGGAAACTCAAAAGAAGAGCACAAAATATAAAGCCTTCCTCTCACAAAAAATACCCCACCCTAAAACCAGCAGAAACCCACCCCCCACGGTGCAGACAATTTCCCCAAAGACCAAGGCAATGAAAAACATTTTACATTGCCCAAAAACTTGCCAGCAGGGAGATCTAGGTGGCTACTGCCCACCTCACAGCACTGAAAAAGCAAGTGCCCAGTGGGTGTCATTCTCCGTTATCTCTCAAACCTTTGCCACCAGCATACAGATAGAAGCAACGGAAAAATGAAAAGTGTGTATATTGTAAGCGTTGGTTAAACAACCCCACAGTAATTCTTATTTGCTGGAGGTTTTAGAGAGCAGATGTAGGATTGGCAGGGGCTGGGAGCTGGCTATATTGTTCTAGCACATTTAGAGCCAACACGGAAAGAACACGGAAAGCTGCATTTTTTGTGTGTGTGTGCATGTGAATGTGTGTGTGTACGTGCATGTGTGTGTGTTTGGCTTTTGCCATTGACTCATCTAAGGTTTCTTGGATTCACACTGACACATAAAAAAAAAAAACAACCCACTAGGTTGGGTCTCTTCCAAAAGAAATATGACTTATATCAGCTGCTGCATGAGAGTCTCTCAATTGCCACTACTAAGCTGCCTATTTTGCAGTAGCAAGTGGCCATGTGCTGTAACACACTGATTGCCTGCTTTGGTGGTATCGGTTGCTAGAATAAGGGCAAACAAATGGGGAACCAAATATAAAAAGCAGCCAGCAGCACTGAAGAAGCATTACAGCTGCCAGGCAATAACTTAGATAGTTACAGCTGCCATCACCTAGTTCACGCAAGCTTTTTAATATCTTTTGGCAGTGCTTGGTGTCACAGCACAAAAGGAAAGTTGGCACTTCCTAGCATACTTTGTTTGACATAACTGTAGGCAGAACCCAGCTGATACCTTCATCAATGTGTATGTGTTTGCTCTTAAGGTACGTTTTAGCAGATCAAACATTGTTTTTCTCTTTCTGTTGCCCACACCACTGTTAAATCATAGGTTGGGAACCACACCAGATAAATGGGAAAGAGCTCAGTAAGCTGGAGCACACGGCCAGTCCCAGCAGCACCTCAGATAAGGAACACACACAAAAAAAAAAAAATCCTAAAAGAAAAAGAAAAATATAGTACAGCAGGAGCGGCTGTGGAGGGAGGTTTAAAAAAAATAAATATACTGCTTTGCCAAAATGTTCTCCTGCCTCGCCAGTAGCAGCAGCAGCCTCAGAGCCAGGCCAGATTCTCTCCTCCATTTACCGTACTTATAAAAAACCCACAAGCACAAACACATAGACCATCACATACACATAATTAAAGCATCGACATCCCTTACTGTGATTTACAATCCACACCACCAGAAGTACACAGGCGCTCCCAGGATTTCATCAATGTCTCATCTGGTGCTCTTGGCAAACTCAACCTCTTCCTTAGACGCAGCGCATGCTGCACCTCGTTCTCTCAGAAATGGGGATGCAGAGCTTTTCCCCTTATGTGAACTAGGGAAGACGAGCACTAAATGTGCCAACGCCGGGTGATTTGCTGCTGTGGGACCTCATTTTGCAGGAGATTAATAAAAGACTAGCCTGCAGCATTGACTCTTGAGACAGCTTTCTATCATCATGAGCCTTCTATGTGGCCTTCAAATTTGAGTTAAAATACTGTACAAGGAACTGGACAGCCTCTGCATAATGATATTATTTTACAGCTCTTAAAAGCAAATATACAGTGAGAGAAGACTCTGCCCCCAGGAGCTTCCATTGGCTATGGACAAAGCAAGCCTGTAAACCTCCACCTGAAGCCAGCCCAGGGTTCTATTAATGTATTGAGTGAGTTTATTTGTAATTCACCCCATAAAACAAATGCACTTATCTCTTAGGCCTCTGGCACTTTAACAAGTGTCAAAAAACTACAGAATTGAGATGAACAGCTTTACAAGGTTTTTCAGTGTAACACCACCAGGAAGAGTTTAGCAATTAAACTGACAGGAGGGAAAAAGGAGACAGCAAATATCATTATCTTCATTTTAAAAATAGGAAACTCAGGCACACAGAGGTGTGATGGTTGCTCCAAGCCTGTCCCAGACAACGGGGACAGGATCTGACTGTCAATTGTCCTGGGTTCACCTCACCCCAAAGCCCAATTGCACCACTGAACCACAGGGCAGAAATGGCTTCCTGACCCAACCTGCCTGCAGCTCCAGAGGAAATGAGGGCTCAAGCTGAACGTGGTTGGCTCAACCCAACTCCAGATGCACCAAAGGGAGGGACACTAGGGAGGTGCTTGCATATTTTCCCAGTGCACAGCATCTATAATTGATTTGAATCTAATCTAATTCTTTAGGTAGGTCAGATATTGACAAATAAACATAAAGGCACGTCAAGGTTCACCACAAATCTGTATTATTTATTTGAAGCTGATCTAGAAGCAAACTGTTTTTGATGGCAGCACACAGTACAAGGGAACTGGCTGTGGCTGGGAATGGATAAAATGCACATGTTGGGCCTAGATAAAAGGTGCCCCAGGGAAAGGATAAGAAGGAAACCTCAGGTGAATCTTTTGAGGTGGCAGAGGAGAAGCTGATCCACAAAATGTGCATGTATCCCCCCAGGACAGTCCAAGCTATGAGTATGTTTTGGAAGCTCCTAATACGCTGTATAAGAAACAGTCATCCATGCACCCATACACTAAAGGACAGTCCCAGATTTGCAGCCACCCACCAAGGTAGAACAGGTGGCTGTAACAGAGTAAAGACGTATTGCAAGGAACTCATCATGAATTCTAAAAAAAAGTCATCTATATACATCATAAATTGATGTGAGGTTCAATTAAAGCTAAAGCTTTCACCTATCTTAAAATGACAGTGCAGAGGAATTCAAGGAAGTGGACTGTCTCCATCATCACTCATCGACAAAGTGTTTCACTCAGTTTGCACAAGTAACGCCCCTAATCTCAATATTCAATGGCACTGCTTCCACCTGCCGCATAGGTAGGAAATCAAGACCAAAGACATCCAACAAAACCACCCCGAGACAATTGCTGTAGAAAAGAAATGCTTCAAGGTCCCAGCAAAGAAAGCCAAGTCCTCTCCTTCCTCTACCACAGGATATGACATCTTCATTTCCTTGATTATTTTAAACATTTCAGGGGAGATAATTCAACTGTTAGCCAAGAATTGTTTCCTCTTTCATTATGTTTTTAGTAGCAACATACAAATCTGGAAATACTATAAATCCAAGTCACTTTTCAGTAGTATTGAAAAGGGCACAATAAACTGACATATTCCTCTGCTAGCCCCAAAAACTATAGAGGGAAAAGAAAGAAAATCTAGATTTCAACTTTGCAGGCAAGATATAGTCATCTCTATTAAGATGTGGATCAATAGGTTAAGCCAGCCTCACAGCGGTTTAGCATAACTTTTAACTGGGAGGCAAAAAAAAGCTCAGGTGCAGTGGGATAGAGAACAGAAAGAAACTGGGATAAAGAATGAAACCAGGAAAAATAGTCAATTACGATAAACTGGTTTCCTTGGTAACTATATTTATAACTGTAATGACGTTGCTATTCTTTTAGTGATGAACAGAGAGGTTTGATACAAAGTTATATAATTCAGGCATAGAAACCAGCATCTGTTCCATTGGTAAAGCTGAATCCGTGTCTTAATGGAAGATGACAAACCTCAAAAGATTTGTAAATGCTTTTGAACAGCTTCTGAATGTTTGTAAACTTCCTCCTAAGGACAGGTGAGCTCGTAGGGCTGAATTTCTCCTTCCACATCTGTGCTTGGCTGTGTGTAATTACCTCATAATCTTTGTGCCTGGAACAACACTCCAGCTCAGAGAGAAAATGGGCATAGGAACAAAGGAGAGAAAGAGAAAAAAATCAAATGAGAAAATCTTGGGGATGATATTTGAGTTGTTGAGCACAGAAATGCACGTGACTTTTTCCAAACACATGTGCACGATTGCCACAATTGTACCTTGCATCCCAACTGCTTCCAAAAATGATGTTGGTCAACAGGCGCTTCTTTTTGAAAATTCACTTGAGTTTCCACTACTGACACCTGAAAATTACGTCTACTACTGATTAGCTCAGGATACTGATTAGCTCAGGAGGGTATCAGAGCTGCTTGGGCATTGCTTCTCCCCACTCCTTCAGCCTGCCAGCCCCTGAGATCAGGTGCTTATCACATATTCTGCAACCTCCTTAAATCAGATTCCTGGGCAATTGGTGCTATTGCCACCCTCCATTCACATGAAAGAGGAATAGCAATGGAAACAGCAAGGCAAAACAAATCCTCCGGCAAAATCATAGTCGGTGCTCAGTTTGCATTTGGAAGGAAATAATCCTCCTGATGAACTACCCTCTGAGATGGGGCTGCCTGTGTGTCTGAGTGTGTGAAATATAAGCCTTCCTTGCCTGACTGAGGCAGGCTTTTCAATTAGATTCTCAGTACTGATTAATGGAAGTACTACAGCTATAGCACTATAATGCTCACAAATTTTACCCTCTGCTGTCTCTTTAGGCCATTGCCCCAAAGGCTTTCATGTTCCTAAAGCTGTCATTTAAAACATTTGTGAATCAGGATGTGTGGACAATGGAAGAAGCTGGTAGAGCCAGGGAGTGCAGATGTGAAATAATTTAATCAACAGCAATTTTTCCATTTACTTCAATGGGCTTTGGATCACCCGCTTCATGAGTGGAACATGTATTGAGGAGGAAGCAACCCGAGCCAGATAAAGAGCCAAGATACCAAAGTAACAGAGTTCCACCAAACAAGAGGGTCCACAGCAGCTGCAGCCTGAGATGTATGACGTAAACACGGACCTAGACTCAGCTAGCAGACTGGGAAAAGGATGCAAGAGAAAATGGAAAATAAGCAAGGATTTAGCCAGCAAAGGACAGCATCACATGAATCACTACTAAGAAAATTTTTGTGGGAAGAAACATGCTACATAAAGTACCAGAAATATGCAAAGAGCTTTGCAGAATTTATCTGAGGAGGAAATGAAGGCACAAAGAAATGAAGTTAAAACCTCAGAACATGGAAATTTTGGGCAAATTAGAGAAAAAGAAAAGCCTGAAAACTTTTTATTCCCTATATGGTATAATTAACAAGCTATGATGCTCACTGTAATAATCACATCACACTGTGGTGCTGAGATCGCTGTGCGCTAGTTGACAATGCTTGCCCTAATTGGCTCCATTAAGTAATACAATATTTGTACCTCAGATCACTGGCACTTCAGAAATGACCATATCGAAGCACAAGTGGTGGTGCGTCCCTGGTGCACAGTTCAGTGCTGAAATGGTTAACACCATATATTATATGTCAGTAATGAAAACTAGCACTCAAGCAAGGAAATTCAAAGCTAAGGCTGACACACCATCGTTAACGCAGCCCTTTGTGCTTCGCTACCACGGGAGTCTTGGAGCAGCACATGGTGTTGTACCCCACACAATATGTGCTATTACAATACCGCATTCACAACACAATGAATTGAGGTCAAGTGAGCGACCTTAAAAAGAGCTTTCTTTTAATTCTTTAAAGAAACACCCCATGATATGTGGGAGCCCATTAAACAAAGCTGCAAGAAGATACAGTAAACTTTAATTAGCAGTGAAGGCAATAACCTCACTTTATACTTCATAATTTCTCCCACCATGTTTTATTACATGGAACAGTCATTTTAGTACCTTTGTACCTAAGGCAGCATCCATGTGGTGTGGAAAGGGATGTGTTGTTGGATATTTATTGTAATGGGGCTTCATGTGGTTGGAGGTCAAAGTGTAGGACTTTCATTTGAACATCACTGCTCTACTATCTGCTCATGTCTCTGGGTAACCTGATGTTCAAACCTTTTGTAAGGCAATTGCTGAGGAGGTTGTTCTTATTGTTACGAGAACTTGGGAAAGGATGCTGGGCCCTGGCTTCGGCACAAGCCTACTGTGTGACATAGGGTACTCCGCCAAAATTTTTCTCATGCTGATCTCAAATGCTTCTGCTTTTAGGGGACTCAGGTGCAGCTCTTAGGGTCTGGTCTCAGAAAGCCTTGGAATCAGTAGCTCCTATTGGCTGCTCAGGACCACTCAGAACCAAGTTTGGAAAAATCACAAATTTGTCTCCCCACAAATTACCTGCAATTTTGAAATGTTTGCCTTTTATATCTCCGCCCTTCAAAACATCCTGCATCAAGTCGGAATGGTATCTACCCACCAGCTTGCAGGCTGAAAGGGGCACTGTTAACTTTTCTGTGTCCATTTTATGCTAGATATTTAACTGATCATGGGGCATAACTGAACTCCTTGAAGAGATAAGGAAGCTATCTGCATTTGACTGGTAGAAAACTCCAATAAACAGAAGTTCTGGACCAGACCCACAGCAGGGCTTGGGCAGCTATATCCAGCCTGCATGGAAAAGATATAATCCTGAGAACACCCAGAAGTCTTTTGGCACATCAACTGATTGTACTGTATTTTCCCCAGTTTCTACAATTTTGTTTCTGTGCCTGCCTAGAAAATGCTGTCTTGAAAAGGCTCTGTCACTCAGTGGGGATCAAGTGCTTATGCCCCAGCAGGCATCCACACACCTCCATCTATCTCTGAAGAACACCCTGGTCTTAGAGGTAACTTTGGAACACCTCTACTGGAAGGAGCTCCATACAAAACCACCACTGCTTTCCATTTCCTATACTCCACGGCTACAGGAGGAAGACATGCCTAGCAGTAATGGAACATTGGATTTCTATTACCTGCTTCACAGTCTTCGCCACACAACCTTCCTTTCCCAAATGGGTGTGCTAACTACTGTGCTGCAAAGTCAGGCTATTCTGACATTTTTTTTTCTGTCCCTGTTAATCCTGAATTTTACATCAAGAATTGCTTTAAGAAGTATGAAGAGTGTCCTCTCCCCTCACCCTTCCTAAGACTAGCTGATAGCTTGATGTGTAGGACCTAATCCTGCCAGAAAAGATATGCAGGAATTAAGGTAGGAGAAAAGGAAAGTGAGCTCGGATGTCTTGGATGAATGTGCTAACCAGTAAAGTATCAGATAAAGTATTGCTGTCTCCTTGTTGGTTCTTGAAAGAAAAGTCAGACACTGAGTTTCAGGAGAGACTTTGAGGCTGCAAAGCCTAAGTACCGAGAGGCGACAAATAGTGCTGCTTAAAGAATCTACTCCTGGAGGGAACATCCTGCAATGGTCTCTCACAGGCCAGCTTCCAAACTCCATACAGATTTTATAATAAACCTATGTACCTACCTCCAGGATGCTTATTTCACTGTGGGCACTAGGCCACTGAAGAAAGGTGCTGTGACACTTGGAGGTGTGGCACTCAGTGTTGTGGTATATGTGCAGTGGAGCTGAAAGACCTTGTCAATACTAGTACAGAAAATGTTCCTGAGGAGTGAGGGATCTGAACCCACATGTCCCAGAGCCATGGCTGAGACTTAAATACTGGATCAGTCTTTCTTTCTGGACCATATTCCTTTTTCTTGTACACACGGTACTAATAAAATTTTGCTCATAGTAGTGGGAAGTGACTTACTCATTCTTCTCTAAAGATGTGTCTACTTTCTGCATTTGATGAACTAGTTCCTGGACCACTTAATGCTTTCTCACTATATAACTACTTTTTCCAGGTGCTTTTCACACAAGAAAAAGAAAACTATTTAAAGACAAGAGGAGTCAGCTACCATAATACCCAGAAGCAACTGGGAGGCTTAAGAAGCAGGTCTAGGAACTGAACTTGTTTTAATGCACTTGTTTATACTGACCAGAGTTCAAACTGATAGCACCACTTGACATTCATTTCTGGTTTTAAGAAAATAAAGATTCTACTTGAGCACACAATGTCAATATTACTTCCACTTCTTTAAAACAAACACACTTGATGTATCCTCAAGTAGAAGGGCTCCCCATTCCCTTGTGTCTGTCTGAAAATGTCTGAAAACAGCAACATATGTAGTATCAACGTCCTGATTCCCTTCCTCTATTTTTATCCATGCTGTTTAGTACCTTATTCCAGGAGGATATCCCACGAAAAGTCTCATTTGCTGAGAGGGACTAAGAACCTCAAAGACAGACAGCTACTTCCCACTCCTTGTTTGAGCTTGCTGATGTTTTGCCCCTCGTAGAAGAGAACTAGTCCTGTCCAGGCTGACAGCAATCAGGAACACCACCTCTTGTGGATCCAACTCTACCTTCAGAGTCACTTAGGAGGAGTTTAGAAGAGAACAGCCCTCATCAAATAACAGGAGATGGATATACCTGTGCACTCCATGCCATCCAAGATCATCTTTCCCAATAGCTGTATTGACACCATCTGAAGGCCAGACTTTTCAGAGGTCAAGCACGGACACATGTGATTCTACATAGGAACATTTCAGGAGCTCCAGCCACCTGGTAGGCACAAACACACATGCACACAAACACACACAGAGAGCCTGCAGATTATCCAGAGTTATGATGCAGGTGGCTTGGAGTAGGACACAGAGATTTTGGGATTTACAGCCCCTTTAAAGACTGCTGTTAGTGGGTCTGACATAATCTCTGAATCCACTCACAGGACTGCCCTGCTAAGAAGCTTGAGTGATACCTTTCAATCTCAGGTACCTGCGCGAGTTCAAAATAAAATGTTGTGGACAATATCAGGATGTGTAAGAAAAGCAGAAAGGCACTTTTAATACACTCCAGTTGTTACTTAGCACAAATACAGCAACACACCACAAACGGTAATACATTTGCACCAGTCCTGCTCTGAAAAGGAGGATGCCTCCCAGAGCACTACGATTAATTAAATAAAAGACATGGTCAGTATTATAAGAGAGGAGCCTTGAGGTTAGAGAAGAGAACAAGAAACGTTGCCTGTAGATGCTAACTGTTTACATCTCTTACTTTGCTTTTAAACACCTCATTTTTAGAATTCCTCAAATCTTTCAGCTGCAAGTCATGCAAGGATTAGAAACAGTAAGGGAGGAGAAAATATGGAAATACTTAGGATGTTCCTTATCCTTTTTGCATTCCTCCTGACAAAATATAGTCGAAACCCTTAGTAATCAGTATGGGTGAAATATCAACAGTCTTTCTTTTTAGTTCAGACAGCGGTAGTGCAGCAGTGCTGTTTGGCTCCGCCTGACACAAATATTGCATGCAGCACCTCGAATAAATCTGGAAGATTTATACAATTTCTCTCATCTCAGTCCTTCAAGACGCAAGGCATCCTCACCTCCCTTCGACTGAGAAAAGCAGAACTCCTGAGTATCTGGAAGGCTACACACTGCGACTAGCACAGCAGCAGCATGTAGCTGTGCATTAACAGCAAGTGCTGCACACAGATGCCACGTGCTCTCAGCAGCGTGTCCTCAGTGATGCTGGGCAGGATGCTCTGCTCCAGCACAGGCTTCCCAACTGTCTTTAAACATAGCTCATGTTTGAGCATGTTACAGCAGCCTACCTACACAGTGACAAACACGCAGATAATCAGCACAGCTTTACGTTAGAGGAAAGGGGGAAATCCAGACAACCCAAATGAGACACAACAGCCGTGTTGATGTAGAAGCAAATGAGAAAATTCAGCCGAATGAACACAAGGTGCATTAGCACTTCTTCCTCCATAGGTTAGGCAAAAGGAAGAGTAATGATTAATGTTGGTTTTATTTGTCTGGTTTATTTTTCCCACTTTATGGAAGGCACCACGGTGACTCTCTAGGTGCCAAGCAAGAGTCCTATTGCTAAAGTCTTTTCAAAGCCAGTGTCGTGTGCCTAAGCTGTTGTTGCAATCCCAGCAGGCCAAGTACCCAGACAGGGCTGTTTCTTCACTGTATGAAAAAGACCTGTAGAACTCCGCAAGAGTTCCAAAAACACCAAACAAGAATCCACTATAAAAACAATACCCCAAATAACTCCCTTTCACACAATACCTTTATTCCTAGGAAATATTAAAATCTACTCTGTTAGATTCATCCATGATGAAACTCTACCAAATTTGTCTGTGGCAAATTTACATCAGGTGTGATTTTGGCCCTAGGACAGCATTCAAGAAAATGTCAATGCACTGAGGCTTAAATATACCAAGAGGAGAAACAACAAATCAACTTCAGAAATTCCAGGGGTGCCTTCATCTCTGTGTTTGCCCTGTGTTTTTATAGTATATTGTTGCGTATGAGTTACAAATGTGTGAAAACATGAAAGTTGAGCCAACTACAAAATAAGCTAATATCTTGTGTTTTCTGAAAAATGCAAGCCTAATTAGAGTTTAGGTAATTAAAGCTTTCACAGTTATAAAAAATACAATACGTTCATTTATGCAAATCTGCCACTGAGTGTGATTTCAGTAAAATACCATGTAATGTGCATAACGTCAGAATTTTGCTTACAATTGAAATGTCTGCAAAGCAAGTTCTCTTCCTAAATTTCAGGCACATGCACTGTAATTCTCTTGCATTATGGATTTAAAACTCAGATTGCTTTGTCTTCATTTAAAAATGATTAGCAGTTTACATCGGATTTATGTGCTGGCATAGCCTTTGTATCATTGAGCAACTACAAGCTGATTTACAAAAGCCCAGATACACTGTGTGTATATCTATGTAACTACAAAGTAATATGTGATGGCAGGCATAACCAGCACACATAATTTATAATTAAGTGATTAGCAATATAAGCCACTATTATTAATTAAAGTGTAATGCTGACATTGTGCTTGGGGCTGTATAAACTACAAGTGTAAGGCAATCTCTGCCTTGGAGTGGCAAGAGGCTAGAACGTCGGGTGCCCTCTCCCGGTCCCACAGCTTCTGAGGTGCCGGGAGGAGAAATAACCCAGCGGGAGTCCTGAACCAGCTCGGCAAGCCAGAGTGGCACAGCCAGGAACAGGCCAATGCAGGCTGCCACCAACACCTCTGAAATAACAGCAAGTGTGAAAGCTGAGACTCCTTTTCTCTAGTCAGAAAGCCATAGAGCATTATCAAATATGTAAAGATTCTCCAGCCTCTGTAACCCTGAGGCAAAGACCTAGCAAATCTTCATGCAGAGCAAGGTCAGCCTAGCGCCTTTGCCCCTACTTCTTCAGGAGCAAGCGAGGACAAGTCTTATGGGGGGCTGCACAGATGACTTTTGCTCCAATCTGACACCCTGCAGAGTTGAGATCAGCTCTTGGAAGCACAAAACCTGGCTGTGCTTCCCACGGGATCCAGAAGGACTCACAGGATACGAGGTTCCCCGACACCTTGACAGCAAGTTCTCGTGAAAGAGCACCCAAGATACATTTGGACAGCAAATCAAGAGTGAAGAATGTCATTCAGAAACATCGCCCCAAAAGTGAGATGCCACAACCAGAGGAGTTAAATGATCAGGATATGTAGGATTGCAAGAACAGCCACTAAATGTTTGAGGGAGAGGGGACTTTCCAGACAGTGTGCACGTTTGAGTTTGGGGGTCATTTATGTCTGATGTGGATTGAGGTTTTTAACAGAAGCAGCAAGTAAAAGAGCTAGTTCTAGTGCACTGCACTTGCAGTGTTGCTCTGTCAGTAGCCACACTTCCTTGAACATGCAGAAGGACAAGAGCTATGAAGCTTCTTCCGCCACTGGTTAACACGCAAGAAGGAATAAATATCCACTTCCATATAAAGAGGGGTGGGGTGAGTTTTTTATACCTGCCCTATGAGTTAGCCAGGCAAAGTTTGCAGTAAGGAAAATTGGGTTTAAAACTTTGGGGGCAGTAAGTAGGCTTTGAAAAACAACTCTAACAGATATTGTCATTAGTTTTGAAAATTCTCTGCTTCTTTCATGCTCAGCAGTCTAAATGGGAAAAAATCCAATCTGGAAGTGTCCTTCATTATTATTTACATAGAGCCTTACCTGCTCTTTTGTTGATAAATCGAAAAGCTGTATTTGCAGCAAAATAATGATAATATACAGCTGCATAGACAGATTACGAAAAGCAAAGCAACCAGACAATTATTTACTGTGTTCCTATAAGACAGGTACTACCTTCCTTTATATCAATAAGTTTTAAAACCGACACGCAGCTTTTAATTGCCATTAATAAGGTAGAGATAAAGCCCTCTGGGTCTTAATCCCATCATCGTGGTGTTGCAAGTTAATGATATGTTAGCCAGTGCTGTATATCTCTAGCTTACAGAAGGGTCAGAAGGAACGTTTCATCCTAGGCCATCAAGGCTGTATTCCATGGGTAACCTCTACCCTGGTGGGGCTGTCAATCAGCGAGCAGTGTGCATGCATACCATACTTCTGGTAAACCTCCTTTCATACCTATGAATTTTGTCAGTCATCAGCCATTATGAGCAGTGCTTTCAGCTGGTACAACTAGACTGAGATGTCAGATCTGTCCAGGATAGTGGAGGGCGATTTGCTATTGATCTTCTCTTGGAGAATTAGTGATCTACTCATGGCTTTGGCTAGCTCTTGGCACCGTGGAAGGTAGAAGATGGTTTGGCTTGCTGTGAAGGACCTCAGAAGATTACAAGAATACAAGAACTGTAAGAAACCTGTAATATATTAAAGGAGCTATCAAGGAAACACAGCTTCAGATGGATTTAGCTAAAAGATGAACTGGGATCATAAAAGTCAAGTCATGGAAAGTAGCTGGGCCCCAGTAATGAGCAGGACCTCTGAGGGGTATTGTCATACAGATAATAGAGATCTGCATCCAACCTACCACAAGATTCATTGTCACTTTGATCGGATCTATGTCTCCTGTATAGATAAGGGCAAACAAAGAATCCAAAGGAAAGGCCATTTTCCCCAGCTTGCTATTGAAGTCTTTTTACAGAAAAATACTCTGGAGACCAGGGGCTCTACTGAATAGTTTTACATAGGAAATAGGACTGGAAGAGTCCTCCCAGGTCATCCCCTGCTATGTCTGACACATCATATCTCATTGATATCACAACATCACAATCTCATTGATAAATTTCTCAAGTTTTTTCTTGTAATCAGGTAGTTTCTTGCCCCTGTGACTTCTGTCAGAAAGTTGCTCCAAAACTTCATGTTATTAAAAATCTTCATCTCTTTCCAAAGAACACTTATCCAATTGGCTCCTATCGATCGTTCCTATGGCATTCAGTACACCCCTAATTTAATCAGTTCTCTCTGACCACTTATGCTGCTGATGTATTTATACCCCACTCACTTTTAGTTTTGCTAAACTAAAGACACAGTCTTTTTTTCCCCATTTCCTAGCTCAGTTTAATAGCCCTTTTTCTGGACCCTGCCTTTTTCTGGATCTCCCCAGTGCCTTGTAGAAAATCAGGAATCTCACGTTTCCTGGATATGCTTCCCCTGATGCAACATCCAGGGGAACATCTCAGGGAATATTTCCCTTCCCTGCTGTTGCAAAGCTCCAGCAGTTGTCAGTCATTGTGGGGTTCAGCAAAACACTTCTCTGTTACTTCCAGCTGATGCGCTTCTTGCTCAAAAAAAAAAAAACAAAACAAAAACAACAAAAAACCATCTGCATGACCTTGTGGTTTATTAGTACTTAATTTTATCTGTTTTCCATTTCTCCTGTTGTCAGGGTCAGTCCTTCCCTGAATTGTCAAGGCCTCTCAGCTTTCTGTCTCTTACAGACTTCATATCTGCACATGCTTTCTGCTGTGTCCACAAATAAAAATATTCAGATAAGTTACAAGACTGATCTGATAAACTGCTACTTACTCTTCTTGTCCCTTGACAGTTCTTTCAGCTCAGTTCTCAGCAGTCCTCCTATAGCCATTTCTTTACATTTTTTGTGCCCTGTTTTCCAGCCCAAATTATTTTCTTTCACATACCACTGCATTAAACATTTACAGAAATCTTGATGAACTACAGGTACTGTATTTCTCTTGGTCACAAACTCAGAGAAAGAGATCACAGCAGTCTGACACAATTTGTCTTTGGTAGCCTATCTACTACTACAGTATTTGCTAATTAATCTTTCTTCCAACAGAGCTATGCAAAGTTCAGCACCCACGTATTATAATAACAAAGGTCAGCTCCCTTCAGTCTCACTCTGCTAGAAATGAAGAGCTTAAAAATTTAGTGGAATTACTTCAGTACAAAAAAAGATCTAAGACCAGGTCTGCCTTGGAACGTGAGCCACAGTGTAAACTCGTAACACTAAGATCACTTATAGAGATGCAAATGATTAGCCATCTCAAAATCATGACATTGTCTTTCTGGAATCAAAATAATTTGAAAGGTCCCACTAGCCTTTGACAGGTTTTTAAGTTTATAGCAGGGAGCCTCATTGGTGGCTGTTGTTGAGCTAAGAAAAAATGGTTCAGCTGCATACACTCACTTGCCCTGGCGCCTGCAATGAGAAGTATAGCAAAATTTGCTGTGTTGTCCTAAATCACCATTAGCTTTGCCTCAGCATTTCTACCTTAGTGTAGATACCTTAACGGAGTTGGGACTTGGTAAGGAAAGAATTGCCTTCATTGTTTCTTTGGCATGGCAGGACGTGCAAGCCTGCAGAATTCCCAAGTGCCAGCCCAGCTCTAATTACGACCTTAGTATGCAGGATGGTGACTTCAATATCACAAACATGCACGGAACCCATGCTGCTAAGGGCCCTTTCAGACAGCTAGTCATGAGGTCTGATGGAAAGATAATGACATGGACAACAGCCTGAAAATTACATTCCTTTGTGAACTCCACTGTCTCATAGGTCAATTTAATTATTCAGAGAAGATTAGCAAAGAAAGAAAAGAGTACTATTGCTAGACCCCAAACCATGTGCCACATCCCTCTTGCAGGAAAGGGGATGACTTCGTGACTAAAGCAGAGTATAGAGACTTACAGTGGGACTCTGGATGTTCTTTATGACATTGGACAAGTCACTTTGTGCCTCAGTTTCCCTGCCTGTAAAGTCTCCATCATGATAGCTCACAAAATCACTGACTCATTCCAAGACGTTAGAGCTTTTGAGACGCTTTTAGCTCCTTAGATGAGAGTTGCTAGAAGCTGTCATCGATTCAGTAAGTATGTTTGGAAGAAACAATTTCTATTTCAGCTGAATCAGCAGGTCTGCTCCTCATATAGAGCCCCTAGCTCAGGAGTTCTTTCGGGGTTAGGGAGCCTGAGTTTCTCTCGTTGAGGTAGCATGAGGGAAGGATAGCAATGTGCACAGCACATTGAATGTTGCCACACTCACTTGTCATAGGAAGCTTGTAGAGTTAGGTGAACATGAAGGTGATAGCACACAGACATCCCAAACCCTGACAAAAATAAATGGCAAGAAGTGTTTTAGCAACGATCAGGCATTTACCCATAGGCCCAACGCTGTGAAATGCAGGGCCCAGTTTCTACAAGAGCCATTCATCTAACCCTCCGTACTGATTCACTCAAAGCTGCCAAAACAGTCTAAATCATTACCTTAACAGTTATACAACTTCTTTATTAAGTTTATCTGACCTGGGCTTGTGTGAAATCTAAGGGCAGCCACCAAAACCTCCACATGTAGCTTGCAGGCATCTGCAGGATGCTCAACTGTCTTCCTGTTAGGTGTGCATAACTCCAGTTGTCCACTCGTCCCTAGAGAAAGAGAAACAAGTTCATTTTTTCCTCAACAATTTGCAAGAATATATGAATCAAAAATCAAAGTTTTGTCATTTGCATGGCAAAGAGAGCAGGGAAAGAGAAGAAATATTGTTAGGTACTGGTAATGTAAAAACATAAGTATGCTGTTATTTATGTAATTAGTTATTGCTTTCATTATGGGTGCAGTCTTAATGGTTATAGTATTTATGTATAATTACCTTAATATTCACTGAAATTTCCAAGTAGCTCCCTAATTAACTGTCTCAAATATATAATTACATTGCATCTTTACGCAAGACTTGCCTAATTAATGTAGTTACACCACTTCTTTGTGAATGTGCATTATTAAATGCTCTTCGCATCATTCTTCTGACTTCTTGTAATTCACGCTTTACAAAAATTAAGATCCTGAATTAGAAACCTTCACGAGCAACCAGCTCCAAAAGCAAGTGCCAGATGATCTTTTCTTAACAAAAAACAAATCTTACTAAGCCTCATTACCACTCCCTTTAACAAAAGCTTTCCATCTGGATCTGAAAGAAATCCCAGGTACCATTGTATTTTAAGAGTGCATAGAAAATGTGTTATACATTTAAAGAGAAGACGACTTTGCTGCCATCAAGGGTCCAAACTCCTGGACTTCCTAAGTCGTCTGCCAACAAGCCCATCTGGCAAAGGAATCAGGTGACTGTCTAATAGCACCCCAATCACTTGACAGTGTCAGGTGGCATTTTCAAAATACAGAAAGACTCTCACTGGCGAGACTATCCTCCAAAATAATGTGGGCCATGGTTTTAAATCAAGAGCTTTAAAACCCCTTTTTTCCAAGGGTTCCACCTCTATGCTTGCCATGATGCTTGCCGCTCTGAAGTGCCTTCCATGCCACGAGTTACCAGTGCATCACAACTCAGGAGCTCTTGCTCTAGCATGCAATTCCTGGTTCCCTGGGCAAAGGACTGAATGCCACCGTCAGTCAGCAATGCATGTGAAGGGGAAGTTTCTGTTCTGAAGAATTTAACTGCATTCATAGACTGAGTTCCTCTGATTCTCAGCGTCCTGGACTGCTCAGGTAGTGACCTGAGAAGAAAGGGTGGAGGAAGAAATTCTGGGATCCTGTCTTGTGGCAAAGGTTTTTTTTAGGGGCCATTCAGGCCCATCTTTGCATGCCAGTCAGGACATTACAAAGCTACTGAAGTGGCAGAGAGCTTAGGCCAGAGGCAGTTTCTCAAAACAGGAGGAGGTGCACTGAAAAGTAGCAGACCTAAGGAAAACTCTGGAGAGCTTTTACATAGCAGAACTAAACATGAATTCACCAAAAGGTAAGGACAAAATTACCTGACTGCAGCCAGGCCAGACGCTAACGAGGAATTTGATTCTGTTGGTTCCATAGGTCAAACTTCCCCCACATTGGACACACTCAGTGAATCCTGTTGGCCATATAGGCATGACAAGCCTTTCTAGGCCTCTCACCCCTTGCCAGCCTCCCACCCCTTCTCGGCCTCCCACCTCCTCAGACTCTAATCCCAGCCTCCCAGAACTTCTGGGTTTCCCACCCCTCAGCCTCTACTAGCAGCCTCCCCCCCCTTCTCGTCGTCCCAGCTCCTCAGTCTCTACTACCAGCCTCCCATACCTTCTGGGCCTCCCACCTACTCAGCCTCTACTCCCAGCCTCCCACACTTTCTGGGCCTCACACCCCTCAGCCTCTACTCCTAGCCTCCCACACTTTCTGGGCCTCCAACCCCCTCGGCCTCTAACCCCGGCCTCCCACCCCTTCTGGGCCTCCCACCCCCTCAGCCTCCTACACCTCGGCCTCTACCCCCAGACTCCCACCCATTCTGGGCCTCCCACCCCCTCGGCCTCTACCCACAGCCTCCCAAACCTTCTGGGGCTCCCACCCCTCAGCCTCTACTCCCAGCCTCCCACACCTTCTGGGCCTCCCACACCTCGGCCACTACCCCCAGCCTCCCACCCCTTCTGGGCCTCCCACCCATTGCCAGCCTCCCACAACTTCAGGGCCTGCCATCCCTTCTCGGCCTCCCACAACTCAGCCTCTACCCCAGCCTCCCACCCCTTCTCGGCCTCCCACCTTCTCAGCCTCAACTCCCACCCTGCCACACGTTCTGGGCCTCCCACCCCTTGCCGGCCTCCCACCCCTTCTCGGCCTCCCACTTCCTCAGCCTCTAATCCCAGCCTCCCACACCTTCAGGGCCTCCCACCCCCTCGGCCTCTACCCCCAGCCTCCCACCCCTTCTTGGCCTCCCACCTCCTCAGCTTCTAGGCCCAGCCTGCCGCCCCTTCTGGGCCTCCCACCCCTTCTCGGCCTCCCACATCCTCAGCCTCTACTCCCAGGCTCCCACACCTTCTGGGCTTCCCACCCATTGCCAGCCTCCCACCCCTTCTTGGCCTCCCACCCCTCAGCCTCTACTTCCAGCCTCCCACCCCTTCTTGGCCTCCCACCTCATCAGCCTCTACCCCCAGCCTCCCACAACTTCAGGGCCTCCCATCCCTTCTCGGCCTCCCACCCCTCCGCCTCTACCGCCAGCCTCCCACACCCCTTGTCGGCCTCCCACCACCTCAGCCTCTACTCCCAGCTTCCCACACTTTCTGGGCCTCCCACCTCCTTGGCCTCTACACCTAGCCACCCACAACTTCTGGGCATCCCACCCCTCAGCCACTACTCCCAGCCTCCCACACTTTCTGGGCCTCCCACACTTCCTGGGCCTCCCACCACTTCTCGGTCTCCCACTCCCTCAGAGTCTACTCCCAGCCTCCCACAACTTCTGGGCCTCCCACCCCTCAGCCTCTACTCCCAGCCTCCCACACTTTCTGGGCCTCCCACCCCTTGCCCGCCTCCCACCCATTCTCGGCCTCCCACCTCCTCAGCCTCTACTCCCAGCCTCCCACAACTTTTGGGCCTCCCACACCTCAGCCTCTACTCCCAGCCTGCCATGCTTCCTGGGCCTCCCACCCCTTGCCAGCCTCCCACCGCTTCTTGGCTTACCACCTCCTCAGCATCTACTCCCAGCCTCCCACACTTTATGGGCCACCCACCCCTCAGCCTCTACTCCCAGCCTTCCACACCTTATGGGCCTCCCACCACTTGCCAGCCTCCCACGCCTTCTTGGCCCCCAACCCTCAGCCTCTGCTCCTAGCCTCCCACCCCTTCTCGGCCTTCCACCTCCTCAGCCTCTAATCCCAGCCTCCCACATCTTCTGGGCCTCCCACCCCTCAGCCTCTACTCCCAGCCTACCACACTTTCTAGGCCTCCCAACCCTTGCCAGCCTCCCAACCCTTCTTGGCCTCCCACCTCCTCGGCCTCTACCCCCAGCCTCCCACACCTTCTGGGCCTCCCACCCCTCACCCTCTACCCCCAGGCTCCCACACCTTATGGGACTCCCACCCCTCACCCTCTATCCCCATCCTCCCACCGCTTCTGGGCCTCCCACACATTGCCAGCCTCCCACAATGTCAGGGCCTCCCATCCCTTCTCGGCCTCCCACCACTCAGCCTCTACCCACAGCCTCCAACCCCTTCTTGGCCTCCCATCTCCTCAGCCTCTACTCCCAGCCTCCCACAACTTCTGGGCCTCCCACCTCTCAGACTCTACCCCCAGGCTCCCACACTTTCTGGACCTCCCACGCCTTGCCAGCCTCCCACACTTTCTTGGCCTCCCACCCCTCAGCCTCTACCCCCAGCCTCCCACAATTTCTAAGCCCCCCACCCCTTGCCAGCCTCCCACAACTTCTGGTCCTCCCACTCCTTCTCGGCCTCCCACCTCCTCAGCCTCTACTCACAGCCTCCCACACCTTCTGGGCCACCCACCCCTCAGCCTCTACCCCCAGCCTCCCACTCCTTTACAGCCACCCACCCCTTCTTGGCCTCCCACCTCCTCAGCCTCTACTCCCAGCCTCCCACACCTTCTGGGCCTCCCAAGCCTCAGCGTATACCCCCAGCCTCCCACACAATCTCGGCCTTCCACACATTCTGGGCCTCCCACACCTCGGCCTCTACCCCCAGCCTCCCACCCCTTCCGGGACTCCCACCCTTTGCCAGCCTCCCACCCCTTCTCGGCCTCCCACACCCTCTGGCCCTCCCACCCCTCAGCCTCTATCCCCGCCTCCCACACCTTTACAGCCTCCCACCCCTTCTCGGCCTCCCACCTCCTCAGCCTCTACTCCCAGCCTCCCACAACTTCCGGGCCTCCCACCCCTTGCCAGCCTCTCACCCCTTCTCGGCCTCCCACCTCCTCAGCCTCTACCCCCAGCCTCCCACACCTTCTCGGTCTCCCACCTGCTCAGCCTCTACCCCCAGCCTCCCACCCCTCAGCCTCTACCCCCAGCCTCCCACCCCTTGACAGCTTCCCACAACTTCAGGACCACCCACCCCTTCTCGGCCTCCCATCCCATAGCCTCTACTCCCAGCCTCCCACCCCTTCTCGGCCTCCCACAGCTTCTGGCCCTCCCACCTCCTCAGCCTCTACTCCCAGCCTCCCACAACAACTGGGCCTCCCACCCCTCGGCCTCTACCCCAAGCCTCCCACCCATTCCGGGCATCCCACTCTTTGCCAGCCTCCCACCCCTTCTCGGCCTCCCATCTCCTCAGCCTCTAACCCCAGCCTCCCAGCCATTCTTGGCCTCCCACCTCCTCAGCCTCTACCCCCAGCCTCCCACACTTTCTGGGCCTCCCACGCATTGCAAGCCTCCCACCCCTTCTTGGCCTTCCACCCCTCAGCTTCTACTCTGAGCCTCCCACACCTTCTGGGCCTCCCACACCTCAGCCTCTACTCGCAGCCTCCCACCCCTTCTCGGCCTCCCACCTCCTCAGCCTCCTGTCCCAGCCTCCCATCCCTTCTCGGCCTCCCACCTACTCAGCCTCTACTCCCAGCCTCCCACAACATCTGGGCCTCCCACCCCTTCTCGGCCTCCCACCTCCTCAGCCTCTACCCCCACCCTCCCACCCCTTCTCGGCCTCCCACCTCCTCAGCCTCTACTCCCAGCCTCCCACACCATCTGGGCCTCCCAACCCTCAGCCTCTACCCCCAGCCTCCCACACATTCTGGGCCTCCCACACATTCTGGGCCTCCCACCCCTCGGCTTCTACACCCAGCCTCCCACCCCTTCTCAGCCTCCCACACCTTCTGGCAGTCCCACCCCTCAGCCTCTACCCCAACCTCTTACCCCTTGACAGCCTCCCACCGCTTCTCGGCCTCCCATCTGCTCAGCCTCTACACCAGACTCCCACCACTCGGCCTCTACCCCCAGCCTCCCACCCTTTGACAGCCTCCCACAACTTCAAGGCCTCCCACTCCATCTTGACCTCCCACTCCTCAGCCTCTACCTCCAGCCTCCCACCCCTTCTTGCCCTCCCACAACTTCTCAGCCTCCCACCTCCTCAGCCTCTACCCCCAGCCTCCCACAACTTCCGAGCTTCCCACCCCTTGCCAGCCTCCCACCCCTTCTCGGCCTCCCACCTCCTCAGCCTCTACGCCCAGCCTAACACACCTTCTGGGAATCCCACCCATCGGTCTCTACGCTCAGCCTCCCACACCTTCTGGGCCCCCCACTTCTTCTCGGCCTCCCACCCCTTCTCGGCCTCCCACCTCCTCAGCCTCTACTCCCAGCCTCCCACAACTTCTGGGCCTCCAACACCTCGGCCTCTACCCCCAGCCTCCCACACATTCTGGGCCTCCCACAACTTCTGGGCCTCCCACCTCTCAGCCTCTAACTCCAGCCTCCCACACCTTCTAGGCCTCCCACCCACTCAGCCTCTACCCCCGGCCTCCCACCCCTTGACAGCCTCCCATCTTTTCTCAGACTCCCACCTCCTCAGCCTCTACTCCCAGCCTCCCACACCTTCTGGGCCTCCCACACATTCTGGGCCTCCCACCCCTCAGCCTCTACCCCCAGCCTCCCAGCCTTTCTGGGCATCCCAGTCTTTGCCAGCCTCCCACCCCTTCTCGGCCTCCCACACCTTCTGGCCCTCCCACCTCCTCAGCCTCTACTCCCAGCCTCCCATAACTTCTGGGCCTCCCACACCTCGGCCTCTACCCCCAGCCTCCCACACCTTCCCGGCCTCCCATCTCCTCAGCCTCTTACCCCAGCCTCCCACACATTCATGGCCTCCCACCCCCTCAGCCTCTACCCCCGGCCTCCCACCCCTTGACAGCCTCCCACCCCTTCTCGGCCTCCCACCCCTCGGCCTCTATCCCGAGCCTCCCACCCCTTGCTGGCCTCCCACCCCTTGCCAGCCTCCCACCCCTTCTCGGCCTCCCATCTGCTCAGCCTCTACCCCCAGCCTCCCACCCCTCAGCCTCTACCCCCAGCCTCCCACCCCTTGACAGCCTCCCACAACTTCAGGGCCTCCCACCCCTTCTCGGCCTCCCACCTCCTCAGATTCTACTCCCAGCCTCCCACACCTACTGGGAATCCCACCCATCGGTCTCTACCCTCAGCCTCCCACACCTTCTGGGCCTCCCACTTCTTCTCGACCTCCCACACCTTAGCCTCTACCCCCAGCCTCCCACCTCTTCTCTGCATCCCACCTCCTCAGCCTCTACACCCAGCCTCCCAGAACTCCCGTGCCTCCCACCCCTTGGCAGCCACCCACCCCTTCTCGGCCTCCCACCTCCTCAGCCTCTACTCCCAGCCTCCCACATGTTCTGGGAATCCCACCCATCGGTCTCTACCCTCAGCCTCCCACACCTTCTGGGCCTCCCACCCCTTGCAAGCCTCCCACCCCTTCTCGGCCTCCCACCTCCTCAGCCTCTACTCCCAGCCTCCCACAACTTCTGGGCCTCTCACACCTCAGCCTCTACCCCCAGCCTCCCACACATTCTCGGCCTCCCACACATTCTGGGCCTCCCACACATTCTGGGCCTCCCACATATTCTGGGCCTCCCACCCCTAGGTCCCTACACCCAGCCTCCCACCCCTTCTTGGCCTCCCATCAGCTAAGCCTCTACCACAGGCTCCCACCGCTCCGCCTCTACCCCCAGCCTCCCACCCTTTGACAGCCTCCCACAACTTCAGGGCCTCCCACTCCTTCTTGACCTCCCACTCCTCAGCATCTACCTCCAGCATCCCACCCCTTCTTGGCCTCCGACCCCTTCTCGGCCTCCCACCTCCTCAGCCTCTACCCCCAGCCTCCCACAACTTCTGGGCCTCCCACCCCTTGCCAGCCTCCCACCTCCTCAGCCTCTACCAACAGCCTCCCACACCTTATGGGCCTCCCACCCCTTCCTGGCCTCCCACCCCTTGCCAGCCTCCCACCCCTTCTCGGCCTCGCACCTCCTCAGCCTCTAATCCCAGCCTCCCACCCCTCAGCCTCTACACCCAGCCTCCCACCCCTTGACAGCCTCCCACTTCTTCTCGGCCTCCCACCCCTTCTCGGCCTCCCACCTCCTCAGCCTCTACTCCCAGCCTCCCACAACTTCTGGGCCTCCCACACCTCAGCCTCTACCCTCAGCCTCCCACACATTCTGGGCCTCCCACACCTTCTGGGCCTCCCACCTCTCAGCCTCTAACCCCAGCCTCCCACCCATTCTTGGCCTCCCATCCCCTCAGCCTCTACCCCCGGCCTCCCACCCCTTGACAGCCTCCCACCCCTTCTCGGCCTCTCACACCTCGGCCACTACACCCAGCCTTCCACCTTTTGCTGGCCTCCCACACCTTACCAGCCTCCCACCCCTTCTGTGCCTCCCATCTGCTCAGCCTCTACCCGACGCTCCCACTGCTCGACCTCTACCCACAGCCTCCCACCCTTTGCCAGCCTCCCACAACCTCAGGGCCGCACACTCCTTCTCGACCTCCCACTCCTCAGCATCTACCTCCAGCCTCCCACCACTTCTTGGCCTCCCACCCCTTCTCGGCCTCCTGCCTCCTCAGCCTTCAATCCCAGCCTCTCACTCCTTCTGGCCCTCACACCCCTCAGCCTCTACCCCCAGCCTCCTACTCCTTTACAGCCTCCAATCCCTTCTCGGCCTCCCACCTCCTCAGCCTCTATTCCCAGCCTCCCACACCTTCTGGGCCTCCCACACCTTCTGGGCCTCCCACACATTCTGGGCCTCCCACCACTCGGACTCTAACCCCAGCCTCCCACAACTTCCGAGCCTCCCACCCTTTGCCAGCCTCCCAACCCTTCGCGGCCTCCCACACCTTCTGGCCCTCCCACCTCCTCAGCCTCTACTCCCAGCCTCCCACAACTTCTGGGCCTCCCACACCTCGGCCTCTACCACCAGCCTCCCATTCCTTCTCGGCCTCCCATCTCCTCAGCCTCTAACCCCAGCCTCCCACCCATTCTTGGCCTCCCACCCCCTCAGCCTCTACCCCCGGTCTCCCACCCCTAGACAGCCTCCCAGCCCTTCTCGGCCTCCCATCTGCTCAGCCTCTACCCCAGGCTCCCACCGCTCGGCCTCTACCCCCAGCCTCCCACCCTTTGACAGCCTCCCACTACTTCAGGGCCTCCCACTCCTTCTTGACCTCCCACTCCTCAGCCTCTATCTCCAGCCTCCCACCCCTTCTTGGCCTCCCACCATTTCTCAGCCTCCCACCTCCTCAGCCTCTACCCCCAGCCTCCCACAACTTCCGGGCCTCCCACCCCTTGCCAGCCTCACACCCCTTCTCGGCCTCCCACCCTCTCAGCCTCTACACCAGGCCTCCGACCCCTTGACAGCCTCCCAGCCCTTCTTGGCCTCCCATCTGCTCAGCCTCTACCCCAGGCTCCCACCGCTCGGCCTCTACCCCCAGCCTCCCACCCTTTGACAGCCTCCCACAACTTCAGGGCCTCCCACTCCTTCTTGACCTCCCACTCCTCAGCCTCTACCTCCAGCCTCCCACCCCTTCTTGGACTCCCACCCCTTCTCGGCCTCCCACCTCCTCAGACTCTACTCCCAGCCTCCCACACCTTCTAGGCCTCCCACACCTTCTGGTCCTCCCACACATTCTGGGCCTCCCACCACTCGGCCTCTACCCCCAGCCTCCCACCCATTCCGGGCCTCCCACCCTTTGCCAGCCTCCCACCCCTTCTCGGCCTCCCACACCTTCTGGCCCTCCCACCTCCTCAGCCTCTACCCCCAGCCTCCCAACTTCTGGGCCTCCCACACCTCGGCCTCTACCCCCAGCCTCCCACACCTTCTCGGCCTCCCATCTCCTCAGCCTCTAACCCCAGCCTCCCACCCCTTCTTGGCCTCCCACCACCTCAGCCTCTACCCTTGGCCTCTCACCCCTTGCCAGCCTCCCACCCCTTCTCGGCCTCCCACCCCTCGGCCTCTATCCCCAGCCTCCCACCCCTTGCTGGCCTCCCACCCCTTGACAGCCTCCCACCCCTTCTCGGCCTCCCATCTGCTCACCCTCTACCCCAGGCTCCCACCGCTCGGCCTCTACCCCCAGCCTCCCACCCTTTCCCACTCTCCCACAACTTCAGGGCCTCCCACCACTTCTCGGTCTCCCAAGTCCTCAGCCTCTACCCCCAGCCTCCCACCCCTTGCTGACCTCCCAACCCTTACCAGCCTCCCACCCCTTCTCGGCCTCCCACCTGCTCAGCCTCTACCCCCAGCCTCCCACACCTTCCGGGCCTCCCACACCTTGCTGGCCTCCCACCCCTTGCCAGCCTCCCACCCCTTCTTGGCCTCCCACCTGCTCAGCCTCTACCCCAGCCTCCCACCTCCTCAGCCTCTACTCCCAGCCTCCCACAACTTCTGGGCCTCCCACAACTTCTGGGCCTCCCACCCCTCGGCCTCTACCCCCAGCCTCCCACACCTTCTGGGCCTCCCACACCTTCTGGGCCTCCCACATCTCAGCCACGAACCCCAGCCTCCAACCCATTCTTGGCCTCCCACCCCCTCAGCCTCTACCCCCGGCCTCCCAACCCTTGCCAGCCTCCCACCCCTTCTCGGCCTCCCACACCTTCTGGCCCCCCCACCTCCTCAGCCTCTACTCCCAGCCTCCCACAACTTCTGTGCCTCCCACACCTCGGCCTCTACCACCAGCCTCCCACTCCTTCTCGGCCTCCCATCTCCTCAGCCTCTAACCCCAGCCTCCCACCCATTCTTGGCCTCCCACCCCCTCAGCCTCTACCCCCGGCCTCCCACCCCTAGCCAGCCTCCCAGCCCTTCTCGGCCTCCCATCTGCTCACCCTCTACCCCAGGCTCCCACCGCTCGGCCTCTACCCCCAGCCTCCCAGCTTTGACAGCCTCCCACAACTTCAGGGCCTCCCACTCCTTCTTGACCTCCCACTCCTCAGCCTCTACCTCCAGCCTCCCACCCCTTCTTGGCCTCCCACCATTTCTTGGCCTCCCACCTCCTCAGCCTCTAACCGCAGCCTCCCACAACTTCCGGGCCTCCCAACTCTTGCCAGCCTCCCACCCCTTCTCGGCCTCCCATCTGCTCAGCCTCTACCCCCAGCCTCCCACACCTTCCGGGCCTCCAACCCCTTGCTGGCCTCCCACCCCTTGCCAGCCTCCCACCCTTTCTCGGCCTCCCACCTGCTCAGCCTCTGCCCCCAGCCTCCCACAACTTCCGGGCCTCCCACCCCTTGCCAGCCTCCCACCCTTTCTCGGCCTCCCACCTGCTCAGCCTCTACCCCCACCCTCCCACCCCTCAGCCTCTACCCCCAGCCTCCCACCCCTTGACAGCCTCCCACAACTTCAGGGCCTCCCACGCCTTCTCGGCCTCCCACCCCTTAGCCTCTACCCCCAGCCTCCCACTCCTTTACAGCCTCCCACCCCTTCTCGGCCTCCCACCTCCTCAGCCTCTACTCCCAGCCTCCCACACCATCTGGGCCTCCCAACCCTCAGCCTCTACCCCCAGCCTCCCACACATTCTGGGCCTCCCACACATTCTGGACCTCCCACCCCTCGGCTTCTACACCCAGCCTCCCACCCCTTCTCAGCCTCCCACACCTTCTGGCAGTCCCACCCCTCAGCCTCTACCCCAACCTCTTACCCCTTGACAGCCTCCCACCGCTTCTCGGCCTCCCATCTGCTCAGCCTCTACACCAGACTCCCACCACTCGGCCTCTACCCCCAGCCTCCCACCCTTTGACAGCCTCCCACAACTTCAAGGCCTCCCACTCCATCTTGACCTCCCACTCCTCAGCCTCTACCTCCAGCCTCCCACCCCTTCTTGCCCTCCCACAACTTCTCAGCCTCCCACCTCCTCAGCCACTACCCCCAGCCTCCCACAACTTCCGGGCCTCCCACCCCTTGCCAGCCTCCCACCCCTTCTCGGCCTCCCACCTCCTCAGCCTCTACTCCCAGCCTCCCACAACTTCTGGGCCTCCAACACCTCGGCCTCTACCCCCAGCCTCCCACACCTTCTCGGCCTCCCATCTCCTCAGCCTCTAACCCCAGCCTCCCACCCATTCTTCGCCTCCCACCTCCTCAGCCCCTACCCCCGGCCTCCCACCCCTTGACAGCCTCCCACCCCTTCTCGGCCTCCCACCCCTCGGCCTCTATCCCCAGCCTCCCACCCCTTGCTGGCCTCCCACCCCTTGCCAGCCTCCCACCCCTTCTCGGCCTCTATCCCCAGCCTCCCACACCTTGCTGGCCTCCCACCCCTTGACAGCCTCCCACCCCTTCTCGGCCTCCCACCTGCTCAGCCTCTACCCCCAGCCTCCCACCCCTCAGCCTCTACACCCAGCCTCCCACCCCTTGCCAGCCTCCCACCCCTTCTCGGCCTCCCACCTCCTCAGCCTCTACTCCCAGCCTCCCACAACTTCTGGGCCTCCCACACCTCAGCCTCTACCCTCAGCCACCCACACATTCTGGGCCTCCCACACCTTCTGGGCCTCCCACCTCTCAGCCTCTAACCCCAGCCTCCCACCCATTCTTGGCCTCCCACCCCCTTAGCCTCTGCCCCCAGCCTCCCAACCCTTGACAGACTCCCACCCCTTCTCGTCCTCCCACCTCCTCAGCCTCTACTCCCAGCCTCCCACACCTTCCGGGCCTCCCACCCTTTGCCAGCCTCCCACCCCTTCTCGGCCTCCCACACCGTCTGGCCCTCCCACCCCTCAGCCTCTACCCCAGCCTCCCACCCCTTGACAGCCTCTCTCCCCTTCTCAGCCTCCCACCTCCTCAGCCTCTATTCCCAGCCTCCCACAACTTCTGGGCCTCTCACACCTCGGCCTCTACCCCCAGCCTCCCACACATTCTCGGCCTCCCACACATTCTGGGCCTCCCACACATTCTGGGCCTCCCACCCCTCGGCCTCTACCCCCAGCCTCCCACCCTTTGCCAGCCTCCCACATCTTCAGGGCCTCCCACTCCTTCTTGACCTCCCACTCCTCAACCTCTACCTCCAGCCTCCCACCCCTTCTTGGCCTCCCATCCCTTCTCAGCCTCCCACCTCCTCAGCCTCTACCCCCAGCCTCCCACAACTTCTGGGCCTCCCACCCCCTGCCAGCCTCCCACCCCTTCTCGGCCTCCCACCTCCTTAGCCTCTACTCCCAGCCTCCCACAACTTCTGGACCTCCCACAACTTCTGGGCCTCCCACACCTCGGCCTCTACCCCCAGCCTCCCACAACTTCTGGGCCTCCCACACCTTCTGGGCCTCCCACATCTCAGCCTCTAACCCCAGCCTCCCACCAATCCCTGGCCTCCCACCCCCTCAGCCTCTACCCCCGGCCTCCCACCCCTTGCCAACCTCCCACCCCTTCTCGGCCTTCCACACCTTCTGGCCCTCCCACCTCCTCAGCCTCTACTCCCAGCCTCCCACAACTTCTGGGCCTCCCACACCTCGCCACTACCCCCAGCCTCACACCACTTCTCAGCCTCCCATCTGCTCAGCCTCTACCCCAGGCTCCCACCGCTCGGCCTCTACCCCCAGCCTCCCACTCCTTCTTGACCTCCCACTCCTCAGCCTCTACCTCCAGCCTCCCACCCCTTCTTGGCCTCCCACCATTTCTCGGCCTCCCACCTCCTCAGCCTCTAACCCCAGCCTCCCACAACTTCCGGGCCTCCCACCCCTTGCCAGCCTCCCACCCCTTCTCGGCCTCCCACCTCCTCAGCCTCTACCCCAAGCCTCCCACAACTTCCGGGCCGCCCACACCTTGCTGGCCTCCCACCCCTTGCCAGCGTCCCACCCTTTTTCGGCCTCCCACCTGCTCAGCCTCTAAACCCAGCCTACCACCCCTTGACAGCCTCCCACAACTTCAGGGCCTCCCACACGTTCTGGGCCTCCCACCCCCTCAGCCTCTACCCCCGGCTTCCGACCCCTTGACAGCCTCCCACCCTTTCTCGGCCTCCCACCCCTCGGCCTCTATCCCCAGCCTCCCACCCCTTGCTGGCCTCCCACCACTTGACAGCCTCCCACCCCTTCTCGGCCTCCCATCTGCTCAGCCTCTACCCCAGGCTCCCAACCCTCAGCCTCTACCCCCAGCCTCCCACCCTTTGCCTGTCTCCCACAACTTCAGGGCCTCGCACCCCTTCTCAGCCTCCCAACTCCTCAGCCTCTACCCCCAGCCTTCCACAACTTCCGGGCCTCCCACCCTTTGCCAGCCTCCCACCCCTTCTCGGCCTCCCACACCGTCTGGCCCTCCCACCCCTCAGCCTCTACCCCAGCCTCCCACCCCTTGACAGCCTCTCACCCCTTCTCGGCCTCCCACCTCCTCAGCCTCTATTCCCAGCTTCCCACAACTTCTGGGCCTCTCACACCTCGGCCTCTACCCCCAGCCTCCCACACATTCTCGGCCTCCCACACATTCTGGGCCTCCCACCCCTCGTCTCTACCCCCAGCTTCCCACACGTTCTGGGCCTCCCACCCTCTCAGCCTCTACACCAGGCCTCCGACCCCTTGACAGCCTCCCAGCCCTTCTTGGCCTCCCATCTGCTCAGCCTCTACCCCAGGCTCCCACCGCTCGGCCTCTACCCCCAGCCTCCCACCCTTTGACAGCCTCCCACAACTTCAGGGGCTCCCACTCCTTCTTGACCTCCCACTCCTCAGCCTCTACCTCCAGCCTCCCACCCCTTCTTGGACTCCCACCCCTTCTCGGCCTCCCACCTCCTCAGACTCTACTCCCAGCCTCCCACACCTTCTAGGCCTCCCACACCTTCTGGTCCTCCCACACATTCTGGGCCTCCCACCACTCGGCCTCTACCCCCAGCCTCCCACCCATTCCGGGCCTCCCACACTTTGCCAGCCTCCCACCCCTTCTCGGCCTCCCACACCTTCTGGCCCTCCCACCTCCTCAGCCTCTACCCCCGGCCTCCCAACTTCTGGGCCTCCCACACCTCGGCCTCTACCCCCAGCCTCCCACACCTTCTCGGCCTCCCATCTCCTCAGCCTCTAACCCCAGCCTCCCACCCATTCTTGGCCTCCCACCACCTCAGCCTCTACCCCCGGCCTCTCACCCCTTGCCAGCCTCCCACCCCTTCTCGGCCTCCCACCCCTCGGCCTCTATCCCCAGCCTCCCACCCCTTGCTGGCCTCCCACCCCTTGACAGCCTCCCACCCCTTCTCGGCCTCCCATCTGCTCAGCCTCTACCCCAGGCTCCCACCGCTCGGCCTCTACCCCCAGCCTCCCACCCTTTCCCACTCTCCCACAACTTCAGGGCCTCCCACCCCTTCTCGGTCTCCCAAGTCCTCAGCCTCTACCCCCAGCCTCCCACCCCTTGCTGACCTCCCAACCCTTACCAGCCTCCCACACCTTCTCGGCCTCCCACCTGCTAGCCTCTACCCCAGCCTCCCACACCTTCCGGGCCTCCCACACCTTGCTGGCCTCCCACCCCTTGCCAGCCTCCCACCCCTTCTCGGCCTCCCACCTGCTCAGCCTCTACCCCCAGCCTCCCACCTCCTCAGCCTCTACTCCCAGGCTCCCACAACTTCTGGGCCTCCCACAACTTCTGGGCCTCCCACACTTCGGCCTCTACCCCCAGCCTCCCACACCTTCTGGGCCTCCCACACCTTCTGGGCCTCCCACATCTCAGCCACGAACCCCAGCCTCCAACCCATTCTTGGCCTCCCACCCCCTCAGCCTCTACCCCCGGCCTCCCAACCCTTGCCAGCCTCCCACCCCTTCTCGGCCTCCCACACCTTCTGGCCCCCCCACCTCCTCAGCCTCTACTCCCAGCCTCCCACAACTTCTGGGCCTCCCACACCTCGGCCTCTACCACCAGCCTCCCACCCCTTCTCGGCCTCTTATCTCCTCAGCCTCTAACCTCAGCCTCCCACCCATTCTTGGCCTCCCACCCCCTCAGCCTCTACCCCCGGCCTCCCACACCTTCTCAGCCTCCCAGCCCTTCTCGGCCTCCCATCTGCTCACCCTCTACACCAGGCTCCCACCGCTCGGCCTCTACCCCCAGCCTCCCACCCTTTGACAGCCTCCCACAACTTCAGGGCCTCCCACACCTTCTTGACCTCCCACTCCTCAGCCTCTACCTCCAGCCTCCCACCCCTTCTTGGCCTCCCACCATTTCTTGGCCTCCCACCTCCTCAGCCTCTAACCGCAGCCTCCCACAACTTCCGGGCCTCCCAACCCTTGCCAGTCTCCCACCCCTTCTCGGCCTCCCATCTGCTCAGCCTCTACCCCCAGCCTCCCACACCTTCCGGGCCTCCAACCCCTTGCTGGCCTCCCACCCCTTGCCAGCCTCCCACCCTTTCTCGGCCTCCCACCTGCTCAGCCTCTGCCCCCAGCCTCCCACAACTTCCGGGCCTCCCACCCCTTGCCAGCCTCACACCCCTTCTTGGCCTCCCACCTCCTCAGCCTCTACCCCCAGCCTCCCACACCTTCCGGGCCTCCCACCCCTTGCTGGCCTCCCACCCCTTGACAGCCTCCCACCCTTTCTCGGCCTCCCACCTGCTCAGCCTCTGCCCCCAGCCTCCCACAACTTCCGGGCCTCCCACCCCTTGCCAGCCTCACACCCCTTCTTGGCCTCCCACCTCCTCAGCCTCTACCCCAGCCTCCCACACCTTCCGGGCCTCCCACCCCTTGCTGGCCTCCCACCCCTTGACAGCCTCCCACCCCTTCTCGGCCTCCCACCTGCTCAGCCATTACCCCCACCCTCCCACCCCTCAGCCTCTACCCCCAGCCTCCCACCCCTTGACAGCCTCCCACAACTTCAGGGCCTCCCACGCCTTCTCGGCCTCCCACCCCTTAGCCTCTACCCCCAGCCTCCCACACATTCTCGGCCGCCCACCTCCTCAGACTCTACTCCCAGCCTCCCACAACTTCTGGGAATCCCACCCATCGGTCTCTACCCTCAGCCTCCCACACCTTCCGGGCCCCCCACCCCTTACCAGCCTCCTACCCCTTCTCGGCCTCCCACCTGCTCAGCCTCTACCCCCAGCCTCCCACCCCTCAGCCTCTACTCCCAGCCTCCCACTCCTTGACAGCCTCCAACACCTTCAGGGCCTCCCACCCCTTCTCGGCCTCCCACCTCCTCAGCCTCTACTCCCAGCCTCCCACAACTTCTGGGCCTCCCACACCTCAGTCTCTACCCTCAGCCTCCCACACATTCTGGGCCTCCCACACCTTCTGGGCCTCCCACCTCTCAGCCTCTAACCCCAGCCTCCCACCCATTCTTGGCCTCCCACCCCCACAGCCTCTACCCCCAGCCTCCCAACCCTTGACAGGCTCCCACCCCTTCTCGTCCTCCCACCTCCTCAGCCTCTACTCCCAGCCTCCCACCCCTTCTCTTCCTCCCACCCCTCAGCCTCTACTCCCAGCCTCCCACCCCTTCTTGGCCTTCCACCCCTCAGCTTCTACTCCGAGCCTCCCACACCTTCTGGGCCTCCCACACCTCAGCCTCTACTCGCAGCCTCCCACCCCTTCTCGGCCTCCCACCTCCTCAGCCTCCTGTCCCAGCCTCCCACCTCTTCTCGGCCTCCCACCTCCTCAGCCTCCCACACCTCGGCCTCTACCCCCAGCCTCCCACCCATTCTGTGACTCCCACCCCCTCGGCCTCTACCCCCAGCCTCCCACACATTCTGGGCCTCCCACAACTTCAGGGCCTCCCACCCCCTCAGCCTCTACCCCCAGCCTCCCGCCGCTTCTCGGCCTCCCATCTCGTCAGCCTCTACTCCCAGCCTCCCTCCCCTTCTTGGTCTCCCACCCCTAGGCCTCTACCCCCAGCCTCCCACCCCTTCTGTGCCTCCCACCTCCTCAGCCTCCCACCCCTCAGCCTCTACTCCCAGCCTCCCACCCCTTCTCAGCCTCTCAGCTCCTCAGAATAGTGCATTCTAGCAGCACCAAAGTCACCATTCACGTGTGGTCAGTTTGTTCAAAGGCCGCATGTTTTTCACACCCTGGGTTTTTTGAAACAGTTAGGTTTGTACTACATTTTCTGAGGTTTTTTGTCCTGGTTAAATGGTTACCCCCACAGTTAGGGTATGTTACATATCAACTATGCAATCCAAGAAGAGAACCTAACCCTGATAACACTGCATGGATATAGATCAAATTACTTTGGACAGAAGAGAGCTGGCATGGCTCAGCTTTACAATGCAGGCTGCCGTTCTCAAGTGTAGAAATGCTCAGTTAGGCACCAAAACAAACACCTTGACTTTCAGCAGTGCCAAATAGCAGGAAGTTAGAGTAAGAGCTACTGTGTGCATCTTCAAATATCCTGCCCTACTTCTATATATTTTGACCATTTAATAGGTACATCATGTTTTTCCACAGAAGTCCATAGCCCTAAACTACCTATATCAAACAAATCTATGCTTAAACAGGTTCAAGCACTAAACAAATAATAAATCCAACACTGCTAGCAAATCACTGCTATTTTAAAAGAGCCTCTTGCTTTTCAAAATAACAGATACCAACTCATATACCGAATGCATACACTAATTACGTACTTCGTAATACAATGTTTTAGGTAGATGTTTAATGTATCAGTTGAAAATGTTTCGGCCAATGTGTGACATGAGCATGGAAAATACACTATCATTCCAATGTGGGTTTTTTCCATTTGCATTTTTTTTTCAGGTTTTGTAGTGCGCAAAGAGTACTGAAATAGCTGGCCATACATCTGGGAGACAAAAAACACACACAGGAAAATACAGCAGAAGGGGAAGATTCATGAAAACAGGAAACATTAAGAGGAGAGTGAAAATATGTCAAAACAAAGGAGGTAATAGACTGTCAGGACGAATGAGTTCACCAATCGGCAGAAGTTCCTCAAGAGCCTTCAGAGACCAGCAAGGTGACATAGGCCACTCCCAACAAAAAAAGGACAGCAACCTTTTTAACCCCCATTTTGCACACCCATGAAGTATGGTGGTCTGCCCATAGATGTGAGAGCTCCACATACAGAGAGTGACTAACTCCATTTTCCAAGCCTATGCCTTACTCTGAGAGGAAACACCAGCATTTAAAGTACACTATTAATAGCAAATGCAGATGCTTATGGCCACAGGCACCTATCGTAGGTGCTCAGACCTAGTGAAGCATCACTTGCAAACATGGACATTGCAGAGGACTTTTTGATCCCACTGTGTCCATAGCCTTTTCACCAATGTTTGCAAAAATAGCCTTTTATTTGCCCAAAGCTTTCCCAGTGCTCCTCTACTTCCAGGCAGACAAGAGTATTCATTTGCATCCTTCACCTTTCTTCGAGTTTTCGTTCAGAACAGTTTAGTGACTCGCTCAGATGCTATCGATAATATTCTGTGCATCTGGATAGTTTCACAACAAATAAATAAATAAATAAAAACGGTAAATACCCAAAGTGAGCAGCCCTCAGACTGAACACTGTTCACCCAAGCTGCTCAGGCAACATTTCGGTGACAAATACAAGTGTAGAAATCAGGACATGGTGCAACATGAGGAGCTGTGAAAGCAAAGGCCATTCTGCAAGAGATTACACAGACTTTAAAGTCTGTCAAAGCAAAGCTCCCCCCGCCTTTCTGAGGGGACCCTCGGATAGAGAGAGCCTTTGTGAGACATCATCAGCTCTTGAATCTCTATAACTTTAGACGGAAAAGCAGCCTGGTATCATCTGTACAAAGACAAGTTCCTTGTGTGGATTTTCTCAGTCTTCTTATCGCAAAACAATCTTGGAGGATTTCAACTGAGGAGATGAGGTATCGCAACGCTTTGTGACAAACCAAACCCCAGCCTGTGAGAAATGAAGGATCTGAGGGCATTAAAAAAAAAAAAAACCAAAAAACCAGCCAACAAAATAAAACCAGATCAGTGTAGCCTCACCCCTTGGCTTTCTTTATCACTTGCAGCAGATATGCAGGCTCTCGGCATTTCACAGTGAGTATTTCACTCAGACACAAAGGCCATTTAGATGCGTAACTCCTGTTGACTTTCAAAAGAGAGGTAAGCCTTAAATGTGTTTGCACCTTCAAAAATCTCCCCCTTGTGACAGTAGTAAAATAAAGTCTCCAAGACTTGCAATAAAATGCATTCACTGGTGCCCTATGAAACACCCCAAATAAAAATCACACTTGCTCATGGGAATGAAAGCAGCACATAGAGCAGGAAATTACTTTTGCTTTTCCAGCAGGCTCAGTCCTCCTCTCTTCACTGACAGGAAGGGCAAGAGGCTTCAAGTATCAGATTTGCCCCACCACCCCCCCTAGGGGAAGGGGAAGCTGTCAGATGGGCCCCACTGCTCCCCATGGACAGGATTCTCCTTCCCCTCCCATCCAGGCAGAGAAGCAGGTAGCAAAGGCGCAGGGATACCTTGGGACCAAAGCCACAGGCACCATGGAGGGGCTGAGGGGAGGACAAGGAGGACAAGACAGCCACCAGAGGCTGCGTAACCGGGGTTCTGGCCAAAAATTCCCAACAGCTTCAGTCTCAAAAGTAAAGTTGCCATATGAAGGGCACTCCATGTTCATGAAACTGTACCAACACATGGCCTCTAAAAAGACTATGGGAGGTATCTCGGGATGGCTGCCCTCAAGGGGCAATGCAAACGGTAGTTAACGCCAACCTTGGCAAGAGGTTGGTCTCTAGCACACCTCCTTGGAAATAGTGAGCCTGAGCTCTCCCTCCAACGTCGCAACTGCACTGCCCTAGCCATAGATGTTCCGTTTTACTTTGAAAAAATGTTACCACCTTTTACAAATTCCAGATTTGGCTTCAAAGGTACCCAAAAAGTCTGCAGAGTGCACTCAAGACCTAAACATAATCACAGAGTAAAGCAGCATTCCTGGGCATCTGTCAAGCTACAACAGTTGTTGGGCCAAATAGAAAGGAATGCAGACCCTAAAAGTTCATTGTAATCGAGGACCACATCGTATTACATAAAAACCTGCCCCTCTCTGGCCACAGATCCCCACAATAATCTGGCAAACAAGGAATACCCCAACTCCCCCAGCTGAAAGACCTATAGCAGTTGCCAAGGGTCTCCCTATAAACACATACACGGCAACACGCACTTCAGACCCAGCAATCATAAACTGTGTATGACCCCGCTCCAGCTCCCACCAGTGAGCAGGACTGTGGAGCAGCCTTGTGCTCAGCGGGACATGCAGAAAGTGAATCCCTAACCACACTTCTCATTTTTAAAAAGTTAATGTTAACCATTACCTGAAAGGCAGCTCTTCCACAAAGTGTTGATCATTCACAACAATGATATTAGGAAACATAGAGGGGTTTTGTGAAGGAAAAAAAATAAAAGGCCCCTTAATTACATACCGTGCTGCGTGACTTCACAGAGCAAAGCTTTTCTTTAAGATCTTAAGACCACCCACAAGCATAACACATGGCCTGGAACCTGAAGAGAATATCTGAACAGGGGTCTCAGCATAAGGATGGGAGGCGGGCAGTTTTGCTTGGGCATATGCAAATGTTTGTTTCTATGGGATCAAATAAAAATTAACTATTTGTTGTGTCTGGTTATCATTTTTTAGAGCTGGGGGCTGCTTGGTAAAAGAGGGAGAAATAAACCTTTAAAACCTGTGACACAGGAGGATTATTCATCTGTGCAAGGCTTTAGTCACGGTTTTTGGTGTTTTATATAGGGATGTTGCGAGGGAATAGGACAACAAGGGCTTTGTTAATCTTGATCATCTCATCAAACAAGGCTAAAAGAATAAAAGTTGGGACGCAAGACTAAATGGATATGATCTGAATGCATATTTGTGTTACATCTAATACAACTAGCATCATAGATGAACAAGATCAAATAAATGGTAAAACCTGACAAAGAGAAGAATAGATGGTGTGTGGAGCCATCTGTTTTGGAGGACACCCAAATCTGTCTGAATCAGGAAGGCCAAACTACCAGCTATTCTAAGATCCTCCATTCCAAGAGTGGCCTAATACGCAACTACACAATCAGCTTCTCTCACCATCACTTTGGCTGCAACTTTTTTGTGCAATTAAGTAATTTATTCCTTTCTTCATCCTCCTGATTCTAATGAATCCAAGCCACAAACAAGCCCCAGTTGCTCCTATTCAAGGAGTCTGATTGCATCTGGCAGTAATTGCTGAAAATCCTGAAGAGGAAACAGGGAAGGAAAGCATATTGTTTGTGGGGGTAATAGGTGAAGACCTGCCTCTCTTGACCTATAATACATTAGTGTCAGTGAACATTTGGCAGCCTTCAGATGATTAGCAATGAAGATGAATCAAGCAAAAAAAAAGGTAGAAATCTGCCTCATCTGAATCGCCAGAACTGCATAAATTTGCATGTTGATTAGCTGTTCTTTTGTCTGTGTTCCTAATTATTATGACACATTATGTCTTCATCATGCAAGATTCTGATCTGTCTTGTTCAAAATGCATGTAGAAAAAAGTGCTGTTTATTGATTCAACATGTAACTTTAATTTTTATGTTTGCTTTAATTAAATACATATTTGATTGCCTTTGACTTGTGTCTCAGATTTTTTTTTAACTCTTATTTACTTCATCCTGTTGACAAACAAACAGGTAACCTTTCTTTATTCTCAGATCACTTGCTGATTAAAATGCTCCCCACCCCCATCCTCATCTTCGCTCACAACAACCTTTGCTTCCTTGTTAGAGCAAAGATTACCAAAAAAAAAAAAGTCCTTAGATAACAAATGAGTGGTGAAGCGTGATATCTACAGCGCTGAGCAGGATTGCAAGGACCTTAACGATGTTAACAATAGCAAAGAAGTGCATGTACGACAGGGTCACGGTAATTTTCTTATGCCATAGATTCATTAGCAATAAGACCAGTAAAGCACCTGGATGTGCAGACCTGCTGATTCACAGGATTGGTTACGATGGGCCAGATGCTGCCCACACATTTTTCCATTGACTTTCACAGTAGCAAGATTAAACTCCAAAGTTCCCATTACCAGAAGAAGTGAAGTCCTCACCAACCCTGGTTCCAATGATCAGGATATTTTATCTGTTTCTGAAAACTGGGAAACTACTTGAAATCGACATTTCTTCCTACAAGATTTGCTCAAGTGGCTACAAGCAGCCAAATGAAATCAAAGCCAAATCAAAAAATAATATGTAATCAATTGTTGCTTTGACCTAAAACAAGTTTCCAGAAGGTTTTCTCTGTGTTAAAAAAAAAAAAAAAGGAAAAAAAAAGGAAAAAAAAAAGCTTTAGCAAAAAAATATTTGGCAAATTCTGTTACCATTTCAGCAAAACCTTTTATTCACTCCAAAACATCGTTTAATTTATATTTTATCTCTTCTTTAAAAAAAATAAAATTGAAGTAATTTTGAAAATTAAGCAATATATTAAGTTGAGAAATTAAAGTATTTCTTTGTAGAACATGTTAGAATGTTCAGAAATGCTCAAATGAAACAGGGGGTTTGGGGGCATTTTTTTACCTTTTTCTCCCAAATTGAAACAATTCACTAAAAGCAGTACAAATTCATGACTCCTTTTGTTTGACAGAAAACCACGTTTTAGCCAAGAACTCAGTTTCAGATTAAACATTTGACTCTCTCTTCTGCCTGCTAATATTAGTTTGTGTGCTCATTATGAACTCTGACCTCTTTGTAGTGGGGCAAACAATTCTTCACTGGAATTTTTGTTTGTTAAATAAAAATAAACACAGTCAGTGTTGTAATTTGGAAAACTAAATAGCTCACAGAACTTGGCAAATAATTCTTCAGATTGTGGGTCAACTATGAGGATCATCAACTTTCACTGACTTCCTCTAAACATAAAAATCAGATAATTTTTTCCTTTTCTAAAATCTACTCCTTCGAGAAAAGTTGTGAACAGACTACCAGTTTTTCTCTAATGGCAATAGGAACATGCCAGTCAGTGTACAGATATTAATCACAATGGTGCTGATAAAGATGCCTGAGGATGAAAAAGCCTGTCTGTTCAAGCAATTGACTTAGCTGTTATTTTTTTTACCATTGTACCCTGACCAAACCAAACGAGATTTGAGACGATGCCTGCCGTTTTTCACTGTTAATGGCACATGATTGGCTGCAAGTGTAATCAGTTGTTTGGTACCCACTAATCATCTTGAAATGCAGGTAAATCCGTATTTGTAAGAATATAAACGCATAATGAACAGGTAGGTACAGAAAAACTCCTGGAACATAAAGACTTAAAGGTTTTGACATAAACCCACAAGACAAGTAGGAAGAAGTTGTTGCATATTCATGCTATTCATGTTTATGTTCCTTCAGTTCCAAGAGCACCTGCACGGTGCCATCACCAGTATCAGAACACACATCTACTGAAAGTATCGTGGCGGACCCCTGGGTTTCTGTCACTGCAGGAGAGATGGTAGTGATGAATGGATGCAATGCCATCCCCTCCCACAGTCCTTTCCTACAGCTTCAGGAACAAGAAGGACCTGTCACTTCCTCCTAAGTGGAACTCAGCTCAGCTTCATTATGGGATCTGAAGACCAAATAGTTGTATCTTCTGTAAATGCTTCCCATTCCTCCTCTCCATCCCATGACAAAGCAAGGGCATTCTTTTACATCTGGCCAAACTTACCTTTAGTTTAAAATCCTAGAAAGTCCTCTCACCCAGGTGATCGGAGGAACAGGCATTTACCAATGTGCTGACAGGACAAAGCTTCTGGCTGCAGCAGCTGCACCTCAGAACTCTCTCTGATCAGTATCCGTTTGTCCTAGATTTAACCCAGCGACACTGTCTGGCTTCATCGAGCTGCCATCTGTCTAGGATTGCTCCAGAGCCCAACTCAGAAGGCTGAAATCTTGAAAGAGGGGAGCTGGGAGGACACCAACCGAGAATTACCAATGTGTTGGGAACTGTCACCCAGCCTTGAGGAAATCTACCCTGCAGACATGAGTTCTTCCCAACTAACTTCCAAGAGGGTTCCAAATTCCCAGGAAAGCTCCTACAGCTACTAGCCAAAGGACAGCTGGACTAAACCTGCTAAAAGTGAGTCTTTTAGATCTGGCACAGTCTGGATTCAAGCCAGGATGTGGAACTGGAACTATCTGAGTGGCATTGATGGATTATGCCCTCCTGCCAGTGGGAAGAGGGCAGACATCCATCCTCATCCTCCTTGACTTCAGCATTAACCATGAGATATTGCTGTCTCTCCTGATGGTTGGCAGAAGTTCAGGGTAATGTACTAAAATTATTTTGAGTCATTCCTTCTGGGACACACCTTGCAACTTGTGACAAAACATTACCTCCAGCACTAGACCCCTTTCTCCTGCAGACTCCTGATCTGTATTCTTTGCAGGGCTTTGCTCTGTCAACACAGAGTTGTTAGGTGACATGGCATGGACTGAACTGCCAGAAACAGCTATACCTAAATTTCTGTGTACATCCGCTCACTGCTACTGCCAACATGGCATTGGAGGAAAACTCAGCACCTGGTTAAAACCAAGCAAAACAGAGGTAAGACAGATGGGAGACAGGAAAGAATCCTTAAGACTGTCACTTGAGTGCACTATGCCTGGCATGAGGACACATTTCACCCATTGGTGTTTGTTTCTTAATTTAGGAGAGCTCTTAGATTTGCTACAGATGCCAAGCTTTCCCATAGCAGCCTCTGCAAGTAACACTTCTGTTCTCTTCCATTGGCTAGGAGACTCTCTGCCACCCTGGCAGGTGATGACCTTGTCTCCGTTATTCATGGCTGTGTCACTTCTCAGCTGGACTATAGTCGTTTGAAATATGCAAGCACGCAGCATTCATGCTCAGAAAACTTGATTTACTGCTGCAATGCATCTCTTCAGTGACAAAGGCATATCAAACCTGGCATTGGGCCTGGCACCAGCTTCCCATGGAATTTCTAATTGAGTTCATGGTCTTCATTCTTATCATCCTCATCACATCTAACACTGAATAAAGCTGCAGTGAAGGAAACATTTGACAGATCCGCTCCACTAGCCCTATAAGCTCTCTGCAGAAAGAATCATCCACATCTGTCCAGAGACCTAAGCCTGTGGATTGAACATCTTCAGGGAATGCAAACCTTCACTGAACTTCCCCTCCATCACAAGACATATCTCTCTGACTTGCATAAATAATAAGATCAGAAACACAAAAATAAGATGCTCCATTACATCCACTTCTCCCTTGGCAGGAAGGTGGAAGCGGGAATTGATATGTGACTGATGCACGGGTAAAAGGCTCATCATAGAGTGCAGAGAGCTGGCTATTATGTGGATGAGTCATACAAGCTCGCTCCTCACCAGCTCACTACTGACTTCAGCCACCAAAGACCCTTTTCTAGGCCTCTCTTCAAGTAAAATTCTCCTTGTTTTGCTGCATAATCCCATCAGAAGGCTCTGACAAACAGTGCAGCGTCCCTTTCTGGAGGACTTTTCCAAGCCACCTGTTTCCCATGACAGACCCTTGTTCTGCAGGTAGCACCAGTCCCACCAGCAAAGCCAAAGCCTGGTTGGCATAGCTTGGCACGGCCCTGGCACCAGCTGCACTCTGCATCCCAGGGCAAAGTGGCTACCCAGTGGCAGCTGACATGCAGGGCACACACTCAGATCAGCAGCCCATATTGGACCTGTCATGCCTGGTATCCAATCAGAATGAAGCCAAATCTGTCCACTCAGATACTAAAGTGCATTCACCACCTCTGTTTTTATTGTATATGTTGTCCCTGTTCAAATAAGAAATTTGCATCAATTTTATACCTCACCAGCTCCTCAGCATGAATACAATTAGAATCGCTTAACCTGAGAGTTTATACATTCTTCCCAGCATAATAAACACGTTTTTAAAGGATGTTGGCAGGTCATTTGGCCTTTAAAATCACATCTCTGGAGTATGAACCTTAATCCAAATAAGACGACTTTTTTTTAATTGATTTTTCAAGTACTGCAGCATTTTTAAAGCATAACTGTAAATCTCGTCTTCAAATAGTGAGATATCCCCGAGTCCTGCAATCTGAAAAGATCACAGCAGACGATGCTAAGATGATAGGTCACACTACCAGGAAGCACACGGAAATTATTTACTGTATAAAAACTAGGACATATAACGAAGACCTGCATAAGGGATGGAAGCACTTTGCTTAAGAGCAGTGTTTGCTGAAATTCACACTGATTAAATTATTGTGGCAAGAGTCACTTGTTACAGGCTTTCTTCCCTAAAGCTAATTTACAAGTTTCTCGTAATGTGGCTATTCCTAAATATGTCTATATCTGGGGAACTGAGAGTTGTATTGCACCTAATTTTCTGCTGTAAGTACTCTTTATCTTCAGGAAAGGCTAGTGCTTGTTCCATATCAGATTTCTACCAATACAATGGTCAGTTAAAGGTATTTATTTTTCCAGCATTTTCAAACTAGTACAACTAATGTACAGCAGAATAGAAGTATTTCTATAGCATGGCTCTACTTGCCTTGATTCTGGACTTGCAGTAAGAAATCACTAACGTAAAGCATCTTTCTGTCACCTGAACTGTACCCACACAGTGTGGAGTGTGTTTAATAAGGCCTGGGTGGTCTAAGACAGATTAAGCAAAACTTGCTTAAAGTGACTGCAGCTACCTGCTTGTGAACTTCCTTGCGGAAAAGGATCACCAAAGCCACCACCACAGCCTGTGGCACAGGTCTCTGCTGGAAAACAGGAGGAGGAGCAGGTACTCTTTGAACAGACCCAGTGAAAGAAGCTGGCAGAGAAGCTATAAGTCACAACAGGTTGTGTCTGACCACGTACATTTTCCGACCCTAACAGTCTTTCTAAGATTCCAGTGAATTGATTTTTTTTTTCAAGTTCAGTTTAGCTGGAGCACATTCACCTATTTTTGTTAGTGTGACTCACTGGAATTTAAAAATCAAATGAGAAAAAAAACCCTTTTCTCACACAGGTGACAGGACTCATATTGAAACTTTCGAAAGCAGAAGTTAGCCATAAAGTTTACCAGACATGATCTCGCCTTCAGAAGAAGAAAGCCCAGGGTCCGGGGGACATGGCGCTTCCTCACCTCCCGCCACTCCTGCAGAAGGGCCTTGCCCAGGTCCATCCTCCCTCAGCCTGTCGAAATCACGTTACCTCCCAATCCTCACCTTTCCCAAAGCCTGGAACCTGTCAGAGAGTACGTGGCTGCTTCGTTCTCACTATAAGCATTATTATTTTGTTCCCGAGACAAGGAGAGACCTCTGAAAACGCCTGGTGTAGGCCATGCCCTGCCACCTCTGGCCCTGAGGCAGCTGGAGGGTCTCTCATGTCCGCCACAGGCCACAGCCCCCCTCAGGGTGGAGACAAGATGGCGGCTTCACCCACAGCCACCCTCCTTTTATGAAGTTTTGGGAGAAAAAGGAACAACACAAACCTGAAATCACCTGGGGAGCTGATGACACAAACCTGAAATCACCTGAGGAGCTGATGACACAAACCTGAAATCACCTGAGGAGCTGATGACACAAACCTGAAATCACCTGAGGAGCTGATGACACAAACCTGAAATCACCTGGGGAGCTGATGAGCAGAAACACCGCAGGGAGCAGTGTGGACTTCGGCCATTACGTCTGTAAATGTGGGCGCTGGCAGGGGGCAGCTAAAGCGCCCTGAGGGACAGAGCTGCAGACAGAAAGACACAGCAATAAGTGGTCAGCAAATTCCTTGAAAGTGGAGGATTTGGGGGACCTCTTTTCTCCTCTCGGGGGTGCTGGGCGGCCCTAGCAGGGCTACCTCGGCGGGCCGCAGCTGTGCCGCCAGGCAGGAGGGAGAGGTGCAGCCGCAGCACGGGTCCTGCCGTCGGCAGAGGGGCTGGTGGAGAGAAACACCGCTTTTGGGTACGGATTATTGTTCCTCATATTCCTTTGTTTGCCGTTGTAATCTCCACAGTCATTCTCCTCGATAAACAAACAAGCGAAGAGATGCAATGAGGTGTAAGAATAGATTTGCACAGGGCAGACAACTGAACATTTAATTTATTTACCTCTCCTAACAGATACCTGGGGTGACATTTATTAATAAACGGCATTATCAGGTGTCTGATATGTAGCTCACAGAAATTAATTACCCAGCCCATGGTAAAACCATAACAAGCCTGCAGTGCTGTAACATTTGTGCTAATTGAAAATGAGATAAGTGCTGTGGGTGCAATTTGCATTCAATGCAGTGTATTAATTATCTTCAGTTCTCTTCATGATAAATATACCTGACTGAACCACTCTGCTAATTTACTGGGTAATAGAGTCATAAGTGGATTCCCTTAGGTGACCAACTACAGGCACTGGGCTCTTTGCAACATCAAGGTCTTCCTCTTTCCCGATCACTTAAATGGGTGAGCAAATACGGGACATTTTTTCTTGCGGGCTGCATTGGAAGTACACAGCAGCAAACTCTTTTTGTGACCCCACAGCTGCTCAGTATGAAATTAGGAAACAACATCCCCTCACCTCAAGACTTGTGTGCTTTGTGAAGTTGAAGAGGAGGCAGTTCGCCTCCATCAATAGCACGCCGCGATGCCTGATGGCAGCTCCATGAGGAAAGACCTTTTCCCCACTGCTCCTCATCCGTGCCTCCCCCCCCCATTTCACAGTCAGGTTATCGTGGGATTTAATTACATTTTGTGTGAAACATAAATTAATTGACTCTTGTAATACCCGTAATGATCAGGAAAATTCAGATTTAAAGATACTGTGTAGTTCCAGTAGATTAAGGCACTAATTGTTCCGCTCACACTATGATTTATGTGGGGATCAGGTTACAAAACCAATATGTGCTCGAATAAAAGCTCTATGGTACCATACAATTAGGACTAAAGCTTTTTGTAAATGGGCCCAATAATGCAAAAAGCTCTTTGCTAATCCTGGTCTTTTTAATTCAGAGGTCACACGTTGTCTAAGGCAACCGCTTACACTGTACGCAACCACTGTCCTTTATTCACCCTCCTCCTCTCTGGCTTGGGTATCCGAATTTGCCACTAACCTTGGCCGTGCTGTTACTAATTTCAGGGTAGGTGATGGCAATTGAAGAAGATCAGGGCCAGCGCTTTGCTGTGCTGCCCCCAGAGCAGCCTGGGCACGTTGTGACTGAGAGGTGATATCTGCCTCCCCTGGCTACCCTTCGGTTTGCAGGCTGCAGATGGGGTCAGCTTTTGGGCTCCTCTGTCAAGTAAGCAGACACTCGAGGCAGCAGTCGGATGGAGGTGACAGTCATTCACAGCTGAAGGGGCCAGGAGGTGGTGAGCAAACACCTCAGCCCCAGGAACAGGCAGTCATAGCCAGACTGCCTGTGTGGCAGCCCTGCAGGCAGGAAGAAGGGGCAGCAGCAGAGGAGGGAGGACAGGCTCTGCTCCCCTTCATCCCACCTACCCCACAGCCAGAATCATTTTGTTATCTTCCTGCAGCCGGGTGCTTTTCCATCATTTTGTCCTTGTCCATGAGGCGCTACAATTCAGCATAGTTTTCCCTGCTGAGCATTACCAGCACAGCTCTCCACCACTCTCCATCAAGTATGGGATACCCAGTGTGGTGAACGTGCTCAGAGGGCAGGTGGACACATCGGATGGGCGTGTGGTCAGTGTGCCAGAGCAACTAAAAGGTGAGAAAGATCAGTTCAATGCCAGAAGAATCAGTTTGCTTTGTCTAAAGAGCATCTAAGTGCAAAAGAGCTGGAGAGAAGGGGCATATCTGCCAAAGACGCATTCACATACTCCGTTTTAAAACAGAGAAGGCTCTTCAAGCTCTTCCTCGGTCTGTTTCCAAAGGTTCAACTGTAAATACAAGTCAGTTTCCCAAAACATTTTGTGTGGCTACCCAAATACTCTTTGCTTCTTGAGTTTGGTCAATCTAATATGAAAGGAGCGCACTAAGGTTTTAGAGATATTTCTAACATGCTGATATGATCTGTGCCAGGGACCATAGCAGCGACATCTACAAAGCCATCAATTACACCTCTCCAGCCCTTCCTTCATTTTCTGGTAAGGAATTCTTTGGAAAGATAAAACCAAAGAAATCTTGTTTCTTAGAAAACTCTGGGTGTGGGCATGAGCTTAGCATTATCGTTTGGTTCAGATGACAGCCAAAATTCAGAATTCTTGTTCTGAACTTTCGGTGGGCAGAGGGAAGGAAAACCTGGCGGAAAATCTGGTTCTCCCCACCCAAAGCTTTCCTGAAACCGTTACACTGCTACAAGGTCAGCAGGTTCTACCTGAGGAAGAGGGGTCTGTAATGGTGGTGCACTGAGGTGACTCCTCAGCCCAGAGTGAGGGCAGAGTTACTGCACCCAAACCAGAGCTGTCTGACATCACTGACTTCTGGACACAAGCAGGCATGGGGCAACAAGCACTGCAACCACCTTTGCTTGACCATACACCCCTTGGATCCAGCCCAAGCTGGGCTCCTCTCAGTGGTAACTTCCCACATGGGCTATAACATGCAGACACGCAGCTTGCCCAGCCCTACCCAGTGGACTGCTGCAGGGCAAAAGCAAAACCCTGCTCTGCTGCGTCCTAGTTTTGTGCTCGATGCACTAGGCTCCTCTGCCTTTGCACAAGTGCAGTGGCTAAAACACTTTCCTGCTCTCTCAGGAGAGCCAGCGCTGCATAGAGTAGGACGTGAGGTGCCATAGGAAAAGTGTCGGGGGGGGAAACATCAGCAAAATGTCTTAACTTTCCGTGTGAAGCACACATTTGCTAAATAGAATCCTAATGGCATTATTGTAGCTAAAAACAGAGACTTGAAAATGCTGTATACATTATTATGCTCATTATCTACCGACTGCAAGAATGCTGTGCTAAAACTAACTCAAAACACCTCAGGTAAGGTAATTGCTACTAATGGATTTGAAGTGTGCAAAATTGAGCGTTATTACACAGACATCACATTCTCAACTTGGCGAAGCCGTTGGATAGTGTAGTTACCGGCTCACTCATCTCTCGATCAGGGAGAGATTTGAGGAAAAGGGCAAGCTCTCTTTCATTTGGCACTGGAAGGAAAATTCAACACCACAATATTACAGCAGCCTGTTTGCACCTCTGTGGTTAAGATGGGGTCAGTGCTTGCTTTCTAAGCCACTGCTTCAGAAAAACATCTACAATATTTTTTTCCAGAAGTAAATCTTCCAGAAAGCTCTGAGAGTAAACTTTGCATTTGTAAACTTTTGCAACTTGTAGGTCTAAAGGAAAGAAGGGTACAGGACCCTGCAAAATATTCTAAATGAGGGGAGCCACAAGTCCAAGTGACGTATTGTGATGCAAACTAAGGCCTGGCTCTTCAAAATATCCTAAGCCACTATCAAGGCCCTTTGCCTAAAGACAGAAGACAGAAAGTGATCTTAATAGATCCCCTCCTATGCAGGGGGACATCTGCGGGTGAGTGACTGCAAACCTGAACTTTGCCAGAGCCCAGGTGTGTTTGCAACAAGATACTTGATTCACCTGCTTGAAAAACCCCATATAACAAACTATATCTAATTCACGTAGTTTGTTTGATATCTTGGTTTTCAGGGAGGGCAGGATTCATTTCTCAAATGAGTGACTGTAGATAAAGATCCAATATCCCAAACACCAATTTAATCGTAGCTACCTCAGCAGCCTCCAGGTTATCCTCAAAGCAAGCGGCTCCCAGGAGTTTTGTTCTCTTCCATGAAAACTGAAAATAAACTCTACCAGAGCAAATGCTTTTCTAATCTTTGATAAGTTAGGATAAGGCCATTTCTTGTTTTAGTTATAACAGCAAAGCTATGAATTGGTGTTTGGATGAAATTATGTAAAGTATTGTCATTTCCATTAATATGGAGAAAGAATATGTGGCCAGAACCTAACAAGTTTTGGTTCCTTCTGATTATCTTGGGGGAAAGAAATTAAAAAGGCCGTGTATGAACAGGATTAAAGCAGTCTCTATGCAAGTAAAGAAAGCACAAAGAAATTTGAACTCACAGCTGCAAGCAAAGGCAATGGGAGCTGCGCTTTGAACAGATAACAAGCCAAGTCCTCTGAAAAATCAGACCGTGCATCTCAGATTGGGAACTTAAAATTAGTGAATACTTTTGGACTTAATCTCTTTCTGCCTCAGTTCTTCATCATGAAATGGGGATAATACTACCACCCGATGCCTCACTGCAGTGCAGTGAAAGTAAGTTCATTAATGTTTATGAAACATTCAGTTACCATAGTGATGAGTTCTATAGAAAAGCCCATGTGGAAATTAATATTTCTGTCTTCAGAGCAGGGTTTGAATAGAACACATTTAGTGAGGCTCGGGGCCACACAATGAGGAGAAAAGAAAACAGTAAATAACTTGCCATTGAAAAATAAAAACAATAATCAAATCAAAATGACCTGTTAAAATATTTTTTTAATAGAAATTTGTTTTGGTAAAAGTTCTTGGTAAAAAAAAAAAAAAATCAAAGTTTTTTTGCTTTTACCTTTCACTCCTCCAGTTTTCTGCTTTTGTCTTCCTAGCATGAGGGAGAGGGAAATTTTAAGGAGATTATTTAAAGAATCCGGAAACCACTATATTCCAGTTTTCAAAAATCAAAATTTTTACCAGTTTGCTTTGGGAAAAATTAGTGATATTGTTGACCCACAACATTTCCAAAACGGGTTCCTGAGCAATCCCGACCTGTTCAATTCACAAGTCAGTTGGGTTTCACATTCTGAACTGTGAGACCGGACATTTGGTCTGGGTTGGTCGTTTGCACATCAGGGGCCGGTTGGAGCTGTCACACCATCATGGCAACCAACAGGACTAATCTCTGAATTTGAGTCATTTACATCTCGGTAACAAGTAAATCACAGGCAAGCACAAACCTACTTGTGTAACCTGTGCAGATAAATATGAAGACGGGAAGATGCCCACTTTTAAGAGAGATGACTCTGAAGATCCTTAGCAACAAACTGCCCCTAGGGCCAATGGCAGATTCCCATGGCAGGCACTGGATGACCCATGGCAAGCACAGGTCAGGGACAAGCTTGCCCAGGACTACCTTTTCCGCCATTTCAGGAGCCACTGTCAAAACTAGAACCTCTTTTTTTTTTTTCCCCTTCAAATTGTTTTGCAGTCAAAAACATGGTCTTTCCTTTAGGAGAGAACTTTTGCCAAAAAGCAAGGAAGAAATACCTGCATTCCCCACCAGAACACACCTACCTGCCACTGAAATTGCTTGTTCAGGTTTTGCTCCCTCTTCTCTGCTTTAGTCTTTGCTCTCTTGCACATTTCTGCCATTGTATCCAATAGAAATATAGTGAGAGAGTCTCCTGCAGCAGCTTTATTTTCATTTGGCAGCCATGCTCTTTTCTGAAAAATGATGTTTTGAAATGTTACAGAATTACAAAATTGAGGTGGGGAGAATAAACTGATGGAATTATTTATTCTTTATTGTGTTCATCTACTGAATTTGACACCAAGCTGCATTGCTTACCTGCTTTCTCTTTCTGATGAGTAACGCTGTTGTCCTGTTAACTTCCAGTTATTTTAAAACTATGATTAATAGTTTTAAAATACAGAATAATAGAATTAATAGAGTGTATTTCTTCATCTAATAGGAAGCAGAGGAACCTGTTCATTCATGCTGAACTTCCACAAAACAAAGAAAGCCTGAGGTGTGTGGCTACAACTGCCATGAAGCCCTGGTCAGCCTTCCCAGGAGGTGCCTCTGCCCCCCTCATTAGCACTAGGTGGTTCTCCTAAGGACAAGAGCTGCTGTGGAGCTCAGCCTGGGGAGCAGCACTCCAGGCAAAAGACAGTAGTTCTAGTTAAGCACAGTGTCAAATGGGCTTGTGCAACCCACAGTCACAAAATCCTGATACAATAGAGACATTAACAGGATTTTGAAAACAATAAATAAATATTTTAAACCCAATAAATTTTAACAACAGTTCAAGCAGATCTCCGTAAAGCTGTTCAATTAAACAAAGGTAAGATGGGCATAATCTTTCGCATTTCAAAGCAAAGCCTGAAATAATTGGACTTTACAAGAAACTCCACCTACAAGAAAATTGTCATGGTTCTTTATTATACGGATACAATTCTCAGGCAGGCCTGGTGCTGAAAAACAGCAAAGAACAGATGCTCAATTCAGTGAATACTGATTTATTTCAGAAGACCTCCATTTCTGTATGGCACCTCTAGCTAAGAAAGCGGCAGCTTCACTAGTGCTGCGTGTTTGCTGGGACATGCTGGGAGAGAAGGAGCGGCTGTGCCTGGAGCCTTCAGCATCCTATTGCAAGGGGTGGCCCTGCCTCACAGGCAAGGACCAAACCAGCCCACAGAACACAACGCTGGCCTTTTTCACAGACTTCAGGAAACTTCACCAGAATTATGGAAGCTTTATATTTTTCCTTTAGGAAAAATTCTTCTAAACGGAGGAAGCCTAATTATGAGACCTGTGGTCTACTACACAGAGCTTTCGTACCCAGAAATGATGTGAGGGCCAACTGCCAGGACTAAACGTTTAACGCATCAACAGGTATTACACGTTATGCATCAATGAGGTGTACATCACCGAAACATAAAGACCCAGCAAGCCGGCAGCACAGCTATCAACCAGAACAACACAGCCATAAAATCCTAATTAGCCTCATACACTTGTTATGGACATTTTTATTTATTGACATGGTCAAATTAACAGGCAGCAGCATTTTATTTTAATGATCGCCTTGAAATCAGCCCAGGAAGAAAGTTAGCGTTAATATTCAGACACACACTTAGCCACATGAATGTATATTTTAAAATAATAATTAAATATTGTCACCCTAATTAAGTTACCTTGAGCAGGTCAGAGAAAGCAAGTTCTTAATCAACGTGTATCTTGTTTGTCCTGTTGCCAGGCTGTACAGAAAAAACATCCAGCAGCAGAAACTCCACAAGCTGCAGAGGTTTAAGTGTGCACAGCTACAGTCCTGATCCCTGCCTGCTGGAAGGAGCAAACTCAGGCAAGTAGGAGTGACAGTGCCAGGAATAAATAGTCTTTATCTGAACACAGCCAGCCAGGGGGTGTCTGAAAAGCGCCCACAAGTTGGTGAACAAAACTGGCTGCCCCAATTACACATTTATATACTTCCAAAAAGCAGGTGCTTTACCAAACGATAAGCTGCAGCTACAAAGGTTTGTGTTCGTCACCACGGAGTGGCAGATTCCTGTAAAGCAGGCAGGATGCAGTGGCCATTAAACACTGGTGCTAGCTCAGCCATGCAACAGTCTGGAAAGCAAAAAGGAACATCTCAGTGTATCTATTATTGCAGTGAGGGATTTAGACAATCAGCCTAATCGCTCCTTGAGACAGGCAGAGAGAAAGGAGCTGGGCAGCAGTACAGTTACTGACTGGGTTAGAGGAAGCACACAGAGTAAAGGAAAATAAAGAGCATTTTATAAGGTATTTTAAGCAAGTTTACATTTCGTTGAAAACAGAAGGTTTTGGAAATGAAACACTTTTGTAAATTAAATCATTGCTTCATGCATTTAAAATATACTCAGTATTAGGTGCCTTTGCAAACCAGATTCCCCATTTCAAAACTTGTAATTTATCCACCTTAAGCAAGAATATTCCAGAAATTGCAAAGGAAAACTGGGAAATGATCTATGTGTAACAGCTGAACCAGCAAATTGCGTATTTTGCATGAATTACTATAATGTGCTCTGTTCGTTGGTAATTTCTGTTGTATGCAAAGGATCACAGTTGCAAAAAGTACCAACATCCCACGTTCAAAAGTGATTCTGGAGTCTAATTTCATAGTCCAAAATGCTGAGACACTTAAATACAGCTTGAAATCATTGTTCACTTCATTGTGCTAGAAAGTATCACGCTAAATCCAGCTCCATGGCTTAGATGGGGGCTGAACATGGAAGAAAAAAGAGAAAAGCACTTTTAGAGGTTCCTTGGTTCTTGACTTAGCACTTACACATATACATGCAGATAAACCCATCTGAACCTATTTCTCTTTTTCTAAAAGAGCAAAAGAACCAAAAAATCAATTTTCACTTCAGTTTTCACTGAAAGATTTTGTATTTTTAGGGAAGAGCTAGCCTGCAAACTTACCTAAGAAAAAGTTTTGTACAGCATTTTTAATAATGAAAAAGAAAAGTCCATCAAGACATGCAGTGAAGATGGGAGAAGGATCCACTTTCTGCCCACAAGGGAGAAAGGCGAGGGCAGGGTGGGCATCTTGGGCTACAACCACAGGTGTGAGACAGGGTATGGCCAGGCAGGGCAGCTGCCCATAGCTCCTGGCCGCTGTCCCAGCCTCTGCGAGGACTCTGAGAGGGGCTGAATTACTGTCCTCAGGGCACTTCCCTATCCTGGCTAAGTCAGGGTACATTTTTATCACCTTTCTTCGAGTGACAGCAATATCGGGGGGATGGCCAAAAATGGAGGGGGGGGTGGGGGGTGGAATGCAGTTTCCAATATTTGTCATTATTATAGGTTATAGATACAGGAAGAAAGTTAATTAAGCTTTAAAAAAATCCATCACACATCAATGGGTGCATTTTAATGAGTACAAAAAGTTGAGGTGTTTACTGCCAATTAAAGTGGTTTTTAAATAAGCATTAATTAACACAGAAATTCAGAAGAAAGTTATACCTTGTCAAAGAAAGGCCAGCACAGGCTATGCCCACTTCTGCTCCCATTCATACTCAGATAGTAATTACCACCAACCCTATATTTTCCATAATAATGAGGAGAGCCTGTCACGGCTGTCAAACACAAACAAAACAAAAAGAAAAAGGTAGTGCACAAAAATACCCTCAAAGTGAAGTTAACTTTTTTTTAGAGCCAAAGCCACAGGAGGCAGCAGCGTGGAGCAAGGCAGCAAGTGTGGCAGTCAGACAGCCACGCCATGGGCAGCTGCCCATGCACAGCCCCTTCTTGGGGAGCAGAGGCTTTGCCACACAGCAGAAAACCTCCCCAAACTGGAGGCATGGCCTCCATCTGGCTGAAGAAAGACCAAAGAAAGGCCAAGGAACAAGCAGTTTCATCCCTAGCACTTCAGCTCGTGGAGGAGCTAGCTCCCCTGTGAAAGACTGAGGAGCTGTTTTTTAGCACAGGCAAGTCCTGACTCCCTGCTTCCCAAAGTCAGGTCAAAGCCACCACCGAACATAAGCTCAGTTTGCCCGTGTACTTCCAGCTGGTGCAACTGGTGACGTGGAAAGTGTCGTCACTTCTCCATTCATTAATGTTTTCTTAATAGTTGCTGGGAGCTCGAGCTCTACTTCAATTAGCCTGTCCCTGAACAGGGAGTAATGAAACCAAACTCTCCATTGTTAGTCAGACACATGTTTAAACATCTTAGGAAAACCTTCCCTCCCCCAATGTGCATCTCAGGCACTAAAAAAGGTTTTTGAACTGTCTTATCAAGAATGGTTTCTCCCCTCAGTTCCTCAGCTGTGGAGAGACAGGAACCACACTGCCCTTCCAGGCAACAGCAGAGGCAGTCCCATTCCCAGGACCCTAACAAGTTTTAGACTTATCTTTGGTGTAGTGTTTCTAAAGTTAATTAAAAAAACATAGAAAAGAAGGATGTAGATATGCACAGGCTTCTGTTCATCGTGCCCCTGTCCCTTGGCAGGTCGCTCGTGTGAGCTGCGTCACTCAGACGGCGTGCAGCCTCTCTACAGACTATATAGCTTGTGTCTATTGGGGAGTATCTGGGTGCCTTTTCCCTATACTGTGTCCTCAGGCGATATCTGCAGTGAAATAAAAGAACATTAAAGCCCATGGAAGTTTTGCCGAACTTAGCCAGACAGGGCCTTCAGATCTTGCGCTAATCTGTCTAACATATCTGATGGGGCTGGAGAGGAATATTTTATTGCTAGAAATAGTTGAGTGATTACTTCAGAGAAAGGACGGACGTAACACAAAAGAGTTTCCAAGTACCGACAGGAAGGAGTGTTGCTCATGCAAAATTCCACATTAGGCGCTTACAATAATAATAAAAAACCCACCGGCCCTTGTGATGTCTGAACTCCCCGACACTGATAGATGGAGAGGGGAACAGAGGAGGAAAAAGACAGGGAGAGCAAAGCAAATACGCTGGGGTGCTTACGAGCAGAATACAGGAGCCAAGTGTCACAAGTTGACCCTTTGTGTTTGCACTGAAATTTGACCGCTCCAGGCAGAATTCCTTTAGCGGTTTATACCTGGTTTGATTTCTGTTGATAAGGGCTATTTCTCACAGCATTGTGACTTTTAATGCTGTTTAATCAAGACTTCAGAGAAGGAGTTCCAATTTTAATTACTAAAAAATCCATTGTAACACATTTATGTTTTCCTTAGATGGATTTGACCCAGCTCTGATGAAGGGCTGTGATAAATAAGCGTTGTGCATACAGACGCACAGCAGGAACACAGCTTGCTTGGTAACAAACAAGCTGCGCACATCCAAGGAAAACACTCACTCCCTGACGACTGCAGAAGAGCTCCGTTGCATCCCGTGCTAGAAAACCTCTCAGACTTCCTGGTGGCAGAGGTGCAGTGGCCTCCTTGGGTGCTTGTGGTCACCCACAGCTCAGGGTAGATCTGCTGCACATTGTCTTCCGAGACTCCCACCACAGAGACACCTGGATACCAGCACATTTAGGTTTTTCATCATTCAGAAACTAGGAAAACAAGTGAGAAAGTTGTGGTAGATATAAATCTATACCTTTCCTATTACGGTGAGCATGGCACTGGGCTGGGAAGCACTTGGTAAATACCAAGCACCTAAAGGAGATTGACATGCCCAATCCCACCAAATACTGTGGCTTCAGCCCTGTTTTTTCAGGCCCTCTGACATGAGGGTATTTGAACTGCCATTTCTCTGAGGATGGGGGAGATGCTCCTTCCTTCAGGCTTGCAAGTGGGTTGTACAAGACCACAAGATAAAGAGAAAATAGCGGTATCTCTCTGAACACAGAGCAGGGTTCTTCCACTCATCCACCAGCCTTGTGGCTTGCTGTCCTTCTCCTGCAGGTCCATTTCATGCTTGGTTGGGATGAGGACCATACCAGCCATGCTACTGGCAGGAATCATTGGTGCTTTGTTTTTTATGCCAAAAACCCATTAGCCTACAGCCAAAATCCCTGTTAAAAACAGTGGGGACAACAGCCATATTACCAACAGCAGGGCTGAAAGATGGAAAGCTGAAAAAACCTGATCTGCTTTTCAACCATATTCTGGAAGTTCTACTGACTCTGCCCTGAAGGTGGAATCCAAATTCAACTGATTATGCCAAATTGTCAAGGGTTAGAAATGGGTCAGCCACTTAGATGAATGACAGACGCTCTCTATTAACCCTCCTCCCTTCCCAAAGGGGAAAAAAAAGGGAATAAGGGAGAGAGACTTATGGTTTGGAAAACTAGAACTACTTTCATGAAAATAATAACAATAAAATGAAATATATACAAACATATACAATAACAATACCAAAACCCAACCCCCTGGTGGCAATTATGTCACCGACACCACTGATGGTGTGGGCAGACACTGGGTAAGTCCCAGACTGGACCCAGCAGCAGTTGAGAACTGGATTGAGATTAAAGGCACCTCCTCGGACGCCAGCCATTGAAGAAGAGAGCTTGACCCTTGTGATCCCTCAGCTTTACACTGAATATGACATATATGGGATGGAATGGAACACCTTGTTGGTCAGGGTAGGGTCACTTGTCCTGTCCGCTCCTCCCCACAGGTGCAGCCTCTGACTTGCTGCACCCCCAACGAGGGTCACAAGATTAACAGTGACCTTGGCCTCCACAGGAGCAAGGATAAGCCAGAGCCTTTCTGCACCCCAGTCCCTGGTAGTGACTGCAAACATCAAGAGTTATCACTGCTAGAAGCTGACACTGTCTGCAGAAATATGCCGTTAACTTCAGAAAGTGCCATTAGTTAGAAGAGACTGAGCTGAAAAGTGAAATCACTGAAGAGAATCAGTCCTGCTCTAACTCAAACCAGGACATGGATCTCTGCAGTTACCTTCCATCAGTCCCCCAAAAGGCTAACTTGACTGTTGGTCTTTGAGGCCATCATGCAGTTAAAAATTAAGTGGCCAGCTGAGCTATTTTATTAATTACATGTAAAGATACATTGTTTTTCCTCTTATAATGATGAAAAATGAAGGACAGAAGAGAAGTTTTTGTTTAAAAAGACTTCTGTTTAAAAAGCTGAAAGTTGGCTTATGCCCTAAGCCAAAAGAGTTTGTGTTACTTCCAAAGCTCCCAATTATGTTCAGGGTGTTGGGGATTTTTTAGTATTTCTCATTCCTCTGGAAATATTTCCATTAGCCACAAAAACTTGTACAGCTCTTGGGCCTCAACATACAAGCTACGGGGATGTACTAAAAGGAAGGGAAGATGCTTTTTAAATGCTTGAATGGAATGAAAGCCAAAATTTCTGCAGCAAGCCACCCCTTCCACGGCTAGGAGACAAGTGAGAACTAAGTTCCCTTGGAAAAAGACTGAAAAATAACCAAGAGTCAGAATTTCCATCACATGAATGATAAACCAGTATTCAATAAATTACTTGGTTAATAATTGGACATTCCCCAATAAGCCTATGTATGGAGAGAGGAGGAGAAGGTAATTCCCTTAGGAGTATCATGAGAGCTGTCTGGGCTCCTAAGGCTTCAAGTGAGGCTGCTTGGCCAGGTCAATAGGCAAAGCTGTGTGATACTCGTAAGACTGTTTGTGTATTTATGCTAGGATTTTTTAGTTAAATCAATGCAAAAACAGTACCTGTATGCTCTGAAATCAATGGAAACCTGATTTCTTCTGCATGATGATCTCCGCAGCCTCATCAGAGAGAGCTTGACCGGGCTGAGTGTCCTTCCATAGACGATTTTAAACAAGACTGCATCACGCAAGTGTGAATCTTCATTATAACTAATGTCTTGCGCTGACATTAGCACTTAAAAAATAAAAATGCCAGGTAGCACTGCCTTTCCCTGCACTTAGTAGGAAGCTGGTAAAAAGTCTCAAAAACCAGCAGCACCATCAGGTTCAGCTCCATCAGTAGTTACAGCCACAGGATACACAGCTTGTCCGTCACTGACAACTTGGAGCATCCACACCTTTACACGTGATCCTGAAAGAAATGTCCACCTCCTTCACTGCCACATAAACGTACAGCAACCAATCTCGCTAAATACCATTTTGACATTTAAGTTTTTGTCTGACTAAACAATGGGCTCCCCTTTCCGTCAGGCCTTCTCTTTTGGTCACCCCTCAATAATACACCTTTTGATTATAAAATCACTCACACACCAGAAACATGTCGAAAGGGCTGCAGAGACACTACGCTGTAGAGAGGGTCTGAAGAAAGTCTCAGAACACATCTTCTTTTTCCTGCTGACTGTGCAGCAGAAGCCCTGAATTCACAACTCCCTCCCTATTTAAGTGACAAAGGTCAATTCGAAATTTCCAAAACAAAAACAAATCTTTAATTTTAGATACTATATTTCCAGAGATGAGGCCAACAATGTGACAAGATAGTATGCTGGTATGAAGGCAGATATTATTGTGAAACAGGAGGGAGGTCAAAAAGCCACCCCCCGAGCTATAGACAGGAGGTGACCGGCAGCACGGGTTCCATGCCCTCGTGCCAGAAAAGCCAAACCAAAACACAAAACCTCACGTGCCTCCACTCACGTGCTGCAAACCAAGGTGTGGGACTCCTAAAAGGTCCGTGCCGGTGCTGGTGGCATATCACAGACAGGACCCGAGTTCTGCCAAGAGATCTGCTACCTGTATTGTAAAGCCAGCTTGCCAGATTTATTTGAAAAAAAAAAATTACATCCTATTTAAAGGAAAAAAACCCACCAAAACTAAAATTAATCATAATTTAAAAATTAGAGTATTATATTTCTAAGAGGGTCTGAATAAAAATACACCCTGAAAACCTCGTGTGAAACAGCTCTGAGCATTTAGAGGTTTCTCATGGATGATATTGTAAAAGAGCAGCTCGTTCTTTTCAGAGCCACCAAGGTAAGAGCACACAAATGATTAAACAAGCAGGTTTAACTACCTCACACTGACGAGGAATTTGTCAACATGGGCTCAGTATTTATGCCGATCTGCAGCAAATACTGTAAGGCTGCAGGAGTCAAACAGCTGTCTGTCAATAAAGCTATTCTCTTCGCTGGAACATAATAGCTCAGACTCAACATGACCCTCGGAGGCCTCTTTAAGCTGCCTGGCTGTCTCCTCCTTCCCCATCCCTCCAGAGTCCTTCACCAGCAAGCTCTGAATTAAAAGAGAGGGAAAAAACAAAGCAAAATAAAAACCAACAAACCACATATTAGAATCTTTTCTATCCATCTTAATATTAAAAGTGACTTAACCCTGGGCAGGTCCGTCTACAGGGGCGAGCCTGAGCTAACGCAAAGTTCAGGGAAGACAGCTTTGATTCACATGAAGGGCTGCTGACAATCCCTTTCAACGGAGCTTTGCAACATTAATGCAGCCGGAACCACATGCGACACCCATTAGGGCCAGGGAGAGCTCCCACACATATTTCAAGGAAGCAGTAGATTTCCTGGTCCCAGAAGCTGTCTTCATTACAAAAGTCTAATATATCAGAAGAGAGAGAAAAGCTCGGCTTTTAGAATGCATTTTTTATTATTCAGCCTTCAGTGGAAATGTCACCTTTCTAAAGCAAGCTGTTATCATGTGTTTCCCATGCCAAACACATGGCCTCTAAGGAGAGGGTTTTATCTCTACATTTTTAGTGATTTGTATTTCTCTTTCAAGGAGCTCCATGCCTTAAGGCACCCGAAATGCTCACAGCACAAGAAGGTAAGGTTACGCGAGATGCTGCCGAAGAGGACAAAATAAAAACAAGGGCAGGGACTCGGTGCTGCTTCCAACTGCAGCCACCCTACCCAATAATGCGTCTCCTTTAGCAGATTTAATTATTATCCGTTTCCTTGGTTGGGACCATATTCTCAAAGAAGCAGGACACCCATCAAGCGCTGCCGCCGCATGACAGGCTGCAGCGCAGCCAGCACCACTGCCCCGGCGCCTGCCAACCAGCCAGATGCTGCCACATATTGGCATCTGGGGCCTGGAAAAGCAACCGCGGTCTCCGTTTGGCGGCGGATCCTGACCCCGGCGACTGAAGGAGACAAAAGAAGGGTAGATGGGAGAGGGGGGCGGAAATCTCTCCTGACAATTTCACTGGTAAAGATTTAGACAAAAACCTATTGTTTAACTGCTTTCCAAATGAATGTTTCGGAGTGGGGGGGAAAACATACCCCACACTCAACACGTTCTAAATGCTGTCAGAGTCCAGGGTGCAAGGACAAGGGATTATTTATGAAAAGAAATAATGAGGAAACCAGATGCCTGCCTTTCTCAGCCCCCTGTGCTCCAGTCACCCTGACGGGGCATGTGCAGCACTGCTCATCAAAGACTTCTCAGCCTTAAAACGCAGGGCAGGCGCGAACTCACTCTTGCCATCTCTGCCACTTAGCAAAATGCCCTCCCTCTTTTCCAGGGAGGCTCATGCAGTCAATCAGCGGCACAGCAAAGGCTGAGGGACAAGAGTTGCAGAGCTCGCCCCAGCCAGGGGCAGTACCTGGAGAGCCACGTTAACTGCACCTGCCAGAAGAGCAAATACATTAAAAACAACAAAAAAAAAGGCAGCTTATTTCTCTGAGGCTGAACCTACAGGACTACTTGCTTAAAGTAGGAAAGCAAATAAGCTCCCTATACCTGTTCTCATGAAACTGGCTTCTCTCTGTAATTGAAGGGTGAGTTCCTGACCCCAGCAAAGTCACTGGGAAAACTCCAGTGATGTTAATGGGCCTGAGACTTTACACTGTGCACTTCCTTTACCCTAGAAAGTCGATCAGCTCAGACTCTCTGCAGTACCACAGAACACCTGCCAAGGTGCCTGCAAGGAGCCAGAGCAGCCAAGGTCCTTCTCAGAGGATCCCACCTCTCGCTTCGTCTTACTGGGTCTCAGCTTTGCTGGGCCTGGCAGGACACGATGAGAGACCAGGGGCTGGGAACAGGGGACTTCTCTGAGGTCAAAGCAGGGGTGAGGCTGGAAAGGACAGAGCCCAAGGAGGCAGAGTAGCGGGGCAGGATGTAAAAAAAAAAAAACAATTAAAAATCTAGAGAAAGGATATATGTCACTTGGCTCATGGTCTACGCTGTTCAAGTAGCACTTCTCGTAAAGGATGATTACAAGCTGGCAAATGTCAGACCACAGCGCACAAGCAGGACTGCAAACAGAGTGGAGCCAGTCAGCACCATGTTCTAAATCATGGCGCAGCACCGGCCCCTCTCACAGAGGCTCCTTCCTCATTATCCCACCACCGCACCAGGTATCATAAAACTCTCGTTACTCACCCACTACTGGGGTAAGCAATTTCCTAACGCTTTTACAACCCCCACACTTTCATTTTGCAGGAGTAATCCTCTCTCTGCTTTCATCGGTACCTGGGGATAACGGCTGCATCTCATAATCCACTCCCAGGTCCTGGCGCTTTGGGGCAACATTTCAGAACTAAAGGCACAAAAATGGCAAAAAAAAAAAACCCAACTGTGACCAGGGCTGAAGGATATAATCCAGTACACAGACGGAAACAGCAGGGCAAACCTGGAAAATACCCTGTGGATAAAAGGCTGAGCTCACGGAAGGGGATGGGAGAAACTGGTAGAGGTGAGGTTGTACTGAGGCAAAATGGCTCTGCCTCCAAGGCAAGGCAAAACAAGGTTAGCAAGGCTTTGCTGAGGAGGACTGCTGACCCCTGCAACATCTGCTCTTTCCCTGGCTGGCCCATCTTTATCCAGCTCCACCACTTGCCAATTGGCTTGTCTAGCTTACTGCCCGCAGAAAGACTTTTTCCAAACTTGCCAACCTCAGGATCTCGGCAGCAAAGCATCAAGGCGACTGCCCGCAGCCTTCCCAGGAGGATGCTAATTCCCCGCCGCCCGGCATTGCACACTTCCCCAGCCCTCCTGCCCATCATGGTGCTACTGCAGCCCTCCAGCAGCAGCTCTAATCCCTCCTGATGGGTCCCTGGGCCAAGAAGATGAAGGCAGAGCTGCCTTTGGAAAAGGAAAGCCTCTGGTCTGCCAAGAGGCAGTGAGGTCCTGTTGGGACAGCACGTTAAGCTGTTGCCCGCTGCCGAGTCTGGAGCATCCTCTCTGCTGTGTCCCGATTAGCCTCCTCTGCCCGGCAGCAGCAGTGCATGAGATCTCACTGTATGGCACTAGCAGGAGGTGGGACCAATTCTACCGCTTTGCCACGTTTAAGTTGGGATTTTCTTAAGGACACCTCACCTTTGGGCCACAGCTCCCCAGCTCTGCTCCTGCAGATGGCTCAGGCAGCAACCAGCCATACACTGGCCCCGTGGCGCAGGATACGGCTGTGCGCTGCCAGTCTGAACCACTGCTGCCAGCAGCAGCTGCTCGGCACCTTTTAAACAAATCCTGTTCCCCCTCTGGGAGTTGGCTCTGCCACCCCTTCCCAACCTGCAGCTGGAGCCACACAAAGCACCCTGCAGGTCCTAGGGGCTGCTGAGTCCCTCACACGTGCCCCACTCCCCCACCATGGCTGCCAGCATCCTTGCTGCTGTTCAGCCAAGTCCTTCGCCACCCATCTCACCCCTAGGTGTTCACCTAAGCAGGAGCCACACCCCAGCCTTATGACCTTGCTACAGCATTGTCCTCCTGCAGCACTGCGATGCAACACCCTCACAGGGTCCAGACCTGGGAGGGAGCTCGTACAGAAAGTCCTTAGGCAGGCACTCAGGGTGGCCAAAGCCCTTGGCCTGGTTTGGTCCTCGCTACACCCCAGCCTGCCATTTGCCAGTGGGTACACCCTAAACAATGACCTTTAACGAACGTGGATGGTGCCACGTACCAGTGCAGAACGAGAGCCCATGGGAGGTCCAGCCCACCACATTGCGTAGGAGGCTGCTAGGCAGGAGCATGGCAGAAGGAAACAAGAGGCACTGGTCATGTGAAGGGCCTCTCCAGCAGCATCTCCGACTGTGCCCCGAGCACACCGTGCAGCGAGGAGGAGGTGACGGAAGGGGCAGCGTTTGACAGGCCGCTGCTGTGGAGAGCCAAAGAAATCTTGTCTACGCAACTTCTCATACCCTGCAAAAAGCTGATTTGAAAGCTATGTGTGGCTCAGAAGAGACACAGAGCTGAGGGTCAGCTATAAGAGGTGCTCTTTAGCCACAGACACTGCTGACTGCAAGAGGACTTTGGGGTGGCTTAGCCACAGACAGACTGGGCTGCTCACCAGCATGTGCTGGGACCTGGGTAAAGGGTCCCTCACGCAGAGCTCCACACCAGGCAGCAGCCAGGAACGACAGAGTTCAGCTCACAGTGAAGCCAACGCAGAATGCACAAACCTGAAGAAATCAACAAATGTACTTTTTCATTTTATTGCTAAAATCCTGACCATAAATCTCACCAGAGAGGAAGTTTCTGTTTCTCCAGCTTCCTACTCAGTGTCCTTGAAAAACAAATGACACCACACTAAAAAAAAAAAAAACCCATAGTGGTTTACTTCATGCTTCCCTGTACCTTGTTATGCTGAGTGCTTCATTTAGAGAAGGTTGACCTCCCCAGCCGCCTTCATCCCAGTGCCCTTCACTGCAGGGACGCACCAAGGAACAGGTTTAGCACTGGCGAGAGGAGCCGGGTGGATGTTCTGGCACAGGTAACCCTGCCAACTCAGCATCCAAAAGGTGTGCAGAGAGTCAGCGTGACAGTGACCGCTGTCTGAGAGGTGATTGTCACGGGAGATATAGGAGCTGTGCTACAAGCACAGGCGCTGTGAATACAGCCATTAAAAGCAAACAAAGTTATGCCTCTCATATTTCATGAGACACAATTCCCTCCATAGGTCTGGCCAGGGCCTTGGCTCACCTCGTAGCAATTCTACCCAGTGCAAGCCTTCAAACATCGGGTCTCCCAGCTTTTCTTAGTAGGGCACAAAAAACCATCAGAGTGATTCAAGAGGGTGCAATGAATTACCGCTTTAGGATGTGCTAAATGTGTTACCTGCCTTACCTGAACAGCCACAGGAGAGCAGGAAAATCTATAGGTTTATTTTACTATGTTTTACATAGACTCTCACCAGTTCCTGTGAACAAAAAGACAATGATTTGTTTTGCTATCAGCCATCAGGTGTAACAGAAGGAAGGTGGATGGACTTTGCACTACTCAACAGTCAGCAAAACAGAGAAGTGCACCACAAGGCTTCACAAGAGGCACCGAAAAGAAGGTCTCTAGAACATTTCAAGTCATAAAACCCGAAGATAAAATGCATTGATTAGACAGACAGAAGGGGTTGTCTTCAAGAACTAAATGTAAAGTTCAGAAACCCAAGGTCTGAATTAGGCTTGAAAGGTTTTATTAACAGAATACATGTAAACACGAACACAACATAATACATGTTAAAGGAAAAAAAACCATAGAAGCAGGGCTTTTTTTTTTTTTTTTTTGTGCAATTAACTCCAGACTGTGCTTCCTTTAGCAAAACCATTATCTGAGTCAGTGGTAAGGTTATGAAAACCTGTAGCACCTCAACGGCTCATTTCTGTCAAGCCATCTTGCCAAGTGCCCCATTCCTTCTAGTCCCCGTGACCTAGATTTCCTCACTACTAACATACTTGAAAAAGAAATATTTCAGTGTCATTACCTAAACCTGGCTTCTGCTAGAACAGCCTTTTCCTTCTGCCACTTACAGAAACCAGCCCGTGCTCCTGTACTGTCTTATCCTGCCTTTCCTTGCAGCCAGCACATGGGCACACCTGAACGAGAGAGCATTTTAAAGTCACATGGAACTTTTTAACAGTTATCACCAGGCAAATGCAAGGACAGATCAACACAGGCAACGACATTATCTCTGTCCTAGAGAGCCCCAGGGATGGAGTCAGGTGGCCGAGGGAAGGGAAGCTTCCCTTGAGCAACGAGTCCTCTCCAAAGTCAGAGCCAGGGCAGTGCTGGAAGGAAGCTCTGGATCAGCTCAGTCTCCGCATTAGAGATTTCCGACCCGCTCGGTGCAGGAAGTTGTTCCTGTGGCTCACCTGAGGGAGTTCCTGTTATGAAGCCAGAGGGTGGTAGGTTGAAACACAGTTTCTGAGAGTGATGTAATCTTGGACAGCACTCGGTAGGCAGTGATACTAGTGACCTGGTTACAACCTGCGGTGTTGTTACAGCCCCTCTGCTGGCCTGGTGATCACAAGAAAGGGAAGAAAGAAAAAAAGAGGGGAGTGGAATAATTTTAAAAGGAAAAAAAAAGTTTCCAGATTTCCTTTGTTAAAGTGAAGCATTTTCCTTTTCCACTTTATTTGAATACACCGACCTGGTGTCTAACAGATGGAGACTGTGCAGATGCACTTTTGGGAGTGCCCATAAAATACAAATGCTAAAATACAAATGAAGGGATACCTTTTTTTTTTTGAGTAGTAAATTCAATAATCATAGCTGTCACCTCACTTTCCCAAAGGAATTTGCCCTTTGTTCTCCGGATAAAGCTGGGGAGAAGAAGAAAAAGGGAAAAAAAAAAAGAAAGAGAGTAAAGGGAACATTTAGGAAAAACCCCACAGATGCATGACCTGCACAAGCGTGGCAGCGCACAGCAGTCGTACATCAGGAACCCATAGAAGCCTGGCTGCTTAGCAGCAACAGCAGGGCACAGCCAAGTATTCCGTGTGTCTTAGAGCCTTCTCCCATTCTCCAGACCTTTCTAACAAGCAAGCAGGTCAGCTAATTGGCCCACACCCAAGCCTTATCCACCAGGGTTTGCTTGGAGATGTCACTTAGTCATTTGGCATGAGCAAATCCCAGGCTTCTTCCTGTTGGAGCAGCAGAATGGGTGAAGGCTTTCCTTGATTTATTAAGACTATTAACAAACAAACGGGAGAGTTCAGCAGCTTCCTCAAGCAGAAGAGCATGAGCAGAAAGGTTTCATCCTGAAGTAGCAGCTAAAAATAGGACACTTAAAGGATGCAAAGTTCATTAAGTGATAAAGTGGTGGCTGCAGTGATGAGAGAAGAGTTTTTCCTTTTTTAATCCACACATTTATTTAGCGTTGTGTTTTCCTGCTCCTTATTAAGAGTGTGAAAGCAGTGTGTATCCGGCTGAGGGAAAGATTTCCCGTTCTGTAGTGACTTTAACATGTAGCTCACCAAATACAACGGAGTCAAGAGTTTTAAACAGACATTGCCAGCCAACAAAGCACAACATCTGACAGCATCACTTGCCTTTGATATGCTCTTTCCACTGTGGGAAAAGAAATGCCATTTTCAAGACACGTTCTACAGTATTATGCAACAGCTTTCTTAATTTTTAATGGATATATTATTTTTAATGTGTCAACTTTTGCATAAAGCATTTTAGTATTTTATTCAGCATATACCATTAATAAATTATTTGCTCCTTCCTCCCCCCACCCCCCCCCCCGCTCCAAGAGCTGCACTTAACATAGGGAAATGGTCTATTGACATTATAAAAGACACCTTCAACTGGCACAGTCTATAGACATTTCCATCGTCAGATAAAGCACCAAGAGAACGTTCCGGTTTCTACTTTGTCAGCCGGCAGCGCTAAACACGCTGCCCAGGAGTTTCACCACAAGCCACCCTGTGGTGAAAAGACTTACACACATGTAGCAACCAGTTGCCTTAAAAATAAACCAGTACCCTGTGTGACCAGCAAGTCCTGTTAAAAGTGTTCACTTCTGGCCTGAGTGCTCCAGCATCCTTCAGTCACCATGTCCAAATGGTTTGGGACATCCAAAGGAAGCAAGTCGGGGTCCAGAGAAACTTGTCCACTTGACCTGAGTTTGTTCAGAGGGCATGCATCTCTCACCTCAGCAGATCTGCCCATTCTATAAGGGCAAAAAATGGATGAGATTTGATGTCTTCAACACCAGCAACGCCAGCACCAAGACGCTCCGCAGGATTAAACTGCAAAAGCTTGATATGAAAAGAAAAATATGTGATTCAGTGAGTGAGAACAAAACAACTGCTTAAAAGTTCCAGAAAGGTCTAAGGTAAAGGATGTCCTACCGTTTTTTCCTGCTCTATGAATTACTTTCAAGAGTGCGAAAGCATACTTGAAATTCCTAAAACCCAGTAAATGGAAGACAACTCTCCTTTCCTTGAGTCTCAATGTTACAGTCTTCAGAGACTAGTGATCACAGCATGTAATTCCCCGAAGCACTGCACACTGGTGGGACTTCATTTTAAGTGTAACCTCATTTTAAGAAAAGAGAGCAGTAGCCAGAGTCTGCACTGGTAGAACTCTGGATGCTGCGTTTGCTTCATGTTAACCTTTGCTCACACCACTGCGTTACAGACCATTATATCGGGGACAGTGGTCTGTAACTTTCCATTTCACAAATTGTGAGTTGGTCCTAAAATACCAGGATTGCAGCCAGTTCTCTATTTCCTTAAAAAAAAAGTAGTTTTTCAAGAGTCCTACAAATGGACTAAAACTGAAAAATCAAAACCCCAGTGAAAGAAACAAAAGTGTAATGGCTTCATGGAAATTTCCTGAAATTCAGCACCTCGTTTGCTTTTTAGTTGTAGATCACATGCTGAATTCCTGTGAAAAGGAAATCACAATATTTACATCTGTTTAAAGATACCAATCCATATAAAAGGGAATGCAAAGGTAATATTCCAAAGGGACTAATACAGACACACAAAAATATTTTGCCATTTTAGAGAACTGTTTATGCTCTATTCAATTAGAGCCAGTACAAAGGCATGACTTCTTTCTTGCTTTCTTTTTCTGCAACAGCTAATAGGATAACTTCCTCCCAGTTGTCACTTGGAACAATGTGTATTCATATCTTAATGCACTCTGCATCTAAGTGAGTCTACATCCATAAACATAGGAATTTCCACACCTTACTGTTTGCAGTCATAACATCACATAGCAAAGGTAGCTTGGTGACAGTGAATAGTGCTGCTCTGATTATCTTCCATGGGCCAGCAGAGATGCAGTCAGGGTCTGCCTTCTGCTGAAATACAGCCAGCACCAGCACGGGGAAAGCAAGCACAGACACTCATTTTCTAGAGTTTGCCCTTCCAGAAGAACTTTAATCTTAGAAAGCAGCTGCAACACAAACTGCAAGATATACCCACTGAATAGCCATGTTTCATATTTTGTTGGTAGTAAAGCCTGGAGCTGCCTCAAAAAAAAAAAAAAATACTGGGTGCAAAATACCAAACCAATACAAAAATAACAACTTCATCTTTCACCAGAAATAAACAGATGTCTGTTTTCTTAGAAGCTGGCTAAATGAAGGTGTTTATAAGGAAGTCACCCGCATTGGAAGCCACAGTAGGAGACAACATCTGACACAGTTTTCTGTATAGCTGAAAATTGAACCTGGAGAGTTATTCTGTGATGCTTTGACCTGTTTACCCTTGGCAGTGGGGGGAAGGAAAGTCGCAATGACAAATTGCTATCCATGCCAGAGCTTTCTTCCTTTTCCTGACAAGGCTTCCTCAACAATGAATGGCAGCTTCCTTGGATAGTCTCACAACACAAACATGATTTACTAGCCCATATAGACAAACCTCCACCAGATAAGTCACCACTCTACACTGGAAGGCTTAACCTAACAGACTCTGGGGTGACTGTTCTCTGAACAGATACGACCTTGTAAAATATTTGTCACTTAAACCATGAGTGGCAAGAGACTCACTCTTTGGCATATTTGCAAATAGGCAATACATTCGTCTGCAGTGAAGAACAATCCTACATTGGCAAGGCAAAGCGGACTGGACGACTTCATTTGTCTTCACTTCTAGTCTTAATGGGAGGAATTCCCTTCATCAAGTGTGGCTTTGCTTTCCCTTAGCCACTCGAGTCCCATAGCACCTGTGGGTGAGCGCAACAATTTGCTACCATCTAACAATATAAATGCAAAAATGGGATTTTTCTTTAGACAGTTCTCTTTATACTTTTGCCAGAAACAGACACATGCTTTCACCTCCAGTGACTTCATGTCACCTCGTCAAAATTGGAGGCCCAAACATCTAGTTCCATTTCCATTACTCGTTTCATAGCAATGGCACAGAAATGAGTCATTGGGTCTTTTGACTCACCAAATTTTCAAAATCTCTTTCCTTTATTTTCCTCAAGAACTACTTTTTCCACTCTCCTCTGTTGAAATGTACATCTAAGTAATGTCATTATTCAGCGCATCCACTAGCAAGATCCCCTTCAAAGCTGAACAACACAATTCACGTATATCACTTAATCTGCTCAAGTGGAACAGGTCAGATCAAGGCTCCACTGCCTCAGTTAGGTCAGAACTAATGAGAAGAAAGATAGCATTACCTGAAATTCAGGACCCTGTACTACAAGTTTATTCTCTCAGTCACAATTACCTAAGGCTAAGAGTAAAAACCAGCAGTCAATACTCTTCCCACTATTTTGAAAATGGTGTATCAGTCTGGAAGGTTGTCTATATTTTAAGGTTTCCTACTCTGCCTTTTGTCCAACCTACCAGCTACCTTCTTATTACAGCGGTCATCGTATTCTCAATTTAAAGTACTTCTCTTAACAAATGGTATCCAGAAGGTTTCCTGGAGGACAGCTACAGATTTTCAACCACAGCAAGGGCGTAACTTCTGATCCGTGTCTTCATAGTACTCAGAGCTATCTTGCTGAATTGGCATCACCATTTTTTAGTTTAATTCAATCCATTACAAATGTTTCCATGAACATTCAGGGCAGAATTCCCAAAACATTCATGCATCACCAGCAGGTACTTCCAAAGCACTCGGCATTGACCAAACTTATTCTTTGAGGAAATGGCAAAGCACTCCGGTTTTCTACAGAGAAACCTGGCAGGAGAAGTCAAAGATTCCAGATGCAACAAGACAGCTGGGCAAAATTCACCAGTGGTGACAAAGGACCCATCCACGTTCCTATCAGCAGCTTTTACACTTACTTCACCAGAACAACTTCGGTAGTTAAGTATTTGTCCAGTCTACATGTGCAGCTATAGAAAACAAATTTTACCCCCAATTACCTGCTGAATAAGTGATCTGGCCTCTTTTGATACATGGTCTGGGATACTCAAAGAAGTGTGAGTGTTTATTCCTGATGGGTGACACTCCACCAGAGTCTGGAGAAGGAAAAAAAAAAAAAAAAGAAAAAATAATCAAAGCAGGCAGATACATTTATTAATTAAAAAACTGTAGTGTTTGCATTATCTCCCAGTATACGTGCAAATTAACACACAGAGCTGAAGTTTCAGGGCTTCCTAGTATCATTCAAGAAGGAATGTCTACAGGCACTGATGTCCCTCTTGGAGGTAGAGGTTTAGAACATCAACATCTTAGTGCTTGTACTCTACTGCTGAAACTTGAATAGTCTGGAAATCTGGTGGACTTTGCTTCCTTGATGCAGGATTGTCAACTAATCACCACTTTGATCCGGCTGAGCACTCTTTCTCTCAAAATACCAAATTAACGTGTAACAACAACATACAGCTTCTACGCTGTCTCAGGAGACAATACTGAAGCTATTAAGGCAAAAATTTTGTAAATGACTAGAAGGAACGTTAGAGAACTTTGATTTCACTGGGGTCAAGAGAGCAGCACGGTTTTTAGTTATTGTTTCAGTCCTGAATTTGATACAGCTTTATCAAGTTGTTCTGCTGAAGCTTCAGCATGTTTCGTTTGTCTGTTCCCATGCAGATCAAGCAAATTGAGGGTACTCAGATCGGCAAAGCACATCTGAGAAAGACAAGCAAAGAACTCACAACTAGGCACACCACTTGTGAGAAACTACTGGCCAAGAGGTCAGTTTTTATCAAGTAACTTGCCCCCAGCCCTACCTTCCCAGTGAGGAGTTCAAAAAGAATGGCACCCAGGCTCCACCAGTCACAGGCTTCTGTCTCTTCTAGGATAGCGCCAACCTCTAAACATGAGACATTTCAATTAATATTAAAAAGGTCAGTTACACCTTCAAAATTAACATATATTTACAAGGTGACTGTTTAGTGCTGACAGAACATACACTAAATACCACAGAGCTTTCATTATGCCTGCAATTTAGTTAGCCCTTTAGCCACCTACAGATTGTTCAAACACAGCAACACTATACATTTCATGCATAATTTTTTTTTTCCATGCATACACGGGCATTTTCAAGACTCGTAGGCATCACAGTTAAGGTTCTTCTCTACTGGACTAAAACTGGACAGTGACAGACAGTAAAGCAAAACATCTTTAGAGAATTTACCCTGGTCAGAAGAGCTGGACTGACCAGAGTGGCCTGAAGCATCCAAAAAGCAGCACAAGGGAGGTTATAATAGTCTACTGCACACCTTGATTTTGCCTTATGGAGCAGGATTCATCTCAAAACTAACTCGCTCCCTTTGCTGGGATCACCACAAGAGGCTTTTCACGATAGCCTCTCTTGTCTGATGGGAACCAGACAGAGGTGCTAAATCTGCTCCACGTAGCCTAACCACAGCCAGCAACTGTGCATTGCTGCAGCTCAGCCCAAGCTGCACCTAGGCACAAGAAGTCATATTCCCCAGCATCCAGCCAGCATCCACCCCTCTCTCACTGCTGTCCAGGCACAAGAGACAGCGGAGAGGTGAGATGGGAGTTGCAGAGTCCCTTGTCATACACGTTCACGTATTCAATAGCACGATGCATGCGGAAAACGTGGCCTTCACTGACTCAGACTTTAAACTACAAAGATTATTAAATACAAAACACACCACGCTGTCTGCTCTAAAACAGGCAGAAAAACAGATTGCAATGACGATGAAATCTTCATTTTGACTGTCAAAAAAAAAAAATGCAGAAGCTGCACTAAAATAGCTTTGGTGGCAAAAGCGACAGCAGCTTCCCAGCAGAGGACAACAATTAGCATATAGTCACATAGTTGTTGCTGTGAAAAGCATTGTGGCATGTTCCAAAAATCTTGCTCATCATTTTATGGAGCTTACCATGAGCATGGCCAAGGAGAAATACAGATGAGTCACACTCCAGGGTCAGCAAAAGGAAGGAGCTAGCCCCAGACCTCCTCAAATGCAGTGACGTGCGCACACGCTGAGTATGGGGATGGGCAGAGGGCTGCCCCTCGGGCAGCTGCCACACAAGCTGGAAGACACTCCACACTTTGCAGGACTAGGCTGAGGTTGCTGTTGCACGAGCAACAAGGAAGGATGGCTCAGACATTGTTTCTTTAGGTAGGATATCTCGCACATTGAAAAGTTTATTCCAGTTAATGGCATCTGAATGCCCCATACATCACTGTAAGGGTGCCACACATTAGAATTTATCCCAGTCCTTACAGATGAATACTTCTATCAGCAGCAAGAAACTTTTACAAAGATATAATGGCAGCCACATGAGGAACTGCATCAGCCTAATTACATGCAGTTTCAAAATGTTTTAAGATCCCAGGCAAGCAACAAGATGAAGTTGAAATTATGGTGAACTGAGAGAGTTTGTGTAAAAACCAAAGTCTGTTCTTGCAATTTAATTTTACAACCCTTCAGAAAGGCAGACCTTCTAGGTAACTGTCCTTTAAAAAAAGAGAAACAAAAAAACCCAAACTCAGCCATGAACCAGCTGGCGAAAGGTTTTCATAGCATCTCTCAGTGAAACCTCCTGAATGGAAAGGCCTCTTCCAGTTGGATTGTGATTTCCTGGTTCTGTATGTTCCAATAACGTATGTTCAAAAACAAGATAGCATGAATGGTAAGTAAAATCTAAACCCAAATACTTTAGACTCCTTTAGAGCAGAGTTTTCTTTCCCATATGGCTTTAATCCTGTGGATATTCTAGACTAAGAAAGCTTTCTTCCAAACAAGTGAGGATTTTTATTTTTAAATTAAATTCCACACTTATTCCAGAATAAGAACAGTAAAGCCAAGTGTTAATTAAGATCAGTTACTGCATTCTCAGTTCTTATACTACCATTAACTTTCTCCATATTGACACATCTCAAATTTTTGAATAATGCCACAAAAGGAGATAACCCTCTCTTCCCCAAAGACATTCAGTGGAGATGGGCCTCTTGAGTTACAACCCACTAGAAAAATATCCTAAAGGTGAGAAAAACCCATCACTCTGAGCACAGGGAAAAGAAATAGTACATAAATTTCATTTCTGAGTTTTGGTATTATTTCCTTTTATGTTGGCAATCACAGATGCTGATCCAGTTCTTTGAAGCAAAGTATGCTGCCTTCTTTCACAGAACCCCACACTGTTCATTACGGGAAATTGATGTAACCTCACTTCACTGATGAAGAAAACCAACACAGAGTAGGAGTCAAAAAGTAAACTAGAGGCCACTTCTCCAAAATCCAAGCTCATATTCTCAACCATAAGAACACTTTCAATATATGCCAAGCCAAAACAAATGTCATTGCAGAGCTCTTCAGAGAGCAGCGCTGAGCTCTTCTATCCACTTTTGACTGTGACCAAAATGACACAAGCAGGATACATTGAGAACAAGTAACACTGATTTCTCCCTGGGCTGAAGGGCTCTAGCTGGGTTCCCACGCACACAGTGGACACGACATGACAAGTCATCTGAACCAACACAGATGAGGAAATGGAAAACTCAGCTGAGGGGAACGTCTGAGTATCCTTTTTTACAAAACCTGAATTTTAGCTCAACTTTTCTCCTACAACCCAGTGTCCGCTTTCCTGCTGCTTTCCCTAAGTTTCCCTACTTCAGATTAAAATAAATGTTTTCCTTTAAAAAAAAAAACCACTGTGAATATTACACATAAACATGCCTTGTTTACATTCCCTTACTTCAAACAGGTCACATTACGTCTGATGCAATACGCTGATCATAATAAGTTCAGGATATCACATCAATATGACTACATTTTATCTTGACTACACATCATGGGAAAAATTAGAAATTATAGATTATGAAGTGCTTTCAAGTGATACAGAATAGCTACTAATGTAATATACCGCACAGGGCATATGCTTTTTTTTAAAGCTTTAATATTGCAATAAATCCAAACTACAATATCTGCTTTCACTAAGAAAACATTTTCATCTCAATACATCAGCAAAGTCATTTAGACAATAAATGGTAGTGACCCATAAGCTTAAGTGAATAACACGGGGATATTCGTGCCAATTCTTTACTTCATGAACCTTGAAATCAAGGACCTCAACCACGTTTGTACAACCATAAATGTGCGCACACATGTGCACGGTGATGTGTTTCTAGCATTAGCAAAAAATTTGCAGAAAAAATATTCTTATTCTCAAATAAAAAAATCCTTTTAAATTGCAGAAATAAAAAAGTAGGGTTAAAAAAAAAACAACAAGAAGCCAGTAGCTCTTCCAACTGTACTGCAACTTCACTAAAAGGGAGAGCTTTCTTCTTTCTCCCTTCCTGCTGCAGGTCCACACGACAACTAGCCCCAAGCAGCACGTGTCAACAGCAATGCTAAATTCCCGCACAGAAGCAATTTCAGCAGCAGCCGTAGGGGCAACTGAAGGGAAGGAGATGTGTAAAACACTACCAGGTTCAGCTAGAGACAGATGGTGCAGGTAAACACCGTCATCACCCAGCACTGTCCTCCTTCCACAGCAGCTGGTCTCAACTGAAAGCCATTTCTATAAGGTTTCCATACTTATCTCAATATTTGCATTATACACATTATACCTTACTTCCTGATAAGGGACACGTAGCTGACAACGCTCTGTATTTTTGAACAGAAGTGCCAGTTCTGAAGTAAAAAGGGAGAACTTAACCTCTCCTGAACTTTAAGATATGCATTATTAACCATAACACCAGGGCTGATTTTCTCATTCTTTCCACAGCACCTTAACCTGAAATACACCCTTTATGCTGAAGAATTTCAAAGGCTGTTCCTACCACACCTCATTCTCTCCCAAATCAAGTTTCCTCCAGGGCTGACAGTAAGGCCGCTAGACCAGCACACATCACTCGTTAACCCAGAGAAGCAGGGCTTAAAGGTGGACTTGGACATCCACTGTGCAAGTCAGGCCAGATAGCTTATGAATCCCCAAGAACAAAAACTCAGTCAAGAACTGTACAGGATAAACTGGTACATCCAGAATAGTGCATCTGAAGTCAACTCAAAAGAAAATGGGATCTAGGTGGATGCATTGCTTCTGCAAACACCTAAGAGCCAGGACAGGCCTTGCATTGAGGTGGTTTCCCTGCAATTAAGAAAAGAACCATTTGATTCTTGCTGGATTGGTAAGGATTTCAAAACCTGAAGAGGCCCTTTCCCTTACCCCGTGTTTCAAGCAGAAACAGCATAGCATTCAAGTATCATTTCTGCACTGATACAAGACAAGGAGATTGATCTGAACTGCCATCAGGTGTCTGACACCATTCAGGAGGCAATGGACTTGTCCAACACCCTGAAAACATCAGACATGATGTTTTTGCCTTCTGCAGCCATTAAGATAAACAGTATTGCATGAAAAAACCATTAGAGTCGCTTCGGAAATTCTATTTACTTTACACTCATTTAATTTTAAAAGCTCACTATTTTATCATATTTGAATATCTATATATGTAAAGAAGCATTTGCAGAGAACCAAGTAAAATGAGTCCAAGCTAATTTACCCTAGGCAGACTCAGTCAGCCAAGATACCGTAAGATACAGTCACTAAACAACACATCACACAAGCAATCTGGCCATAATACTTTGTCTAAAATGCTTTAGCAATTTATAAAACAGAGTATTGAACCATCTATAGTTACGTATGAAGTTTATCATGGTCTTTAAACAATAAAGTAGTGAGGCAAGCCAAATGAACATCTGCTGAGATCAAATGGAGTATGAAAATCAGAAGTTTCATCTTAAAGGTATTCAAAAACATGAGCATCTATGTTCCTCTTTGGAAGAAATTTCCTCGTGGCACTAAAAGAAAAAAATTAGAGGGAATTGTGTTCTTTCTTCCTTTTAGCAGCCCAAGATGGAATTAAAACTTCCTCTAAAATAACCAGGTGACAAAAAGAGACAAAGAAGCTTTTTACTGCTCTGTTAGCAAAACAAAGCAAACACCAATTAACCTTGCAGCTAGCTCCATTTATTTTCAAACGGCATCTTCTATGCTATCTCTGAGTTTTAGTCCCATCTGTAATAATAATTTAAAATTTAAAAAAAAAGAAATAAAAAACCAACCACACCACACAGGTAAATTACACTCTCTTCCACAGTTATTAACTGGCTTTTACGTCAGCCAGCCCACAATCCCAGATTTTCACAAATCAACAGCTTCTGTCTACTTACAGAGTCTACCAAAACCCACAAGAACATGTTCTTCACCTAAAACATGCTGTGTCCTTACAACAAGCCTGAGTGCCAAACCACGTCAGACTATGTTCAGAAAATACCTGATTCTCTCCCCAGTCCTATGCTTTCAATTACCTACTCCAGGTTCATGACATCTTGCTAGTTGTCATTGTTTTCTGTGGGACCCTCAGGTGTCTTTGGAGAGCTGTACCACTCCAAACGCTTGTTGTAAAGTTGTTTTTCCCAGCTTCACAACAATTAGTACTCTTTCTGCAGCTCTAGACCTTTCCTCGGTATTCGTGCCAGCCATGCATACATCTTTTTTCATGTTTAATCTTGTTTCCTATTGCCAGGGCTTTTCAAATCGAGCTAGCCCATCCTTCTGCCTTCGCTGCTCAAAGCTCATTCACCTGCCCTGTTTTTAAATCTCCTTTCTAGGATTATCCTGAGACATTAATGTCACGCAAAATGCCAGGACAGAGTCAGAGATAAAAATCTAGTCCAGTCTTACACTACACCACCAAACCAGCCCACCCCTCGACACCTCTCAGGGTCAATGGCACTTTAATCTACCAGTTATTTTGCTTCTTAAACAATCTACTCAAATTAAATTACTATAATACAGAACAGCAGATTTAATGAGCGCCTGCAAAATCCCACTGAAAAACACACATGCAAATAATATGCAGGTTTTCCAGCATCAAATATCTATTTGGTAAACAGAGGCAAACCACTTTTTCCCTTATTCAGTAAATAAAAATTATAGCATACGGGCTAATAATAGCACCCCGGCAATTTTTATTTTCATGCCATATGTTTTAGGTTATCAGCTGCACTTTGCATCTGTATTTTCAATTGTCTAAAAGCAGAAATGACATCTTCGTTTGGGAGTACAAAAATCAGGTTACAAATTGAAATATTTTGGGGGTTTTTTTTGAACAGAATCTTTTACCCACGAAGCCTTATTTTTGCTTATGGTTTGCGTTGTGTACAAGTAGTAGCAGGTTAGATAAAACCAAATATACCATATATTTATGTGTGGGCTTCTGTGAAGGCTAGTTTGTGTGATTATAGCAGAATATATCAGACTAATATGATGCATTACTGACAGCCAGTTCCCTACTTACATTTTCTGTGACTCTAAGCTCCCTTCAGCTTTACGATCTCAACAAGCAAATCTCATTTTTAGTAAACGCAGTCTGGTGACAACTCATTGTTTAGACAAGAAAGAAACACGACTCTGAAGGCAGCCCAGTTCTGAGATCTCGTCCTCCGAGAACACTACGGTGATGCGACAGAAGGCTTCCCCGCTGCTGGAACGCGAACTCGGTGTAAATAAAACATCACATTCGCACATCGTTATTTACACAAGATGTTAGACCAGCAAGCCACTTCTACAACACCTCACCTGTGAAGTGACATCGGAAAAGTACCTAAAAGATTTCTCTTTATGAGTAAAGCCTCAGCTTAATCTGTTTTAACTGAAGACAGTCATGACTAGGCTGTGGCTGAGGACAACTCTGTTGTTCTCACAGGTATTAAGCATACTATGAAGGGGCTTTTTTTAAAAAGTTACCAGTTTGATTTTAAAAATCCTGACTACCAAGAATGGAATATAATTATTAGCCCATTTAAAAGGTAACAAGTCATTATATTTAAGATCACAAAGTTGGCAAAACCGATACTTAAATAACAGAAGGTGATCATTTGCATTTCAAAATTCATCTATCTTGCTTTTCTCCTCAATTAGACCAAAACATGTTGATTCACAGGTTTGTGTGTGTGTTTGTTTCTTTTTTAAACTTATTTATAGAGCAGAATAATGGCCCCCCTGCCAGGCTGGCATTTGCTCAAGTTTCTGTCCCTGTAAATTGAATCTGTTACTGGAATTTTCCCCCTTCAGAATACCAAGGCACATTAACCAAGCGATAAAGAGATACATTGCTGGTACTATCAGACACCAGGCAGGTGGATAACACGAGGGATTTTTTTTTTTTTTTTTTTTTTTTTTTTTTTTAGTTTTTGTGGGGTTTTTTGGACAAACACGCGATAAGAGTTCTCAGGGGGCATAGAGAGCAAAGGGCTGTTTAAAAAGAAGTGAATCATTCGCATCTGATCCGCTAATAACTGTGTTCAGCCATCAGCTCCTTAGCACCTTTTAAAACACTCAGAAAACAAAATTACTGTAAAGAGGAGGAAAGTTAGAGAAAAAACACATAAACCTCACATTAGTCACCTTAACACAGCAGAAATTCTCTGTTACAAGTGCTTAATTTCTTCTCTAAAAGCAAATAGGTTATTCTTGGCCAAAACCCCCACAGTTTTACTTGAAGTGGTGTTGAGTTTATAGGGGATGATTTATAATCCATCATTTCCCTTGTGGGTTAGAGAAACAACATTTGACTTATCATAGGTGAACAGCAAAGATTTAGTTTGGCCATTAATCAAAGGAGAGCGCAGGCGCTCCTCTTAAGCATCTGCAGATAGCTTTGTTGTCGCAGTAGTTGGTTCAGCATGATTTTTTTTTTTTTTTAATTGAGTAGAACTATGCAGGAGTGAAGAGAGTCATCCAGCTTTACCAACAGATTCAACAGCACTATAAAACACCACGGCTCTGAGCTTGGGAGTACAATTCTTGATATGCAAATCATGACAAATAAACCGCATCTTCCGTCTCCAGTTCTCCTGTGAAGTTTGGCAAACTCGAGCCAGCAAGTGCAACAGCAAAATCCATTAATGGTACAATGCCACCTGCTGCCCATAGCCGAGAAGTGCCACCGCTTGCCACAGAGTCCGCCCTGCTTTTCATTTATGTACGGTATAAAACGACAGTTGCTATTTCATACAAAATTAATTATATTGCTAGCAGAGAAAGGCATGCAGCTTTTTAAACTCCCGCTTCCCTCAGCCTTCCGGCACGTCTCCATTTCCAGCATTTGCATTTGTTCTATTATTTTATATATACACGCTGCATAATCTCTTCCCTACACACGCATTCACATTGCTCCTCCGCTTTGCATCGGATAACAAGAGCTGAGCAAGTCCTTGCTACTCCCCCCGGCAAGGATCTGATCGCTGTCTCTGTATCAAAACTACTCTGCTTTACTACAACGTTATAACCTGGGGTACTGAAAGCCTCAAACACAAACTCCTAGACCCTGCAAGCAAGCTCCACATAGTTGGACCTCTATCCTCCCCTGGGTCTGAAAAACTTCAACATTATTATAATCCCTAGCCCCTCCAGGAATTAGGTGCTGATATATATACATGGGAGAAGTTAGACTCCATGTTGTCCTTCAACCAATAAAGCAACTTAGAATTTAAACATGTCGTCAGGCACTTCACTGCTAAGCATTTTAAAACTTGTGCTGTAAAAAAGTAAGACCTTGAACATAATCAATTAAAAAGACAAAATGGCTTCAAACACATTTTTACATCTTTCACATAACTCTGCAATACAAGTTCCTACCTATTTTAAATTGAAGATATCCTGCAATCTGTTTAAATTTCACATTCCTCCTCTCCTTTTTCTGCCTCTCCTCAAAAAATTAATGCAGAAAAAAGAGCTGCATCCAAAGACTCAACATCTGTTCCCAGTCTCCAACACCAGACCCTAAAAGACGGTGTTTTGGTAAAGACATCTTCCCTTTCTTGCATACTTTTAACCATTTCAGAAAAACGCTGAACTCATACCAGTTATCATATCAAATCCTGTTCTAGCCTGAACTCTGACAAAAACGCACAACGAGCTAAATGCATAGAGACAAAATTCTACAAACCAAGTTTCATGGAATCCTTCAGTTAGGAGAGAAAAGGAGAAGGAAGGCTGAGTACCCAGAGGAAGGGCAACACAAAAGCACCCAATACTGGAAACAGCGGAACAATACAAAACAAGATAGAGACTCACTTTGAGTCACTTTTAGTCACCATGTTACGTTATCATAAGGAATCGTAAGAGCTGATGACATTTTGTGAAGATTACCTGTTCACCTCTATAAAACTGCAGCCCTTCAGCAGGAAGGGCTGTGAGACACATTTACAATCAGTTTTAAAAAGAACTTTAACACAAACACGCTTGACAATTTCTTAGTGTACTGAACTGAAGCATAAGCACAATTTCAAAACCCTTATTCCAAGAAGCAGCTTGAGGAACAATGCTGTCACGATAAAGAGGAGACATGGCTTCCAGCGACATGGTACACTCCTTAAAATGAAAAATGATTATCCAAAAAAAGGGTTTTTTTCCCATAACATCAGAGCCTAAAGAAAGCCCACTAACATGATTCTTTTTTTAACACTGATCAAAAGTTCTAGAGCAAAATTTACCAGCAGCAGTAGCCCTAAGAGAGCTGCTTTGGGCTCAGCGGTTCACCATTATCCAAGGCACAGGCATTAAATCATTCCTCAGAATAGAATGGCACTTGGCTCCAACATACATTTTGTACTGCTAAGTTACACCAAGTATTACTCTATTACACAAAAATTAGCATGAAATAGCTACACTAAGAGTATGTTTGGCAGGGGTAACTAAGATCAAGAAGTATGAAAGGTAAGAATCCTGGAGCAGTATCAATTCAGTTCACCTTGCGTATATCCAATATTTGCATTTGCAAATCTTCATCTTGTAGCTCACCAGTTACAGACCCACGAAGCAAACTGCAGCTTGGGGTAGGGCAGAGAGGGCGGAGAGGAGAGGGGAGCTTAACCACAAAAAGCCCGGACGGATCCCACACCTGTGCTGTGAGGTGGAAATAATGATGATACAGAAAACTTTATTCTTGCATTTGGGGACTTCTAAATATTATTTCAACTGCTCCCTAAGCACTTAATTACTGCAGGAATTGGCTGGTTGGGGCTTAGGGGGCAAAAAAGGCCTCTCTCTGGTTCCTCATTAAAATATAAAAAAATTAAGCTTTGACTTTCACAGCTCATTAATGATGACAGGGTGGGGAAAGGCTGCACTTCCATCTTTGCTGCTACTCAAATAGGGAGCGCTTTGTACAAGGCTGGGTTAGGGAGGCAGGAAAAAACCTCTTTCTAATAGGACATCATACACGCTGGCAACCAGGACATATTTCTATGTAACAACCACAAAAGCCGCTGGGATTTCCCAGTTTTCTTGTTCTTGAATTCAACTGGGGTAAGGGTAGAATGAAGGTGTTGGGTTTGTTTTGATAGTTAAAAAAAGACTAATTTTTGGTAATACCTGTCCTTTTGACCTGCACCTGGATAGAAAAGATTTCATTTACTATTTATCTCAAGAGGTGGGCATCCAAATTTTTGTTGAGATCATACCACCTCTACTCAGAGACAGCAGTTCCTTACATTTCAGCTACAGTTCCAAGTCGCAGAATAAACACCTGATGCCAAACTAAGTTCAGAACTTCCATAACTCTTATCCTAACTTTTTCTGAGCACATTCGCAGACTCTGAGATTGAGGAGTACCTGAATGCCAAGTTGCAATGCCAGACCACGTGCTCAGCAGAAAGAGTATGTTGGCATTTCAAATTCAGAATAAAACAAGAGAGAAACTAAAAATCTGAATAGCCTCCCAGTAGTCATTTCAATTCTAAAAGTAGGTTTAAGCTAGCTATGAAATTTATAAAATATGAAGTTATAAGTAAAAAACATCTGATGCTTAGCTGTCACTACCGTTTGACCACTACATTAGCAGAAAATAAATTGGAAAAAGGAGAAGAGGGAGGGCTTGGTTTCAAGTGCCATCCTTGCTATAAAAACACAAAAGATATTGATTTTATCACCCTCATGATTGATGAAAGCAGTTCTAAGAAAAGAGCTCTCTAAACTATTTCAAAGCCCACTGTAGCTCATCAAAAATGTCAGAGGCATCTCTGAGCCTCTTAGGGTTGTATTTTTCAAACTGCTGTGGTTTGGGGTTTTTTTCCCCTCATGTTAGAGAATCACAGAATCACCTGGTTGCAAGAGACCTTTAAGACCATCGAGTCCAACTGTACACCCAGCACTGCCAGGGCTGCTAAGCCAAGTCCCTCATATCTACACCTCTTTTAAACACTTCCAGGGATGGGAACTCCACCACTGGGCAGCTTGTTCTTTGAATGTATAAATTCTTGCAATTTTAAGGCTCTTGGTGTCATCTCTTCAGCCTGCCCCTTCCCTTATTTGCTCTTTTCAGTTACCAACATGTACTCACACATAGCAAATAACTGCAAGAAAACGAAACGTTCCTTAAATTTGCTTAAACAAGACATTCAATACAATTACACTTCATGGACACGATCTAACAAACACCACCACAGTCCAACAACAAAGCAGTTATGAGCCCTTTAGCTTTTTAAGACATTCACAAAAAGGCAAAGAAAATTCAGATATAGCATGATCTTGAGCTCTATGCTATAGAGGCTCCGTGAAAAAATGAAAGCTGCTCATCTACTTTCCAAGTGAAACATTGTAGGTGATTGCTCTAACCTGGGGCACAGTACATTCTCTCTATGGCATCGTTGTCACAGGAATCTTCAACCTCCCTCCACCTGCTAAAATACGTTAGCTGAATGTGTCCTAAAAACAAAACGACAGGAGAAATCAAAACATTTTTCCCTTCCATTTTCTACAGAAGTGAACTGTAATTACTCCTTTTGTAGCTAAAAACAGTATCATTAAGAATAATGGCATCATTAAGTACTAGAAGCTATTACTGGGGGTGAATTTGCTGCACTGATAATGAAGCTCTAGACAGGAAATGAAGATACTAATTACAAGATAAAACGCCTACTCAGTTAATTGGAAGCAACAGCGAATAAAAAGAAATGCATTTGCAAAAGTTCCTGACCTCTATCATTCAATAAGATGTTGTTTGGGTTCAAATCGCGGCACACAATTCCTTCTCTATGTAAAGCATCAAGGGCTACAACCATTTCAGCTGCCCATCTTTGAATGCAATCCTCTGGGATATAAAACCTGGAGGTTATCGCTAATCTTTCGTCGAGGTCCTGAAAAATTTGATGTATTTCCTTCTCTCCTGCTACCGCTATTTTGTCTTCCCTCTTTGGTGCTGTCTTTTCACTCTCAGCTGCTGGTAACAAAGCCAGGTCTGTCCCCTCTTTGCCAAAGTCTTCGGTTTGATCAGAAAACAGCAACACTGCTTCACTTCTTAACATCTCTCCGTCCAAGCTAACATCTTGAGCACCTGAGAGTGGGTTGGAAACAAATACACTTTCTTCTTTGCTCATCACGTTTAAGGAGCAGGCTCCAAGCCCTTGAAACAGAGCCCCGTCTTCTGAAGCACCTACCTCTTGGTCAGATGTAAAGAGGGTCCCAAGAGCATCCTGAGTGACACCGCTTTGTCCTTTTGCTTCCTCGCGGGAAGGATCACCCACTTCCGGTGCCACATGATTTGGCTCTTGATCAAATGCTTTGCATGGCTCTGCAGAATTATTTAGTTGTAAGACATCGGGTGTTTCTAATAACTTTATTTCCAACACGTCCCTGTCGGTTTTTGTGAACTTTGTTGGCCTTGACATTGCTGCTTCTTCTGTTTCATCAGACATACCAGGTAAGTTTATTAGGAGATCAGGCCTTCCTTCATCAACACTATTTACATCATCAAAAGCAGCATCCTTAAAGGAGATAACTGGCACAGAGTCATTTGAACCCCTGCTTATGGTGTCATGAGCTCTCACACCCATTTTGTCCTCTAGGTCCAAGCTTCTGTCATGATCTGGGACAGAAAACAATGGTTTCAGAGATTCCGATTTCAGGTTATGTAATTTTTCTCCAAAATCAAGCCCCAGGAGCTCACTAGTGCTATCTTTGCTGTCTATCCTGAAGAGTTCCATGGGGCTGTTCTTTGATTTAGTTAAGGAGTCCAATATTCTAGTAGGACTAGCTATTTCCAACTCAGCGTCATCGATGAAAAGCTTCCGTTCCTGAGATGCAACCTGAGATGTGAAGCTATCACTGCCAAGGACACTGCATTTCTGTAAGCAACTTCTCGCTTTGGTATTCAGACCTTCGCTCTCCAGTTTAACCACCGGTTCCTCATTTAGAGAGCCAGAATCAATTTTTTCTTGCCCGTACTCATTGCATAATGTTAAATAACTAGTGGTGCACTCTTCTTCAGAGCTGGATCCTGAGTCCATCCATTTCGAACTCTCTTGGCCATCTTCCTGGTTGCTGCTGTCATCCTGAGAGCTCAGCGTTAGGCTGCTCTTCAGCGGGGCCACCTTCAGCATGTTCTCTCCGAAGCTTTCTCTGGAGTCAGTGCTGCTACCCATTTCTTTAGGACTTGGTGTTGGCTGCTCCAGGTAGATTTTAGTTGAACTGGATGTTCTGGGTTGAGGAATTTCAAAGCTCTCTTCAGGACTTCTGTTTAAGAACTTACTGACATAGGACCACAGTTTTCCTCCTGCAAGAAAAGGAGGGGGGGAGGGGTAGAATATCTTAATTTCACTCAAAAAAGAATCAGTTTCATTATGAAACAAGCAAATACCCTCACTGTCACAACACACTCCTTCCTTGCACCTGTAGAGCAAGTTGGATCTGCTACCTCAGAAGGAAATACTTAGAGACCTCAACCTGCTTTTCAAGCAGATTTGTATTAATACATAAATATTTAAAGACCTGCATCTGAGATCAAGCTTTAAAAAAAAAAAAAACCACTTCAGTAAAGTTTAATTTCAGAGTTTGTCTCAAGTTGCATGGCAGTAACTACTCTCCATCCGCTGTCTCAAAAGAAAGCAAAAACCAGGGAAGATCAAATGGTTTAGTGCCCACCACGAGTTCTGTCTGTACTGAAGAGTTCTGTATCAGAGCTCCAAGCAACATGAGGGGAGGCGGACTAAAAACTACTAATTAGCAAGTTCAATAAGAGGAAGGGAATTACCTCATTCATATTAGCAGGATATTTTAAGGATCTGTTTCTCTCTTTGAAGAGGTGGGGGTTTTTTAGTTAAATATGGATGTATTTCTCCCTTTAACTTCAGAACTCCAGAAAGCTTTATCAATAGTCTAAGTAACATTGGCAAACCACTTCCTTCACATCAAAGACTTTCAGAAAGTTACAGCTCCAAAAGTAAGAGTTAAATTTTAAAAACAGAAGAATAGCACTCTTCACGTTTCCAAATACTGCACATATAAAGAAAGCTTACGGATTATAAACCATAATTTGCACGAAACAAATCAAGAGGTTATTGCACCTCTTGCATGGGCCAAAGAATTTGGCTGAAAGCTAGAAGGCCACCTTTGATAACTTACAGGAAAATGCAAAGTCAAGACATTTTGATTTAAAAGATTGTACAGAAATGCTGGAAAATGCAGTAGTTCGAACAAGATCTTTGTAGAAGAAAAATGTAAGTATCCAGCCCACTAGCCACCTGCAAAGTTTTGATTTTGTTTTTTTTTTTTTTGGTTCTGTCTTTTTTTTTTTACTTATTTGGGTAAAAGAGAGTTTTATATTCTTCCAAAATACACTCTTTAATAGTTATTTTTACAGTCTCTCATATCAGGCAAAATTCCTTTAAAAAGTACAACAAAAGAAGTATTTTTTCATTGCCTAGGAGCAGGTTTTATATATTCCCAGGTATTTCAAAAATAGCTTATCAAAGGCAGAAAAACCTTGGTACTTTAAAAATTAATTTGAATAATATTTTTTTGTTTTCTTGCCCTTCCTCCCCCTGGCTAGGACACCTTGATTTTGAAGGGGGTGGGAAATAATAAAATATCTTGCTGGTTATGGTGAAACTAAGTATATTAAAAACATTAGGAAGGAATTCTAACAGCTTGAGTTCAACAGTGAAAATGAAAATTTACATCTGCTAATTCACATGGTCTCTGCCATAAGCCACAAATGGATTTAGTCGGTTGGAATGACACTTGCCACCTTCTAGAAGATGATGAGAAAGGATGCCACGAAAATGAGCAGGAGCAAATGGAAGCACTGCTCGTAGGGAAGGGAACAAGAACTGCTATACTGAGCACCGTGCTGCATAAGCATGTTAAATACTTACCCAAAGGTGCTCTCAAAATACCTACACGTGTGCCATGCCTCTGTAGCAAGACATGGCTCATCAGCGACTCCCAACAGAGCAGCAGCCTCAGCCCAGCAAAGCAGCCTCCCTCCCTGGGCAGCAGCTTACTCTGAGCTTGCCTGGACACAAGCAACCTCCCACCTTGCATCGGTGAGACCAAGGGCCCTGGTACTGTCAGAAGTGCCTGACGAGCAGGATCATGTCCCCATGAGGCAGTGGTTCCATGCAGGCTCTTAAGATGAAACCACTTGCTTTAAATAGGACACGTTATGCTGGTGTTCCGCAGGGCAAAGGCAGAGCCAGGGCTCTGAGCCCTGCAGTGCCCTCTGAGCCCTGTAGCTTGCACAGGACTTGAAACTGGCTTTAAACTGACTTGGTAAAAATAAAAGTTCTTCATCCCATAATCACCAATTGTTTTTCTATCTTACATTTATCCACACTTTTGCTATGTAATGGCTGGGAAACAAAATAACAAAAGAGAGAATAAGAATGAGAGAGACAATGCGCATATATAAAATACGCATAAAAGACATTCTCCTCTTTTCCACGCTTTCATCCATGACAAAAGCAGCAACACAAAAGCTTAATTTTACTGCAATTGTTCTGATGGAACAATTAATTTTATGAAAAATTTCAACTAAATTACTCTAAGTAAACAGTGCTTGCAAAATAACTTTGCCCAGTTTATTAACCAGGCATGGAATTATTTAGGGTCATTCCATACCAAACAATAAAATCTCATTTGACAACCACGCCCCTGCTGCATTTAATAACACGTGCCAAGTCTCTTCATCCCACCTGCATTACATTAACTTGTACAAGCAAATGCTAAATATTTCTGTCTTCATATTATTGGCATTTATTATCCCAGTACCGCTTCACAAATTTCATATGAAAACACAAACCTCAGGTTTCAATGGGAATATGACCCACAAAGACCCACATTGCGTTATTGCAACTTTGGGCAGTGCCTGGCACAACAGCATCCCAGCCTCCAGGCGTGGCTTTAACGCAAACATCAGCACCATCGGCCTGTCCTCAAAGGCAAGTAGTAAGAAAAGGTCTTTCTAACAGAGGCCTGGGTTAAGCTTGGACCCAGGGATGCAGAAAGCTCAAAACCTTCTTTCTGTGGCTTATTGCCCCAGTTGCCATTACTGGGCACCAGGTGTGCTTTTACATGTGACACCTGAAGGGCTCCCACCAACCTAAGTGTTTCGTACCCCTATATTAAGGTAGGAAGGGGCTGGGCTGCCCAGCAGTATGAAAAGTGCAAGAATCGTCCTTTTCGCCTATAGACAGGTCAAGCTCCTCCTGGGACAACTCTTGTCTTCTGCTCCCTCCACCTCATTTCACGCAGCCTCCACTAGATTTCGGCCTCCGCTCGAAGTCTTAGTGTAGCTTAAGAAAGGAGGTCCAAGGAGGAGTAAGGAAGGAAAACAGACATGTTGAGATCAATCCTTCAAAACCCACAGAACAACCACTAGAAGACTCAAGAGGTTCAGGTTATGTTTTTAAAAGTATTCGATTTCAAATGCTTTCAAACCTAAAATTTGCAAAAGACAAAAAAAAAATTAGGAAAATTCAGGAATTCACCACTGTCCATCTGTGAAAACAGACAAAACTGCAATGGTGACTCATTTTCTATTTGTAAACCTATTATCTTACCTTTTTAAAAAAGAAGTTGCTCATTAATAGACTTAGAAACTGCAGTGGAAATGACTTGCTGCAACTCCAACTTAGAGTTAAATGCAAGTAAATGCAGAAAAAAAAATGATGTCCAAATATGTTTACATACAAATATTTCAAGACTGGCCTCCTGGTCAAGTGGAAATACGTAACTAAATGCTATTCAATAATTGTTTCTATAGTGAAAAACAACAATTTTACTTTCTGAAAATGTCCAATCCAGGGTCAAACAAGAGTGATATTTGTATCTGGGTATATAATTATGCCTTTACGAATGACATACTAATAATCTTTCCCCCTCTCCCCACGTGTTGTGTAAGATCAAGAAAACCCATTAGCAAGCCATGCTAATATAGTATCAGGAATCTATAAAAACTAAAATTACAGAAATCAATCCAAACGAGTAAGCCTCAGTCATTGTCAAAGAGTCTAACATACTAAATAACTATAAAAGCTACTGCTTTAAGCTAAAGTTTATTAGTGATAATACACTTTCAGAAGTACAGTGTTAACTAATTATTATTTTCTTCGCCCATGAATTGATTCTACAACCAGCCTAGCTCATGCTTTCAGGTTTTATTAGCACATGAGAATTACCAAGCTCTGCATTCTTCTGCAGTTATTCAACGTAAAGTTACTTACTAGGATTGCCTCACTTAACATTTCCAGCACTCTGGAGGTTACACCTCTGCTTCTAGAGGCAGAATCTAACAAGTTCATGTCCAAAATAATCCACAGCAAATTTCAGCATAAAGTGACCAAGTGACAAAGAAGCTGGCTAGGCATCTTGTTAGCTTCATAATATTTTTATATTCTTTCAAACATTTCTGCAGGTTTTTGCTATTAATAATAAAATAATTTTGTTTTATTAATAATAAGTGTTATTAATAGCACTTGACGCAGGAACATCCAAGTCAAGAAGATACAGGGACTACATAGCACATATCATAGGGTAAAATGAAACCTAACAGATCAGCAAATTTAGTCTCCTAAACATATTTTTGTTCTAGCTGGAAAGAAAAATTCACGACCTGTTGAATTTTTCCTCACCCAGTGCTCAGACACTTACCGTTTCAGCTTTACATCCTGAAAGACCGGCCGACTAAGGAGACATATTCCAAAATAAATCAATAGCTTTTGCTAGCTTGGCCCGTGAGTTTACTCTGAAGGATGATATACTCCAATTCCTGCAGAACTGGAACGCAGCTAAGAATGCAGTAATTACTGTATTTAAGAAATCCTGAACAAAGTCAAAGTGAACAATCCAGGCTTCCAACTAAGTGTGATCAGATAGGGAAGAAAAACAGAGTACTGAAAGACATCTGCTTGAATTATTCTCCAAAACTGGGCCAAACTCTCTGCATCACTGCCTAAGAATTTGTTTATGGCCAGGAGTACCAATCATAAGTCAAGCACCTGATGGAAATCAATATTATTCTTAGCTGGAAAAAGAACAACCTTATGGTTTTCTTAGAATCACTGTCTTCCTTTTCAATAAAGACACGTCTACCAGTGAACTTAATTGTGTCAATATACGACTACATACAACTATGCTTGTACAGTTTCTAAGCCAAGAGGGAACCAGACATGTAGGCACAACCATGATAGAACAGTAACATTTCACAGCATCCCAGTGGCAGCCACGGTGGGGTTGCAGCATGCATGTGAATTAGAAGTTAATCTCCAGCCTAGTCTCCAACGTGACAGTAGTTACAAACACCGTAGTCATATACACGGCTGCTTCCAGTCCTGCTGGTGGATCTGTGCTACAAAGTTTGCTAGCTTAGGCAAAGCTCCCACTTCCTGAGGCACTTTGAGCAAAAGCTCTTATTTCAAAGCAGCCTCCTGAAAAAGTCACTTGCCAAGGACCATATCACCTTTCCTACCTTTTCCGATTGCTGTCAAATATTTACAGCTAATACTCTCTCCTTTCCTAACAACAAATCCCCAGCTTTGCAAGCCAGAACGCTACCATCGTGTTGTCTATCAATTCCTGCGTGAAGCAAGCCTCTTCAGCATGAAGTTTCTTGAGTGCTCTCCAGATTGATAGGAACTCCAGCTTATTTTTGCTTAAAGAGATTTGACAGCTTCTAACAGCCACTTAAACTTTGATGTCCCATGGAAACCCCCCAGCCTATTTTTGCAGCATCTGTTTCTAAAATTTCTGGAGTTAGTAGTGCCAAGAAGAACCGAGGCCTTATTAACATCAGATTGGCTCTCTACTGCACTAGAATTTGCCAAGTGCTTTCCAACAAAGCTACAAGATGACTTTAAGGTCTTTCATGCTTCTGAGACACCCTTGAAGCCTCCAGCTGTGGCTGTGAGAGAAGTCTGTAAGAGGACCCAAGACCTCACTCATCAATTCTGAGCATGTAACAGCATCATGATTTACCAAAAGAAAAAAAAAAAAGTCTTCATCTTGAGGGAGAGTCTGCAGTTGAGCTTGCAGAATTCCATACAAATCCCAATAGTGCTACGCTTAATAATACAGTTAAAATTTACTACAAACAGGAAATTCTAAGCTGCTAAGCAAATACATAATGTCTGTACATAACATTAAAAACTCCTCTGAATTTGCTCTAATTCAAGCCATCGCCCACAAATTAGTATTTTAACCTCGAATTTCCCGATGGTGTAGCTAATAATAATAAATTACCCCCACTTGTAAATGTGACTGGCAGAATATTCTTTCCGTTTGGAATAGAACTACTTGGAGTGTGAATGTTAAGAGAATTCATAAAGTCATGGAATAAAATTTCAGAGATCAATACTTAAAAAGTACTGTCCTAGAAATATTTATCCTTTCCCAAAATTAACTGCAAGCATCTTCTCTACTTATATTTGGTCTGCGATGGAAAAAAATTTAAGGTAGTTTTATCTACAAAGATTCCTGATATTATTATCTTTGTAATTTAAAGGATGAGTGCTATTGACACAAGACTGATGTGATCAAGACCATCACCAGTGGGGTGAGGAAGACTAGTCCCTACATATAGTACATCATAACCTCAGCCCCATTTTTATTCATGCTTTATTCACGTAGAGATAGAAAATGAAGCCTTTCTCTCTAACCACTTTCCAGCATCAGTCTCCTCGGAAAGGGTGAGGTACAGAGGCTGTGCAGTTCTAGAAGAAACGCATAATTATTACTGCAGTTAGGGGTTTGGGATCAGGCCCTACACCTGCACTACACTTCTTATACGCATTCTTGGGCAATTGACTCATCACTTCGTGCCTCAGCTAACACTCTTCAGAACAGAATATATCACTCCTTCTCCTCTCCCTTTGCCTGTTGAGTCCAGACAGTAAGTTCATGAAAGCAAGGGATTATCCTTAAAGAAATCAACCTTGTTAATTCCCTGATAATCAGGGAAAAGTCCTCACAGCACAGCATCGTTTTTGCATGGTTTGCAAACAAGGACAGAGGTGAATCCATTTCCAAACTACTTGCTGCTTTATCAGAAAATAAGGGAAAACCCTGTGCAGTTTATAACTTAGACCCACAAGTGTCTAAGGCAAGTGAACCCAGGTATCATGTACTACCAACAACAGTCCTCATCCACATCAAAATCTCTTCTGGTCCCCACAGCTCTCCCCTTCCTCTCCAGCACAGCCTGCCAGTCCTCCATCCTCTCTGCAATGCTCCCCAGTTCCTCCCACACTCACAACCCCATTCCCCTTCAGAGCTCTCCCTGTACAAAGCACTCAGATCATCAGCACCTTCTCTACCAACTCCACCTCAAAATAGCCTACCTCCCTCCCATGACTCCTTCTTGCATGGCTTTTACCCACAGCTGGGAGAAAGGCAACATGACCAGTGGCTGCCTCCAAGCATGTCTTTGCTGCCTGGCCAGCCCAAATGAGGATGCTTAACGCCACCTTTGCTGCTGGCAAATCAAACAAATGGCATGGGGTGCTGCAGGAGGCTGAGAGTTGCACACACTTGTTTTAGCAGGCACTTCAAAAATTATAAATCCTCCCCCCGTAGAACCCAAAACATGTTATAGCCAGTGTTGGTTAGAGCAGGACATTCAGGCCAAGCACATTTCACTGGATTTGTGACCATGTCAAAGATGATCAGGAATCATTCCTTTTTAAGGGCAACACCACGTTCATCCCAAATGTTAAGCTGAGGTTTCTGTTCTTAGATGAAAGAGCTTGACCACGCAATGTCTCAGTTTTCTCACTGCTGTCACAATAAAACTACCACTTCCAGGAGATTATCTTTGTCAACTGGTCACGTTAAGCCTCCCTTAAAATTTCTGTTCTCTACATGTGACCACTATTCCCCCCTCAAATTCCACTACTACTTCACCCCATTTTCCATCTGTCTTGAGAAAGAATGTTCTTCCTGAAGAAAAAAACTGTAAGTCTTCAGAAATTGCAGAAATATTAGGAACAGGGTTTTTTTCAAATTATTTTATCCTGACTCTAACCCTTTGATTATGCTAGGCTTAAGGGCAGTTGGCATCTGACAAGGGTTGTTTTTTCATTCGCTTAGGGGTTTGTTTGGGGGCCTTTTTAAATATTTCTTCAAACAAAATTTACCAACTTATGCAGAGACTACAGTTCAGGTGAGAGTCTCCAAGTTATTCTGCTGAATTACACCTCAAGAAAAGTAGCGCTGTGCAGAGCAGCCTTGTAAACCCTTGAGATCACCATCAGGCAGCACTGTAATGCGAGGCCTTTCTTCATGCATCATTGCCCATGGCAAAATTAAGTCACACATAGCAGATACAGTCATTCATGTTGCAAAGTTAACTTCAGCTGGCCTCACGTGACAAAAAAGCCAAAATCTAAGTTATTACCAAAAAAATAGTCAATGTAATAAAATTATCTTCTCTATCAGTTAGCTTAGGTCCTTCACATCATCCAATCTGACTGCATTATTACAGTTCCTAAAAAGAGAACCATTAGCAATCCCAAAATTTATATTCCGCACTCATTCTAAACAAATATGGGTAATTACATTTAGGGAATATTTAAATCCAGGTGTTAGACAAAAAAATCAAAATGTAATTATTTTGTGCCACCTGTTCCCTGTACATTTAACAGGAGTTTTATAAATAGTTTGAAGGCACAACTCTGTGGTTCTGCTTTGAACTCCCGTGTGATGCCGCTAGCTATTTCCTTAAAAATCCAGATCAGAGTAACTATGCAATATTAACCAAAAGGCAAATGTTCATGGTTTTTAACAGAGTTATTAAATTCTCCTGCAAATACTTGCCATTTTAACTATAAGGTGCTAAAAAGATTTATTAGCCAAAGTTTACAAAAGTAGACAAAGATTTATCTCTGACAGATGACTGTAAATACTGCAGATAGTTGCTACAGTCAAAGCACTTGCTCTCCTGTAGAAAATAAACAGTTGGAAGCTTTCAATATTGCTACAATTCAAATAACCCATCAGGATTTGAGGCCATTTGGAACAGGAATCAGATTCACCACAGAATGAGGGGGGGAAAAAAGAGGGAGGGACAGAGGACGGGAGTGGGGTGTCTTACATGACATCTCTTAGGCACACTAAAAATATTTTAATTAGATGTGCAAGAGATTAATTTGACAATGAAATGTACCATTGACTAAAACTTAAACCTTTGACTCTTTTCAACAATATACTTGAACAAGACACAAACCTTCTGCATGCTGTAACACGAGAAAGACAGACTCCTCGGAGATGATGTACTTGTGCAGACACACCATGTTGGGCACACAGCGGGGGATGATGGTCGTTCTGCTCCTGCTGCACTCACTACTTTTCCTTAGACCCTGACAGAGAACAAAAAGGTCAGTTGTACCCTCAGTTGCCTTTGGAGCCTGCTGTGCTCTGTGTTTATCAACCAAACTAATCTATCCGAGTTACTCTGGGCTTCAGAGAAACCACTCATCTGCTGCTCTATGCCCCTCAGTCCCCCGAGGCTGTGCTGATGGCATCTGGCGCATTTCCAGAGAACAGAAGATGGCACAAAGCTGCCATTAAAATCAATTACATGGGTCAATGTTTTTATTAGAATCTCTCTCAAACTAAGTCATCAGGATGACACTCAGTTATTTCCCTGTGACCTTTTTTAAAATTTTATTTTTGTGTGTGACCAAAAGACACTATTAAAAAAATTCAATTCGAGTTCTAAAGACAAAAGAATGCCTCAGCCTTATAGGTAATCCTCACATTTCCATTGTACTTTACCAAAGACAACAACCACCACAACAACAACAAAAAAAAAAAAAACGCAGGAAAGGAAAGGATTAGTCTCCTTGAGAGGTAATGATTTTTGGGAGGTAGCACAGAGATGAAGTTGCCAGAAATGAAAAAATTGATGTGGGAGGGAGAAAGGGAGGGGAGAGAGAAAGAGGGAGAAAAAAAAAATTATGTCAATAGTATGACCTATTACAATATTGATAAACATAAGCAGTTAAATGGGAAATTCAATGTTACCCTATCTGCCAGTAGATAAAGTGAGGTTCTAACATACAATATTCACAAATAATCCTTTCTGAGGAACAAACAAGTTTTCTATACCCTGCACATTCTCAAGAAAAACAATTTCAAAGGCCAGATGCACAAAGTTAAGGCAGGGTTGTAAGCCAGACCTGGAGAAAAGTTATGAAATGTTAACAACTAGTTAGAGCTCCATGTTTGGAGCACGTTTTTTCAGCCCTTCCTCCTATCGACAGTGGAATTCACATCAAGGGGAGCCTGAAATAACAGCCACAATAACTATACTCATACTAAGCTAATTCTCAGCATCACAGATGCTCCGAGCATACTGGGATCTTCATCTGAGCACCTTCTGAAACACAAAAGGGTAAGGTGAAAAATTTTATTCTGACCAATTAACTATTTAATTCAATTGTTGAGCGGCACTGAATTCAGCTATCACAGCCTGTCAATGTAAAACACACAAAAGCAATAACACCGGTCGTCCATTTAATCCAGAATCCACTTTGGCCACTATCATATTCTTCAGCTAAGGGAAGACCAAACACAGAGTGTTGTAGATGTACTTGGACTAAGGAGAATTTTCACCTTCAGCAGCAGCCTACACATGCAGCTCTAAAGCCACCAGGGCTTTACAGGTGTTCTAAGCAGCACATTGAAACTGTCACTCTTTACCAAAGCCTGCCAAGGTGTTGCCCTCAATAACCAGTAGCAACTGAAGTGAGTAAACCATCACATCTGAGCACTAGAGAATTACAGAGAAAGGAAGGGAAAGCAAGTTAACACCAACAAAGAAAATTCCAGTGTGCATAATAGGGACATATGTATTAACATAATGATATATCGCAGTGATAACTCTCTATACATTAAATGCAAATCGATCTTTGTGCGGTGATGTAATTTAGAAGGCCAAACTGTTTAAAGGAGTAATAAAAGACTTCACTCACCTTCAGTATAAAAGTCTGCTGTGTTCTAGTGTCCATTACAAGCAAAACCTAAGGAAAGTGTTCAGAGAAACATTTAAGAGTCACATAAGTTAACAAAACACAATTCTTAGATCTAATGTTGAATATTCTTACCAAAGAAGTGATATAAGTAATGATTAAAAAAAAATTTAAGCCCTGCAATATACATTTGATAACCAGTCTATTTTTAGGAAAGAAATATGATTGAGGACATAGATCTCTAAAGAACTACTGGAATGTCCCCCGGTTCCCAGTCAGCTAACTTAGAGCATGAATCCTAACTTAGTAACAGAAATAAGCAGGACTTTATAATTACAGCAATAATCCAGCAGAACCTAATTTAGAGAAATGCAACGGTAACCCCAGAACGAGGCACAAAAAGTTACCTTCACATGGCATTACCTTCCTGTGTCGCTTCACTGAAGTCCTCACTGTACCTACCTTCCCAGGGCAACACTTTTCTGCACATCAAACGTGTGCTGCCAACCAGTGTGTTACCAGAGAGGGGTTTTCTGGGTTTTTTGGGCTTGGGTTTGGTTTTTTTTTTCTTTTCTTTTGCAGAGTGGCTACATACCTGCTTTTTCCGGAAGCTAAAAGTTGGCCACGCAAAAAAGTTTTATCAACTGTATAGTCGCTGCTGCCTCATCACTCCTCTGCCATTTTTGTTTAGTAGCGTTCATAAGCCACAACAGAAGTGGCTGCAAGGAAGTCCTTTCGTGCTACTGTAAACTAGTATTAAGGTAACAACAAAAACAGAGGATTTTTTTTTAGGGAGAAAAGAGTGGATGGGTTCACTGCAGAGGAGAGAACATCTACAACTGCAGAGAGCATCTGTCAGGAGTGCACCGCCTCTACTGAAAGCACTTTAAACACAGCACAGCAATGAGAGAAGTACTAAATAACTACTCTCTTAGCAAGCTCCATTTGTTTGTGTGTTGAAAACAAAATAAACAAAAATACCTAAGTGTATATATTTTGGGGAAATCGCACATTTATGGAGCTGGAACTCTCCGCCTCTCCATCTTCAAAACACCTTGGCTCAGGAACTAATTGTTTTTAAACTCCAACACCACAGATGTACTTGAAAAGCACCAGCTGCAAGGAGCACCACAAGCTCAACCCTCCTCTAGTAACAAGAGCATGCACTCACCATTTATTTACCACAGACATTGTGAACTTACAGTATAAATATTCACATACAGTTATACCAAAATATTTAGGCTGAAAAATCAAACATTTAAAGGGCTACAAATGCCAGCACTGGAGTTACCAAATTTTGAGTTCAATAGGCAACACGCAGCAACTCCAAGGCAAGAGACAAGAGGCAGCGAAGATCAAGTCAGCTCACAGAAAAAAAAGAATTCTGGCAGAGGAATGACGTGTCACGCGGTGTTGGATTCATCAGTGACAGAAGGACAACAGAACCCACAGTCTCCCTTATGTCCCTGCTGTGTGGGACAGCGATGCAGCCATGCCGCTATTTCTGAAAGGGTGATGTCTCACCAAATTTCCCCAGAAGAAATAAAGTGACAGACACCTCTCCACCTCACAGATCACCTCTCTTACCAAGGCTGCAGCCAATTTTCAAAGGTGTTCTATATCTTCTGGTGAAAAAAGTATCAAGGGAGTTGGTGCTACTGAGATTTTTTGACAAAGGAAAGACATTCAGTTTCCATGTCAAGGGCATGGTAAGGAAAGCCAAATGTCTCCAGAGCACTGAGTTTGCGGAAGAACTTTTCAGGCCTCTTACCCGGGGCTTCCAGAAACAGTGGAAACCAGCTGAATAAATAACAGTAAAACTGGTTTTGTTATCCTTCTTTAACCAAAAGATGAAAAATTAAAAAAAAAAAAAATCAAATTAAAAAAACACACCAAACAAACAATAAAGAAAACCAAAAGAACAAGAGAAAAATAAAAGCCACTTTACAAAAGGTGCCAAAAGAAGATCTAAAAGGTTCGGAAACAACTCCATTTACAGTCACTTTACTCCTTCTCTCAAGTTTGTTTGTAACTACACACTGTTCACATTGAGGCAATAAATACGAGAACATATGTGATTTTTTTTTTAAATGTGCCCTTTGACTGTCAATATCTCCCAAACAGGTGTTGGCTAAATGATTATAAATTGGCCTCTGGATACACCTCTTCAACTGAGCCGTACAGGACTGGCGATAATATAATTAGACCTAAAAACATCAGGCTGCTGAATGCTTTCCATCTGTTTGGCAATAATGTTTAGTTAACAATAGTCTTTAAAGAAGCACCTTCAACTTCAGTTCTTAAAGTTATTTATAGGGCCATTCTTAACACACCAGCACTCTTGCTAACACGAGCTTTAGCCACTTGGAAATTATTAGCCATACGGCTGTATATGAAAAGGAATGGCAGCATTTAACATCTGTATCTCTCCAGATTTACAAGCATCAACCTCATTTAAAGTCATTTCTTAATGAACAGTTCCGCGGTCTGTATTAATATTATAGTTGCATGCACAAAGATCATAAGGAGCCAAACATTTTTTTAATACCAACAGTAGGCCCATCAGTAATGAAGCTGTCAGCATAAAGGACAGAATAATAGCTTCTTTAACCCTCAAACAGGATTTGTTCATTTGTAGAGTAGAAGACACCAATTTAAAAACTGCTCATGGGTTTGCTCACCTTTATAAAGACAAAAATCTAATTTGGTACTAATTTGATACAATTGTCTTTCCAATAAAAGGCTCCTAAAGCCATCTTTTATTCCATGATAAAACAACTGCTATAACTAAAACTGTCATGAAATAATTACCTTTGATAGCATCCCTTATTGCACAAATACAATTAATGTATTCCTCCCTTTCATTTTTCACACTTGCTTATCAGCACTGTATTAGCATATGGTGTAACGGAACAGATTACTGAGCCCTCGCCCTATAAGACAACATATAGGATGAGTACCACTAGCGCGAATAAAGCAGACAACAGGTCCCTTTAGGGCTAGCTTCATCTGTTGTTCTATTACAACAGCAAAATGAAAGTAGCAGCTACAGTTTTATAACTGTAATAACAAATAATATCTGTGTGCCTTTGAGGTTAACCACCTAGATGGACTAACCAGTCTTACTAACCAGCTTCTTTCTTTTTCCTCCCCATCAAGCACCATACTTTCCCCCAGGGATGATCACCTACAGCTCCACTTCATTTCACGAAAAATTATTTCTTTGCTGATTCAATATGAAACTTTCTGAAAGACAGTTTGCCTCAAAAGGGAATCCAAGACACCCAGGAAGAGCCATAAAGTAATTTCAGAAATCCACCTAGTGATGCTCCATTTGGCCCTGGCAGACTGCAGACTTCACACAAGCTCACCAGATCGGAAACCTGCTTCAAGGAGAAACAGCCTGCACACACGTTACAAAAAGGTGGTTAACCAGATTCATCCAAATAATTGAGGGACTACATGAATGAATGAATAAATCACTGTCAGAAAACTGACATTTTGGGAAGGGATAAGAGCTGGAAAGAGACAGTCACAAGTTTATTTGCTCAAGTTAGCCAGAGCAGAGAAAGGTGAGCAGCTCATGGATACATGACCAGGCTGCTGCGAAAGCACGTTAACAGTAAGCCTGCCACTGATCCAAATGGCAACTTATTCTCCTCACCTCATGCTTCACAGCCGATTTCTAGATAGCAGTCCTATCCCAACAAGTCTTTCCTGTTTGCACTCCTTCACACTTCTCTCCCATTGCAAAAGGGAGGGCTTCAGTAATTCTTTTTCTAAGATTTCTTTCTAAAATGCAGAGTGACACGTCTCCAGTCTAACAGCCCAACGGGACAAAACAGGACTCCACACAGCAGCCCCTACAGCAGAACCCTGTTCTTCTCCAGGACAGGTCACACAGAGATGCTCGCATTAGACTAGGCTGCTCCTGGCTTGTGTAGGCTGATGGAACCTGTTTCACTGATGATGACTACTGTGTAACTTGTAATATTTAATACCTCCCAACAATGAGCTGTCTGCTATAATATTCAGCATCCTGTCTCAGAGGGGAAGGAGAAGATTGCACAGCTGGGCATCCCTGAGGCTGCGACACAAAAGGAGACAAGGCAAAATGCTATTTGTAATACTAATGCATGAATGGAGTCAAGATCTGAGTACCATGCTGGCTTTCAAGGTATTGTTGCTTACTCATTCTTTCCCTATTTTTCCGCACTGATGACCACCTCCATCCAGCCAAAAACACTGACAGGCAAATAGCAATTGCCACAAAAAAAATATATATATACTGTAAATAAGTGTCTTCAGCAGCATAGACATCCCTCTTTTGTACACGCACTTGAGCTCTCGGGCACATCCCAAAAAAACCCAAGTGAACACAGCAGTACTGCATGGCAGCGTCTCGGTGAAGTGGCAGATAGCAACACCCCTTCATGATGCCAAATAAAGAGTTTCTACTTGTGATCCCCCCCCAAGTCAAGGGTTAATTCTGATGCTGACAGCAGCTACTTAAAAAAATTAGCTTCTTAGATTTGATTTACAGTGTATCTAAGAGCTTAGTGGAAAATAAATTAAATTCAATTCAATATAGTAGGTACAATTAATTGAACAAAAATAAAAAAAAACACTGCCTGGTAAATAACCATAGTCTAGGTTTAAGAAAACAGTTCATTTCAGGATCCTTTAAATGCAGAGAAATTAGCAAATGTTTCAGTATGCTAATTTTTTTTTAATTAAAAGATATTTCTGCAGTAAAAGCTCTTTCATATGCACTACTGATTCTTCATCAAACGTTAAGTTTCCAACTTAACACCAGTATAGCCGGTGGCAGCCTGAAGGTTTACCATCTGCTGCCACCCAAAGTCACGGTGGCCACCTTCAGAACATATGCATCAAAGCCCTGAGATAAGAGGCTGAAGGAATACTGCAGAAGTCAGCATAAGGGGAATCACAAACCCAGAGGCAAGCAACAGGCAAGTCACCAGGAAAAAAGAACGTGGTGAACCATCAGTCATCCAACCGAGCACCCAGCCAAGGTCATGGGCGACAGCAGTGGAGGAACTGAGGGTGGTTGTAAATGCACTGCTCTCCTGCGGGGGCTTTCACATAAACGCAGCCCTCTGTCTCACCGCAGACGTTGGGTTCTCCAGTCCCCCTTCCTTTGCTGTGTATTTTTTCCCCTTCCTTCCCCCCTGTCCAGCATCTAATACTGATTTTGTTTCCAGTTTCCACACTCTCAGTGCATGGCACAGTGCTTTTTATTTACTTCAAGTTTTAACACTGATCAACACCTCAGAACATGTTTGCTTACAAAAATGCGGCTTTAAGTTCACTAACACAGGCTGAAAAATAGCTCGCGCCTGATCAAAGAAAACGGAATAGGACCTCTTCCTGCAGGACCAGATACAAGAAAGGTTTTGAAGACACACCATAGCTAAGGGATTACTTTAAAACCAGCTCCACCTTGTTATTAAATTGCTGTTCTACACTGAAAACACATCATGTAATAAAGCTGGCTGTGGGCCATCTATTAATTCTGGTCCTTATCTCCTAAACAAACGCATTCTTATCACAGGATAGATTCTCTAGCAAAAGTCCAACAAACTCAAAGATGTGTCAGCTGATCACCTAGGATTTTTTCTCCTTGCAATCACCTCACCAGTTGGAAAATCCCATTACAGGTAGTGACAGACAACAAGGAACAAGACAAGTCAGTCACCTGGTCCTAGCATAAGGGAAAGAAAACTTTAGCAGGGGCTGGTGCCTGGCTGGGTGCCACACTCAGGGCACGGTTGCGGTGATGAGGCAGAAGCTGGTATTCAATTCCTCCCGCTTTCCTCAGCGATCCCAGCTGTCAAGGGTACCAGGATTAAAAGATCTACTTAACACAGATTTATTCCTGTCACTTTTCAGATTACACCACCCAGACTCTCGCTCGTCTCCCTCTGTCGTTATAAAACGAGATTACATTTGGCTAATATGTATGAAAAATGTGATTACTGCTTATCCTTGTGCCTGTGCAATAAGAATTACCTTCGGTTTGCAATTATACCTCCTTTCAAACCAGTATTCTAAAGAACTTACAGCTCAAACATTCTAAAACAGTGCACTTAAAAGACAAACAGTTCACCTTTAAGTAACACAAATGCTAAGAAAGCAGCATATATGCAAATTTGAAATTTTAAATAAATTTAGTCGGTAATAGAGAGGAAAGTTCACTTTCTTAGAGCAAACTAAAAAGTGACCAATAACTGACAAATGGTGAAATATTACCTAGTAAATGTATCTGGCAGGTTTTACTAGAGAATAGAGCTTAGAATATAAAATGCCACTCAGCATCACACAGTAATTGCCTGGCACCAATTATGTACTAAGCAACTCAGTAATAATTAGGAAGGCAAATAATTTTGGTTCAGGAGAAAACATCTCTATAAATGATATCTTTCTGGAGGCCAGAAGATACATACAGTTCAGGCTGCACTGACAAATTCAGTAATTTAATTTCTTTTTTACGAAGGAAAGGGCAAAAAATCTGCATTACTTTACCCAGTCTTAGGACTGTTTTACATCAGATGAAACAAAACATTCACTAAAGTCAAAAGAAATTTCAGTGAGACAAACAAGGAAGAAGCCAGAGAGAGATACTAAGGGGTGTCACAACAAACCAGGAATGTTCAGACTGGTATAAATGGAAAGACTTCAGGAAAAAAAATGGCAGGTGTTTGAGGGCAGGGAAGAAGGGACAGGACTCTTCAGCAGCAGTAGGGGAAGGAAGGTAGAGAGACAACAAATCAGTTTTGACAATAATTCTGCAGCCGATTTGAATTTTCAGGACTTGACAAGTCACTTAAGAAACTAAAGGGTTATGAAAATACAAAACAAGCTCTTACAATTTTCTTTATTTGCATTAAACTGAGTAATAATAGTAACTGTTAAGACTTTTAACCGTTTTTGCCAGTGCTATTTTCCCTTATGCCATGCTTGGATGAGGAAAACTTGCTAGTCGGTTGAATTCATTACAACAGGTTTTCAGCCAGTTTCTCTTTCTAAGCATCCTAATGAAATAAGAACGAAGGTCTGTACTTGATCGTGCTGTTTATTACAGCTCCCTTTTCCCCACCCCTCTTAGGTACACACGGCCACTCATTTAAACACACAAGATGATCTAAAGACACTTGGCAGAGTGCACCTGAGAGCCAGGTGACAGAAACCATCTGCCACAAGCAACTAAATTTCACAACCGCTACAGTCTTTAACCTCACCTCAAAATAAAATGCTGAATATTTAAGTTTCTAACAAGTACTAACGGGACAGAGTTACCTACGCCCTGTTACTCATGCACAGCACACACACTGCCTTAAAAAGAGCCCATTGCTCCTCTCTGCTTAAATTCCATTAAAACTAACCCTAAGCTGTTTGAATTTAACTATAGGTCTGCACATTATGCAGGTGAACTCTACATATATTCTATATACTCTGCTTTTTGGCTCTTTTACTCATCAAGTAGACAAGAAGTAATCACAGTTTCTAAACAATTAATAATACTGATTTGTTGGTTCTGCATATTTCTAAGGTCAGTTCATCAAAAGGTACACCCAGAGTCATGACTTCTCACAACAGCACGACAACCACAAAAAATAACCTACACTCAAGATTAAAAGAATTGCTCCCAGTTCTTCAGAAAATAAGTTATCTACTTCTGGAATCCTTTCATAAACTGCTAAAATAATTTTAGCAAGGTCCTGATGAGAGTATTTTATTTCATAAGGTTTCAGACTGTATAATAAAGCTTAACAAACAGCATATTGAACAACAAGCTCAAATGTACAGACATCTGTGGAAGAACTGATCACAGTCACACCAGTGCCAATACAGACAATGTGGCTTGATGGGGGACCAGGGGAGGGGAAAGAAAAGACATGAAAGACAGTCATTGGTTACAGAGGCATAGTTATTACTTAATGCACTCTGCTTTCAAGATGAATCTTTAAATTGAATGAATCTAAATAACAGAGGGTTCTAAAGAATAAGAAATTGGGTTTGAAACAGCATTCTGAAGGTATCCAGCAGCACCATAACAAAGTCGTTTCTTTAGGGGCCAGTTGTAGCTTTAAAGGAAAGATTTGCCTAGGGCAGAAACTCAGCAGAGAACCCGCAACCTTGATTCTTAATTAGGCAAATTTTGAAAGCAAAAATCTTTGCTATTCCAAAAAGAAGTTTTCTACTTTAATGTACAGGAGCTGAGGAAAACTGGTCATTCTCAGTAGGTGGTAATAGTAGCTAAAACATTTAGATATGAGCCTGTTTCCAGTGTGGTACCTCTGGCAATATTAACAAGAGCTTTGCTGCCCAGTCTGCAGCACCTCAGAGTCCACAACATTGACAGCCCAAAAGCCACCTGTGTAATTAGATTAAACCTCTATTTTCAGAAACCTACTCACAGGTAGACTGTTCCCATAACAAACACATAAAATACCTGCAAACACCACCGAGTTAACCTCTGACACCATGAAGGGAGCAAACACAGCAGCAGCAGAATTCAAGAAACTTGTCCTCAAGAAAAGTGTAGATCCTCTCGTGTCTGTTAAAATAGTTGGGTTTATACCACAGCCTTTGCATGAGAGCAGAACCAGAAGGATGCGAGGTGAGGTACAGATATGGTCATTCTGCGAATCTTCACAGTATTTTAAGGAGTTTTAAAATGTCAAGATTTCTGACTCTTAGATTCAGCAGAACAGGGTCAGCACAACAAAAACGATTCAGGTGATAAGGAAGATGGGAAGGCAGATGGAAAGGGAAAGATGGCACACTGGGAATAAACTTGGCTAAAATGTCTGATCATTCTGCCTAGCCTAAATAGTTTGAAAAAAAATCGCAGTTTCAGGCAGCAACAAGCATTTTGTCTGTGAAAATGAAGCCAATTCAAAACACTTCAAGAGGCTTCAAAAGAAGAACACAGACTGACATTACTCTAAGGGAAGGCAGTGAACCTTTCAGCATTTGATGGAGTGCAGGTTAACAGCTGGTTTTCTCGAGGCAGCGCTGTAGCAGGCAGACACCACTCTGGGCTTCAGGCAGCAGTGGAAGAACAAGCCTGCAAAGCAGCCACCACCATTTTTAAGTCAGTGTATTTAAGCCAGTCTTGCACACTATTAGGGAGACAGCAATGAAAACGCCAGCAGTGGCTCATTACTATCCACACACCCATTTTCTGCTGAAACAGAAGCAGCTACCGCAGGGTTAGAACAGGAGAAGAGTATTTTCAGGCAAAACTCTGCATGATGCTGAATCAGTTACAGACTTGTGCCCAAAAACATGGCATCTTCAACACTGGCCCTGAAAAATAGAATCCATTTTCAAGAACAAATGCACTCAGTCACCTGCTTGGCTGCAGAGAGGATACTTACACATCTATTTGGATTTCTCTGTGATGTGAGCTTTACTGCATATGGGAGCAGAGAAGGAGGCAAAGAGCAGTGATGGTGCAGACAGAAGGGAGATGGTGCTTTAAACCAAAGGCAGGGACACCATCTCCAGCACACAGATACATGTGCACACTTTTGCTTCATATTCACGTGCATTTTGTGAATGTGTTATAAAACCAAATAAAACATGCTCTGAACATTCGGGCTTAGAGCAGCCTTTCATCTGCCTCACAACTTTATGAACACTTAAAAATGTATTCAAAAAGACAGCACACTTAGAATAAGATTAAGTTCATAATAAGGAGAATCTGGAAGCAGGTACGCAGAGCACAAAGATACCCGCAAGAATATTGCTCGCTTTTTCATACAATAATTAAACATTAACTCTGGCTCCTCTGATGTTGTTTACACATGAGCAGACCAGCTGCATACACGGGAGTGTTACTCCTCACACACATCTCCAAAGGTAAGATCTTGGTTTTTTGTCATTGCCAGAACCCTGATTTTTCCCAACTCTGCCTCAAAGACCTGGACACATTCATCTCACACCTGGGACACTTTTCTAGAGTTGCACTCAGAGAGATCTAGGAGATCTGGTAACACCAAGGACTCCAAAAGCTTCATTATGATAAAGCATTTTGTCCAGTCACTGTTCATTACTCTTATACAAGAATGAAGATACCGAAAAGTCCATGCCTACTGCATCCATTTAGTGGCTACTAATTTAGGCAGTGCCTACTAATCCACCAGACAGGTGCTGTCTCCAACCCGATAGGTATACAGAGTGGAACACAGGCTAAATTCTGTACTTAGAACTGAGGAAAGAAGATACAATGAATATGAAGTTAGACCTGAGAAAACCTTGTGTGCTATAAAAACAGCCATAATACTTAATGTATATAGCCCTCTGAGGAGAAGTTATCAACTTATGCACATAATTACAGCAGAACAGGCAAAGAACAACAAAAATCAGTCCCCATAGCTCGGTACAGTCCAAGAAGAACAAGAAACCGAGAAATAAAGACCTTAAGAGACCAGCTAGTTTTTCTGATGCACATTACAAATGCATAAATTGACCATGCATCAGTACATCATGCACAAACCAGGAAGTATCAAAAGGCACAAGGGAACTGGCAGGGCAAAAAGGAAATGAGCCTTTACAGTCTGCATTAGCCACTGCCACATTGCTGAATAATGCATCACCTTATAAGTATTTGGTAAGGTGATAACTAATCAGCATTATCAGAACAATGTGGTGATTCTTCTGATCTCTTAATTAGAGTTGCTAAAAGTCCGTATGGACCTTCATTGTTTACAGAGGGGTATTACCCTGGGATTTTGAAAGACATTTATACAAGTCAAAACCAAGCATGGCTTCATTGCTGAACCTCTGTCTTGGCGGGGAGCTTCAACTCCAAATTCTCAGGGAAGGAGAGCAGTCGTGTGCGTCCCTCACTCCCATTTCAAGTGACGGTTCAACAGTAGGAATTTCTACCCTTCTCATCATCATGGCTTGGCTTCGCGGACGAAGATTTGGGAAGGGCTTTGCCCACGCTTATTGCAAGCGCGTTGATGGCTGAAAAGGCCAATGCGGGATAGGCAAGACCGGTTGCAAAGAGCACACCGGAGGGTCTCCTTGGGTGGTATAGTCTACCTTCTATATTTCAAGTATCCACCAGATTATTCAACGGAAACCACATCAACTCGTCCTTACCCCAGTACTGTAACCATGACTTCATATTTGAAAAACAGGCCTCATTCTCTTGAATGCCACCAAACATGTACCTTATCCTTTAGCTCAAATATATTTTGCATGACCTTACATGAATTGCTTAGATAAAAGCCTTTTTTCTTCTACTTTCGTTATTTTAAAGTGCAGATGCATTTGAGTCATTTTCCCCTTTTGTTTCATATCCTTAAGATCCACAGCTTCAAAGACAAAATGTCAGCATGCAGTCGATTTATGACTGAACTCTTGAAGAGACACTGAAGAATTACCTTGTCAATCACCCCAAGGACTCTGAAGGCCTTCAGTTCCTCGGCAGGGCTCCTTAGGTTCCAAGAGGGCCTTGAACTTAGTGATCCTGGAGGCTAATGGAAGATATCAAAGATTATACATCAATCAGGGTGGTACTTGAAGGAAGACTGCCTGCTGAAGCAAATGCCAGGCCGAAGGAAACTAAATTCATCATAAATCAGAGAGAGTCAAGATGAAAGGAGAAGTTTTCTGTTTGTCCTTAGTGGGGGGGCAGAGGAACCAACTTGCAAGTAAATAAAATTGAGAGAACATTGACAACAACAACTTGGAAAAAAAAAAATAATGAATTTTCATACTTTCTAAGCTTAATGGAAGCTGGCAATCGATTACTCAATTCTTAGCCCATCACAATAATCAATCAAAGCCTTACAGGTATTCTGGACACAAAATAATTCAGAGATCACTTAGGAGGAGAAAGCAAATTAGAGGCTTTTTAAGTCTGAAGAACATAAAATACAGAAGTATAAACAGGGTCCTCTTGCTCTCTGGTGAGCTTTATGAAATCCTTTTAACAACAAGGTGCACAACAGAAATGATTCCTAAAACTGCCTTAGAAAAAGGTAGCTGGCTACGTATCATTAATTTAGAAATTAACACCAGAGCAAGAGAAATGGCACTATTCAAGTAGTTAATACACACAGATTTTTGTCCCTGCTATGTTTTGTAATTTTTCAGGGCAAACTCAAAGCTCGCATGTCAGAGGAGGGAATAACAATTCAACTGGAGGTCTTCTGGGACAAAGATCCACCTCTTAAGCATCACATATATCTCTGGCACATTAATAAACATTTTCAGAAGTTTCTAGTTGCCAACTGAGAGAATTCATTAGATCTTCCTCCAAAAATTCAACATGCAGCTTCTCCTAGAACCGCAGACCTGGATCTCTTCCTCACAAATAAGGTGATTTCATCTGCGGAGTTGCTGAATGCCAAACTCCTTTTAAGCATAACCTGGCCTCCCCAAGCAGACTTCTATTGCACAACGGTAAAGCAAGAGGAGGTGAAACTCCTTGGGTTTTAGGCTTTTAAGAGAGAAAAGCTGTTCATCTAATTTGTCAGCATCCTGAGGCAATATTTAACAAATATGTCATAAAGGACAACTGCTGATAAGCAATTATGCTGCGGATGAAATGCTTCAGCGTCAGGGAAAATCAAGACATTTTCCCTTACGATCAGAAACTCCCAGAAAAACTGAAGAACCTGAACTAGGTAATTCCATTTGTTTCCCCTCTAGTGCTTCCCCTTCAGCATCCTTACTGTGCTATCCTCAAAGGCCAGAGCACCTCCCCAAAGCCCTCCCCAAAACTGGTTCCCCTTCGTGCTGCCAGTGAATCACCTTGTCTCCTTCCAAATTCTTTCCTAAAAAAAAAAAAAAAAAAAAAATCAACCCCTATTTAAGTATTGCTTGCAAAATTCACAGGAAAGGATCATAAATACATGTTCAAAAAGCATGGAGAAAAGCGTGCTTTTATTTTGTGTTCACCTACTGGGCTCGTTGTTTGAAAGAGTTTATTATTTATCTTCAATTATTTGTCTGCATCTTATAATCGCTTTGTCAAGCAAGAGTAACAATGGCAGTTAAGAGAAAACAGCCCAGATTCTACAGATCATTAAAGGTTTTAGCATGAAAAAGGAAAAAAAAAACAACTCCACATGAAGTTTTTTTTCCTCCAAATCTAATTTAGGTTCCACATTCTCGCGAGCTGATGGAAGGACAAGAGAGTTCTTTCGCTAGGTTGTATTTTGAAAGCATGCAATTTTTCTGCAATAACAAAATATTTGCTTTGAAACAAAGAGTTGTGTTAACAGAGTTTATTCATGACAAGATTTCAAAAGCATTCTAAGGAATATGTTTAATGAGAGAGAATATTTCCTAATCCTCCAGACTACTATAAAAGATTTCCACTTCTAGGTGCATGCTATTACATTTTATAACCATGCCTCGATAATCAAGCTTTTAAAATTCTCTCTTATGCATAACATTTCAACCATTAATTAAGTTCATATATCTCTACAGAAGTTAATAATTGACTAATAATGTTATAGAATCAGATTTCTGCCCCCATCATGTCTGAAGAGCCCCAAAAAAACCAGTCCATGTGTTTGGGTCCCTCTCTAAAATATCCCCGATGGTGGCACAGTCAGTAGTACTGTGTACACATGCTGTCTTTCATAACGCACTCTACGGTCACTTCTTACCTTAAAACAATTTACAATGACACCCACAGCTCCACAGCTCCCAGTAGCTTCTCCATTTTTATCAGTTTCAGATTATTTTCGGCTCTTTACAGTACTTTGGTTTTGCTGTTGCAAAGTCTAATAGTAGAGCCTAGTGATGGGGAGGCAGCGCGTTCTGTTGTGAAGCAAGCCAGAGGCAAACTCTAAATGCCCAATTCCCAGAACTACAGCAATTAAAGTACTCTATGAAGCCGCCTGCTCCTCTTAACAGAGTAAAAACCCAAGCTCAGCATCTAGCCAGCAATAAGAAAAATAACTAAAAACCAGCGCTCTCATCAAAAATAGAGGAGAGAAAAAAAAAAAACGAAAACAGGAAGGAGGATAACAAAAAGTCAAAAGCTTCATTTGCCTTTAGAGATGAGGGATCTATATTCTAATGAAAGCAGCAGGCTACCTCTGCCTGCAGAAGGCCTTCAGCAGCCTGTCCAAATGCTCAGCATGCTGCTCAGGTATCCCAGGACCTTCTCTCCTGGGGCTACACCCTGCATGTTTGGAAACGATTTCCAAACTATGCTCTGAGCTGCACAGCTGGAGTTATCTAACTTAGGATTGGCATCACCAGTTCCTTTCCCTCCATCACCTTTTGGCTAGCATGTGAAGATCTCAGGCAGAAAAGGATGAAGCTGATTGCGGTGCCAGCCTCCGCAAAGACTCGGCAGCTTGTGGCCGCCACTTGCCTTCAGAAGGCTCTAGCTTTGCAAGCTACACAATGAAACATGGCAGTAGCTCTCGCCTCTGCTTTGCCATCACTGCCAGCAGTTATAAGAGCAGGAGGAGAACAAGAAGCACACCACCAGGCAAGCATGAGGAAGAACCTCTCATGTTCACCTCATTTAAGACAAGAGCACTATTCCCAGCCCAGCGACACAAACACCATTTGATGGGAAATGATTTTACTGTTGCTGCTGCCACCTTTGACAGCAGTCACTACAGAACCTCAGGATAAAAAAAAAAAGAGCACTTTCACGAACACCAGTGCAAAGCTGCACGTTCAAAATGTGATCTCTGCATTCAGAGGTCTGTGCCTGATGACTTCAGTAACTGTCCACCTGTAACATGGCCAGACCCTCAACTGCAGCACAGAGATTCCTTGTTTTGAAGCAGATACTGCTGGTCTGAGGTGCGAGACTCCACACCACGGCTATGAAAGAGCTTCCAGCTCCCCTGGTCTGGCAGAACATCCTGGTCTCTTCCTTACGCTGCACCAGGAGAAAACCAGGTTGCACCTCTGCATGTATCTGAACCAGACAGAGCTATGGTGTGCTTCAGAAGGACCCCAGTGAGCACCAGCTGTGGAGTCTATTTTCCCTGAAGCTGGGACACACCTTGCATGTGATCTCTGAAGCCTCGAGACTGAATTTCTTATTTTATGTTAAATTCACATCTCACAGAGCCACAGCAGTATATGTTCTTCATACCTGATGTAATTTTCATGCATATTTGATGAGAATTTTAGGAAGTAAGGTATCTTATGAACACCACAAAGAATGAAGACTTCTTTTCCTGGTTAGGCATCAGGCTTGCATATACCTCTTGTTTCTAAATTGTTTTGAAAATCAAAAATAATTGACATTTTAGAAGACAGCAGCTTTTATAATGGTGCAAAAGGAAACAATTTTGAATATAAAAAGTTGGGCATAAGTAGAATCAGAAACAATTTCAAAGCGTGAAACAAAAATATGCGTTATAAAATTACCAAAGTTAAAACGGACCCACAGCTCGCACATGTAGCTGTGCTGAGCCTTGCAGCTGACAGCTGTGTTAGATTGCACCTTTCTGATGGTCAATCCAGTGTGACTCAAAGGCTGTTGCTGCAGCTCTCGCTCAGGCTTGGAGGTGGCTCCCCAGAGCTGCTACTTATAGAGGGGCAGAGGAGAAAATACAGCTTGAGAATCTGCAGAATGGCCTGCTGCTGCCGTTACACAGCGTTCTTGAGCATTTGTCGTCGAAGGCCCTTGAGGCTGCTGTGCTATGCCAGAGGAGGCAGAAGAGGACAGCATTTGCCGCAGCTTGCTTTCCAGAAGGTCTACACACCTGCTTACAACCTCCAGAAGCTCTCCTCACATCTACTCGCCACAGCAAGGTTTTTCTTAGTGTTTACAAGACCCTGTCAAGTGAGTTCCCAGTTCATGGTCAGTCACAGTTGCGTCAGTTCCCTGTGCTTCTCTTCAGCCTGAAGAAATCTTGTATTCACCCTTAAGCCAATAACCTTCTTTTAACAGTGCCAAGGGTTCTCTAAACACCTCCTCTTGTGCTCCTCTCTTCACCACTCAGACTTGCCAGCAGCAAGGTGGTTGCTAAGGATGCTATCCTTGAGGGCTACACTGTAGGCTTTTTACTGAGGCAAGAAAAGTAACAAACTACTTTGTTCTTTGTTTGGTTTCCATGGCATCAAAGATAATTCTTGCCTCTCAGCTCTGAAACTCCAGACCTTTACAGCTAGGGAAATTTGGTCTTCAAACAGGCAAGGGCCGGGCATTTTGAGCTGCAGAAGAATGGCTTGTTTCTTCTGCCCTAGGCCCCCAGAGAAAAGCCACCGTGCTTTACCGTCACATGGTGTCAGATGGCACGTGGGTGGCCTGGGGTGCGTTGAGGAGTCATGGTCTTTTGAGACTGCTGGACATGGCTCAGCACATGGCTGGCAGCCCAGGCCTTCAGGAGACACAAGAGGCTGAGGGGTGCAAGACAACAGTTGAACCTGCACTTCCGAGTTTACCTCTTCCCTTGCTGGACATTTCTCTGGTCTGGTGGACAAGAAAGAAGCAAAATGTCATGCCTAAGAAGGACAGGTGACCGTAGTTTTGATGCTGACCACTGTGGTTGTTCCACGTAAGGGCGCAACAGCAAACACAAAGCTATTTATTTATCCCAGATACAGGTGAGAAAGGCATTCTGTCTTGTAACATCAGGTCACGAACAAAAACACTTTGCCTCAACTGCCCACACTTGCTTACTAGTGAGACCTCTTCCTCCACGGTGCAAACGGTCTCAGCACCCCCGCTGCCCATGAAGTTCCCTGCACTGAACCATGTTCCCCATACCAAAACCACACTCTGTAATAGTACTGGGGTACAGTATTCAACCATCATTTTCTTGCAAACCAATTTCAGCTGAAGGGTTCAAACTGTGCTGGGCTACCAGGTGTTGCAGCACTTGGCCATGCTTCTAGGAAAGGCTTTCTGTGTGCGCAGTGGTTCTTCTCAAAGACTTCAGTATCCCTCTAGCACAGAAGAGTTGATGCGAGACCTCTTTACAGATCCATGTGGGCAAAGAAGTAATTGTACAGCATTATTTAAACCTTTGAATTCTTCACTTTAAGACACTAAGCCGAAGCACAGAACATGCCAATTCTTTGTGGTTCCTACCACTATCTTTACAATAACTTAAGGACATAAGTCCTTCTCCTGATTAACTTTGGCTACCAACTCAGAAACAAGCTGTTCCTCATCACAACCACCCAAAATGACCCATTGGCACCATATGCCCTTGAAGCCAGGAAATTCCAAAGCTCAAAGATAAAAGTCAAATTTATGCATTATGAACAGCAGCAAATAAAGGATATTAAAATACACACACAGACTTAGATAAAACAGAGCCAAATCATGGAAACATGTCTTTTTTTGTAAAAAGGAGAGTAAGCTGGGGCAACATTTTGCTTGTGCAAAGTCAGATTTACCCTAACTTGTCACTTCTGAGTTTCAACACAGAAGGAGAATGTTTTTCCAATTCTTACTACTTCTTTTTTCCTTGTCTTATCCCAATTAATCTTGCTTTCCTTTGGATCTGGAAAGGAGGTATGTGCCTTATTTAGTACAGCATAAAAAAGGAAATACTTTCTCTCTCAAGTTCACATACAAAAATGCAACCTATTTCTTCCTCCTTCCCAACTACAATTAGTTTTTAAACTTATAAAAAGGCAAAAATAGGCTGTTCATCACTTTTTTTTTTCCTTTTTCTGTGGTTTCCAAACACACTGAGGCTTTAATTCACTACAGCTTCTTCCCCATTTTGTGGGGTGTTTGACCCAAAGAAAGACTACCTAGTAGGAGTTCATATCCATCCTAAATACTAAATTGTTCAAAGTACAATTCATAGCAGCAGCAAGACTCCAAATCTCACAAAATATATCCCATTTGGAACATCCTCAAAACTGTACTTGTGGGCTCTCAACAAAGAACAGCTACCCTTCAAGATCAGTGGTTTTGCTCTTTTAGTTTACTTACTAGGCAGTCAGATTTTATAAGGCTTCTCATTTTTGCAGCAGTAGTCTCCTTAAAGCATTTTTAGATCTGTGCAAAATAAGAAGCAATAATCTTCTGCCCCTTTTGTCCTCATTTGATATAAATGGAGAGAGACAGGAAGCTGGTAACTTTTATATTTACAATAATAGGGCAGTAATCAACAATCACCCACAATTTAGCATGGCAGCAGTAGAAGTCTGAAGTAAGAACAGGTAAGTCCTTAAAGGAACTGTTTGAGGAAGGGCAAGGTAGAAATTTATTGAGGGTGTCTTGAAACAAGCCTTGTTTGTCTTTTGTACAAGCGCAGATAAGGGTGTTTCGGCTCAAGAAGGTGGGAATTGCTACAGAAACACCTCAAAAAAATCAAGAAGCACCTGATCACTCAAGCATATCCAAGAGAGACATTTGAAGGGATCAGGGAGAACCTTTGCTCAGTTGCTTATTTTGTGGGAAATTCATGTCATCCCCGTCTCCCCACGTGCTTGACTCACTAATGATACACCTTTACGTGCTAGGCTGAAGAAACCAACAGCCTTCTCGCTCCCTATAGGACCAAGCAATATTCTCAGGACAAAGTCAAAAGAAATGTTATGCTTTAGTGTGGTTTTTTTGCTTTACCTTTAAATTCTTTAGCATGATTACAAACATTTAGACCATCAACCATGAGTAGAAGGAAAGCATGTGAAAAAACAGGCTTGTATTAAATCAAGCATCCTTCATAATGCTATGAAATGCAACCAACAAGAATCAGAAAAGAACGGCAACTTAACAGAAACATAACATCAAAATACTCCTCAGGCCTCCTGAAAGAGAAATTCTAGACAGTTTTTGAACCTCAAGCTCTAATACGCTTTGCTATAAGACAGGACAATTTAAACATACCAGATTCTGGTTCAGAAAAAAAATAAATTAAAGCCTACCATAGAACCAGATGCATCTTCAGAGGATTTATGGCAGAGACTGGAAATTTTTTCAGCACGCATAAGGTATTCTGCAGTCTTCCTTTTCACTGCTTCTCGACGAGTTGGACTTGATTCACCTCAATGGAGAAAAAGAAAGTTATTTTTTCTATAGAGAGAGGTACTAAGTAATCAAAGCACATGACTGCTTTGATTCTGCCTTTTTTATTTCCTTTGGGTTATTCTTAATCAAACCTACAGATATGAATCTTATAAAAAGGAAGTACTATGATCTCATAGTTCTACAAAAATAACAATTTGAACCTTGCTAGAGTCCAAGGTAAATAAAAAGTCTTACCTCATTTTTCTGCAACCTGATATATGTTCCTACGGTAACATAAGTAAGAACTGAAACAAACCACTGATCCGAACATGGTACTCAAAAAAAAAAAAAAAAAAACACCCCTCAATTAGGGAAGAAACAATAAGACGTTTATAGCAGAACAATCAAGAAATTTGGGGGTTTTCCTCATCTTTCTAATATGGACTCTCCTAAGTACAAAGGAAAGCCACAAATGCTATTAATAGCCAGAAGGCAACATAAGAGACTCCAAGAGCTCTTGCTCATGGCTTTCCAGTGCTAACTGCTCCTTGCCTCCTGGCTTGGGGTGACACAGGAAGAAAGGAAGGAGCACTTGGACCAACTACTTCACTTCCCAGATGGCTGAACCACCACTGTGTTATGTCTAACCTACCCAAACTCTTGCAAGAGGTGAGATCCCATAATTCAACGCAAATTCTATATTCACTCTAAAACTTAGTTTGTTTAGGCACTCATATCATGAGCAGTATATTGTTGCAATAGACTCAAGTTGCAATGACAACACCCAAGCAAAGATCAAAAGACTGTGAACCACAATTTTTATAACAGAACTGAGATAACTGTACTGAAAAATAGTTAGAGGACATCTGAACGATAGCTGAGACCTCATATGGCCCTGACAGCCTCTTCCAGCCCTAACTGAGACCATCCAAGACTTGCAGAAATGAAGCCTTGGCTGTGACAGGTGAAGGCCAGCACCTCTCACAAACCAATGTTCAAATAGGGTAAGGAACTGCAAGGATATCTGCCTAACAGCCACTTAACATGAAAGACAAGGCAAGGAGCAGGAGAGGTAATAAATTAAACACACAAATACACAAACAGCAGATAACAGAGACAATAATGAAGACTAGAACTCATAAGACACTGATCGATGGGCCATAAAGGAACCTCTGAGCGTAACCTTGAAGAAGTTCAACCAGAAACTTGGTAACTGATAAGACAAAAAACAGGATTATTGTGGGTTATCAAGAATGAGACTCATAAAAAAGAGCAAACTTATTATGGGATGTCTGAGGGAGAACTTACTGTGTAAATGCTTGCATGCAAGTCTGATAGGGAGAGGTTTTCAAGGGAGGATTCTTGCAATATGTAAGACATTGTAGGATGTTCAAGGGCAGGATCAAAGGTGAGGAAAGGGAGGGGTCAAGGCAGAGTGGGGGCACAAGCATGAGAAAACAGAGGTGGGTCAATTGTGTATAAGCAGGCCACTGGTCAATCTGCTTCTCTGACTGAGCCCTGGACCTGACCGCCACTGCCTGCCTTACCTTCTTAAGCAACTCTGCTCCTCACTACTCTCTGTATTAGTGTAGTCTGTGCATAAGATACGCCAACACACTTAAAGCCAGATAAGCAGGGAAGTCTGACAAAATGTCTGTGAGCTGGACCATGGACCTTGGGGCCAGCTACCAGAGAGACATGAATAGCAGGCCTTTCCCTGACCAGCAACAGTTTAAAAGTGGTTGGGCTGTTCACGCTGCCTGTGGTTATGCAGGTGTCTGCAAAGGCAATACCCTTCTGCCAGTGTCAATCTGTTTATGGTCAGCCATGTCCATAGAGAATACACGTTCACACATGCAAGAAATTTGCACTCAGCTTCGTTACTGGTAGGACCCAAAGAAGAGGTAAGCTGCAGCCACATCTCTCCAGCAGCACGGGCAGGAGGAATCACTCTGATCCTTCAGGCAGCCAAATCTCGCTAGCTTTAACATCAGCTCCTTAATAAAGGAGAAGGAGCAGGTCAGCCGACTGTTCAATTTTCCCAAAACACTTTCTAGATGGCAGAGAACAATGAAAAACTAAAGGCAAGGTCCCTTCAGAAAGTTCATGCAGGCTCTCAGAGCTGCTGTTTTCCCCCTGCCCCATACAAGAGAAAACGAAACATTGTTCTTGCTTTAAACAATGCTTAAGACTCAGAGTGTCTAGAGGCAGAGGCTCTTTTCCACTTTACGCTGCCACGGTCTACTACTAGTCATTTCGAACCTGTTATAAAGACTGCCCCTCCCTTTCATATCATGACTACAAACTACCTTAACAGAACCATCACACAGACTGCATCAGGCATGAGTAGAAGAAACTTACAATCTACTTCAAGCTCTGCTGTAAGTGATCTAATGTAAATCTTACTATCCACCTCATGGCAGGAAGGAAAAGTGATTGCCACCTCCTTGGACAAAGACACAGTACCCTGCTCTGCAAAAAACCTTTTGGATGACACTTGGTTTGGAAAGAAGCTGGACAGTCAGAAATTCAGTGCACTTTCAGCATACATTGGTATGGACATGTACCAACTTCTCAGTAATTTCTCTCATTCTAAAGACGGAGGACTTTCTAAAGACCTGGACTTTGTAGCAGGTCCAACAGCTCTACTATCAGTCTCCATTTGGTAGAACTCTACTGGTGAAATTCCCCTAGATGAGACTGCCAGTCTTATTCCCATCTAGGATTAAAAAAAAAAAAAAAAAAAAACCAACAACACTCAATTGTTTGAACTTGAATTTGGCTTGATCAGAAGAGAATAGACACACAGTATGTTATACAGGTGGGTTGTCATTTCTTAGAACACGACTAACACTCTTGCTTTCAACACTACACTTCATCTGACAGCACCATAAAACCTTCTTGTGCCAATCCACTGGTGATGACGCGTGTTCTCTTAGACACCCGAAGTGGCAGTCGCTCAGGGAAAACAAATCATTTGCACGGTAACAATAAACTCTTTAGCCAGCATGTTCTTCAAGCAGACTGGTAGAAAACTCCTAGGTTAGTGTCTAAGGCTATCATAAAAGTCAAGCTTACTGCTTAATTGTTAGTTATGTGTATTTAGTTTGGATGTTTATAGCCTTTTTTCAATGCTTCAGTAATTTTACAGTAATTAACACAAACAAGCTAGGATGTCCCCTTAGAGCTGTCTTTGTTCTCCCTACTTTCACAAGACATTAATTTCAGTTTTTCTTCTACTTTTCCTTCCCGAGTAGTCTGTTGAATAACATTTGCATTTGCAAATGTTCACTCATTTAAATCTGCAGCCATAAAAGAGGGTGTGGATTCACAAAACATTTACTTACTAACTTCTTGCATCTTATTTATGAATAAGGCCATTAACAGTTCAGTCTCTGAACACTTTAACAGGGGGATGTTCGAGAACTGGGTTTATGGAAGTAGTATTTTGGCTTTTTATTCTTTACATTAGTTTAACGAAGAAAATGTGAGAAGCTACATTCCCATACAAATTTCCACTTAAACAGCCGATCTGTAAAGAAATACAGCATATTAATTTTTAAAATAAAATGTTACTTAAAAAGCCTTAAACACAGAGTTATGAGTAATAAAGACCCCATTAAACTAAAAATAATCTTCAGCATCTATGACAAATTTCAGGTCATAGAACTCTTCACTTAAAGCCAAATCACTAAAACACAGTACTAGAACAAACCCTTATATTTGACAGATGTTAAAGCTGGGATACAGCCTTTATGCATTTTTTTATTCAAATGCAATATTACATTTTGCTGTGGGATGGTGTTTTTAGTTACGAAAAACGTGTACTCTCAGAAGAATGGACTAATTTATTCCTAGTTAAGAACTTTTGATTTAAACATTGTGTGAGCATACTGAGCTCCTAGTTCCATTCCGTGGTTAGCCCACAATAATCTAAAGAGGTAACTCTCTTTAATTACAATTTACACTTGAAAGGCATTTTTCTTTAAATGGCAGCAAACAGGAAATGTTTAAACTGTGTCAAAGCCTTTGATGAATCTTTACAACTGCTCATAAAAGATCATCCTGCTTAAAATAATATTGATTTTTCATTTATTTTCCTAGATACTAGAAGATTTACGTTTCATCTGATCAGGATCAAAGCTTCTTCCCCCCTCCTGATCACTGGGATTAAATCAGCAATGTCATTTTACACGTTTAAAAACTACACTGCTAAAGCAAGGTATAAAAGTGTAGCAAGGCTGATCATAGAGACCTTAGAATTAAAGCCCCTCAAGATTCCCCGTCTCTCTCCCTCTGCATTTGCTACAGAGCAGCTGTGCCTCACACAGATTCACATGAATGAAAATATTAAGGCGAGAAACCACCCACTTAGTTTATTTTCCATATGACTTTCCTGTAATTATTTTGTAAACTGTTCACACAACAATATATAAAAACATCTGCAAAAACAGGTAATTAATGTGTCAAGCCAAACTAATGCATTTTTTATGGTGTCCATGCTTCGTCAACTGTAATTATAACTCTTTTTAAGCAAATGATGATGTGTTTGTTGCAATGTGCAAGTGGTTATTTTAGATGCTCTGTTTACTATTACTGCAAACAGAATATAAAAACTCTACAGCTACTTTGTTGCACATATAAGCCTTCATCTACACAAGCAGGCTGCTCCCTCATTTTCCACAGGCTTTGCCTATTTCAAAGAAATAAAAATACCTTAAAACAAAAATTGGCTTTGGAAAGGCTGACCAGGCCACCCACTGACGAAAGTAACAGTAGCCAGGACATTAGGACAGCAGCCAATGATTTAAAAGTCGTTCTTTCATTTTTATTTCTAAGGACAGCTCAGCTACAATATATTTACAAAACCAGACATTCCTAACAACATTCAAATGATCTTGAGGGTTTGATAGAGGAAAACCACAAATATCAGGATAATTGTGCCACTGAGTTCATCTGTGACTTGCCTGCTTGTTTTCTCATAGCCCAGTGACTTCAATGGAAAATACAGAGAAGCAGCATTTCCACAGAGTACGCACATAGCAGTAGCATCTGGAAACTAGCAATATTTTTGTTTGTCTTCTACTCAAAAGGGTCTTCTACTAGCACCTCAGAAGAGTACATATCTTTGAGCAATGAGCTAAGTCAGTGTTGAAGTGTTAAGTGTTCAGCTCTGTTAACTGTTTATTCAGGTATCAAATCTTCTGTAATTCTATTGTATAGGAAAATTACTTATGTTCAGATATTAACAGCAAAAAGCTATTGAAAGGGAGCCATATTCAATAAACTCAACCAAAAAAATCTGAGCAGCATGGACCATGGGAAAAACCTGTCCTCCCAAATAGTCTGGGGTACTAAAAACAGAACACATCTCAGATGCATAGAAGTGTTGTCAAACTTGCTCTGGTCCTTAACTACTCCACAGATCCAGGACGGAAGATGTGTATCTTACCGGATGGTAACAGGCAGCTCTGTTGTCCATTTGCCACTCACACACACCATATCCCATAGGCACCAAGTAGCACCCACCCAGCAAATCCAGACATTCCTTCCCTCCTTTGTGTCTGACCACCTCCAAATCATCCTCCACTGCACATTAGAGATTTTCCTCATGAAGAGCCAATCTGTCAGGACCACATTAGAGCACTCCCTACCTAACGAGCTGCTTAACCAGGATGTGGATATTTCCACAGAAAAGGTAAGGCTAAAAAGTTAGCATTACCTGTCCCAATCCTCTGTAACCTCTATATTCCAAATCTTCCTGATTTTTCTCAGACTTACTAAAAATATATGTGGGCTGCCTTTATTTAAAGAAGATATCAGAAGAGATTTGCTCCAGGAAGGAACATCCTCTTGCAGAACAAGCTACAAGGAACTTGCGGGAGACTGCCTGTTGTGCTAACCCCAAACTCCATGTTCTTAACAATTTAAACAGTAAAACTTTCTCTAAATACTGAAATCTTCAATGAAACATTTATAATTGCCAAATCTAACAGCTATAATACCATTTTTTATTTTTACAAGTTTCTTTATCTTCTTCACAGTCTTCCTGCACATATCACCCAGCTGGATTGCTGAATCTTTCAAAGAATTGCTCTCTATAAAAATGCAAGGGAGTAAGCCTTAAAAGATTTATTTCTTCTCACAATGAAAAGAGGTTTAGCAGCACCTTCCTTATTAGTGGGTAGCCCAGCTGTTATTTTTGCCTAATTGGTTCAAGAGGACCTCTGTTCTTCTTAGGGCAAACACTTCTTACATCATGTGAAGCGGACTCCTTTGTCCATATTAACCAAACAAAAGCTCAGGCACAACGTAAGTGACAATGCAACTCATAATCCAGCACAGGTTCATGACCACTTTGGACAGAGTTTTCTAACCCCAAAATTTATTTCAGGAACAGGAAGAGCTTCTGAGATTGGAACAAGTCTCCACAAACTTTCACAGGGGAGCAAGTGGGTAACCTTTAATTTTCAAACAATTACTTAAGTGAAACGTGGCAGGTGCTGGGGTAGATGGACACTTCAGCATCAAGGAAAGACGCTATAGATTTTAGTGGCAGGTGGCAGTTTGGAATTGTGAAATAAAGCTGCGAGCTCATCGTCTCTAGCGTGCTGTATACCATGCTAACAATGAGTTCCTTTGAGGTGGTGGACAAATTCTGCAGCTGAAAATACGGTAAAATTAAAAAATAAGACCGAAGTTAAGCCCAGAATGGTGAGACACTTTGAAGTCATTTTTTTCCACCTTTTTCTTTTTTTTTTTTTTTAAACATTCTGAAAGAGTCAAAATTTAAGATGCAACACATCTATAAGAACCATTCTTCATTGGTTTCTGAAGATTCAGGACAGTTCTGTACTCTAGCAACCAAGAAGAAAAGCCAGAAAATGTTAAACCTCTCATGATGAAGCACAAATGCATGACAGTGAGCGAACACCTAAGAATTATTCTTCCAACTTTTCAGTGTGCTCACAACTGTAATATTTTATATATCCTCTTCATTGCAGGTTGCTCGAGACACAAAAGTTACCAATACTGCACCCTGTAGAAAACCTAAGGTGACATGCAAGTGGTGTAAACGGCTAGGTAAACACCTCTGGAAAAAAGAACGTTGGCCTATGTGCCAAAGTTGAGATTACACTGAAGAATGGCGTGGGTGAAATATGTTTGAGGGACCAGTAAAGCGGGAGTCAGTGACATTCAAGATAATAAATATAACTTTGCAGAAACACTGATCAACAAACATCTGTTTGTAGAGAAACCTCCACGTTAAAATCAACAAGGTGGTGGTAGCTTTTCATGTTTGTGTGTGACTATCTGGAAAAAGCTAAAACGAATGGTCACACAGCACACACCATTTCAGGGAGGAAAGGCTTAACTTCCCATCCATCTACTAAAACTTGTAGTCTTTGACTGCAAAGTATTTCACCAAGGCAAGATTTCACAATGGGAGAAATATTCTTGAACACTTCTCTGTTAAACTATGTAAGAAAAAAAATAGGGGAAAAAAAAACCCCTGTGAGCACTGCAAGACAGAAGGACAAGCAGTGGCATCCTAGCACAGATGAGGGAACACAATGGTGACAGCAGCAGCAGGTCCTCCAACACAAGCCACACAGGAACAGCAGGAGAGCAGGAGAGTCAGGGCAAGGAAAGAAGTTACACAGGCCACTACCACAGAAAAGAGGAAAATAATTTCCAAGTTCTCTGCACCCTTCCTTCTTAATTAAAAGGAAAAGTTCAAATTAGAATTAGCACCCACAAACATTCCTTTTTTCAGAGCAAGGGGAATCCAGGCACACAGACACCTACCCCTGCAAGTCAGAATAAGTTAAATCATAAAGCACTGCAGAAAGGAAAAAAAAAAGACGAAAAACAATTATGAGATTCATCAATCCTGGTGGCCTAATATTACTCATATCTACATACTAAATACAATTCATATGTGCTTTTATATTGTACTATGGGAAACGGTATCTTTTCATGAGCAACCACTAAAACCTCTAAAACAGAGGAGCCACCGGCAGGTCCTGTAGAGATCAAACCTATACGAGTCCTTCTATGCAGCTCTGAAATGAGAGGGGTTATTTTAAGATACTAGAAAAGAAGGAAAGAGGGCAGGAAGAGAGAAAAGGAAGATGTGAAAAGAGAGATGCTGTATATGCAAGAACTGGGGCAGGGGGGAGATAAGAGCCCTGATTATCGTGCAGCACCATCTCCTTAAACATAGCTATACAATTTTTCTATTCCAGCTCGTCATTTGCCCCAATTCACCCACACTGCCCAAGGCATTTAATTCTGCGGCCAGAGACTCCAATTTCCTCGCCTAAGGACAGAAGCAGCACTGTAACCTAGAGCAGCCTGGTTTGTCTACACCATATGCTGGAAGAAGTGTTGCAGCCCTACTAGGTCTTCTGGTGGGAGGTAGAAACCCCACATAGCAACAGTCAAAAAAAGATTAATGCACTTCACTGCAGCTAAGTGCTGGCTAACAACAGCTGAGATAAAACGCTGTGGAGTGCAGGCAGGAAGAGATGTCTGTCAAAGAGGCTGGGCACAAGCAGCAGCCTGGCAAGGGGCTGCTATAAGGACAGACAGAATCATTGGAAAGGTCAGATCAACACCAAGCCAATGCAGCCAGCTGGGAACCCAGAAAAGGGAAGAAAAAATAGATTTTTAAGGCCCACCTTGGAACATGTTTATTTATTCTTAAACAGCCACGTGCTAAGCAACTGCATTTGGAGTTACCTCTACATCATGCCCCGCATGTTGGCTTACAGGTATTGGTACAATTCACCTTTACGCATACTGTAAGGCTCTACACTGTGCAGCAGGTACTAAACCCCAGACCTTGATCAGCCTCATGGTGCAGAGTCTTGCAGTTTAAGTGGAATGTTGCCTTGAGTATTCCTTCACATGGCTGAATCTGGCTGTATTGCACATCAACCAATTTCATCATACTTCACTGGCAGATGCCTCGATGAAGTGTCTAAACCCAGTACTTTTGCATATGGAATGACATCACTCAGGGTGATAATCCAGCATCTATTGCACAGTGATGGATCCCATAGCACTAACCGGCTCTGAAGCTCTGTATGGTCTGCAATGGGCTTTGGAAGCCAACACATTTCAGTTATGAACAGCTCATGGCCCATACTAACATGAGTTTCAGCATCATTGGCAGCACAGTGAAATTACTCTTTTTTTAAGCAAACCACGGTATTTCCAACATCATTTCTTAATCCAGCTGCTTGTCAAGTTCTCTCACAAACATCTAACCTTCTGAAATGGCAGCTGTGATTCAAGGTTGTATGCAGCACTAGGAGAGGGGGAGCACTTTGTATATTTGCTTAGGAAGTCCAACCCAAACAGTCCTACAGCATCCTCACAGTGCAAGAGCGGGAAACAGAGTTTTCAGCTCCTTTGGAAGGAACTGGGATGGGAAGTTTTTGCCTTGACTGGTTCCAGCCTCAGTGGAAGCATAAAGCTACAACAGCGAGTAAGGCGAGTGACAATAAACCATCAGAGCACAGAGGTATGCGTTCAGGTGGAGGGAGAACTACAGTTCCATCAGTCACGCTGTCATGGACCCTCTCCCTCCAGAGTCCAGAATAGCTCAAGGGTTTTCCTGCAGACATCACAACTTACACCCCAACACATCTTCTCAGAAAACAGGTCAGTCATTTCCTCGAAGACATCGTTCCAATCAGGCCCTGCTGCCGAGTATCCCAAACTGCCTAAGAGAGTTACTCTCAATGACAGCTGCTCAGAGGACTTCACAAGTGAAAGGAGTTTAAAATAGCTACTGTGTAGTAACAGAACTTGTCTTTGTAGCTGCCATTCAACAAATGAGCAAAGGTGATTTTCACTCTGGGAGCCAGAGGTGCTCATGGAACAGCCATGGCTGTTGCCTTTTTCATAAAATATTGTCTTCTTGGCCTTCTGTCAAGCATGCTCCTGTTTGCATCTCTGGCTCCATCACAAGTTCAAATCATAGCCCGTCATAATCCCAGTAATTAGACACAAGTTGGTTTGTTTTCCCTATATCCAAAAATATCATCTAGTTGTCCAACGTATTCCCAGCATTTCATTGTATATGCATTTCTGGGTTAAAAGTCAATGTCATTTTACCAAGGTTCCAGTAATTTGTGTAATTTTTGTTCCAGCTCTGTTTACTGGATAAACATTAAAGCAGCATGGAGCAGAGCAAAGCTGACATTTGCAGCCTGCTTTCAAAGACACCAGCAGCTTATCTAGAAGTTGTAGATATCTAACGCAAAACACAGGTACCTGGAAAACAGCTCGTGGCTGCTGTGACTTAAGAGACATCACATACTCCATGCAACACAGTCTGTGCTGCCGAACCAGCCCCCTAAACCAATTTCACATCCATTGTGCCCAGCCACAGCTGCTACACCTGTGAAAACAAACACCCCAAACCTCTGATAGGGTGAATGGATCATCTCCCTTCCGATGTGAACGTGTAACATGGTGCCTTCTATGTAACAGAGCAGCAACGGTACATTTGTTTTCTAAACCACGTGGATCAGATCCTGTGCTTTTCTACATGAATTAGCCTGACCATACTGTGAAGTGTTCCTGCTTCAGCATGTGCCTGAAGGTACTGAAACCCAGCAATAAGCAACAGTGCTAACTCTGTGTTTATCACACAGGTCAGACAGCCCAGAACCATAACAGATAGAATTTGAGAAGAGCTGGAGTTGGAAAAAGAGGAGCAGTTTATACAAACTGGACTCCCTGTTTTATTTCACTAAACTCTTCCCATAATTTCAGCCTCCTGATCTACTTTCTCCTAACATAAGCTATGCCCTACACCAAAGTCAGGGAAAGCATTACTCCGCATCAAACACAGTTAACTTCCAGCCCAGAAGTTGGTGGCTTACTATTGATTAGTGCATTTTTTTCCATTGCTAGGCCTGAAGCAATGCATTGACCTCAAAGTGCTCTGACATGCTAACAAAACAAAGGAACAGCTGTAATTGTGAGCCAAAATTTCTATCAGTTACACTCAGCATCCTTAAAAAGGCAGAGGAGTTGAATTTCAGGAGGTTTCAGCTCCTGGAAAATTGTTTAACCATCCTACACAACCCTTGCAGACCTGCCCTTCCAAAGCTCCAAAATCTTGCACATAGCAATGCCCAGAAAACAAGAGGCGCAGCAGCATCAGTGCATATTCAAAGGAAAAGACGGCAGCTGTTCCCTCTCATCGCATGCAAGGGAGCTCTGGTATAAATGAACAGGTTGGTACAAGAGGCACAGCTCATTCAGTGGTGATCCAAAGGGTCTACCGCCAGTCCAAAAATTCATTTTCCTTCTCACTGACAAACATGTTTAATATTAAATGCATGTACAGAACACAACTAGGCCCAAGATGTACAAAGAGCAGATGCCCAGAGTCCAACATATACACCAGCATCTTGGAGCACAGACGGGTTCACTCCCCAAGCGACGCATGTATTAGGCTTTTTGGCAGAACTTTGAACAGATCATTAAAAGATTTAGCACTAAAACTCAGCAAGAGAAGAAAATACATACGTACCTTGCACAGTACAGTTAACACCACGATACTTCTGAGAGCATGCACACACAGCTGGAAATGAAGTCAAGATGGACATTGCTTTGGTGTAAGCATACACAACACCTGTCTCACCTAGCACTGGTGCCATCACCTCTTGAGAGCTGGAAAGCCATCAGGAACAGAACAGATTCAAGCGTGCTCCATCTACCTTTATGGAAGCCACCTACTTCAACTAAACAAGTCTGTAAATCTGCAGTAATGAACTTGTTCACACACGATTTTGATGAGCAGCCTCAGGAAGTAAGGCATATACCAAGTCTAAAGGAACAGCTGGCAACAGAGACATCCTTATCTTTCAAATACATCTAACCAGCTTACAGAGGCATCGCACTTCTGAGGTAATTCTGAGAGAAGTTTCAAACACTGCAGGTGGGTGATGTTTCTTTTTCCCCAGTACACTGGCTACATTTCCCGATTTCAATTTTTAGGTGTCGATTTCTATTTTCTTGGTGCCACCACGTGGCAAAAGTATGTATTACTATTTCACATGCAAAAGCCACCTGCAGCTCGTTCTGGAGAGCCCACACATTCTGTACGGCTGTACCCTGAAAGGCGATGGCACTTTATAGCTGTGTAAGTAAATATGAACACCGTGTTTCACTTTCAGATATTGCAAAGGCTGATTTAGACAAAATAGGCTGAAAACAATCAACGGCAGAAGACCAGAGACATTTTGTAACAATTGCTCCATCCTTATCTTTGAAAGGAGCACATTAGTTTCCATACGAAATACATAACCAGGAGTGTTTAAGTACCTGAAGTGATTAGGTTAAGGGTTTGGTTTTTATTGGAACATACAGTGAATATTCACATGTCAATGCTAAACATACCACCTTCACAAAGTAGCTAGATTAAGAAGTGAGATACAGAGAGTTATTCATGGAGTTTTGTTGGGTTTGGGTTTTGTTTGGTTTTTTTTTTTTACTGTCCTCATAGATCCTGAGAAGGCATATATTTTTAGGAAGGCATTTGAATCAGCCCTGTCTTTATAAAGAGGGCATCAGTGTCCCTCTGGCAGCTTGCAGAAGCTCCAAAGAGAACAGGACATGAAATGAGCTGGATCTACCCAAATCTAGTGTAAGTGCACAGCACAGGATGAACATTCATTGGCTTCCCACCTTCACAGCCATGCAGGGTAACACAGAAAAAAAAATAGAGAAGAGCTGACTGCTAGGAACTAGCCTGCGTACATTTATGTTCCCAAGGGATAAGATGCCATTATTCCCTTTCCTGTGCTGTACAGATGCAGTGTCAGGGACTGCACAGAGGAAGCCGCAGGTGCTGGCTCTCTTCATCCACCATATACACAGAGGTACCACCACTATAGATTAATAACCCCCACTGTACTGAGTAACATCAGGGAAACAGGGCAGAATATCACACTTTTCTAAGCCTCCTTGAATTTTTCCCTAGCCTGAAAAGCACGGATACCAGCAGGCAAGAGAAAAGGTTTAGCTGTCAACAGAGGTAGCTGGATGAGTAGCTAGTCTACAGCAAAGAAGGGAAAGTCCTTGCAGGAAATGTTAGCAAACATAAGTAAAAAGTTCAACTCACTCTAGTTTAACAAGTCAGTATGTATCAGATGAGCAAGTTACCTACATACAACACATGCAAGAAAAGCCTTTCACAATTTCAAGTTTACACATTACCGTAAGGATTACAATGGATCCAAAGTCAACATGTTTAACAACTGCCACAACTCAAGTACATGTGCATAGTTACTACAGCTCAGCTGATGTGTGATAGCCTGACTTGTGCTCATGTCCTAACAGTTTGAAGCTGTTTAAGAAAGCTTTTTGAAACTAAAACCTGAACTGTCAGTTTAAAACTGCACCGTGGCAGCCTTGCATCATGGTAGAGAAGACAGAAGTGGTTATGACAAAATACAATATTCTTCAGAAGACCCTAACTGAATGGCACACAGGTCTTACGAAGAAGTGTATCAGCAACGAAAGAACAGCCAGGCTCTCCAAAGGACTGCCAGCACATTCAACATCAAGAATAAAAAACATTTTGACAACATGGGCAAGGAAAGATATGACGTTATTGAAAAGCCACCACAAGCAGCAAGCAGTAACCCTACTGACATCACTGGGGCTGGGAAAGAAAGAGGTTTATTTACTTCTGCCGAAAAGCGTAAGACACTTCAAGCAAAGGCTAGGGACATGCCTTGGCCCATACCTCTAGTTTTCATCAGAAACCTATCCATTATTTTTTGCAAGCCCCCATTAAAGCAGCTCAGCAGGTAACTTCCACTCCTAAAACTGTTCAGAGGGTGAGGGCCACTGCTGTGCATCATACCAAGATGCAGCAAAGGCTTCTGCATGCACGTGCTTTGGTACATAAGCATTTAAGTTCAGATCTGAAGCAGCATCATGCATCTGTGCTGTACACCCTCAAACAACGCCACAATTCTAATCTCACTCATTTGATCTGCGTGGGACAGAAGCACAATACACAGACCCTGAATTCACTCCAGGAAAGAACAAATCTTCTCCAGTGATTTATAGTTTTAGGCCATTGTTGGAGAAAATGCAAATATATGAGGTTATTACTCTAGATTCTCAAGAACTAGAGATGAAAGGGGAAAAAATTGTTCCCTGACTGACAAGGTGCAAGGAGACTTTGCAGAAATTTGCATGTAGTTGCATCTGGTCAGTTAACAACAGCTTTTGCAGACATATACTGACACACCAAATTCTTCTGGGAAAAAAAAAAAAATAATAATCCTGCTCTCCTCTAGCAGAGCAGGCATGTAAGTTTGTATGCATCCTTCAGCTAGAAAAGGAGAACAGTTTAGCGGAAGAAGCAAGAGGCTGTGAGCCAAGAATAGTTCTAATCCTGTTGTGATTGGGAAGTTAACCTGAGTCTGCCTCTCCCCATGCGTAAAATGGGGATAATTAATCCTCACTTAACCATGTAAATTAAATAATGTTTCAACAGTGCTGCAAGTGCCACATATTAATTAATGCCTAGGTAATAAAAAGGAAAGAGGCAAAAGCAGAGCACTTTGCTACTTACCTGTGAGTCAAAGGTTGTGCCACGATTTTAAAAGAGGAGATACTTGGCACTTGGAAGATGAGACCCTAAATTACCATTCAGTCTTAGAGAGAAAGATTTCCCTCTCTCCTCTCTCATATGCACAGCAGCTGTCAGGCACACGACAGCCAGGCACACCTCACTCTGCATTTCCCATCACCTCGCAGTGCAGTAAGCTGATGTTAACTAAGGAAACACCATAAACAAAACACACATAACCTAAGGTAAGGCAAACATAATGGCAAGATCCATACCTTGAACACCTTCCAGAAGCAGATCAACCCCCCTTCTATAAAAGCTGAAGGCAGTTTCATAGTCTTCTTCCTCCTCCTTCTTCAAGGCCAGTTTTATCAACTCGCCTGCTTTCTCCAAGTAATCTTGTTTGCCAGACTTGGGTTTTAAGCTTCCAGTAAACAAACTATGACTTTCCCTCTCTCCTTCAGGTTTGATCCACTCCTGCTCAGGTGCCAGTGTGCTTTGTACTGGGGGTTCGGAAGTAAGGCAAAGGCCAACAGCTCTACTGGGAGAACTTTGGTTGGATGCCATTCCATCATCTAAGTCAGCAAGAGAGTCTACATCGACTGTCAGGGAGATCAGGTCACTGTCACTGGAGAAGCCTGAAAGCACAGTCAGAAAGACATCCATTACTCTAGATTTCTCATATACCTTAGGAACATCCAAAATTCTTTATCACATCCAAAGGTTTAAGCTTTCTTCTCATTTATGCACGTACCTGACACTTTGTGCACAGAAATACCCTGCATGTAAAGCTGTCTTAAAACTTAATTTTTAGTACCTGTTTTTTAAAATTACCTACAAACTCTGCAGACCAACTGGAATCATTTTAATACTGGGAATGACAAGACCAACATCTAGCACCCAAACTCACCGTTGGGCTCCTAGAAATTAGAACACTAACCCTTTCTGTGTGAGTGCTATTAGAAAAGTCAATCAACATGACCCAAATTACTGCTGCAAGAAAACCCAACATACTGTTTCAAATCATTAAGACGAACATCCCCAAAACAGTAAATTAGGAGCTTGAATTAACACAGTAACTGTCACCTTATGCATCATTCAGCACCCTACCCTGTAGAGCTCTCTTTCGTTGCTAACATGTAGTAGAATGAATTAGCTTACACCTCTTTCACTGAAATTTGAGCTAGCTAACACATTTTACTTGACATTTGCCATAAGCTAACAGTAGATATACTTGCTGCAATCTGGCCTCAGTAATTAAACCACAGCAACTTTGCAGGGTTACTTGGAAATAAATGGCAACAAAGGTATTTTTTGCACATACACAATGTCATTCGGTAAGGATTATCATCCACAAAAAGCATTCACTCATAATTACGACTTTCTAATATTTTAAATTCCACAAATGTTATGGAAACAACTTCTAGATCTCACCTCCGCATTCCGATTGGCTCGTAAGCGTCACATCATCAAGCCCACTTAAATCTTTCCGAACTGAAAAGGACAAGAATGACAAAAATGTTTCTGACATCCTTTTGAACAGAGTAGATGTTCACTTGCCATCAAAATGAAAGGACATGACCCTGCTACAGGTAAAAGCACATAATATGAAACTGCTCTTTGCCTAGCTATCAGAGATACCCATTTGGTAACACATCGTTAGAATTGTGACAGTGGTATTAGATTTGCCATTCCTCATTGCCTCCGAAGTTAAAAAACAAAACACAGGTGCTTGCTTGGGGGATGCTAATTCAAACCTCAGCACTCCACTTAATTTCAATAGTAGCAGCACTTTAATCCCTATCTCACTGCTCTGATGATTTACGGCTAAGGAGACTTAAAACAGGAGAGCCTTCAAAGGTGGGGCCTACAGACCAAGGAAAAAAGTAATCTTTCAGTCTCAGAAATGTCATTCCAAAATAATAACCTACATGAGACATACGGAGCAAGCCACGAATTTGGCAGTGCCACCTGGATATCGAGTAGCAGTTTGTTTTATCACTTTAGCACATGTACCCACTGAGGCAATAAAACAGGCAACAAGGTCAAGACATTTAGCTGTTTGTACACAAAGAGAAAGTAAATTCTGAGCTAAAATCAGATCTGTTTTCTCCCGTATTATCAGCTGTCAAGGGTTTATCCTATTATCACGTCAAGTGTTGTGACTTATCTTCAAAAAGTATGAGGCAGTAGCAAGGAGCCGATTCAAGGGCAACTAATTCAAACTTTCTTTTTGATTTTGGAACTCTAGAGTCAGTTTAGAAGTTATGGAAGAGGAGTATAAAGAAGAAATACTGCAGAAATACTGCTTTTCTGAAAGCTAGTTGTTCCTTTAATGTGAGAGGAAAAAGACACGAAGTAGAACAGATTACCAGCGACTCTTTATCTGACAAGCAAGGGACAGTGATACTTAGTCACACAAGGCTGCTTGAGAGGAGGGGACACAGTGCACAGAAGACAACGCTTCTAATCTTTAAGGGGAGGGACATAAAGTGTCCATGCAGGGAAGTCAATTGCCTGTGTCACCCCAAGTCCTGCAAGAAGGCAGGTGACCTTACAACAGAACAGCTGGAGGAACACAGAAGATTTATTAATTAGCATATTAATAATTGGCCATTCACCTGCCCAATTTAGGGACAGCCACATCAAATTTGGGTGCAGAAGACTGAGAATTTCTGAAATAACAGTTAGAGGAGTCAAGTTGCTTTGTTCAGTAAAGGGAACTTGCTAGCTAGGGAACATACAGGTGGAAGCAGAGCTGACTTGACATGCAGATGGAGAGATGAATTAGGGCACATCCACAGAGCAGACTTCAGACAAACACAAGCTCCCCTCCCTATAGCCCAAACAAAACCACCTCTTCTTTTGCAGCCAGGAGCTGTACGAACACAGCTAGCAAGGCACAGAGCCTGAGCTAATAAACTTTGCTTAAGGTCAAGTTTAGAGCGCAGGTCTGGCACCACACACCCACAGCCACGGGGCTTCCAGTCAGCCCAACAAGCAGGAAAAGTCTGAAGCGCCTATGCTTATTTCTGGGAAGATAGTGTGAACATGGTAACACAGAAAGAGGTGGTGGAGTGGGGAAGAATGAAGAAAAAAAAAAAAAAAAAAAGTTTCCCGATGACTTTCTCTAAATAATTTGGCAATTGCTATAGAAAGACTTTTGGAAAGGAAATCGGACATTTGAGCATTATCCCACATACCCAGAGAGGAAGACAGAGTGACTGTTTGTCAGGAATATTATATGAGGATATTGATGATGCAACTGAACATAAACTCCTGTACTTGTTGCCTTGTGCAGTTTCACTGGGTGTATATGAGGAGTAAACGGAGTTTCCAAAAGCTGGTGGGAAGCCTGGGTAACCTGGCCTCTGGGAAAACACGTTCCTGCGAAAGTGTGAACTGTCAAACTGCTTTTACAAGCAAGATATTTATCACTTATTTTGGTACAAAACCCCTTCTGCTACCATCAGTTTGAATCTTCTACCATCAACGGGCACACCTTCTGCAAAATGAACTTTGTCTGAAAAGAACAGACAAAGGTGAGAAAACACAACCCACCCCTGTAAGCAAACACCAGCAGCTGTTAAGGAGTGGGTTTGATACTTCTCAGTACAACAGCTTGAAGGAGCAGCACCCACGTGGAGGCCCTTGAATGCTCACAAAAACTAACACAGTGAACTAGTCATAGTTAACTACAATAATCAGACTGAGAAAAATTAGACGCAGGCAGGATGCCCTGAGGAAAGGCAGGGAGAGGACTCACAGCCGAGTATTGCCATCTAGAGGCCTTAAAGACAGATGTCTCCTTCGGTCCCTAGCCTCCTCACACCCAAAATTTGGTTTCAAGCATAAGAAAATGTGAGTTGGAAAACACGTAGGTTTTTAGTAAATATAACTCCACAAAAGTCACATTTGGCATCTGAAAAATTTCTGTGCTCATAGCTGTGGCAAGTATACCCTAAAAGCACTCCAGCCAATTCAGAAGGGTAACACAGAATTTTTCTACTTCACAGCATTTTTTTCTTTTTAATATTTTATCTCACATGAAGGAAGTGTTTTTCTTCTAAAAATGAGGCCCTTGTGAATAAAGAATAGAAGCCTTCAAAACAAACATTTTAGAAGCACTTTCTCTTTTATAAGGCACAGTGTACAGGGAGTTCATTGTCAGAATCTGGAATGTTAAATTTCACGGTAGTGCCCCTTTAAAACTAGTGACCAGTACTTATCATAACTAACCCCTGTAATTAAACAGCTCTGTACCTTTCCCATCACAGAATGAAATATTGTGGGGGCATTAGTTCATTAACACCACAGAAGATCCTACAAAATAAAATGCAAAACTCGCTGCCATGTAGGACATGTTACAAAGCTAAGCACAAAGTTATTGACAGAGAGAGATCTCCGTGGCAAGTCATACAAGCCCAAGCAAAAAACAAACAAAACACGATTAGAAAAAGCAAGCAGCTCTTGTCAGAAAGACCAGAGAAAATTAAACAGTTTTAAAAAAAACCCTCCCAAATAAGCTTCATAAGTGTTTGTATAATAATGGGTATTTATTCATGAGTGTAAAACAGTCGCAAAGGAAAATTCTAAAGGTTGGAAAATAATTTCTTAGAAGTCACGAGGATCCAAGCATAACTCAGAAACGCATACATATCTAAAAGATTGTCTGGTACTTGGCAGACACTCTACACAGAGATGTTAAGCTAACTCAGCCTCCAGAGGCAGGCAAGAAGCCCTAACACACCATTTATTTGGGCTGACTGACCCTACCTTACAGCAATACCATTACTCAGTGCAAATGAATTGCCACTAAAATTGCTCTACATGTGGCATCTAAGCCAGCATGTACATCTTTACATTCTGCTAAGGAAGTGCAGTCACAGGAAAAGGGACACACCTGCCACTGGCATTGCACAACCAGAAAACATTTACGAGTTAAGGAAGGGATTTCCAGTTTTCAACGGAACATAGCGCACACTGGCTCTAACACACAATCTCTCAGATTATCAAGAATAGGAAGTTCTTTCCAGCAAACCAAAACTGCCAGCAGTTTTTCTTAGGACATTTAAACAACTTGCTTATCTCCCCCAAGTCCTGAAGTAGGCTTTAACATTCACCACTCCCATATGCCCAGTCCAGTATGAACAGTGAATGAGAACCCTCTGGAATGAATGGGGTAGTTCTAATCTCAGACCTGTTTTTCATGCTCTAGGCAAACTCAGACAATCATCTTTGTATTTAAAGTTCTCTGCAAATTTTTGCAGCTTGAGACTCGGGTCATGATAGTAAAGAACATTACCATAGTATTTGCTCAAACTTTTGGAAGCAGGCAGGATTTTGTATATTCAAACCAGAGGCTTCACTTCAGTTAGCACCAAAAGCTGTTCTTCTGAGCAACAGAGCACCAGGACTTCCAGAATGGACTAGACAAACTCCAAGAAAACTTCCTGTTAGAAGCAAACTTCCAGTAGTGCAGACAGCTCTGCTGAGCCCAACTTTTTGTTAATCCCAGCTCCAGCATTTCCGTCATACCAAAAAAACAGAAACTGAATGTCATGCTCCTACAAACATGGCCCTTGTCATTCACAGGCTGCTTTAAACCAGATCACACTTGTAAGGTTACATGAGGAAAGAAAGCAAACCTTCAGAGCTGCAGTCAGACAGGTTGTCAGTGAGAGTGTCGGACAGAGGCTCAACAGGACCGATCAGTTCAGACCCATCATGCACCTCTCCACCCTGAAAAGAAGGAAAGGAATTATTTAGCTGCTGTGCTCTATGGAAAGTCTCATTCTACATAAGTGGTGGTCAAAAGTGAATTTCCTAACCAGTGAATGCTCCATTACTTTAGAGTTAATGCATTTAATTAAACTATGTAAGGCCGTGTCTGGTTGCCACAGACTGTCCAGGTAGCTAAACAGTTTACTTGCAGCTTCAGAGTCCTGAGCTACACAGACTGCAGCAGGTCTGCCTACACACCCCAGAGTTTAACTGGGAGAGAACAGTGATGTTCCCGCTCTCTTGTGGTACATACAGTCTGTGCTCTGTGGTGGTGCTCCCAAGCTCAGCAGGTACAAATGCTCCTGTGTGAGGGACATCAGACTAATGTCCCACCCATGACCCATCGAGTTCAGTTGTAGTCGAGACTGGACAAACAGGGACAACAAGGCCATCCCAACACTTTAGGGGGGACATTATTCCCTCCCAAGCCTGAAAGGAATCAGAGGTAAGTGAAGTAACAACAGGAACAATTAATTGTGCTAGAAACCACCTAAATGTTTGTTTAAATCTCTGCTTTGTGTGTCAGGTGCACACTTTCCACGCAACCTGAATGGAAACTGCACCATTTCCAAGGCAGTGTTACAAACGGGCACTGTTAATCTGCCTTGAACTAGGCCAGCACGTTCCCACACTAGCCAGCTCGTTTTTCTGGGGTCTATAGTACACAGATACACACAACACTCCCTTTGGTTGTTTCTCAGACTTCATTGTCCAAGTCTACCTCTCCATGGCTATTTGCACAAAAATCTGAAAAGGAACAAAAACCCCCCGTGCACAGAGCTGAAGGACACAGGCTGAGCTGGTGACTGATCAAAACCTACGGCTTTCTTACAGGAAAACATGACACAACTTCAGCTAACAAAAAAGCCTGAATTATTACACTGGCATAATTCCCCTTGTAGACACACTTGTTCCTACAAAAATGAACATATTTTTATTTTTTTAGAAAGCTAAAACTAATACTTTTGTTAAACAAAGGAGGGGAAAAGAGGTCTGAACAAATACCAAAACCACAGAGGTAATTCCAAAGAACTGAAAAAGTGCAAATGCAAATATTCTAACTCAAGTCCCCCAATCACTGTTGCCAAAGCTTAAAGAAAGTTATTTTAAGTATTTTAAAGAACTCTGCAATAACTGCAGCATGAAAACAAGATATTTAAGCTACACTGTAATTTTGCTTTTCCATATGTATTATATAAATATATTTAATACATTAATACACTTAAGTCCCATCTCAGTCAAATGAGGATTTCATTAATTCCAGCAAGTTACTATCATGTTTACATGTGAATTTATGCTTAGGTGTGTGCAGAATGTTGGACTAAGCTACTGAAAAAAGAGAGGTTTGAAGGAACTACTGAAAGCAAACTGCTTCAGACGTAACAAAGTCCAGATCAACGTATTGTCCTAAAATATGTTTTGGAGAGCAGTTCTCACAACACTGTACAAATAGCACATTTGACTAGCTATATGCCAAATTTGCTGTCATGAACCTGAATTCACAACAGGCCATAAGAAAACAGTCTAAACAGTCTTCCTTCCTTTGGTTTGAAACTGTAAACATGTACATAAAATATAGAAACAGTGACAATATTTTTAGTACTTCCCCACTAAACACCTGGGTTTTGCTTATGATTCAATAAACAAAATAAACAAAACTTCCAAACCCCTCCACCTGAAGTTCCCATAAAACTTTCCACCTTGTGGAAGTGTGGCACAGGGGTCTTTTTTAAAGCCACATTTCTAGAGTGAATGGAAAACTCCCAGTCACTTCACAAAGCATGTCAGACTCTGTGGTTTATAAAGTAAAGCAGAATCAGCACTATACTTTATTCACATCAGTAAGAAGCAAAATACTTCTACAAATACTAACAAACCTTAAAAAACTCTTCAAGCTGTTTGCTGTTATACAGCGCAGGGATATTGGCAGAAAACTGCAAGAGATCTTCAGCACATTGCCTTCTTTCTTCAATCACGGTTTCATCAAATCGCCCTGGAACAGACACATAGATTGACAGTTTTAGAAATAACTGCACATTTATTTTGCAATAATAACTACCAGGAAAAAATCCAAGACAAAAGCAACCTTCTGGAGACAATGCCCTGAGTCTACAGAAGTCATTCCAATGCTTCAGGAGAACATAGCAAATCTTCAAACTTCCTATTCTCAATTGTCCCTAGAGTCCCGTCTTCTGCAATCCGCTCGGATGATGAAAGCTGGCAGCTACGACAAGAATCCTTCGCCCTCTCGTCGTAAGAATATGTGAGGCAACACTCTTGATTAGCCAAGAGACACTAACGGATGTCCAGTGTTATCTAACAATAAATGATACATGTACAATTTGACAATATGCCAGTCAGTGTCAGTCTTGATTACGGCCCAAATCCTGTAAGGAGCTGAGCAATCTTCACATATTCTCAAGAACAATGCACGATACGAGCAGATAGTAAACGAAGTATTGCTAAAAGCCCCCAAACAGATCAACAATTCCAAGAAGCCATTTATGGAGGAGACAAAGTGTAAGGGAGATGGTGAAGCCCTGCTACCAGGCACTGAAGCTTTCCTCTGAAGTAGCTCCATGCAGACAAGGTCTCATCTCCTCCTGGACTCAAGAGGTAAGCAGAGCTGGGAAGCAGCTCATTTACTAAAACGTATGATCCTTCCCTTTTCCCTACCCAGCACCCAAGACATGCCAATTAAAAAAAAAAAAAAAAAATTAAAAAACAATCCCACAGTTCACCTCAAGAGATTTGCTTCTCAGGAGAAAACCCTTGGACTGCTTCCTTAAATTCATATTCTTCACAACTGCACACAAATTATTTTAGCTTTTCATATCAACATCGCTTTGTTGTTGAAATAGTTATAAGTTTACAAAAGAAAAAGGGCAGAGGTTAACAGTAATAATTGGAGGAGGATAGAACGGATATTGGAACAGCTATACAGAGGGGAAAAAAAGGACTGGGAAGACAAGTTCAAGAAACTGTATTGCTATAACAGCATGACCAGAAAAATAAGAACCACCTGTGAGAGCTCTGTGGCATTAAGCTTTGAAGAGGACAAAAGAAACATTGAATACAGAAGCAAAATTCATTTATACTCAGAGCAAGCAAAAAAATAATCCCAGAAGAAAGTATCAAAGCAGGATTCTTTCCAGAAATTCTTCAAGTAAATAGCTTCTGCCCATGTGGTACCAGAAAAAAGAAAATAAAACTAGAAAGACACACACATACTCACAAGATCACAAACAAAGCTTTTGAGGATTATTTTCCCATGAAAGGAATGGAAAGACATCGTTGGGCTAATTTTCAGCTGGATCGATTCCGTGACTTGTTCACCCTGACCTTTCAGCTGTACCAACTTCAGCAGCCATACAAAAGAGAGCAACTAGCAAGCAGAAAGAAGGCAAAGCCAATGCTACCACATTGAGTGGTAACACGGAAATCAGGCTCTATTAAACTGCTCATCAAACTTCCTGCATCTTCAGAGCAACACTGGGGGTGCATTAGGGCTTTCGCTTCCATCCACACAAAATAGACATCATGAAAAAACAACTTCCCTCACTACAGCGCAGCAGCATAGGCCAGTTAAATGATCTACAAAATAACATGACAGAACAAAAAATAAATTGTAAAAAAGTAAACACCTCACAAGGCCAGAAATGGGGAACTTTCACACTGAAGTAATTCTACAAGATATTTTTCCTGGTTTCCCAGGGATCTTTCCCAATTCTACTTCATTATCAAACCCAATAAAAGTATTTTTCCTCATCTGCATCTTCTCAGTACTTCCACTGGGCACCAGATAGGACCTGTGAGGACCAGCACTGCCAGGATGACCAGCACACAGTCACTGATTGTCCAGGCAGCTGCTAACTCACAGCTATGAGCTGAGGCCCACCTGGCCCTTGGTAGCACCACAGCACGTGCTCTCTTCTCACTCATCTGCCATTCAAAAGAGTTCACAGAAATAGAATTACATTTGCAACCATCTTCCTCTGAAATTTAGCTGATATTAGCCACATGAGTAAGAGGTTTGAAATTCTGACAGCACAATTACATAAGCCTTGTTTTCTCAGCTAAAAGAAAAGAAATACATGTTTGGACAGAGCTGTTGAAACGTTAGTCACCGTCACATTTTCCAGCTCATCAGCATGATACACTATCAGGTCAACCACCTACAGAACTAGAGGATTTTGGGGGAAGGAAGTACACAATTCAGTACTGGTTTGTTCACAGACTATCTGGTATCTTGCTGGCGTTGCATTCCCAGCCAACTCTGCCTAACTCCTTCCCCCTCCCTTTTTTCGTACTTACAAGCAATCTTGCATTGCTCAACACTTTCATCATCACCCTTGTCAGTCAAATATTCAAACACTGACCCTTCAAATGTATCTTTCAGGAAGTCTTCCTGCATCTAAATCAACATTATTTCCATTATTCTTTACATCTCTCGGACACACAGAAACTTCATTATAGGGATCATGTCTTCCCAGGGTTTTAGGAAGTGTCAACTACCATCTTGGCATATAACAAATGCATTAGCTCAGTTCTGCTATTCCTCCAGCGATGAGCCATTCGAAATTTCTGGTATACATGGAAACCAAATGTAAACTCCTGAAAATAGAATCCACAATTCATTTTGTGGAGCAGATATGAAAAAAGAAAACACCTAGCAAGGTTTGTGCTCATGTTTCAGTTAGTTTCTCACCAGACTTCCAACCGTACATGACACCCAATTCTTAAATATGCTACTTCATGTGGTATTTTCACATTCCAAAAAGATCCTTATCTGAGCTTTATAATGTGAATCATCTAACTTGCTAGCAACTTAGTTTTAGTTTTTTGTTGGGGCTGGGGAGGAGGGTATTTTTTTATACTTGAGTACATTTCTGCAGTTGATACAGGACACACCAAGTACAGATTTATCAGTATTTTGGTAAAATCCCATCTATAGCCAAGATATAGGAATACTTAAAGTGTCCAACAAAAAAAAAAAGTAGTTTGAAAATACTGAAGAAATTGTGAGTAATCGTTTCCTGAACAGGTATCATAATTGCTGCATCACAATGCAGAGAAGTTTTAACTGCTGGATCTGTTAGGACATTTTAGATCCCCAAGCTCAACTTCATTCTGTCTTCTCCATAAGATGGGTGGAAAATGTTCAATTGAAGCGCAGAAAGAGTGAGATGATTTCTTTTTCCCACCCATAACAAGTTTCATACTTTGATGGGAGCAGCGCTATTGTATCAGCATAAAAATACACACGCTTGCACGTTGTAACTGTCAGGAGGTGTGGTGTACAACATGCCACTCAGTTCAGTTCTGCACATATGGCAAGTCTTTGGTTGCATGAAATGTAGAAGCACAGCATGACCTGTTTGTTTTTAAATACAACTCAGTTCTCCTGAACCTCTGGACGTTGAACTTGAGATTCTGCTTAGGTTTAATACTTCCGCTACAAGTAAGTTCAATCATTAGAACCACCAATGTTCATTTGATAAAGCATACTCTCTGCAAAACAGTATGTACACGTTATTTGAAACAAAAAAAAATATCAACAATTTGCCAACAACTCCTGGCAATGCTAACTAGTAACTCATTTAAAAGCTGCAACAAGTGGAAACATCACCACAGGGAAGAAACACTGCAGAAATGCTCCATTAAAGCAGCTTGAAGCAAAAGATTTTAATAGAGATGGACATTGCAGCTCACCACTAACTGAATGAGATTGAAAACAACTTTGTCAAAATCTACTAAGACTTCTTTTTTCCTCTAGTAGAAAAAATAGTAGGACTGATACGAAGATAAATGCTTTAAATTAAAATCAAACACAGAGCAGTTATTGTATGTAGAAGCGAGATGGAAGGACACACAGTAAAATTTTATGCTTTAAATAGAAAAATAATTCTTAAATTGAAGAGTCAGATGTTTCTGTTCCTTTCACCTATGTAGTAATCATTTGAAATTTTTTTTAATGTTTTTAATGTTTTTACATTACCTCCTCTTTCCTGTATTCTTCTACGGCTCAGCCTCATTCAAATGTAGTGGGTTTGGGTTAATTTCAAAGAGCTTTTTTGTAAATAACTACACTGCGTATTTCTGTAGATTTCCTTCTCTTACCACGTGCATTACAGTCACTTTTGTTCACCAAACACACTAGAAGAAGGATGTCTTTCATAAGGCATTTCACTCAATTTTTCCCTTGTTCACAGAGCTAGTGTAAAAACAGCTAATTTGCATTTCTGGCAATTTAAAATAATTTGAGATATTCAAAGCTTGTACTCTCTTCCACCCTGACTTTCTTTTCTTTTTATCCCTCTTTCCTCCCCTATGAATAGCTACCCTATCTTTCACCTGAAATTAAATTATGCTTTGCAAATATTAGCTTTGTAAATAATTTGTCCAGTGAGCACTCTGCTCTGTAAATCAGATATAAAATCATCTCAGGATGAAACTAACACAACATTCTCTATTTAACCATTAGTGCACAAGTTCTGACACAGCACCAAAACCTACCCCACTTCCAACTTCAAAAATAAGCAAAAATAAAACTACATAAAAGTTGGATACGATTTAGCTGATGTGAAAGACAATTTAAACTCGGAATTTTACCCAGCTCTGTGCAAAGAACCATGAAAGCTGCCTCAGGGTTCAGCTTCCTTGCCTCGCATTTAGCTGGTCAAAACCACAAGGGGTTAAGTCAGAGGCTCCCCCAAAGCTGCAGATTGGACTTGGGTTATTACCAAACTTTGACTTGTTTCAAGTTGTTTATGCGAGTATATTCTTAAAGGCACCTCAGTGCCACACTTACACGCAGTAATCATCAAAAACGAACCCTAAGATCAAAAACTGTAAGTCTCTGGCAGCATTTGGTCCTGAAACATCAAAAGGAAAATTTGTGCTTTCCAGGCTGAGGTTTTGCCTGAGGAAGGGTTTCATACAGTTTCGCCAGCAATCAAGGCAAAGGAGAGCCAGCAAATACCACTACAGAAACTACTACAGAACCATAACCCCAGGCAGTATTACAGCATTGTCACACGAAGTGGTGGTAAAAAGGCTGACTAAACAACCTCAATTCTGGCACTTGCCAAACGGACACGCTTGGCTATCCCAACGTAATAGTAAACTCCAAAAAAAGCATGTCAAAAAGCATAATGCACAAAAAAATACAAAAAATATATTAAAAAAAGCCAACAAAAAAACCCACACAACTAAAAATGCAGAAAAGACATGGAAAAAAAAGCTAGGGCACACAAAAGCACAAAAAAGCTCATGCTAAATGCATGCAAAAATACTAAAAATATTTTTGCAAATTTTTCCAGGTGTAGCATATAGTCAATACCTGCCAAAAAACACCAGAAGCACGACACTGAGAAAACACACATGTAAAAGCATGCAACAGACAGTCAAAAAATGCTAAACAGACACTGGATGCTAAAATGTGCTCATGTGCAACACACAGGGAAAACATGCACTAGATGCATGCCTAGCACCACTAAAACTGCTACAAAAGCTCCACACAAAAACCTGTAAAAAAATCAGTGTTAGATGCATGTCAAAACACACCAAACACTGGCTGATGATTAAAAATATGCACAACACATGGAAAAAGAAAACCCACCCAAACCCATGATGGATGCTAAAGACACTTAAAAGCACATCATAGATGCACACTAAAAAAACGCCGTAGGTGTGCTGTATGATTAAAAACACAACAAAATTTCTTAGAAACACTATGGCAATGGAAAACACCACCACAGCAACACCTCAGAAACCAAAAACGGTGCAAAATCCACACCAAAACCCCTAGCAAAAAAAAAAAAGCATGTGGGAGATGGATGCCAAACAACACCAAAGATGCCAGATGCTCCAAGTAATATGCTGTGGCAATGCATTAGGAACCAAAACCCACACAAAAAAACCATGCAAAATCCACACCAGAAATCTTTCCCACAAAAATAACACATGGTAGATGCATTCAAAAAGAATGCCAAACAGTCTGGATGCTAAACACCATGCAAGGTGCATACAATAACCATAAACACAGGCTGGATGCTAAGAAAACACAAGCACAACCAAAAAACCAACGCCACACCAAAACAACTTTCATTAAGTGACCTCAATAACCCCAAAACACCCTGGACACCGAAAAGTCAGCCCAAAACCAGGGCAAAAACCAAAATGCTTGCCGAAAACCACATCAGAAAAAGAGCACGTGGTAGACTCACGTAAAAAAAAAAAAAAAATAATAAAGCCTAACACATGTGGGAAAGCTTAAAAACACATTAAAATGCCCAATGTTTAATTGCATGTGGCAGGTGCATGTCAAAAACCCTCCCAATATACTGGACAAAAAAAACCCCACTGAGTAACTCTTAAAAACCCACTGAAAATCATGTGGTATATGCACACAAAAAAAACTACCAAAGAAATCCTGGACAGAAATAACTCTGCAGCAACACCCCAGGAACCAAAAACCACACCTAAAATTGCCCCAAATCCACACCAGAAACCTCACCAAAGAGAGAGGACATGGTAGATGTATGCCAAAAACCACCAAACACGCTGGACACTAAACATCATGCAAGGCCCACACAAAAAGCCATAAACACAGGCTGGATGCTTAAAAAACAATTAAAAAATAAAAACACATAAAAACCCATTAAAACAACTTGTAAAAATAAAAATGTCTTAGTAACTCCACAGAAACCTTAGGAACTGAAAAGCCTGCCAAAAATCACACCTAATAAGAGCACATGCTAGATGCAAACCAAAAAGCCCCAAATATATTTTGAACTGTCAGCAACACCACAGAAATGCCTTAGAAACACTCATAAGATCAGTGGTAGATGCACACCAAAAAAGACTAAACACGCCAGACACTTAAAAACCTGCAGAAAATTCTGCGGTATATGCATGCAAAAAAAATAAAATCACCAAAGAAATCCAGGACACAAAAAACACCACAGCTACACTTTACACTTACACTTTAGGAACCAAAAACCACATTAAAAGATGCCAAAAAATGCACAAACCTTGGCAAAAAACCAAAAAAGAGCACAAGGGCCTGCCAAAAAGTGCCAACCACCACACAAGATGCATACCAGAAAAAAGCATAAGCAAAGGCTGGATGCTTTAAAAAAACAAAACACTAGAACAACACATGAATGCCATGGAAATGTCTTAGTAACTCTCCAGGCACTTTAGAAACCCAGAAGCTCACCCAAAACCAAACCAAGAAAGGAGTACCTGGTAGATGCATGCCAAGAAACGCCAAACACCTGGTGGACACCTCAAAAAACATTAAAAAACTTGGAAAAAAGGCTCAAAAGGATGGGGTAGATGCACACCAAAAAGCACCAAACCCACTGTGGACAGTTAGCAACACCTTAGAATCGCTCACATGGTAGATGTACGCAAAAACCTTATAAATCATTGCTAAAAATCAGAGAGCTCATATATGAAAATCTTTGTTCATGTGCTGTTTACAAACCTCACATAGACCCTATGCTCCTGAAAACAGGAGCATCTTTACATTGTAAAGATACAGAACACACACACCAATAAATATTGGAGCTAATGTCTGTAACATGGAAGTAAGGACATCAAGACCCCTGTTAAAAACAAATAAAAGTACCAAGCCATGATATCAGCACACCTACAAGTAAGACACAACGAACCAAAAAGCTGAGTAGTAAAAGCACGCGGAGAAGAGTTCCATAAAGCTGCAAAACATGATGTATTTATAGATACTGAGTTACCAAGGAATTTCAGCAAGTCAGCAACCAGTTACGCTTACCAAATACTATTGCTTTTGCGAAGGGTGGAAAGAGTTCGGTATGCCTGCAGAGGTTTTTATGAATTTGCCAGAGATCTTTGTGCAGCTTCTTAAAGTCGCTGTATCTCTTCCAAACGACTATCTGAAGCAGAGAAAGGAGAGAGAGCATTAGCGAGGTTCATTGTTCACATTGCATCCCACCACAAATACATTTTTTTAAGCAAATCAGACCACTACCTTCAGACCACTAAATATAAAATCTGAACTGCCAGCTGCAACAATCATTAAAAAAAAAAAAAAATGGTCGTTATCCAACCCCAATCCCCACTTTGGCTAACAAAACTACAGTACATAGAAAAAAATATGAAGCAAATACTGAAAGAAGGAAACAGAGGGGGCAAAGGCAAACCTGTTCAGTCACACTGAGATCTAGAGCTACACAGGGAACCAGTAAGAGAGGAAAAAATGCCGAACGGTGTTGTTGCACTATCCAAGGCTCAAAAATGTGCTGTGCTTCGCACAGCTGCAGGTGTGAGGAAGAGACAAAACAGCAATAGAGAAAACGAGGTAAGAGAAATAAATATAAGTAAGGGATTTTTAAGGACAGCAGATTAAATACCCAGGACTACAAACCCTCTTGTAATATGTGTATGTAACATGCTGATCTGGTGTCAAGGCAAGCCCACATTTTAAATGGTTTATTGCTAATAACCTCGATCAAAAACTGAGTATGTTCCTTTTGTAATCTAGACAAAATCTCCAACTTCAGGAGTGCAGAGAGAGCACTAGTTCATTACACCAGCTTTTCCCGATCCATTCTTTCCAGAAAGTAGTAGGCACCTCCCAGCCAGGTATCTACCTTACCCTTCTTCTATCCCGTTCTTTTTATTCTTTCCATTCAAGGAAGGAGGGGAACCCAATAGGAAAATCAGGCCAGGAAAAGAATCAAGCAACAAAATTCACACTTGACAGCTAAGAGGTTTGCTATCAGGATGAAAAAAATGAACATTGACATTTTATACCTTGGCCTTGGTTTTGGTCAGACTCACTAAGTCCTCTATCATAAGAAACCTCAATGCTAACGTAAAGTGATTAAAGTAGAACGGTGGGGGAAGAGACTGCAATGCATTCAACAGTTGACTTCAGCGTTCCATCAGTCAAATGTCTCAATTATCTTAACAGAAAGAACCACAATTTAGAAGATTCTAAATATGTCTGACTGATTTAACAGCCTGCCCTTCTCATGAGCAATAATGAAAAACTACTATTTTTCAAGCAAATCAGATTTAGAGCTAAGTAAAACATTTAATTTTTAGAGGGTTTTTTTGGTTGTTGTTTTGTCGGAGTTCTGGAGGGTGTGGGTTTGTTTTAAAACATTAAGGTCAGAGGCCTTCTAAGTTTCAGCAGATGCAAGTCCTACCTACAGAACAATGCAGATATAAGGTAACAGGACGGTTGACAGCAGACATGCGAAGCTTTAATATGGCAACACTTCATCCACCTCACAGCTATAATGAAACTAGCAGTCCTGATTCAGCCCCACATTTCCAGGTTTCAATCACAACTAATATTTGGTGGATTAGGGAAAGAAAAAAATCAGAATCTCTCAAGAAGGTGAACTAGTCATTTTGCTATCAGAAACAGTAATTTTTCAATGTTGTAATTCCATCTAATCCCATATCCAGAAAGGGGATCATTGGCACTTCTTGAGCAGTGCACACATCAATCACAAAATTGATTAAGATGGTGAAGTCTTGAAACATTAAGTTACTGTATCATCAGTACTCAGAGACAATGCGAAATGCTGCCAGAAAATAAGAGCATAAAATTCCGTTCCACTAAAAAAGTATCATTTTTTACTGCTGCAAGCAATCTCCCAAGAGCCAAGAGAAAAAAAATAAAACATCCACGAGTAGCTTGCATAGCAAAAGCAGTCAAGGGCATCCTAAAACCTTCCACAAGCTCATGGAAATCATGGCTTTGCATGCGTGCAGCTCAGCAAAGTTAGCGAAGTTCCCACTCTAACATACTCATTAGAAACCAGATTTGGAGGAAGGACACGCTGTACTTTGAGGCCCAGCGAAGCACAGCAAGTGTATCATAAAACATATGTTAGACTTGTAATGCAATAAGGTGCTTGTCATGGCTAGAGCCAGCAGATCTCTATTAACTCATGCAACTCATCTGTTCCACAATGAACAACCCTTTCTCCTCCATGAATGAGAGGAAAAAAACCCACCAGACTACCCTTGCCCACCATGTCACCACCATCAATCCCCAGAAGCAAGGTAATTAAGGTCCACCAGTCTTTCTGTATCTATTAACTCCTCCACACACAACTTCACATTAACTTCTTTCATCCAGTTGAGCAGAAAGCCCTAACAAGGTTATCCATCCTTCCTACCCCAGCAACGACAGCTGAGGTTATCTTGAATTCTAACTGGCTGCAGTGGGAGAGATGTTGTATTAAAGGCCTGTATCGCAAAGGGCAGTTAAAAGAGGCAACAGAAAACTGGCATGTAGAGTTGAGGTCACAGAGCACAGCCTTATGTACAGCTGCATGTATGTAACGTATGTATTAACATCACAAAGAGGCTCCTGAATGCACTGGCAGGCACAGCTAAGTGGTCCTATACGGGTGTGGGAAGGGATTGCATGAGACAGATGGTAAAGTAACAGCACGGTTGTGTGCACAAAAATTTGCCTATTGAATTTCTAATTGAGCATTCGGGAAAATTGAAGTACATTTATTTTCACGGGGAACAGGTTAGGAGCACATTCTTTTTCTTTCGAAGGCCGCCCACAATTCTTTTTCTATAAGCCAGTGTAACAGAAAAGGTCCCAACATATGTGATTTTCTGACTGCAACTCACCCTCCGGGCAACTACCATTTAGGATATTCCTTTTAATAAAGAGGTACTTTCAGATGCTGTTAGGTGTTGTCTGATTCTGTTATCACATGCAAAATAATCCAATAGAATGAAGGGTGGAAAAGGGCCATCATCAACAAGTGCACAGCGCATTTATGCCTTCCTGCAGACCAGAGTTTGTGGAATCCTACATGGCTGACCTACAGCCACAGATCAAAGCAATGACTAAAAGATACAGTTCTGCTATTACTTCAAAATTACTTAACATATATTCATGCAATACTCTAGCTGAAAGACACTTACAAAGTATTTTTCTGATGAATGGCTCATCAACAGCTGCTCTAAAGTGGTTTTCCCACAAATGAAGATTACAGTAATGGCAGAATGTGCTCATGAATAGGTTCAATTCAGGAGTCTCCCTGGAAAAGGTGAACATCAAGCTACAAACTACAGTAATGCAATTCTAAAACTAGATCCATGACCATCTCTGATTCTGATAGGCTATTTTAATCTTACAGAGATTAAAATCTTACCAAGATTAGATCTTGTAAAGAATTTAAAAATGTAAAAAGCGTGAATGCTCATGTTTGTCCAATTCTCAAAATTTCGAAGAAGGATGCAACAAAGAAGTGTTAGGTGTATTAGCCAATCTCACCTCTGCCAAGCCACTAATCAGTAACTCGTGTTTGACCACACAGAGATGCAATGAATTCATTTATGGGCTCTTCCTTCATCAACTATCCAGGTTCTCCTCAACTGTAGTAAGAGACTGCACCAGAAATTGAACATATGCATTTGTTACACAATGTCTGAAAAGCCATAAGGTTGTGCCTTCGAAGGAAGACCTTGCAGGTACATAGTATAATAGCATCAATGACAAGTCATTAGTCCAAAAGAAATTAAGAGGGGAAAAAGAAGGTTTTTAATCTAAAAAAACCACAACCCACATATGTGGGGGAGGGGTTGGTTAGGTTTTTTGGTTTTATATCTCAATACGACAGTTCCTGACAGTCTTTTGAGGTATTAAAAAGGCACAAGAATAGAGGAGACCTCTATTCAGAGCCTTTTTGGAAGAGGCAGGGCAAGCAATCAGAGTTTTATCAAAGTGTATCACTGCAATATACTCAAGGAGCCTCAGAGAGAGAGGCAGAATATATGACTTGCAGTCTAATCTCTCTCTCAACGACTACACTCCTCCATTTTCTCTCTTCACTAATAGATAGTAATGATGTAGGCTTTACAGTGAAGCATTGGTTGAAGAGGAAAAGAGTACCTACAGCTGAGACCTAAGACTTGGATTGTGGAGTGATCTCTAATTTTACCAGTAGGAGTTAAGTAACCATCAATCTGCCAATTCCAGTCCTGAGAAAAGAGCTCGCAAAGTTATCAAAGCAGTTTTGTCATCAAAAGACTTTACTCCCTAAGACTTTGTTTCAAGTCACAATTCATCACTGAGGGCAGAATTGCATCATGTTACACCAGCCTCAGTTTTCAGCTATGAAAGCTAAAGACAAATGGAAACATACAAAAACCTGTTTGCTCAATTACGCTGACAAACACACAGAATTTGCCAAGTTACATCAAAGATGCTTCAAAAGGCATAGTGTGATACACAGACATTTGCACAAGTTTAAACTGTTACCTCCTGGACATCCTCTGGATTTTTTCTTGAAACAATCTGAAAAGCAAAACAAACAAAAAAAAACAACATGTAAGCGCTTGGATTTTCAGTTTGGAAGTCAAAGAGTAACATACGAGAATTTGTTGTTGAAGAGAAAAATCTGGAAAAAGGCAAACAGTTCCATGTTCCTCTGCACTCAGAAATGTTTTCCTTTAGTATTAAAGAAGCCTAATATCCAAATAAAACACAGTGAGGCATCTTAGCAGCAGAGTCAGTCGCTGTGATTAGAAATAAAGTTGCACATTCTAGGCAAAACGGCACAGAAGGCACCTCAGAAAACAAAGCTATGTAGAGCCCTATCCCTCATCATCTTCCCAGTCTCTTCCTATTAATTCATCTTAGGGCCACGTTACTCCCAATAAGCAGAGCTAATTAAGGCTATTTGGCTTAATACAAGCTACATGCAACCTCACTGTGAAATAAATGTGAGGCTTTGCTCTTACCAAGACAGTATTTCCACTTCACTTACAGCCATCAATGCGCACAAACATCTGACTATCCTTGTGTATTTGTTTCTCCTTAAACACTCTTTGCCTAATTAATTATAAATGACTTTGTCCAGAGGAAAATTGCAGTGAAACGAGGCTTGGCTACACACCATAAAGAAGCCTGTATTTTTTCAGGATTTTTTTCTTTAAATAAATATTGATCGCAAAAACCTCTGTAGTCCAAGTTTTGTATCGGACAGTAAGACATAACAGCAGTAAGAGTATATCCACACAAACACGCACATCAAATAAAGACATCTTTAATTCATAACTGCAATTATCTCCTGCAAGTCAGTATATCCTTCATTACAACTCAGCCAAAGCTCTTTAACAAAATAATTAGCCTGGTGTTAGCTAAAGCAAAATAGGGCACTCTCAATCCAAACAGAGACCATCCACACACCGACACACCCCAGACTAATTAATGCTGTGAATAGGTGATGCATCGAGGCAAGCCCAAGGATTCCACACTACTTGCACCCCAGAGACTAAAACACCATCCTAACATACTGCAAGCATCGTGCAGCTGTTGCTCTAAGATGGAAGTCACTGAAACTACACTTTCCTCTCGCTAAGTGACAACATATCCCTCGTACTCCCCACAAACTAGCTCTCTTCCTCCCTTACCTTTTTCAAGAGTCCTTGCCAAAGTCTCCCAGGTTTTGCAACATAAATTTACCACACAGCCCAGTCTCTAATCTTTCACACATTTCGGAGGCGACAAGACAGAACAGAGAAGTGTTACCTTCTCTAGCAATCTCCCAAAAGACCTCAAACATTTGCCTTCTCAGGTCTAAAGTTCTTTCTCTCACCTTGCACATCAAAGTCCTCTTCTTCCAGCGTAGTCTACATTGGTAAAACCTTCCTCAACTTTTCCTCGCTCTTGAGTAATCTAATGTTTGGCTACTTTACCAGATTTTAACCTTGGTGGCTGTTGCTCCTTCATTCACTACCAGGCAGTTCCTATGTACAATTGGTGAAATATTTCTAACCTTCTTTTCTAATAGCTGGCGTACTTGATGTAGGAAGCCTGTAGAGCTGGAGGAAGAAGATATCACAGGCATGGCTACACATCACAGAAGAACACCAAAGGGCACACACCAACCGCTTTTTGCTTTGCAGTTCACCTTTAGTTAAAGCCTTGCAACAGTTTTGGCAGCTGGGTAAGTTACCAGATGGGCAGAAGGAGACCCAGAGAGATGAGTAATTACCCAGCCAGTTAGTAAGAATCTGGAATAAAAGCCAGAGGCCCTATTTCACACTTGTTCTGTTACGTCGCCTTCCGTATCTACCAGTCTTGCCAACTTTAAGTCAGTACATGATAATTTATGTGTTGTCCTACATTGTTCTTCATATCCTTTTCTGAAGGTCAACCTCCAAAGAGGTCTGCCCCTTCAATCCAACCTACAATCAACCTACAGGTTTGGCAAAGATGATCCCATCCTCCAAATTTTCAGTGCACTTTTTTACTCCTCCCACAAGGATCAATGCAATTAGCTCCTTCTGCAAATCTGTAATGCAAGCAACTTTAATCCATTTTTTAGAATACCCACTGATGAGCCAAGCAATGCATAATTACTGTGTTAAGCTCTGAAAACAGAGATCCTACAAGGATCCTCACCATCGAGCAAAGCATTTCAGATCATCCTGTTCCTTGTCTGACCTGCAGATATCCAACGTAACACATTAGAATTGTAATGATCATTAATAATCATAATCTTCTAAAGTATCTTAACTTTTATTAGTGGCCTACATTTTCACATATCACTAAAGAACACTCCTCATGTCACAGCTTGCTGATGCCTTTCTCTATTCTTTAGCCTTTGGAAATGGATATAAAAAGCCAATAATCATGTTATCTTGTCCACAATTAAAACCATTGCAGGTTTTACAAGTAAATAAAAGATATATCCTCTGCTATACAAACAAAACCTTTAAGAGAAAGTTGCAATAAGCACAGACCACCGTGGCACTCAGAAGAGACCGCATGGGTAGTTGTGCCTTTGGGTCAGATGTTTAGGACACAAGTATTTTCTGATGCATTATTATTAATCTATCACTACATTGGAACATAAAGTTCCCTTAACTTCGTTCCACAAAGGACTCACTCATACACCACTAAAAGGAACCAGAAATCTCCACCAGCATGTACTGAGTACCCTAGATCTCAGCCAGAAGGGTATTCAACACAATGGGGAGATCCACCTCACTACTTTCCTGGCAATCCCCCAAAGCTGCTGAGCACCAGATCAGCAAATACAGCTGTAGTGCTGTGATATGCCATGGTTGCATGGAGCCAGATCACAGCAGGAACAGGAGGCAGTAATAGGAGGAGAGAAAAAGGGAGGGTAACAGATATGTATGCAATATTATTTTTAAATCATTTTATTCAGCATCTAACTCCCCAAATCCTCACTTCAAGTACTACGTAACAGTTTACCAGGTAGAGCCTACTGGAACAAACGTTATTTATACATTTGTGAATCCAAAGCATCCTTTGCTGCATAAATGAGAAATACTTTTTCACTTTGAATTTTAGATATCAACTCACACTGAAGAATCAGTGATCTCTCTGGTTAGCTCAATTTAATTTGGACAGCTCACAGGCTGATCAGCGCCTTGCTCTGTACTAAATCACGCACAGTCAGCACACCACCAGAAAACCACAAGAGCATCTACAACTCAGGGGACATGGAGAAAGAGTGACATTCCCCACTAGTTAATTTCTGCATAAACCACAATAGCACAGAGCATTTGAACTGGCTTTAGCACAGACTTAGCCCATCATGAAAGCAAGCTGTGACGGCACTGTTCTCTTCCTTGCCCCTGCCTCGGGAAAGGCTCTTAGATTAAAACATCGTAAGGAAAAAAACTTTTTTTTCCTCTTAATAAATACTATATTTTATTGGACTGAAAAGAATATTTTAAACACATTCCATATTTGTGTTTGGTGGACTTATAATCATATATTTGACAAAAGAAGAGTTAAGAAGTTTTCATTTCACAAGTCACACAAAGTGATCATTGTCAAACAACCTGAGTGCTATAATATAAATATACACACCCAGAGAATGCTGTGTTCTTTTAATTAAGGGAAGGGTGCACATAAACACACATTGCTCCCCTGGGCAGAATGTCTACAGCTGCAATAACTACAAGATGACGGGTCATTTAAGTAAACTCTGTTCCCCTGTGACACTTTCCGATGCTCTCAATATATCCCACCACAGCTGTGACCTGAACTCCCATTCCTCTTACACATCTCCAGGTATTTACTTACACCCCTCCCTTTTTGGTCCAAATAGGAAAGTACAGGAGAAAAGAAAGCAAGGAGTTTCCTGAGGGGAACAGAAGGGCTTTCAGCAAAACCAGCACCAAGCCAGCTCTCCCAATACCCAATTAACTGCTTCAGCTTTCCTTTGCCTCCTACTAGGCCTCTCCTAGTCACCCAGACTCTCTGCCGCCAGAATGGGGTTGAGCCCCGGGCACAGGCAGCCCCTCAGGACCAGGGCTAAATGTTCCTCAGCTCAGGCAGCTCTGGGATCCCAGCACAGGCGTGCAGTACCTGCACACTCCACTCCCTCATTTCTCCTCCAGAGCTGACCGCGCTGTGGGGCAGGCGGGAAGACAGAGCAATCCACTGTAAGCTATCCAAAGGATTTGGGGGTGGGGGGGGGGGAGTAAGAAAGGCAGAACGAGTTGTTGGGTTTCACCCGCTCTCACGCCCTGCAACAAACGGGAAAGAAACCGGAAGAAATTGGCAGTGAATTGCAAAAGGCGCTGGAGGCGATTTCAACGTCATGTGAAGCTGCAAGTTTGCAGGAGGCGGCCGAGGCTCGGCTCGGGAGAGGCCACCGTGCCCGAGCCTCCCCTCCCTCCCACCCGTGTCCACCACAGGGATGTGCACGTCGCGACAGGCCTGATCCGCGCAGGGCACGCCAGGTTCCCTGCCGGCAGCCCAGCCGCTGGCTCTATTCCGCACACAACCGCGCCTTCAGAGACCAGATAACGGGCTGGTCGGACCCGGGGACAGGAGGAGGCGAGGGGCAGGGCGGCGGGCCCGCCGCGCCCCCGGCAACCGGCCCGGAGAAGACCAAGAGTGGGGCCGAGGCCGGGGCCCGGCCGGGCGCTGACTCACCCGCGCCGTGACCTTGTAGACGGTGTGTCCGCGGGGGTGCCGCCGCGGCTCCGTCACCGTGTAGAAGCGGGCCAGGTCCCCGCCGCGCTCCCGCGGGCTCAGCATGCTGCCCCCGCCGCAACGCCGCCAACGCCGCGCCGGGCCGCGACTGAGGCGGAAGCGGAGCCCAGGAACGCCCCGCCCGGGCGGTGCCGGGTGCCCGCCCCGCCCCGCCGCGGGGAGAGCGGCGGCCGGGAAGAGGCTGCGGGGGTGCTGCTGTGGGTGCTCTTTAGCGGGGTTTAGCGGCTGGGCTGGGGCGGCGGCGCGGCCTGCGGGCGGCGGGTGCTGGGCGGCCCCCGGCCCGGCCGGGCCATCTCCCTCCCGCACCGCTTCCAGCGGGTGGTTTTGAGTGTCCCTGGTTCCTAACAGGCAGCTTGAATGTGGCCGCCCTTTTCCGGAGCCTGAAAGTCTGCGTAGCGGGATGAGGCCAAGGTGTCATGGTCAAACCATCCCTGCGGCAGCCCAGTCTTGTGCAAGGTATTCTGCTGTGGCACAGCCGTGAGGGATGGATGCTCGGCAGTGACCACGAGCCCCTCTCCATTACAGGCAGCCCATGGCATCTATACATCTGTAGTAAGACCTTCCACCGCCAGAGCTCGTACCTCGCTCCCAGCATCTTCCATGGGCTATTTTAAGATACGCTGCCCTAAATTTAAAGGCCTGTAACACAGAAATGACTCACAGATTTTAAAGAGGAGCGTTAACAGAAAGGCAAGTTTGATGGTTACTGAATCGCCATGTTGTGTGTTTTGTGTCTTCTCCAGATTCTTTAAGCTGCACCTGGACTTCTCCCGGCAGATGGGCTCTCGTGTGCGCACGCGTCTTCGAAACACTTTGGTGTGAGGAAACTCCAGGGTTTGAGGTGCATTGTTTCAGTCCAAAGGAGCACAGCTTCGCACTGTTCTTGTTTCGTGGATTCATAAGATTACAGGTACCTTCGCTTACTTGGCTGTGGTCGGATCTGTACCAACATAGATCTATACAAAATACAGATCATGCTTCAGATTATATGAACTGTTAAGATTATTTTCTTTTGTTATCACTGTGGTTTCATTCATTATATAGCAGATGTTAAAAAAAATCAGCTTTTCATTACCAGGTTATGAATATCTCATGCAGGTCTTTGACATACTTAATGGCATTTCTTTGTAAAAGATGAAAGGCTTTAGTACTGAAGCTCGTAGTAAGCAAGTGTCTCTCCTTTGAGGATGATTGAGCTGCATCATGAACCTTTACAACATTCCCAATTATAGCTATGTAAATGAAAGCTCTTCTTCCATAAACACTTTCATTTTCTGAGTGCCAGATCAGACTCACTTCTGCAGATCCAGAAGCACAAGCTTACCTTTGAGTCCTTCTAAGCATTGTCAGTGTGACACTTTGGCCGAACTGCTGGAGTTTCACCTCTTCGTCATTCCTAGTGATTACCAGACTACAGTTACTCTTAATTTGGTCGCTGCCCTCACTCAATCCTTATCTCATTATAATGGGAATTTCAACCTGCGTACCAGAAGCAAGGAGGTCCTGCAAGCATGCAGTCAGGGAAACAAGCATCAGTGGACTGGCTGTTGTCCAGCCGTCCCAGAGCTGGTCTGTCAGAAAACAGTTGATCTGACAAACCTGGAGAACACAGCAAAGTCATGTCAGAGGAGCTCCAAACAGATGTGTTCTAGCATCCAGATACAGCTACTTCTTCAAATAGTGCTATCCCAGAGAAGGGTTGTTTTCTGTGGGAGAACACAATGACTCTTCCTAACATGGCATAGGGCAGAAACAGTCCAAATGTTGAGTTTTATAGCATCCTGCCTCTCAATTATATTTTAATTACTTTGACATCACCAGCAATCAAGTTACTAGAAAGATTCTTTATCCTTGTTCTCTCTTAGAATTGCTTGATAGGTCTAGTCTATTTTGAATGGAGAATATTTTCTCAAAGAAAGGGGAAGAGAGAGGACATTGGCTCTTAGAAGCTCACTTGCCACTCTCATCTTTTGAGAAGAGTGTGGCTTTTACATCTTTCAACAAGGTGTTGGTACATCTAACTTCATGGAAGTGACTATCGAAAGGAGCACCTCAGAGATAATTTGGTCTTTAATCATCATTCTTCCAAAGCAAAAAGATACACTTCAAGCTCTATTAGAGAGTGGCTGTTTTCTTATACCAATGATGACGCATTTGACGTACCATTGGAAGAGACTTTCCAAGAAGAGATTTTCTGTTTGGAGTAATTTTAATGTACAAATGAGGGAACCTAATCTGAGGTTTGCTTAGATCTGAAATGTATTACATAATTGATGAATTACATAAAAGATCTCAATTAAATTTCAATAGCCGACTGATGCATCTTCTGAGGAAAAAATCCATCTTGAAATGCCATCTAACTCAAAAGTTAGCAATTTGGTGGGAGGAGAAAGGGAGAAAAAGCGGTAGGAGTAGAGAACAAGACAGAGAAGCGTATATTGCAACTGTACAACTCCATGGCTGAACCAAGAAGGACAATAAAAATTATCAGATATATCGAATAGCTTCTTCATGTGGAACAATGGAGTAGTCTGAGATCTTTCAGCATAGAAGAAAAAATAATGTGAGGGGACATGATAGTGGACCATGAAATCATGAGTGACATGAAGAAGACAGATGAGGATGGACTATTCAGTCTCTCTTAACACAGGAACCAGAGACCAGTGAAGGTAGTATGAATGTGGTCATAGAATTAATAATAATAAAAAAATTATTCACAGAATGAGTGCTAGATCTGCAGGTCTCTTGTTAGAGGATGTTGCTGATGGAGAAATTTCACAAATTCAAGTACTTGAGTGAGAGAGTCACTGAAATCAACTAAAAACAAACACATTAAGCTTAGGAAATCTACTGAGCTGAAAACAGAGGCAGGGAGAACGTTCATGTGAAGTTTGCCCAGACCCTGCACATCTCTAGGCATCTGCTGCCAACTGCCTTGAGAAAGCAGGAAACTGAGCTCAGTGGACCATTGATCAGAACCACCGTGACTGTTCTCATGTGCAGTATAATCAATCAAAACATCCCTCAGTGAGTCAGTAGCCTGCGTTCACCAGGGAGTTTTGAAAGCTCAAATGACTCATAAAATAATTTGGCTTCTAGGTACAAATCAGAATTTGGAGATACCTGTTTTGAAGAGTATCTTTTAACATGGTACAGCCAACCTAGATATACCACATAATAATTAGAGGAGAGTAAGCAATCTGCAATTAAGTGTTACTGGCTTATTAAGACTTCTGTAGGGCAAGGCAAGAAATAACAGCAACATTGAGATGAGAAACAATTTGCATCATACTAATATTAATAACCTTATTAATAATAGCTTAATCTTTTTCTTATCTTCTATTTTGCCTGTTACACAGTTAACTTTTATGCTTATGAGCACATCTTCCTTGTCATTAAGGCTTATCTTAAAAAAACCCAAAGCTTCACTCCTTTCCTTTTTCCAGCATCACTACTGAGATTATTCTGTCATTTCAAAGGTTATTTACATAATAGTGATTTGGGTGTCTTATGCACATCAAAATACAGAAAAATAACTGCATTCCATGGCAAGATTCCCTCTGCTGCTAAAAATAACAGCAGTTGTTGCTATAGCTAGGGCTTTCTGTCTTCTATCTTAGAAATACATAAGAATGCTTCAAAAATATAGAAAAGAACAAATTACCAAATTAAGGTAGGTCTGGAAAATACACTTGGGAGATATTTTACTACCCACATATTGTGGAGCTACTAGCTTTGTTCTCTTATTACACTGAGAAGGAACAAACAGAAAATGGATGGTTATTTTTACCTTTTGCCAGTAAGTAGCTTGTGTCCAAGAAGTGGAAAACTCAAAGTGGGTTTGACATGTTGCCTAACTAGCGCACTCTTAACATAACTACATTATTCCAGTTCCAATCTGCCCTACCGCTCCTGGGAAAACTTTAAAATTATTGTTATTTAAAGTCACTTTTATGACACAAGTAAAAGGAATGCAGAGAAACAGTATTTTACTTGATTACAGTTCCTCCATTATTCAGCATTACTGTATTCACATGCTTTGTGCTATGTTTCCTTACAGTAAACAGAGCCAGCATTTGTCCTCAGAAGACCTCAAGAAAGCGGTTTAGCTGCTTATTCAAGAAAAATCGACAGAGAGAGGATTGTTTATGCAGCTGGGAAAAAGTGCTGGGTCCATCTGCATGACCGGCAGGACGGGCAGGTCTCCCACCTATCCCTCAGCCTGCAGAGGGGCAATAGGCACTTTGCGGAGCATCGTCAGGTCCATTTTATCCAGAGGATGTTAAAATACTGCCTCAGGTGAGTGGGCTTTGTTTCTCTACAAACGGCAAACGGGTTGCTGCTGCCCTAAAATGGCACCTTGGAACACACAACAGGCAGCTCTTGAGACCCTTTGACCTTACGGGGACACTTGGTAATCTCAGGGACTAGACCGTGTATGGAAACTCCTGCTTTAGCACAGAATTACATCCATTTAAAATAATCCAAAGTCTGAAATCGAGCAGGCTACAACCCGCGTTTGCTGCGCTCTAGAGCTCTGCCGGGACATCTCCCTCCCAAGGGCCGAGTCACCCCGACAACTCGCCTGCATCCGGGGCGTCGCCGCGGCCTGGCTTCAGCGCCGGCCTCCTGGATCAAATATGGCTCGGGGGGCGCGGTACCGGCCCTTGGACTACAAGTCCCAGGAGCGAGTGGGCGCGGCGCGGCCGCCGCCCGTGCAGGGTAAGCGTTGGGTCGGCGGCGCGGCGGCGGCGGGCGGAGCTGGCGCTGCCCTGGGATGACCCCCTCTGGGGGTGTCGGGGCTGCGCGGAGCCTATAGCGGGGCCCCCCTGGGCCGGGCCCGCACCCGGGCCCGACGGGAGGTAAACGGTGTCGCGGGGGGCGGTGGTGGTGGGGCGCTGGGCCTTGGCCGGGCCGGGCCTGGCAGCTGCCTGGGCGCCGTCGAGCGCGGAGCCGCGGGGTAGCCGGCCCTCCTCCCCGACGTGTCCCGGCGCCAGCAGAGGCCGGGGTGGCCCCTGCGGGTACTCCCCGCGGCTGGCGTGGCCCTGGCGGCATTGGCGCTGCCCTCTGATGGACGGCCCCAAGGCCCCGCTGGGTGAGGCGGGACCGGGGAACGGCCTGGCCGCGGGAGCAGAGCCCGCGGCCGGGAAGGAGAGGCCTGGGGGTGACTGACAGTCCCTGGTTTTAAATACCCGCCATTAGCCAGAGCAGCCCCGCAGTAACCAAAACACAGCGCGGGCCTGGGGTTTTCCTTTGCCGGGGCCGGTGGTTGTGGGGAAGTACTCGCCTGGGGCTGGGCTCTGAGGAGAGGGTCTTTCTCGGCGCTTTTCCGTAAAACAGCTGTTTCAGCAGGTTTTTTTGCAAAGAAGTGATGCCTCTTCCTCTCGGCTCCATCCTAATGCGGCGGTGCCCTGGGGTGTGTTTAGCTTCTGTGTCTGTCGAGCTGCTTCTGGTGCGCTGTGGTGGAAAGTGCTCTTGCAGGACAAGCTGGTTTTGCTCAAAGTTGTATTTAGGCTTATTTGCTAGGCCGAATGGCAGCTAGGAGGTTCTCACTTTAGTTCAACTTCAGGCTTTCATACCTTTTGATACCTTTGATACCAAGCTTTGATACCTTTTGCTTGTAAGCTCAAAATACACCTTCTTATTTAAACAATAAGGAAGTGGAAATAGATGGATGTCACTCAGGCTTCCTTCCTGCGTTTTTGTTGAGACACAGATTGGTTTTTTTCCCCCCTGGAGAAAAAAAGTAAAAAACCTACTTATTTTCATGGCTTTAATCACTAAGCTGCAGTTTTCTTACCTGGAAAAGAAATAGGAATACAAATTTGGTCTATAAGCTGATGCCAGAGATGATGTGAGAGTATCTCTTTGTCTTGTAGGCATTGTGTTTGAGCCAAGTCAGTGGCTTTTTAAACAGATTTCTGACTGCTTGAAGGAAAGTGGTTTTCTGATTCCTTTCAAATAGCCTTATCATAAAGTCAATGAATCATGCAAAAATGACCTTTTTATAAGGTCATTCCACTGAGCACTTGAAAAATCTGATAGATGAATTCAACGAGGCAGAAAATAAATTGTAAAGTTATTCAGATGGATAGAATTTGGCAATTAAATGACATTTGTAAATCTGAAGGGGCAAAAAAAAGATACAAGATTGCTTTGTAAAGTCCCACTTTGTATATCATTTAGATAAAAGTTTGCATATCTTGTATGATTCTAAAAAGATTTAAATATCTTGTATGTGTCAACTTGTAGAGAAAGAATATCTTGTATAAGTCCTGACCAGGATGACACATGTACAGCTGGAAGTAGTTAAGTGTAAGTAATGAAACTTGTGTTTTTTGTGGTAGACCCCCCATGCTGCCCCGTCACATGCAGAGGCTGGGCAGAGACTGGATCACTCACTGGAACGGTTCTCAGATACTCACCTGGAACAGCCCAGTTCCCAGCTGTATGAGATGGGCCGGACACTACCCCTGGACCTCGTTTCCACTTCCTGTTCCAGTTGATTTCTCAGTAAACTGGAGACACCCTCCTTTTTTTGGACCTTGGAGACAATTTCAGAACTTTAACTGGCAGCTTGATAACTTCACGCAAAGTTCTTGCTTTCACCTACCTAACCCCAGTATGAAATCTGAGGGAGAAGAACCCTGGACGAAGAAGAGAAGACTCAGTGGCCAGCATGATACGTCAGCTCCTGAAGAAGAAACAAGCTCCGCTACTCAGAAGGAAGCATTGTGTCTGTCTGTAGCACAGAATGAAGAAAAACATAGCAGCAAAAAAGGTAAAGGATGCTCTTTGTTAATTTTCCTTGTTTATTTGTAATGCTGAACGCGTCTGACAAGTTATAAGCAATACTGCCTGTGCCTTTTGAATTACTGTTTTTCTTGGCTCCTCTCTCAGGAAAACACCTGTCTTAAAAATATTACAGTTTTGTCATGCTGTTCAGTCTGTAAACCTGTGTTTTGTGCTGTCAAACAGCCTGCTGGAACTTGGTTCACTGCACTGGGCAGTGGAACACAGTCCGTTATGGGGGGGATTGCCCAGGTGGGGAGTCCTGAGCCTGGTTCTGACAACTCTGTCAGGTGTCTGCCATCAGATCATGTCTGTTAACTTGGAGACTTTTAAAGCAAAAAGATTTAGCTGACTTGCTGTGGGCTGAGCTGGGCTGGCAGTGGTACAGCTTCGTTCCTAGTGCTGTACCTGAGCTCATAAACCCTCCTTGGACCTGAACTGGCTTCTTTCTGAGCCAGTTCGGTTATCCGTGACCTAGATAACTGAGAATCAATAGACTGAGATTTAATGGTGTTTGCTCCAGTGTGGCTGCGAGGTTTTGTTTTTACAACTCTTTTCTTCCACTGTCACATAAGCAAGTTTTGTGTCAGACCACGACTGGCAGAGCAAATGGTAAATGCACTTACCCAGATAAACGCAAGAAGAAGTGCAAAGATGTCCTCTCAACTCAGTAACAGACCTTCATGAAACTTGTTTCTGCGTTAGCTCATTACAGATACAATCTTCTACATAGCATCCAAATGTTGTACTGACTATTGTGGATATTAACAGTTTTGTCTACTGTGAAGTAAATAGAGGGGCACAGTCAAAATTAAGGCCCTCTTACATAAATCACTTCCTTAACAAAATAAACTGGAAGTTGTGTTGCGTCTGAAAAGGGTGACAGATGCCATCAGCATCCCAAAGGGACTTTTGAACACAGAGATTTCATCTTCAGGGTATGAAAGAAGGGAGAATGCTTTGTGCCTTCATTGCTGAGACCTCTGTTTATCTGAGATTGTGCTTTGCATTGTGCTCCTTCCTAGTTATATTTTGTTTACATGTTGTAAGGTGATTGTAATTAAAGATACCTGATGAAGGGCAATGTGGCCTCTCTCCACTATAGAAACAGTACCTAAAGCCGTGCTGTATTCATTGCAAATGCTAGATAAAGTCCTGAATAATGTTAGTGCAGGGATGAAATCTGCTGCCCAGACGGGGCAGATACTAACAGCTATCGCTGCAGTCTGTCAGTGGTTGATAGCACAGCTAACTGAACCTCAGCATGCTCACAGATGAGTTTGGGATAAAGGCTGAAAGGCATCTTTGTTCATGAGAAGTACACATCTGAAAAATAATTGAATGCTTAATGATGCACAGATCTATTCTTACAGACTTTCATATAATGATGAGGCAGCGTAAGGCTTTGTCAAGGGACTGGATTTGGCTTGCCAGTTTGACAGACTTTCCGCAGGGTGAAGAGTGGTGTAGTCTGACTGCAGCCATCTCCTTAGAACACACCAGTTTCCTGATTTCAAAGCAGTTTGAAATCCAGGGCACATAATGGTTTTGTGCTGTGTTTTGGAGTTGGAGTTTTTGTTTGTTTGTTTTTTACTGATGCTTATAAGAAATTATCTTAAACAGAGAGTCTGAATCACTGCTTATCCAATTAAGCTCTTAGAATTGCTTAAGCAATTTGAAAGACAAATAGTTGTTGAAGTAATGTGTTAAGCAAGTTGGAAGACGAAGATTTCTAAGAGTAAGAAGTCATATGGTGCACTACCTAACTTGTTCTGCTTCTTGTGCTTTTAACAGGAACCGTCAAAAGACGCTGGGAGTATTTCTGTCAGCACAGTAAAACAATGAAAATCTTTGAAAATAAAGAAACTGACCAAAGCAATACAGACAGCGAGGCAAAGTTTGATTTTACAGTCATGTCCTACAATATCCTCTCACAGAATTTGTTAGAAGATAACTCCCACCTCTACAAACACTGCAGACAACGGTTGTTAATCTGGACATACAGATTTCCCAACATTCTACAAGAAATCAAACAGCTGGATGCAGATGTGAGTAAAAAATGAGCATGTGGTTATTTCTTAAGAACTGATAAACTGGAGCAGCAATTTCTTGCTGTTCCTTATTTTGATAGGTAGGCTGTCCAGTGAATCCAGCTGGGCTTTTAGTTATGTCCTGCTTAACAGTAGTTTTTTATTTATGCTTATGCAGTAAGTGTGTTCTGTGTGATCTGAACTCACAGCAAAGGCAAACCCTACAGCACATATCACTCATAGTTGCCTTTTTTGTCCATAACTTCCTGGAATGGTCTTTTTGACATGACTTGGATGAGACTGTACAGTTTAGGAAGCTCTGGAGCCAAGAGAGTGTCTCTTTAATTGTCCCAGAAGTTTAGTGCAAAGGACATGCAAGGTTGAATAGTTGGTCATCATTCACAAACACTTAATCTTGCATGTTGAGACTTTTATGATGGAAAAATAATATGCATGCACACGGGAGGGTCAAAGTAAGGCAACCTCCAGGACTGGCATTTTTTAACTTCCAGGTGTATGATTTGACTTCAGTAGTAGTTACACCAAGTGTCTGTATACTCCGTGAATCAAAAACTCTCTAAAGTCTGGCTGCTAATCTTTCAGAGCCATTTGTTAGACCAGGTATTGGAGCGCTTATAACTATGTCTGAATGCTGTATTTGGAAGGCAGACTTGAATGCTTTACTTTTTTTGATTGTATGAGGACTGGAGTGATGAGGCTGCTCTGTGGATGTCCAGTTTCTTGAGATTAATGTTCAAGGCTAAGAGAAAGATAGAAGGTGTTAATAGTATTCATGTGAGACTCTGGTCCAAAGGTATTCCTCTCAGGTGTTCATTTCACTCTTCCTCTGGTACTCTGCACCACTTGACTTGTGAACAAGCTTGCTGTTCTCTACCGAGACATAACTCAATTTCTGTGTATAGTGGGGTCTGCAAAAATACCTTACTGTGGTCTTGGTTGGTTGTGGGGGTTTTTGTCTGTCTTTGAGGAACTTATCACTTATTGTTAATCTTAATCAGGATGTCCAGTCAGTAAACTCTTTGCTCCACTCATTGTTCAGGCCAATAAAAGTTTGGTGATAGAATCCAGGCTTTTCGTGTCAGAAAACAGTAACTGAAACATGGAAGTACTTTATTAGGGAAGTCACAGAAAAACTGCCTGTACCATTTGAAAAAATGTTATGTTAGAGTGTAGCCAGGAAGCTGGATATTAAAGTCCCCTTCAAGCTCTTCCTTTCTTCCTAATAAATTTATACATACTGTGTGTATGTATCTTTACAGTGAGGGACATTAGTGTGTTTTCCAGGAGGCGCATTGGGCAGAGGGAGTCTGGTGAGGATCTGCCTGGTGCTGTTAGTGGTGACAGTTCTCCAGGATGGAAGGGTTGGAGCCAAAGCCAGCCCCTCTAGCACAGAGCAGTTCAGTTCAAGGTACTTACCAAAGACTGCAGACCACCCAATGCAGCACCGGGGTGGAGGTGATGCCCTGTATTGCATCAAACCATGATAAGCAGCTGCTCACAGGCCCTAGTGGGTGCAGGTGCCCTTTGTGCAGAGGAATTTCTTGCTGAAGGACATACTTACTGTTTTGAACTGTAACCTTAAAGTGAAGCGGAGACTTCAGAATATTGCTTGAGATTTGGGTCTCCTTTGAGTCCTTGAATGAGCTAGCGTCGGCTGGGTAAGTGGAGTCTGTTGCTGCAGTTCAGCAAGCAGTACTAACCCGTTACCCTTCAGGAACTCAGTCCTTCAACACAGTCAGTCCCAAGGTGGCTGCCAATCTGTGTGTTACTGCAGTGGGCAGGGAGAAAGCTCCAAGATGCTCAGAACTGACTTAATGGAGTATTTTGAGGTTGATCATTTTGAGTTTGATCTTTGGTTCAGGTTGTTATAATATGGAAGCTTGTTGTCCACACTGTAGTAAATGAGAAGTGAGCCCTTGGCCTCTTCATCCCACTGCTCCAGTGTTTACCCCTCCTCTAAACTGCTAAGAATGTATTAACAGGTCTAATTTTTATTATTTTTATTATTTTGATTAATTTCACCTCTGAAAATGTGTGTCTGAGAAAGGGTGGGAGGAATTGGGGCCCTCTTCACAGTCTTAAGGAACATTTTCTATAGCAGCATGAATCCTTTCATAGGATTATGGAGCAAAAAGCCTCTGAATTTTTTTATTTATACCTATACAGACTAGCCAACAGAGATATGATACAGTAATATTTTTATGTACTTACTAATATATTTTAATTGTCAACTTTTGCCTTAGGTACTGTGTTTACAGGAAGTCCAGGAAGACCACTATCGAAAAGAGATCAAGTCAAGTTTGGAATCCCTGGGTATGATGAAACTCTTATCACCAATACATCGTTGTCTTCCCTGCCCCAGTACTATTTTCTCAAGAGAAAACCCTCTCTTAGAATATAGAATCAAGTCTCCTGCCATCACATGCAACACTGTTGCGTACTCTCTTTTATAAATTCATCCAGTGCTGTCTTGGAACTACCTTAGTGTTATCCACCACTATTCCTGTTTGGATAGCTTTTCTAGGGTGTGTTTTCCTAGCTTGAAACCTTGCAAATATCAGCACTAAATTTGATCTGTGGTTGGTTTATATTCATGAGCTTTTATACTAGTACTGTCAGTCAGCCTAAATAGCACTGTCTTATCACTCTCCTGTGTGAATTCAAGGAAGGAACATGTTGCTAGGGGTGTGATTCCATGGTGATTTAAACTGATCTAAATCTTTTGTGCTCTACACCTCCTTCCAGTCCCAGGGCCCCCCTCTCTTCCTGGCACTGGTAGTTTTCTGATGCTGGGAGAAGCCAGTTCAAGGAGCAGCAGTGGACTGATACTTCTTTTTCTTGGTTAGTTGTAGGTAGTCTAGCTCCCAGAATTGAGTGTTTGTAAAGAAGGTAGAGTAATGCCATATTTATTTAAATCCACGTGAAATGTGAAACAATGCTGTAAAGTCATGCTCATGTGGGCAGCTGAGCTTCCTGCTGCTATGCCTGAGGATCTGGAGCTTGCTCTATCTCTTCCTTTTCCCACTCCTAGCTCCCATATGCATGTCTTGCCCTTTCTCCTGGGCTAGTTCTGGCACTCACTAGACCTTTACCCTGGTGAAATCCACCAGTCCAGCAGAATACTATCCAGAGTAAATTTTTCCTGGATTACTTTTCTGTTGGCTTACTGAGTTAACAGTAAGTGCCACAACAAATGGCAGGAGCACGTGGCTGGAGCTGGGAGAGAGGAGTGGGAATCCTGTGTTGCAGCACTGGTGGGAGCTCTCAGGTTGACACACTCCATTTCATAGGGCTGTACTTCATTAGTTCATTTGGCGTGGGTTGGGCAGAGAAGCATTTTAAAATGGCAAAAACTAGATAGTGTTTCAAGATCATTAGTTTTTTCTTAGGTAGATAAGGTCTCAGTAAAATCTGCGTTTCACCTCTACATACAGTGAAGAACTTGGCAAATTGCTGTTTTCAGGTGGATTTGTTTGAACTCTGATACTGTCATTTGATAAGCATTTCAGTGTCCCTGTTGAAAGCTTGCTGCTGAGTAATTACATAGTTGTGTAAATGTTTTGAGACCTTTGTTCTATGAATCATTTTAGACAGTGATTTATGACTTGTAATGATCATTGCTTTTGGTTGGAATGCTTCACTGGTGTTGTTCCTAAACCATTGTGGTAACATCCAGCAAGATTTCAGTACACAAGTCCACTTCTGTGTGACTCAAGGGCGTTTTTTTGTGGTTTTGGTTTGGTTTTTTTCCATGTGAGAGAAGAACATGATGGGTATCTTAAAGTATGTAGATGCTTACACATCACAAAAAGTATTAGACCAGGTTTTCCGCAGTATCTAAACTGAAGCTAGACAGGAGAGAAAGACTGTTGGGTTTACTTTTCTGTGTGAGCTTCACATAGTCTTCACCTCAGACTGGGTGTTGACTGCCATATTAGAAAAGTAGCATGAGGTTCTTCTATCTTTTTTTTTAATAATCCCTATTTATCCAATGGTAGTTTATATTTTATTTATTGCCTTTCTTGCAGGGTATCACTGTGAGTATAAAATGAGGACAGGGAGAAAACCTGATGGCTGTGCTATTTGCTTCAAAACTTCCAAATTTAGCCTGATTTCATCAAACCCCGTGGAATTTTTTCGCCATGATATTCCACTCTTGGACAGGGACAACGTTGGACTGGTGTTGCTTTTGCAGCCTAGATTTCACTGTAAAACTAATGCTGCAATCTGTATAGCCAACACACATCTGCTGTATAACCCCAGGCGAGGGGACATCAAACTGACCCAACTTGCAATGCTGCTGGCAGAGATTGCTAGTGTTGCCCCTCAGAAGGATGGTACCTTCTGTCCAATTATCATCTGTGGCGACTTCAATTCTGTTCCTGGTTCTCCATTGTACAGATTTATAAAGGAAGGAAAGTTAAATTATGAAGGACTTGCTATAGGGAAGGTAGGCAATGCTTTTCACTTCTCCCCAAAAAAGGTTAATGCTGATTAAAGAGAAATATTGAATTGAGTGGTGCTAACACACCACAGCTGTGATTGTTTCCATTGCAGTACCAATCTTAGTTCCTTTTTATCCACAGGATGATTGTCTCACTGTGTTTAAGTGTCCCACAAGTACGACACAATAACTACTTAATCAAATGCCTACTGCGTACTCTGTGGAAAGATGACTCTTATTTTAGATAAACTTTGAATTACAGTAGCTTGAATAATTGTAAAAAAGCAGAAATGGCAATGAGATGCTGAACATAACCTGTTTCAGGTTAGATGGGTTTTGCTGTAAGCTCTTGTACGTAGCTTGTTATGTGTCAAATGCTATTTAATAGAAAGTAACTGAAGTACGTACAATGAGAGAACATGAACAGATAGCCTCACTGGTGTCTGTTGCTAGTAGGTAGCTGCTTCAAGCCCCACTTTGACTTGTTTCCAGAAGAGTAAAAGATAAAGTGAGATGAAGATAAAGTGAGTGTCTGCAAGGGAACTGTATATGTAACGTTTCTAAAAGTGTTCTTGGTAGTCTCTCAGCTTAGTGTCACAAGAACTATCTTGAAAAATTGAGTAGCTGCAAAAAAACTTGATAAGAGTAAACAGAGGGGGTGTACAGAAGGGGTGTTGTTATTTTTATAGAGATTTGACAAGCCATTATAAAAAAATTATTTTTTATAAAAATAATAGCCCCCCCCAGGGGCTGGGGTTTTTCTTTGCTTAAAACTCCAAACTTTACAAGAAATGCCCACTCATTTCAAGTTTTGGGGTTGTTTTGGGTTTATTTGAATCAGATTTCTGTCTGGAAAAAAAGCTCATGTTGTCTTTCTTTTAGGTCTCTGGACAAGAACAGTTTCCAAGGGGACAGAGAATCTTATCTATACCAATTTGGCCAAAAAAATTAGGTATTTCACAAAACTGTGTATATGAAATAAAACAGCAACAAAAAGAAGAAAATGCAGGTCAGTTTCTGGGCTGATGAATTTTGTGGTCCTTTGAAAATATAATTCAGGAAGCACTGAAAAACAGATGTTCTGTTCTAACGGGGGAAAAACAGTCGGTCTTGAGCTTGCAAAACTTCCTTGTTGGGCTTGTTAGAGTGCAAAGTTATTTGTTCACATAAGCATTTGGAGATTTGAATCTTTAGAAGTTAATAGTTAGAAATTGCCATTCAGGAGCTGGTGCATAATATTTAAACTGTTGTGTTTGCATCATAAAAGCCAGATGTGCTGTCACTGGGAAAAGAGAGGTGGAGGAATGCAGGACATGTATGTGGCATGAACCTATGTTCTGATTCAGTGTTGATGTATTATAGTGCAGGCGCTTTATAGAACAAGTGGGAAAGGGAAGCGATTCCTTGCGAAGTACTGCTACATCTTTCATCCATCATTTTTATTTTGACAGAAAAAACAATTTTAAATGAGTGGGACAATTTGAAAGAGTCTTTGGAGGGGACCTTACTAATGGAGCAGAAGAATTTACTCCAGCTTTGTGAATTGTATCTTGCCTGCTGCAAAAAAAAATAAGTGTACTTAAAGATTTTTTTTTCCTGTAGCTTTTCTGTAGCTCTTCAATATTGGTCTTGCCTACATTCTATTTTTAAATGTTAATTAAATGTATTTTTATTTTGCAGGAGAGAAATTGGAAGCAGCAAAAGTGGACAACGCTCAGGAGATTGTAATAGCCCCTGAAAAGTACGTGTTGGGGGAAAAAAATGGAAGCCCTTGGCTGGTTCCTTGTTTGGGGATTTGTTTTGTTTTTAGACCAAACTTGTATCAGATTCCAGATGTGGATACAAGATGGTCACCCAACCTGGTCTGCCCATCTGGCAAAAATATCATTGTCCGTTTAAACATGAAAAGGCTGATCAGACAACAAAAGACTAGCACTGGAAATAATAAAGGAGCGTGTGTTCTTACTGGAACTTAGAGATCCTATTTCAGAATGCAGAGGCAAGGGGGCAGTGCTGTTTGGAGGGTACTCTCTGCTTTTTAAAAGAATGATTTTGACATTTGTTGTCCCTCCTTGACATAAACAGGACATCTTGCTCTGTAGTGACATAGTGGGAAAGCTGTGAACTTCAAGTGCAGTTGCAGAAACTGTTTTTAAGAGAGGGGGGAAACTGTCAACGAAACCGAAGTGTTGTCCCGTTGCTTAAGTGTTGGCACTTCTTTCTCTTTTTTTACTGTTTTTGAGATACTGGTTTATAGACACTAATAAAATCCCATAAAACAATGTGAAATTGGGGTGAAGGAGGGAAAGGAACTGGGAAGATCATAAAAACTTCCTTGTCAAGAGTTCTGTGGGTGAATTCAAGCTCGAGACCCAGAAAATTGGAGTATTTTGGATTTAATAGTACAACTCTTAGTCAAAACATTTTCTTCTTAAACTGAATGAGGAAGCCATGAGTAGACTGTTGAGAAAAAAAAAGTGATTGCTTTTTGTAAGGAAAAATGTATTTGCAGTTACCAACTGGTAGAAGCATATAAAGTAAGGCACAGGAGGAGGAAATTGCCCTAACTGTGTATGTGTGATGTCAGGCTTCCAGTCAGCCATTTCTTACCCAGAAATAAGAGCTTAATACCGCTGCAGAGAGTTACGTTAAAACCCTTGGGGATCAAAAAGCTGTTTAGTGGCATTTCTGAGAAAAGAAGTAGATAACAAGACAGGAAGCCCCTGCTGATTTGGGGTTTGGTTTGGTTTTTTAAATTGCTTGGTTTTTAACTAGAACACATTGCATGTCCAGGTTTAAAATACAGCCATGTAAGGTGAGCTTTAGTTTAGGGGAGAAAAAACCCCTAAAAATCTTAATTTCTCTGTATGCTGAAGGTCCTGCTCAGATGAGTCCATAGGCAGTTGCTTTCATATAAGCTGCTGTCATGGACACCCATGTGTTGGGGAGAGACTGGTGAATGAGGACACATATGAAATCTTACAAAGTGTAGATGGATGTGAAGCTACATATATTTAAAGTGTCAGTTAAGCCAGTTTTGACAGACTTTTAGGTATCTGCCTTTTACTGGAAAAAGCTACCTGCGTTTTCCCTTTGGAGGTTTAGGCCACTAACACAAAAGGCTGTGGGATGGACTGCACAAGAGAAACACTCAATTGCATATCCAGATACTTCATTCTGTTTGTGGCCAGGAACTATTTGGTATTTCTTCATTGCTTATTCTTTCAAGGAAAGACAAGAAGATAAAATTCTTTTCTTTATTTCCTGTTTAGGTTGTCTTCAAAATTGCAGCACCATTTTAAACTGTCTTCAGTCTACTCTCATTACTTTCCTGAAACTGGGATACCAGAAGTAACGACCTGTCACTCTCGAAGTGCTGTCACTGTGGATTATATTTTCTATTCTGCAGCAAATGATGAGACTGCCGCCCAGCCAGGTAAAGAAACCAGCTTCTAAATTATTTTTCACAAATGCTAAATGGGAATGTTTGGATGCTTTTCAAAGGGAAATGCAGTGATAGTTTCATCCATCTGAAGTACCTCCAAGGTTCGTGCTAGTGCTTTGAATGTCAGCCGTTACCTGAGAAACGTGGCTGGCCTTGTCGACTCACCGCAGTTGGACTTGTAGTGCCACACAGGGCAAACTTTTTCACCTCACTGAACATTCCTGTAGTCGCCATCTCAGCGGGGAGACAAGAGCTGAGGTTACAGAACAGCAGAAATGTGAGTAGCACCGGGGGAATCCTGCTGTCAGTAACTGGTGCAGGACCTTCATGGCCACACCTACAACACAGCAGTATTTGCAATGATCCAACCAACAACATGGGGTATGGCAGTTTATGACGTGCCTTAAAACTGATAAATGAACTGTTTCTTAGCAAGTTCCCTGGCTGTCAAGTGAATAACCTCGGTGGCCTTTGCTCGGAGAGCAGCCGCTTGCACATGCCCAGATGTCACTCTCTCGATTGCAGTTGCAGCTAAAACTCACCAGATGGTGCAAGAAAGACATGGTACCTCTGCGGGCGTGTTTGTTGATGGCTAACACAGGGCTCGCCTTCACTGCATTTGTGCTCTTTCGTACACACAAAAAAACCCCACCTTCATCTCTCATTCCTTGAGACCAGACTGTTAAAGTTGTCATGTTTGTGTAAAATACCAACTACAAATGCTTCACAATACAGAAATAAAAGTTTTGAGTGAAAAACTGGGATATGAGAAGTATCTAAATGACTTCTGCATGCTGTGTGATTTCAGAGCGCATCCCTGCGCAAAACTGAATCCTTATGCACCTGGTTATGTAATTTCTGGCACCATCATTGCCCCAGCAGAGTTATAGCCCTTTCTTCTTTCTGCATGTGTTTTTCAAATAGAATCTTCACCCCACATTCAGTACAGAATGGGATCAAACTTGAATTCTCCAAGTAGTTTAAACTGCTGTAATTTTTATTAATTAGTTCTTAGAAACTAAGTAATAGTCTGGATTTTCAGTTTTCTGATGACGTGGGCCTCTATATTAAAAGTTGTCAAAGTCTGAACAAGTATTAAATGTGCCCCAGGCTGACTGATTCTTTTTTTTTCCCCCCATTTAAAGGTTTTTTTTGTTTGGTTTTGGTTTGGTGTTTTTTTTAAAAAAAAAAAGCTTTCATGCTTTAGTTTGTGTCATGCTTAGCCAAGTATTTTGTTTGGTATTTAGGGTTTGCTGTGAAAGCAGGGTTCACTATCTACCTGTGTCCTGCAGGACTCAATTTTGCTGGTTCCATTGATCACTGCACACAGACCAGGCTCTCAGTAGCAACAAACTGCTGCTCTGTGGACACGCAGGTGCTGTGACAACTGATAAATCTGGCTCTGGAGCTACTGAGACATCTTTGCAGTAAAAAAGCTTTTCTCCAGAGCAGCAGCAAACAGCTGCTGGGTTGTTAAGAGAGCTGGGAAGCTGGCAGATGGCAAAGGAGTGAAGCTGTTGAACTATCCAAGGAGTTTAGCAGTTGCTGGATAATCCTTTAAAATATGCCTACTGGTAAGCTGGTACCAGGTTCAGCAAGGAGGTTCTGGAATTGCTGATCACTTTCACAGAAAATATTTTTGCCAAAGTTACAGCTGCTGTTTGTGCTGTCCTGAAAGCACTCAACCTGCTCGGAGTCATCTCTCCAATCTGAAAGCAATAGCCAGGGTTGCTGAACAGTCTCACTCAATAGCTCAACAAGTGTAAAAGTTTGACACATCACGGAATGATCTTGTTATCAATGGGATTTCTTGACTTGAGTTGGACAAAGTTTGTTACTCTTTGCTGATGATGGGTTTCTCTTGTTTTGGTTTTTTTTTTTTTTAAGGAGGACACAAATATTTTAAGTATAGTGTAATAATATCAAGACTGTGAGTCATCTCCCTGTCTTCCATGAGCAATGTGGAGTTTCTTGTGTGCGTGTCGTGGGGTGGTTTTTTTTGGTGCTGTTTTGTTCATTTGTCTGTTTGGTGTTTAGGTGATTATTGGAATAGGTAGCAGGAAATAATGGAGGAACACCCCTTTCTTATGATGAACATAGCTAGGAAGGGAAATGCCAGAAGGCTTTCATCTGTGTGAGCAAGACTTGCCTGCTGGAGAACTGTGTGCTTGAGGATACAGAAATAAAACATTACGTGAACCAGTAACTCTCAAAAGATGCTTAATTTTGCAAGTGTCAGCTCTGTTTAGCAATGCTGTTGTGCTTCAGCATAGGGTTGGACTGTGTGAGGCGCTTTCAGGGGAGTTATGATGAACAAATCAATCCCCTTCTCTTTCTACCTCAGTTCATCCCTCTGCAAAATGGAGGGTTGGTGTCCTTCTGAGTACTTAGAGCTCTACTGATTATAAGTTCTACTGTGAGAGAAGCAGTAAACCAGAATTTCTGTGCAAAATCACTAGTAAGGTAGTTCAGAACAATGATGACTTCAGATTATTTCTGCCATACTGTTTTCCTTCTCCTGCATAGGTACGAATTTGCAATTTTCAGCCCACACTAAGGAACACTTCCTTGTTTTTGTTTTTAAATCAGGAGCAGAGGATTCTTTTCATGGAGGACTGAAACTTCTTGGCAGGCTGGCACTTCTAACAGAGAAAGATCTTTGGACTGTTAATGGTCTTCCCAATGAAAATAACTCTTCTGACCACCTGCCATTGCTAGCAGAGTTCAGGCTCATTGAACGGTAATATCCAAAGGACTTTCTGTGTAGGTAAAGTTACCTTCACCTTCTCTCTTTATGTGATGATTATTTTTTTAAAGGTTAAACTTCAAGCACTGCTGGTCCAGTTTAAACAACTTCGCATGCATGCTGATTTGTTAGTGTTGTGTAAAGTAGACTTTTTAAAGTCTTTTTTTAAAAAATTAAGTTACATTATGATGTCTTAAAGGCAAAAAAGTTTTACTTTAGCTTCCTCTTTGATAATGGAAACCATCTGTGCCAGTCTCAAGATGGCATTATTTTTCATGGAGATGCTGTAAATGGTTTTTACTGTAAATCATAGTAAAACAGATTATTCTCTGAGAACTGAGTGCTTCTTTAAGTAAAGGGGAGGGAGTTTGTGTGCATGCCACATTTATAATGAGCTGAGAGTCATGCTTTACTACAAAATTGTTCTGTAGACACTTCAATCTAAATACCTTCTGCAAAGGAATTTTCTGTTACCTGGAATGTAGTCAGTGCAGAGGCTGAAAGATCAGACTCCCAAAGGAAGATGACAACTTTGCAGTATGGTAAATACTTATGTTTTAAAAAGTATCTGAAATAAAACCAAGTTTAAGGAGCATGAGAACTGCATTGATCTACTATAGGAAAAAAAAAAAAGTCCTCAGCACCTTGAGGCTTCATATATACTGAACAACTGGGGGAAGCTTTTTTCCATTTAGTTATTAAAAATGTCACATTGTCTATTGAAATGACATCCTAAGGTATTAAATGATGAAGGTTTTGTATTTACACTCATAATGCACTGATGAACATTCTGTGCAAAATAGGATTTACAAAATAAAAAACCAAAGACTGTCTGTATAGGAAACTGAAATCAGTCAGATGCATTTGTCTCCCAGAAATGCTTGTTCATTCTTCTCCAACTTTTGGAATTTTCATCTGGGTTTCCTTTTCCTGACTGCAGCATTACAACTGTGATTACTTTGTGCTTTGAGAACCATGCAAGTACAGGGGTAGAAATCACAAAACTAGCTGAATTGGAAAAGCAGTGCTGGCAAAGAGGCTGCTGCACAGGAGAAGGTGGGTCAGTGAGGAGTTCTATTTAGAATAAGCTTTAACCGGAATGTCACTTTTCAGGCTTGTCTTGAGCCTCATCTGTGCCAAAGTAGAGGTTTCCACATGAGCTCTTACACAGAGCAGCACTTTTTTAGGCCAGCCAAACACCTAATTATTTACAGTGCTGGTTTGAATCTCAAGTTTTATGCCAATTTAAAAGCAAACACTTTGAACTTGCTGACCAATGCTAGTTGAGAGGTGTTTGTGGTTCCCTAACAATATATTTTCAGGGTTTAGAGACTTGTTTCAGTATTTCTTTGTACAGCCCATTAACGGTTGACTACAGCATGTGGTTGAAGGCTTCATGTTCAGTGATTTCTTTGTAGAATAGTAAATGAGGAAGAAACCTTGAAAAACTCTGCTTTAGTTCATTCCCATTTGTCCTGTCTTGATTTTAGAAGCAAGTTAGATCTTTTCTAGAAAAGAATCCTGAATGGGAATAAAAAAATAACCCTGTCATTAAGAAAAACCTACCATGATATTTTATTGAACTTTCATGCTGTGCATAAACATACAAGTGATTAAAAAACCAAAAGTCATGCACATTTCCTACTCTATTTGACCACTTTGCAGTAAGTTAGAACAGCCACTAGAACCACACTTAAGACAAATGCCATCATAAGCAACTTCAAGAGAATATTTCAGCTGAACTTCAGAACGAGAACCAAAAGCAATGTCACACACCTCTACAGTATTAAGAAGTTGCAGTGTAAGTTAGAGGTTAAGAGAAAATAACTCAAATTATGCTGGACAATGCTAAAAACTATACACCAACCACCAGTGCTTGAGCTGAAGTAAACCATCATTTCATAGAAAAAAATTTGCAACATATCAGATAACCCTTGTGCTACAGGACACAGCTGATCAGAGTAAGTTTTTCACATTGTTTTACCCAGGAGGATTCTAAGGTCACAAGACACAGAGCAGCACAAAGTTGAAAACTGAAATTCAGCTGCTGATGTCAAATTACACAAGAATTTCTACCAAAATTCTCTTCAATTTCACTTCTGAACCAAAAAAAAAAAATCCTATTGTGAACACAGGCATGGAAGGTTGCAGGAAGAGGCATGAGAAAGGCCCCTCTGTCACTGATATGGTAATCGCTTACAAAGATGTACAACACATTTGAAAAACCTTCTTTCTAGACCTTCTGAAGTCTCACCAGTAGAAAGCCTTTTGCTGTTTGTAGAAGGTTGCTGGGTCTCAGTGTCATCTTCCTCTCCTAGGCAGGGAAATTCATTGACTGGAGCATGAGGTCTGTGTACAAGCAACCATCTCCTTCTGTATATATTCAGTTGCTGGCTGATATTAAGTGTTCCAGGAGCTTAAATAGTTCAGTTTAAGTAAGCGTTATCATCGCTGTGTTACAGCGTCCTGTCTTTATTGAGAGCCCAAAAAAGCAGTTGCCCAGGAGGGGAGGTACACAAGGCCCATGGCAGTATCACCTATAAGCACAGCACAACGGGTAGAGGCTGGACTCGTGCAGTAATCCAGTTTCTATGTAGGCACCTAATGAAATATTTTCAGGAATGCAGCACTCAAATGTTTCCAGAGAACTTCACTAATGCAGATGGCAGACCCCAGTGAAGGTCTTACTGCATCACTTGGGCACACTGGTGTCCATCACAGGTCCTAAGCTAAGTCTTAGAACAAAAGGGCTGAGTAGGGAGGAAGCAGACGAGCTTGATTCTTAGCTATTTCAGATGTACGATTTAATTTATTGCTGAAGTTGTTCCAGTATAAGCTTCCTTATTCGGGTCTGACCAAGCCGTTGTTACTACACCACACACAGGAAAAACTCCCTACAGCAGCACAGCAGAAGGTTAACTTCAGCCTGCGATGTCTGATCTTAATATAAGATGTCAAGCCATCACCATCCGAGACTGAACCTTGTCTTTGAAAGGCTGAGCAAAGTTACACACAACGGTTGAGAGAGAAGCGTATAGGCTCAGGTTAGCGACCGACATTGCTCCCGTGATTCCAGGAACACGTACGAGAAACGAACTGACTAGCAGGTGAACACTTGTCTCTACAAAACAGCAATCTCTACGCTTTGTGCTTCAGCAGTGTAGTCCAGAAAGACTAAAAGCTTGTGTCAAAGTATAAAAAAAGTTAGGAAAGTTTAAAAATTCATTATCATCATTTAAAAACCCAAAACCTCATACCTTGCCTAAGAAGATGTCAGTGTTTAAGAATACACTTGCATATTACCAAACAGCTTTCAGCAACATGCACAACATAATAATACAGGTGGCAGTAAAACATCCAGTGCTGGTTTAATACTACCAGAAATGCTGGGAAACAGTACAAATTAGTTACAAAACAGTAATACTGACAGTTTTGCATATCTATTAAGTTTAGCGAGGTAATGTCGATACTTTAAAAACTCACACCACTTCTGCACTGCTTGGTTTTTATTGCTGAATTAAGTATTAATACTGAATTTTTTTAACTGCACTGCACCCCAGCACATCTTAACACTAAGAGTGTGATTTCTTAGTTATGCCAATGCTTCTACCCAGCCTCAATTCAATTAATACTTGAACTGGGAAATTATATTTGAAGAAACTCTCACACCACTGGAGTCACCTGCTATGTGATGGAGGAGGAAAAAAAAAATCCCATATCCTGGCAAACACTGTAAGTTCTCTTCACCGATGCCTCTTCTATAAATTGAAAAAAAATAAATACTGCCACCAAAAAAAAAAATTTCCCCCTTTCTATTTTCTAGGTAAAATGTAATTGAAAGAGTCCACAGGTTAATAAATAGTCCCATTCCTTTTTCCTTCCAATGGAGTGCAGGTAAAGTGCAGCGGGAAGCACCAGGGAGCCCTCTGTCCGGCGTATGGCTTTGTTAGATGCGGAGCTGGTAGCCTACCTCGTTAAGCGTAGCCAGGTCCCCTTTCTTGTCCACCACCGCAGGCCTGCGAGCAAAGGAGGGAAGAGGGTGCTGCTCACCAGCCATCCCACACTGCCATGCAGGGGTAGAGAGAGCAGTGGTCAAATCCGGAATGGTTTACTTCAAAAGAGGACCAACTAGATTGAGTTTTCTCATCATAAGCATGATCCTGCTGAATTTGTCACATGAACTACTGTGACTGAGCTACTCGTGTGGGTTGCCTCTGAAGCCGAGCACCAGGGAAGAACAAGTTGTCCCATCCTGGGGTCTGTGATCTGAGCCCGGGAGTACCTCTCTCCCTCCGACTTGAGAAGGCTTGAATGAGTAGCTAAGACTAGACACACGCTGCCCATGATCTACCCCATCCTGTCTGCTGGCCACCCCTAGCAGGATGTCAGCAGCTGTGGGCTAAGAGCACACAGCCTTTATCACAGCTCAGTTAACAACACCACACCAGTCTCCCAGACAGGCACGCACTGCCTATTGCATCACCTCCGCTGTCCTGCAATGTCCCCTATCTCTCTTGTAGCTGTTCTTCCAGGCTACCACACTATCATGGGCTTGCTAGCAACCACCACTGGCACTTACCCTACAAACTAGGAAGGAACCAGGATGAGAAGTTAAAGGGTTGAGACTGTAAAATCCACTTCTGTCCTTAAGCACCCCTTCAGCCCCTGTCCTTCAAAACAATCCAGCAGACAGTGCAGTTCACATTCTCCCAATTTATTGTTTACAAAACCCAGGCTGCAGTAACAGCTTGTCATGAGCAGGTGAAGCCTCTCAAACCAATGTGTGATTCACACCTGCCAGCTCACACTAGAGCAACACACTTCTCTCCCCCTGCCCTGCAAGCTCTCAAGGCTGCAATTACAGCATGTGAGGAAGAGATCCACAAAGAAACAAATCAGTGTTGATAAGCACAGCCATTCTTTAGGGAGGATTTCCGCCTGAAGCCCAGCAATCCTGAAAGTCTTTCTTCCTCTGTGCGTAACATGAAGGCCTCTCACTGCAACTGGGTTCTCAGAGATCCATCAGTTTGCAGAAGAAAACACCCAATTTCCCCTCTCTTATTTCTCACCCCCTGTCAACCATTGCACATGCCAGTATGTGTCATTCAGCGCATCCCTGATGAGGGGATGCCATCCTCCCTTCAGATCTCTGAGACCTCCCATTGCAGAAACCAGCAGATCTCCACTTTGGAAATGAAAGGGTTTTATCTCCAGAAGGGAACTCCTTACAACAGCACACTCCTCTGCAGCATCCCTCCCACTGGGGCAAAAGGCACAGTCAGCCTTCAAGCCACTAGTGCTACTGCACAAAAGCATCATTTTAACATCAGGAACCCAGTTCTCCCTGGCATCACTTTTCTAACAGAGCAGCCTCCTGGGTCTGCTCAAGGGCCCTGGACCCTCACTCCCATTTTGCTTCCAACTGTGCTGGTCAGGGGCTGTGCAGGACCCACAGCACTGTCACGCATACACAAAGCACATGCTGCAAGAGCTCCCACCCTCTCTGAGATGCTTCAACACCTTCCGCCAAAGCAGAGATGAAGGTCTGGTGTGTGGAGTCTGCTCTCGGTCTCCTGCTCCCCACATCATGCTATAGCTGGGTCCTGGATCTTGTATCATGGTGACCTGGAGTTTATTTTAAAACAACATATAATTCGCTCTTGATACAGAGTGACACAGCAGAACCATCAAGCAGGTAACAGGTGCTGAAGCCACTGCAAGGCCACCAGTCTTCACTTGTCTTTCTGTCCTGGAAAAGCAAAGCTGCCAAGGAGGAATCAACCACTGCAGAGCAGCCACATGCCCAGTAGCTCTCTCAGAAAACCAGCACAACTGGCAAGTCTCCAAGCCCAGCGAGACTCACTCTTCTTTCCAAACATACTTGATCCACTCCAGCAACTGCAGAAGAACCATCAGAAACCCAAAGACAAAACCATCCCTCAAAGCAAATCTATGAGGTGAGAAAGCCTGGAGCAGCCAAGCCCATTACAACTATAATTATCCACACACTAAACAAGGAGCTCTTGGTGATGATGCCCAAAGTACAGCATTGTGGAGCGAGCGTGAATTCACATGTAAAAATAAAAGCCTGCTGTGAAATCATCTGCTGCTAAAGTATCTTGAAGTTATCTTTAGAAGGTTGCTCTAATATCTGTTAGCTGCTTCAAAATAAATAAATAAGTGCTGAGACCATAGCCTGGGAGCCTATTTAAAAAGCAGTGATCACAAATATGTGACTAATCTGGATTACGGATAGGCTTTCACAGCTGTCAGCTTCCTGGCACAAAGCAGGACAGCTACCGCTCGACTCTTCCACATGTAAGGTATGGGAGCGTGAACTGCCCGTGGCTCTAAGAGGCCCGTGATCTGGAAGCTCAGTTTTATCCATTTAGAGGTATTGCACATAGTTAGTCCATCCTTCCCTGCACAGTTAAAGAAAAGCTCTTAGCTAAAATGCACAAGGGAAGGGTCTGAGTCTTTTTTTAAGCCTATTAAATCAAAGAATACAATGCCAGTCATGTTTCCACTTTGGTGAGAAAAGGTTTACTTTTTCACCATCCCGGTAAGTCAGTCCTCAGTGAAAATCACACCAAAACAGCTCCCTATGAAGGCTCACCACAGAGAATCCAACTCCTGTCTCGGTGACCATGAGAGCAGAGCACCCCATCTCTGACAGCAGATACGTCCTCCCCTTCATAATACCTGTGTCTGAACACCCTTAAACGTGATCAGACTACCTTCCCTCCTGTACAGATCCCCGGCACACCCAGCTAGATTCATTTCTCAGAAAAAAGCAGCCCACACTTCCACGTTCATCCAACACCCCGCGTTCATCCACGGTCATCCAACACCCTGCAGAAGTGAACCAAGCAAAGGCCATCAGGGCCTCAAAGGACACCACACGGAGGGGCTGTCAGGCAGCAGTAAGCACAATGCCAGGACATGAGTGGTACCAGCAGCTTCTGGAGCCTCTCAGGCAACCAAGATAGCTGGTGCAGTTTTCCTATACGTGCCAGTGTGTGCATATAAGTCTGTACAGCAGAATAGTGTGTCATCACCCTCCATTTCTGACCCATCAGTGACAGCAGCAGCAATACTCACGATTTGTCTCTTCTGCACGCCCGTCTCTGAGGGCTGGCTTGCCTTCGGCGAGGGGACAGCGACTTACCCCGTGATCTCTCTTTCATCGGAGAATGGGCACTTGAGGGTTTCAGAATCTGCGAGAGATGGGGGAGGGAAGGAAAAGGCGTTAATACAGGCAATGATTCACTGGAAATAAATAAAAATAAAGGGCTCATACAGTAGTGGGGAGAGCGCACAAAGAGCCTTCAGTCCCTTGGGGCTTATTCAAACCCTGCCCAGGTTAAGAAGAACCCAAAGCTGTTATCACATGACAGCTGTTCAGGGGCCCCCTGCAAAAATTAGTTGGTGTCACCAATTTGGTTCCTAGGTAAATATTGGCGGGGGGGGAAGGTCTCATCCACAGCTTTCTTCAGAGCTGGCAACAGCAAGGGATAAGAAAAACGGCTCTGAGCCTCAGCTGAAAGAAACTCACACAGCCCAATCTCCCTCTCTAGCTTTCCTCCCCACAGAGGGGGTCAGCTGCCAGGCTGGCCGTTGAACTCACTGTGACAGTGGAACCTTTCAGTAGGTCTCCAACCTGCCTGTATCCCCCAGGCCCTCTAACCTCAAAAAGCCATCAGCAAGACACTCAGACTCTGGGCTAATTTTAAGACCCAATCCTCCAAAGTCAGTCCCCTCACAGAGGGAGCCCTCTGAATCAGTTGGCTCAAATTCTGAATTAAGGGAAGAGTCAGATTCAGGGCCTTCAGCCTTCAAGGGCTCAGGGCTGTGGCCCAGACCCTGAGGCACTTCCAAGGACCAGACCCAATGTCACAGCTCAGCACACAGACAGAGCTGGTCCCTCTATCAGAAGTAAGTCCTAAGTTCAGTAAGTCATCCACCTAGAGCCCACTTCAGCTGTTCGTTCTCTAGACGGGATTAAAAGGGCCTGAACAGAGAACAAGGAGGGGGAAAAGCTTAATTATATCTGTAATCAAGCACATTTGCTTAAGGCGACAGGACAGTACAAGTTGGCCCTCAGGACTCCTTGGCAAGGCAGGAGAGGTGGCAGCAGGATGTAGGGGCTATGATGCCATTAGTGACACTCACCCCAAGGTCAGGGGGAGAGAGTAGGTGCCTCAGCCAAAAAGGCACGCGGCTGCTACACAGGAGACATTCCTCAGCAGAGCAGGGGACAGGAACCCAGAATAACTTGGCCGTGATGCTGCGTGCCTCTCCACAAGAGCCAGCCCCATACTTAGCAACACACCTGCTCTGCTCCTGCTGCCAGCTGCAGGCTGGAAAGGCACCAGATCCCCTTCTGCACCAGCTCCTCGCCCACGCCAGCCCCATAGGTATGGCCGGGGACACCCCTCATCCCCAAGGGCAGCCAAAGCCTCCAGCCCCCTGGCAGTCTGCCCTCCCTCCCGATCATTTCCCTCCAGGCTCTTCAGTCCAACCAACCAGCGGGGAAGCACAACCTTTTTGAGGGCTCGCTTTCCTCATCCTTCCCACATAACTTTGTGATTTAGCCAAGGGTGGTGGGCATCAGGTGGCGCAGGGCAAGCCCGCCGGCATGCCCTGCAAGGAGAAGCAACCACTGACATGGCCGGCCCATGGCACCCCTTGCAGGCTCAGGTGCAAAGAGCGAAGATCCCTACTGTGACCAGGCCACCCACCCCACCAGCTGCAGCTCCAGCCTTGCTGGTTCCACCCAGCCACCTTCTTCCAGAGTCAATGAGAAAAACAAACTGGGCAACGTTTGCTCAAGTTTGGGCCATCAAGCTCCATGATGGCCAGGGACAAGTATGGCTTCAAGTGTCTCCCAGGCTGAAGGGGAGATCTTTGAACTAAAAAAAAAAGCAGCTGTAAGGGCTTGAAAATACACCAAACCCTGTGCAAGAACCACTGAGACAGATGTAAACATAAGCCCAGTCCACCTGATACCACCTTCATCTCAGGCCAGTGTCAGTCTGCTGACACAGAGCAAGACCAACCTCTGCAGGATGGGTCTAGGCACACCAGCCTCCGAATCCACCACCTGGGTGTGCAGACCTACCTTCATCCTCATATCCCTGGCAAACTTCTCCAGCTCCTTCCTGACCTCTGTGCGCATCATTTTGGAGACATTGAGGACTAGCTGTTTCCACTCGATGGGTTGAAAGCTGTGCGGCTCGTGTGGGACATATAATCCAATTTTTACTTTTTTGACTGAATGCAAGTACTTTTTATACGAGTCTTCAAATTCAAAGATGAGGTCGCTCAGAGTTCGGTAAATTAGAGGTTTGTCCATCAGATCTGATCGTCTGCTCATGCCCAGTGAGCCGTACCGGCCGTTACAGTAAATCCCAAGCACCACATGATGAAAGTAGTTCCCTGAGAAGTGGGTTTTAAAGCTGATGGGGAATCGTTCCACGGAGGGCTGCCCGTTCGTCAAGTATCTGGTGTGCACTGAGTCAAGGCAACAACAGCACTGGAAAGGGAGCAGGCACAGCTACACCTGTAAGACATCTTCAGCACCTTTTTTTTAACTGCCAGGACAAGTGCTTTCTTGTGAACACAAATTCATTCTCCCAGCACCCCAGAAACAGTCAATGCTGCCAAAGCCCATTTCACTGCTTGGAGAATAAGGTGCAATGGTTCAGGCAAGGAAGGGCCTGACTCTTAATCACACTTGGGGGGAAGGAGGGAAAGACAACAGGGTTTGGGTCAGCACACCAGAAGAAAGACCACCCTCCCCAGATCTGTGGGATCTCCCCCATCTGATACCAACATCAAACTCTCACCCTCCTGAAAGGGAAGAGTGTTGCCCTGCGTCTCGTGCTGGAGCTTGGTATGACTCAGGTTATTGATCCTCATTTTCCCACATCTTCAAACAGTACAAAACAATTTGAATTTATTCCTCTCCAGGGCGACAGTCTGCCTTTTCATCTGTAAACTGGCCCTCGGTGCGGCCAATCCTCACACAAGGGTGTTTTTGCATGTTACCCTTGTAACGCCTGGCTGAGACCAACAAAGCTGAGCTCCTGGGAGGGCAATTAATTAGGTAAGCACAGACACATGGTCAGAACAAACCCTTTTAAAAAGCAAGACATGTCCCCTGAATCACTGGCTGGCCATTTCAAACGAACCACGTGCAGAGGCCAGGGCCAAGCTCTGCAACAGCGTAGTAGATGATCTCAGAGGGGAACTATGCGCCGGTCCCGGGTCATCTCCTCGGGAGACTGGTGGCCTGTGCCAGGGCAAGGAGAGACTGAGATTCCCTCACGCAAACAGGTTTGCGTCAGTGCTTACGTTGCACGCGGCTCCTCGCTGCTAATCCCTGGACAGCTGAAACCCCCCCTGGCTCCACGTGCTGACACCCGGCCCCTGGGACAGCAGGTGCCCTTCCTCTCTGCAGCTGAGACCCCCACCCATGCCTGGGGGATGGAAGGATGACCAGAAAAGGCTGCGGCAAGACACTCCAGCCTGAGGCTACTCTAGCCAGAGGCATTTGCTGTAACCCCGGAGCCATCCCCAGAGGCAGATGTAGTCAAGGCAATTAGTCAGGGTGGTGCCACTACAAAATACTGGTCTGAGGGTCAGCACTGCCAGGAAAGCATCAGGGCAGCCTGAAGAACAGAGGAGCGTGCTGAAAAACTGGAGCTGCAAAAACCAACTCAGGCCATGTCCTCCTCTGGCCTTTCTATCAATATCATGAGACACAACTGGGTGTCGGTGCTGGCTCTGTCCAGCCTGACACCCCACCTCACCACCAGTGCAACTCCCCGAGATGCTGACCACCCGCCCACACCCCAGGTTTCACCTCTTGTCTCTATGGGGATGCAGGAAAAGCATCCACCACCTCTCATCTGTCTCTAAAGCATTTTCTCAAAGGGATTTCTCACCCACACGATGGTTGTTGATTTTCACATCTCCAAACTTTTGCCCTCCAGGTGAATGCAGAAACCAACTAGTAAGAGATTCGTGAACTGCCCAGAATTGAGGTCAAGAGCAAGGAGTTAAACCTCTGTACAAAAAAAATGCAAGACAAAAAAAACACATTGGCAAAAATCTTTCAGAATAGCCACAGGGAAGCTTTTCAGTTCAACGTCAAAACATTTTTAACTACGTTCAGCGCTAGATGTCATCAGCTTTAGCAGTCTGGAGAAAATGTATTAGAGGCTACAGGAAGAGGCAACACCACGGGCCCAGCTCCCGGTGCACTTCAGTCTCCGTACAACAGTCGGTCTGGATGAGCACGCGAAGCACAGCGCAGCCCTCCCTACCGTGCACACAACCCCTCGCCCAGCCAAGGCTACATGCGCCCACCTCTGCCCCACCTACATCAAACACAAACACCCTGCAACAGCTGTCCAAGCTCAGCCCAGTATCAACTACTCCGACACGGAGTAGATACAGCTCTATTGCCCTCGGTGGTCCCGCCGGATCGCTGCTGCATTAGGACTGGCTTCTCCAAGAAAAACCCCACACCATCAGAAGAATTAAAGATTATAAATATACTGCAAGGTCAGAATGGGGCCCAGCACCGTTATATCAACTGGAAACATCAGCCCACAGTCACCTCATTTAAAAGGTCGCCTTGCTCCAGGCCTTAAAAGGAGCATCCTGGTACATCAAAGTCATGTTACAATAATTTGAGTCCTACAGACAGATTCTCACAGAAGCCCATTGTATTTATCATTCTGCGTAACGGAAAAAGCACTATCTTTTATTAACACCTATGAAGCTTTCAAACATCGCCACTATTTTCCCCCCTCATTATGAAAGAGTTTTCTCTCTGCTCCCCCAGAGCCTTTCTATTAAGTTCACACAAAGCTTTGGTGGCCGCCTGCCACACATAGACACTTCTGCCACGAGGTCTCAGAGAAGTTGCAATTTAATCTCATTAAATACTAGGTAGGAGTAAAAGAATCTTTTGAGGATGGAAATTACCCGCCATCAAATAACCCAGCAACAACTGCTGTGGAAATTAACCTTTAGGTACAGGTTGCTTCCGCTGAGTGACTAGTTAATGAGAGTCCCCACCCGAGATGAAATACACAGCAAACGGGCTGGAAAGGCACGTCAGATCTTCCCCTCTGTCCATGCATCATTATTATTTCTTTTCCTTTCTGCTCTGTCCAGGGAGAGCTGTATTGTGGCAAACAAAAGGCAATGACACAGCAACACCGCAGCTGTAATCATGCTTTTGAACTGGGACTGGAACTGCAGGGTGGAGAGGCGGGGAGTAAATTATGTGCCACAATAGAGAAGCAGCGCAGAGTAGGAGAGGGAAAAGGCAGCTGTAACGAAAGCTCGGTGGCCTCCCAATGTTGGGTCATCATGGAAATCAAAGCAGCAAAAAAACAGCACTGATGGATGCTGATCTCCTTGGAGAGAGGACATTAATCTTTCGGCTTACCACCTCTTGCCCCAACATCCCTTCTCTTTCCTTACACCCAGGAGATGCACCAAGGCCCCGCAGAGCCTGCAGCAGCTTGAAACAAACCAAGGCATGCTCGGGTTTCAGAGACAAGTGCCAGCATCAATTGCTTCACCAGACCAGCCCACCAACGCTGATGACCCAGCAGTTGTAAGCATCCAGCTGTTCCAGTGCCCAGACTCACAAGTGCTTCTCCTCCAGCTGCAGAAGGACCCAGCATCACACCTGACACTTCTGGTGTCTCCACTGCAAGTTTCACTCTGTCTTGCAAACCAAAGACAGAAAAGGGAAAGCCAGACGAACCTGATATTGAGCAAATGACAGGCCATTGCACTGCCTATGCAAATCAATTTGTAGATTGAAATTCTCCCTTATTTAACTCATACAAGATGATATTGCAGTGCTTCATGTCTTAAAAGCCCAGCAAGGGTGGTTTTTTCTGCACTCATCTTGACCAGACTTTAGCAAACCACAGGGTGTCTGGTCCCCTCCTCTCCTGCTGCTTGCAAGGGCTGGGAAAGTGTGAGCAGGCAGTCCCAGCCATTGCAGCAGGCTGTGCCACAGGGCACGAGCGAGCTGCAAGGGATGAGAGCAGGCTGAGAGGAGCAAGGAGGCAGCTTGCTTTACACTAGCAATGCTGAAGCTGCTAGCTCTGAGTGAGGAGGTGGAGCAGGAGGAAAATAAACCTCATGTGTCAAAACTGTCAGATAAGGCTTCAGCAAAAACAGAAGAGCTATTTTTCCGAGCAACCAAGCAACTTCTTGCAGTGTCAGAGGGCCTCTGACCACCAGCAGTGAACACTCGGAGAAGTTTCCAGCTAGAGCCTGGAGTCAGGTGACATTTCCCACAGGCTTCAGGAGCACTGAGATCCCGGGTTTGGGATTGCTTACCGTGAGGCAGAGTGTCAAGCCCAGATGTCATCTATATGGAACACCCAGGTTCCCCCCAGCAGCTCCAATGCCCACAAAGGAACAGCCTGAACAGCTGGCTTGGACTCCCAAAGCAGGACTGCCAGGCCAGCATCCCTTGTTTTGAGGCGCCTGTTCTCCAGTGCCTGGCTGCAGCCTGAAAGGACTATCTTAAGATTAGACCATGGCAATGGAAACAACTAAAAGCTCTGTCCCAGCTCTTCCAAGCTACCAGAGGGACTATAGATATTCAGCAGGACCCTCCTTGTCTATATTTGTTAGTGAGTGGTTTGAGCTGCGGGCAAGCATACAGGAAGCCAAAAGGGGCACTGCGGGGACATCAGTATCCTGCAATGACTGCAAGAAACTCTCCCCCTTGCTGAAAACACTTGCTCCCAGCCCAGGGATGTACCTGCTATGCAGGAGGAGCAGGACGGCCTCTGGTCTCCAGTGGTGATAAACATCATCCACTGATTAAAAGTGCAGAAGGTATAGTGCAGAAGCTATTAAATAATTTCTCCCTCCTGAGGCACTTCTGCTCTCCTCTTCCTCATTTACTGATGCGATTGGACGGGGGAGGTCTAATTTACTGCATGGGTCTGACCGTTACCTCGCATGAACTGGAAGAGGCACGCTGAAGGCAAGGGGAGTGAGTTATGTTCATCCGACAGAGACACGCTCTGGCAGACTCCCTGAGGACAGAAACACTGCCGCTTCCCTCTCCCCCTCTGATATTTTGCTCTCCCCATTTTAATAAAGTGACTATGGGGTGGATAAAATTCCCTTGACACTTTTTGGTTTACTATTCCCTTTCTCGAGCAAAAGTCGTTTCGATCCTTGCTCTGAAAGAAGGGGCTGAACACACCATTACTCAGCTGATTTACAATCCAACTGAGAAATGCCCTGGGGAAGACAGCAGGAGGAATGCCTCTGGTCAGGCACTGCTGAGCAGAGCATGCAAGCTGACAGATAGGAAGCTGGTTCAGACAGCTACACAGAGAAGAAGAGCTGTTCAGACTAATGCAGAATAACATTGGAAGATTTGTACAAGCTTCCAGTCATCTCACAGCAGCTGCTCCCCCGGTGCACACACAGAGTAGCTCAGTATTTTAACTCATTGCCCTATAAAAACACTTCGAGATCTGGTGTGAAGGCAATTATGCAAAACTTAATTCTGCACCAAGAGGGATTACAGAAGCGTTTTATCAGAAGCCGCATAGTAAAAGGCAATTGCATGAGCCAGCAAGCGGCTCCCTTAAAATGATATCTTGCTAAGCTGCTCTGCGCGAGTCGGCCTTTGAATGAAGGCTCACGCCTAGGGTCTGCTGCGGTGGGCTGTGCTCTTTTCGGTATCCAAGCAACACAGCAAAGCCTGCCAGCACACAAATTACAAGCAGTACCTTACTTCCAGAGACAGAGGAGGGAACCAGAGGTACACACACACACACACAGAGGGATGCTCGGCTCAGGCACAGGTGGAGACATCGGTTTGATGCTCTGGAGAGGGTAAGCGTATTGCTTATCTGGTAACCGCCTGACCTTGGAAAGCAAGTCGCAGCTGCTGGCCTCACCATGAGGGCAACACTGAAGATGAAAACCTCACAGCTGAAAAGAATCAGCAAACTTCCCCATGTACTGTTACCAAGACACCTCCCAAAAACCCACATGGGAGCATGGCACCACAAGGTTCTGCACAGACACAGGCTTTGTACTGGCCACTTTCAAGGCACACATATTCAGACAGCCCATCCACTCACCACTGCTACACTCTGTGTCCCCGCACCTTCAGCAAAATACGTAGGTTTTACACTGCATGGATCTTTTAAACTTTCACGCATCTTTTACTGGACCACCATCCCAGCAGACAGCCCCTGTTCTCACACAGGAGACTTCCAAGACAGCGAGCAGAAGTCATAGGAAGACATGCCGGTCCCATCCCCTCCCCTGCCTAAGCCTTCTCACGAGGTAACCTCAATTTAAAAAAAAGTTTTCCATAAACATTTATTTTTAAAGTAGCATCTAGAGACAGAAAGATTCATCCAAATCTTAAGTCAAAAGAAACTTCCGAAGACACCAGAGCTTTCAACTATTTTGCTCCCCCACTGCTCAAAAAGAACAAAAGTCAGTTTGGAAGCAAGCAAAAAAAAAAACCCTCTTTCCAAATGAAAATAAAACAGTCAAAACTTTTATATCAGCAAGAACACTTTCAGGTTATGATCATCACCTGTATGCCACTAACATACTCACCCTCTGCTCATCTGGTATGTGGAATAACCAGTTCAGTGCTAGAAATACAGCACTGGAAGGCACACTGACCCTGCAGAGCAGTATCAACTCCACCTGGGGATCATTTTCCCCATCCCTTTCATCCCCAAATAGTTTGAGACACAACCCTGACACAAGGGCAAGCATAACAGACCCAGTGACAAAATTTCTGTTTCTGGGGTGGCATAGGTTTGAGTCTCTTGCTGACATCAAGCCCCTCAGGATCGCCCTCCCTCTAGCTCCGTGCAGACCCTGGAAGCAGTTGCAGGGGAAGCCCCATCAGTCAGAGCCATCCTTCAGACTCAGAACTGAAGCCCATCCCTGGCACACAGGGAGCTGAGCGCAGTGGCGAGCAGCACCCAGTGCACACCACAGACCACCCAGCACAGCGAGGACTGCATCCCACCATGAAGTCTCGCATACCACTTCAGCCCACATTCCCTTCCCACGCACCCCACAGCAGCCACCCCTTCTCAAGAGCCAACCCGGGCCACTACCTGCCGGGCTCTGCCAGCTCCTTCTCCCACAGGAGGGGGCAGCAGCAGCAAGCAAAACGCCGCAGAGACAGCCAGAAGCTGTTTGCTTCGGGTTTATGTTAAGTTGGGCTTTTGTTTTAAATCAAACTTGATGAGTTGTGGTAAGATATATCCAGCATACAATTATTCCTGTAACCCTACCTAGCTCTCCTTCAGTGTTTTAGGATGATGCAGGTTGATTTATCAGACCGAAAGGGTCAACAAGTGAGTCAGTCTCTAAATTAAAATATCCTTGTGTTTTTTTCTGAGACTTAATAGGAAGCAAACATGTTATTAAGGTAAAGTTTAAATGTTTAACTATAATACACGTTTCTGCACAAAGCACAGCTGTGGGCTTAGAGACAAAATGTAACACAACTCTGCTGTGTAAACATTAGACAAACACCAGACAGAACCCACGCTCCTCAGGTGTCACCAAGCGCCAACAATGATGGGCAGAGAAATGCTAACAAAGAACCAGGGATTGTGTAGACAGATACTTACCTGGGCACTTCGGGTCAGACCCTGACATGATGCAGATTACCAGGGCAGGAGGCAAAGCCAGCAAGGCCAGAGCGTGACACTTGTGAACTGGGCACACAGCATCCAAGCTCCTCCCAACAAGCCTGGGCAATTCAGCAGCTTGTTGATCAACATCACAGCAGTTCCCCAAGCAGCTGGCACTCACCTTTGGCTGTGACCACCTCAGACACCATCCAGGAAGGGCAATATATCAAACAGCGCTGTAGTGGAAAAAGTCACGTGCATGTGAAAGGATACATCCCCAGGATAACTGCTTCAAGGCATTTGATAGGTAAGGACTCCCTGGTCATTTCTTTTGCTGTTTCCATCAACCTAGAACAGAAACAATAAAGTTTTCAGTCATTTCAGCTGAAGCCATTGACAGCGATCAAAGGGTTCTCTCATACACTAAGAGCCAGGCACCTCCAGTTCTTATCTCAGCAAGCCCTGGTGAACTTGGTTCTCCTCTTCAGCAACTTGCCAGAGCTGACTTCTGGAGAATGACTGGGGAAAAAAAACGATAAAAAAGTGGCATCCCCGTGCCTTCCAGCCTCTGAAGATGGGTTGGAAGAATGCAGTCCTCTCTGCCTCTCCCAGCAGCTCCATGAGAATCACTCCTTCTCAGCTTGGCTGAGAAGGCTGTTGTGTCAGACTGACACTGCACCATCAACCAACTGTGTGTCCTATCCGCCTTCCATAAGCAGATTGTGAAATACCAGAGAATTTAAAAAAAAAAAAAAATACTAGAAGGAGATCTTAAAAAGGCCAGAAGAGTCAATGACACGCGAGAAGAAAAAAAAAAAGAGAGCTAAAAACCAAACCAAAGGATGACTTCTATTTTGAAGTCTTCTCTATCCATATCCTTCCCCTGAGAAGAGCTTTGTAAACAGATCCCTACTCTAAGTAAACACAACATCAAATGATAAAAATACTTGTATTAGAGAAGATGAAGAAAATATGCATCTGAAATCATCAGAGTCTGTTTTTCCCACTTTAGTTGACCCACCTCATGCATTTTAAACCTTGCACTGAGTGCAAATGGCAGTACAGCTTCCACCGCTATTACAGCCTGTCACAGCCATTCCGTGTCCCATTTGTCTAAGTTAAAAATTCTCTCCATTTGTAAACAACCGCCTTTTACACTCTGCCTACAGTACCGAAGACAAATTAGTTAGCTCCTACATGCCCACAATCAGCCACAGAAACTCCACTGCTGGAAGCATGAGCAGCTCCGGAGAGGGCACACAATGGGGCCCCTTCATGCCCCACAGCGGTTCCTCAGTGCTGGCTGCCGCAGTAACTGCTGCAAAAACTCGTCTCCATCCAGAGAAGTATTACATGATCCACTGCATTTCCTATCTTCAAACTCCAGGGGAGTTAAAGTCACAGCTGATTATGAATGTGCATCAGAAGCAGGAAAAATCCCAAGTTTTAAAGCTATTTAGCTTCAAGCCATTTCGTGTGGTCTGTGCCTGGTTAACACGGTCCAGGTCTACACCTACGCTGACCCTGCTGCTGGCAGGCAAACACAGTAACTGCACTGGAGCTGCCCTGTCACCACGGGCAGCATCGGGTCTCCTAACATCTGCTTTTCTAAGCTCACTGCTGTCATGATTTCAAGGTGTGGTCAGCACAGAGATTACATTAACAGCTCCACAGTCAGCGAAGGAGCCTCCAAAGTAATTGGCCTAAACACACAGTGAAATTACTACCGACTTATCTGTCACAGCAACTCTCACACTACTTAAATACTAAGTTGTATTTAAAACGCGCTCTGTTTACAAGACACATTCACATTGGTTCTGAAGCTCTTCAGGACGCTATAGGGTTATTAAGACAGATTTAAACCCAACCAGAAAGGTATTTTGCTTATTTAAAAACTCACTGTCCACTAGAGCAAGGGTACCGCAGCCCTCCCGTCCCTTTACGCAGCATCCTCAGATAGCTGGCCTCAGAAGGGACCCCGGGAAGCCTTCCTGTCCCACCTCCTGCTCAAAGCACCTAGGTCCAGGAGCTTTAACAGGTGCTCAGCAGCCACCCCAGACCTGATAGCTCAGAGACAGCTACAACCTCCAGTTTGACAGGCCAATGAGGATCTGTGCAAGGTGAGCATTGGTCAGGAGGCACCACCAATGACCAGCGAACAGACCTCCATCTGCACCCACAGGCGCCCTCACACGCACCCACCACAGAGTCCTGGGGAATACTCTGCAAATGGTTTGCTTTTTCTCTGCCTTTACAGCACAGACCACAGGATTTATGTGGGTGACCCAGTTCAGTAGCCACTGAGAGGTCTTCTTCCACTTTTAACAAGCCTGAGACAAAGCATGGCCTTCAACCCCATGTCTGCATTGGAAGCAGAGCCTTTGGAGAATCGGCAAGCCACTGCTCTGCCCATGGTAGCATAAGCCAAACATAAAATGCTCCTCACAGAAAATTTTCCAAGCTACTTTTAACTGGTTTCTCAAAGGCTTGGAAACCCACCAGTTAATCTGTCCTTCTGTCCTACACTTAACCTTGCATCTAAGAAGGTCCCCTAATGTTTAAACCAAATCTTTCCTTTTTTGCAATTTAAACCAGAAGCTATTTCTGCTGTCCACAGTGGACACAGAGACCAATTATTATCTCTCCTCTTGCAACAGACATCTGTATGTGCTACAGGCTGTAATCTACCCTCCTCTCTGTAAACATAAGAAAGCAGACACAGATCTTTTTATTTAATTCCTTCCTCTCACACCCCAAAGCTTCCCCCTTAGGTCCTTCAGCCAACCCTACCCTACCACAATACAAACAGACCAATTTCTTTCTGAATCCAGCTCTCAGTATATTTTTGCAACCAATCCAGTGTGCTGTTGGCTTTTTCCCCTGTTGACCCACAATGAATGGGGGTCTTTTTGTTGTTCTATTTTTTGTATTGGTTTTCAAGATCAGATCCTTTGCAAAATGAGCCTTTTGTTCTCCACTGTGTGTTCCCACAGCTGGCTTTTCCCAAAACTTCCCTCCTCTGCGTTTGCCCTTACTAAACCACCTCCTGTTTGCTCCAGCCCAGCTCTCTTACCCTTTGAGATCACTCTGAATCCCAATCCTACCTCGCAAAGCCTTGTCACCTTGACCAGCAAAGCACATCTATTAGCAAACAATTAGACTTATCCACACCATTAATGAAAAAACACTGACCTGGGTCAGAGATTGCACACCTCAATGGACAAACTCTGCTAGCCAAGAGCAAGATGTTGGTTAAGTACCACTTTCTAAGCGCTGCTTTTCACCAGGGTGTGTCCTCATGTCAAATAGTTTTATACTCGAGGTCCTTGAGGCTACCAAAAGCCATAGTAAAGCAAAGAGTTATCACATCCACCATTTCTCCCCGACAGACAAAAGCTCTTACACTCAACAGAAGGAATTTACCGGAAACAAACTGTGCCAGACTAAATTCACATTGTCTATCACTTACCCTGCAGATAAACTCAAAAAGTTCTTAGACTTATCTTTTCCATTTTTTTTTTAAAGGCACACCCATCCTCCTCACACTCTCTTACAGAGTATTAATGGTTTGGAGGTTGCTTGTCAGTTCTCTAAGCGATGTAGGACAAATGACAGAGCATCCATCTCAATTGAAGATAACTCATCACAAGCACTCTTTGATTTGTCCTTTCCCTATTTTATTTCACTCCTAAATTCTTACCACACTGTCTCAGATGTTAATCACGACCGGAAAGTCTGCATAGTTAAACTTGTGAATGAAGACTTAAGGAAGGGGTAAAAGAATTGAAAAACAGCATCAAGCATTTTAATTCCCTGCCTGAGCAGGGTTTGTTTCCGGGATTTTCTTTAAATCTTTCCAGTTGTCTGAAAAGATTCCACGTATATGGCTAATGCAGTACTTTACAATCTCCTATCACAGGCAGTTGGCAACTAGCCCAAAGCCACCCTAGCGCAGACCCCAGTGAGCACGGGAGCCACCCATCTCTTCCAGTAACTCGAGTAGACTGCTACAATCAAAAATAAACATCGTGCAGCTTCCCTTTGCAGCATTTGCACCACTATCTAAAGTCTACCAGGCAGATCTCTATTCCAGACCATGGTGAACAGCTCTGCCTCCAACAAGTGCAGCCAGCAGGAACAGGCTACACGCTCCTCCCTTGAGATCTAGTCCTCAGCAGATGGTGATTATTTCCTCGTTAATTGACTCAAATTTCTTTCAATGTTTTCAGGAGCCCACCTGGATTATCTCCCTGGCTTTCCGCAGTAAGAGAAGGCCCGTACAGGAGTTGGGTTTGCCTCTTTAGGATGTTTTCTGTTTAAAATGGCAGTGTCTGCAGACATCCCGTGGGAACCATTAATTCCTTTTGCTCCCAGATTTTCCACTAGGGCACCCAATTTCATACACAGGTTAGAAAAAGCTTCAAATCTTTTAGCGTGCCCAAAACTGGAGGATCTCACCAGCCAGCACCCAGCACACTGTCGTCACTTCAGAGATGAGCACACTTAAAAGGAGAGGTTGTCCATTACCTTCACCTGAAAGACTCCCACAGACTTCACTAAAATTTGTATTAGTGAGATTCTCCAGCATGTTTTCCACAAACTTCTCATTCCCCAGGCTCCTGTACTTGCAAGAGGTCCATAAAATCTCCCCCTCCCAGTTTTCCCTAAGGCTCCTGGCAGTTTTATTCTTCCCAGTGAAGCCAAGAGAGAAGTGAAAGGCACAAACAGGAGTAAAAGGAGATAAAACAGCAGAGCAGCTACCGCTCTTGTGAATCTTCTCAAAACCAGTTTGTTTCAACAGCAAAAACACTTCTACCACACGCTGAGCACAGCACCGTGTCTGTAACATTCTCCCTTTGTGCAAGAGAAGCAGATGTTCAAATGCCTTCTGCAGCCTATTGTCAGGAAACGGGATGAGTCCATTTTTCTTTACAGTCCCATCAGGGTTCCTTAATAACACAGTGTGTAGAAACAGCATTATTTTTCATGTCATACATGTGTGCGTCCCCCCGCTTCACTGTCATTTGGTTGCATCGTTCCCACATGACTGCTTCTATCACACTTTTATTACAATTGATTACCCATTATCTGCAGCCACTGAACGCCTCTCCATCTTCACAGAGCAGCTTCTGAGCTGCTCAAATTTCTCAAAGCCTCAGAACCTACCCAAACATCAGATTTTGCTTCAGTCCTAGCTCCCACTGATCAGCTGGCACTTAATCGGGGGGAACAGCACAATACCGCATCTGTCTACACCCTTCCCAGACACTCTGTGGAGGACAAAGGTATTTGTTCCTCATTGTGGTTCACGCCTGCATCCTAGAACAGAAGGTTGCAGAGGGCTTACTGCTCCTTGTAAAGCCAGTAATAAAAGCTTGTTGGCATTGAATTACAGATAGTACTAGATATCCAGAAATACATTTTTCTTCCAAAGCTCTTACATGATCTAAGCTTGGAAGTTTTAAAGTGTTTCAGTGAAAGGTGCCATTTTTTATCGGACCGGTTGTACCAAAAAAAGCTGTAATATAGGTTTTGCCAGCATAGTCTTGTGCGGAAAAAAGAAAACCAGCCCTGCTGGTGTCTGAAACACTCGTATCACACGCATACACCCAGGAACCATGGACCAGCAGAGCTGAACTCCACAGGGTGCCCTTTAACCACCTCGTACAAAAGGGTACATCACAAAGTCCAGGTGAGGGATGCTGTCCCGGGTCAGGATACCTGTATACTCCATCAGCAAAGCACTCCTACAGAGGATGGCACTACACCTGCAAATCTCGATTTTGTGCAAATACAGCAAATTCAGGCAAGGCTAGACACAGACACATTGTCCTACACAGCTTGCCAGTACAACAGGAACACCACACACAGTTTGTAGGATCACATCTCTACCACCCTGACTCACACAGCTATGCCAACAGAAATCTAATGTTTCCAAAAGTATTATCTGTAGTCTAGACAAATCCACAGGGCATCTGGCAGTCTAGAAAGTAAGCTGATAGCTAACAGTGACTTTTTCTTAAGAGAGATTGTAAATACTGAATTATAGCAAGCCTATATCCCTTAATGCTATGAGTTCCTATAGATAATTCATGCTGCTCTTCCTATGCATAGCCACGCGATTTATTTTCTCATGCATCACACCAACGCTGACAGTAAATCTCTGTAATATCTAGTCTTTCCTCCATAATAGAAAAACTCATTAATATGCCCCAGCTGCTTTAGGACACTTTCACATGAATTTATGAATATTCAATATCCATCTAGTGCTCAACTTCTTTGTGTCTAGCCACTGCTCTCTTGAAGAGAAGCTGCCAAAGATCTTGCAATACTGTCATTAGCTTTGAGCCCTCATATTATGAAATAAGCAATATGTTTAATATCAATAAATCACAGCTCTAGGAACAGCCTCAACTGTCAAGAGCCAGTGGTAATTGGAGGCACTCGGCATCTTGCCCGATCAACTTGCAAATACAAACTTCATCTTGCAGCAAGCGAGGCCTTTCGCGCAGAAACTTGCTCAGAGCAGTGCTTGCCACCTCGGCACGAGACGCCTCTGCTGTCCCCACGCCGGAAGCAGATTTCTTGCCAAGTGGAAAACACCTCCCCGGAAAAAACTTGCCCATGTGGGTGATTTTTCAGCTCTGATAAAAGCTGACCTGGCAGCAGCAGAACAAATCACCAAGGACGACTGCAAGAAAACATATCCTCAGCCAGTATGAACAGGCATGCAGCCCAGCTGAAGGAAAGCCTTCAGTGACACCTCAACCTTACAGGGTGCGTTATTCCCCTTCTCAAAATTGGAGAAACCAAGACAAGGCAAGCACTCAAACCCCACTGCAGTACAACCGGACCTGGGCAGGTAAGGGTGCTCCTAACAGCTCCACTACTCCTGGCCCTCAGCCCATCAGGTCAAGGAGCAAAGCAGCACAGGTCTTAGGACTTAACACTGTGCACCTCCAGCATAAACCAGGTGCAGGCAACTGTGTCTGGTGAGCTGGCAGCAGCTGCTCCAAGGCACTGGACCATTTCCAGGTACACTCTGCTTATCCCTGCAGAAGTCCTGTCACCGCATAGCAAGACACTCACAGAAGTCCTAACAGGAAGAGGACAAGGAGAGAAGTCAGACATGAGTCCCCAAGGAAACACTAAGGCAGGTAAATAGAGGATATGGCACCACTTAGGAGACGAGCCACAGCCATAGGTACATCTCCAACTGTGAGCACTGTATTGGTTCCCTTCCAGGAAAGGGTACCATCCTTGTAAGCCAGGCTTTCATCCAGCCCAGGAGGACACCAACCTAGCAGGTGGTAAGTGCTGAGCACAATTTATTTTCATCCTACACTTCCTTGGAAAAAAGTAACAGGACAACTTTAAAAATGAGCAACCAGCCTGAAAACTGGGTTTAACTTCTGTAAACCCTCTACCATTCAAGGCACAAGATTTGTTCTAAACTAGTTCCACTGGTGCAGTGAACATTACACAGAGAAAGGACGTGGGAAAGATTGATGTCAGCAAGGTGAAAACCTTAAGCACAGAGCGGGGATGGGAACTGGGATTTACAGTGACAGATCATTAGATTATTGACAGACAGTCGGGGAGATGTAGACACAGGCCAGTCTACAGGAGGAATTATATTCTGCTTATCTAAGTTTCAGCCTAAAATAAAAACATAATACTGTCAAGAACACTTCCCACCCTAATGTGCTAATTTACTGGGTTCTGTTAAAGAGCTGTCCTAAGTATCATGCAGTTCTTAACATGCTTCATACTCGTTCTTCATACTTGTACTGCACAACTCATCGCCAAGCAGCACGAGTCCACCACGTGGAAGGAACGGCATGATGAGCGGCAATGGGAGAAGCACGGCCCCAACTTAAACAGGCTGTGGTGATCCTCCAGAGGAAACGACTGCGCCCGAGATGTCAGAATTCCTGCAGCATTTTGTGCAGCTGATCTCTTCCTACGATCAGCAAAGGGCATCCCAGTGCAACCAGAATATCAGGACTTACATAGTTTCCATAAAAGAAGCCCAGCCCTCCCAACCCAACACCAACAAGCAAGAACTGAGAGTTTTTCCAGCCCTGTGCATTAAGCCTTAGCCTGCAGCTATGCAGCTCCCAAGCAGCTACTAAGCAAGACCAGCCCTTCCACTTGCCGGCTCTTGATGGGCCCATTTATAACCTGGCAGCAACCTGGGACCCTTCTTGCAAAGGCAGCAACAGTTTGGGACCTGCCAGAGATGCTGTGGCATGGAGGAAACAGCCCTCCCATGCCATGGTGCTACAGTGCTTAAATAACCAAGGTGATCAACTCACATGATGTGGGACAAGGGCACTAGACCACTTCCAGAGACACTTACCCACTTAGAGGTCTGGTTTTTCTAATCTCGAAGAACTGTGTTCCTGTGTGATTGTATCTGAATTTTGTCTGTCAAAGGAAAGTAACTTGAACAGTCAAACAATAAAATAACAATGTTCAAAAGGTGAATTTCAGTTCTGATTTCCTGTTGAAACATAAAACAAGCAGTAAAAGCCACTGACTCTCAGAGATGAAACCCTGTCATGTGAAAAAAAGCAATTTTTCACTTGTCTTCTTATATGACATATTAACCGGCATTAGGTGGAGAGTCAAGCAAAAAGGTTGTTTGTCTAAAACAACACTTAAATCTGGCATTTATGGGTTATGAATTCTCTTCGCCTGTGGGTTCCACTCACTATTAGTTTACAAGTTTTGAAAAAGGTCTCCCATTTGGGCAAGAGAAAGATTCTATAGTCTACCCAAATCAATCAACACCATTCATGGTTTGAAAGAACTTCGTAAGAACTTTTAAGCTTTTAACTCTGTCAGCCACATAGCTCATGTATGACTGTAAACCAAAAGCACAGCCAGTGCCTCCACTTACACCTAGGAAATACAAATAATTCTCTAAAAAATACACTGCACTTGAAATGGAAATAACCAGCTAACTGCAACTCAAGAACGTTAGTTAACACAACGAGCACAGGAGAAAAGTTCATCTCAAAGGATGCCAGCAGACAGTCACCCATCAACCAAACCTCAGCACCACTGGCCCAGGAGTGCAAGTTACTGTGCAGCAGCAGCATCACCAAAAGCAGCCTCTTCCCTGCTCCTTGAGCATGGCTGTTCAAGCAGCATTGCAGTAAATTAGATGAGGAAACTAATCTGTCCAGTAAAACAAAGAAAACCGACAACAACAACAATCACACCATCCACTTGCTTTTGCTAGGGTTTTTTTTTTTTTTCCAGTTGAATCCAGCCCAGTTCCCAACACAGCCACAGAAACATTCACACCAGCGCAACTGTGGTGGTGACACCAGGGCAGAAATAGGTGACCCCATGGAGGCAAAGAGGAGCTCACAAGGCGTAAATAGCACAGCTGCTGGCGGTATAACCACAGGCTAAATAAAAACTGCAGCTTGCACCAGGATGCTCTGAACTGACTTCAGTGATAGTTCAGAGTTCTCCAGAAACAAGGCTTTGCTTCCTTCCTGCCCTCAAAACGTAATTCTTGAGGGCCTTTCAGAGTGCACTGAACAAAGCACGCAGGCTCTTTCAGCCCTCAAAGGAAGCCCCGACCCTGTTCCCCAGCCCACTCTGAAGCTTCTCTGAACGCAGATCCAAGCCCCATGCCTAAGGCCTGTTCCTGCTATGTCACAGAGTGCAGGACTTCAAAACCACTGAGAGGGGAAAAAATAACAGAACTTTTGGAGCTCTGTGTGACACAGTCTCTCCGACACAACCCCACTGAGCAGTGATACTCTTGTCCTGCCCAAGTGGCCGACATGCAGAAAAGAAATGCACCATCCCCCCGCAGCAGAGGCTGGCCCCAGCCTCCCTCCCCACGGCAGCTGCTGCGGCTCCAACCCCTGCTGCCGCCTTGATCCCAACCACTGCTCCCCAGCAGGCCAACCGCGCCTGCTATTTTTGGATGCTCTTCCAGCTGCCACCCATATCCTTTCTTAATCCTTACCAGGACTTTGCATTCATTCCTCATCCCCACTGCTTCCCCACACGAAAAGGGAGAGTTTAGAAAAAAGGAAAACAGGGAGAAGAGCAGCATCTGGGCCAGACACCGTCTCCTCCAACATGATCAGTCAGGTATTAGGCATGGGGCAGCGATAGGAAGTCTGGATAGATGTGTGCATCTCTGATGAACTCCTCCAAGCAAGGTGGGATTCCTCTGGTCAGTTCCTGTGTCAGAGGCAAGACTGTCAGGGGTAGGACAGCTTCTTGTGCTCCCCACCCCAATGACAAGCACTCCCTGCAAGCTGAGCACATAGGCTGTCCTCAGGGGCTTCCTGGGCAGAGAGAGAAAAGAGTTTGCCACAACACCAGCTCTTCCTTAGTCGCTTTACAACAGGATGTCATATTATTTCTCTAGGCATCACGATCTGATCATAACATCATCGTAAAACATCTTCCAAACAAGCGTTTCTACTCCCACCCATGTCACTTCAGTATAATTTAAAGCTAATTACATCTCCCAGAGGATTGCTGAGACAAGCTCGGTGCTGCAGGTGCTATCACAAATCCTTAGAGGCACCCTTTCCCCCCGCCCAAATGATCTCAAGCCCTTGCGACCAGCTAGTGCTTTAGTAAAGGCCCTGTTAATTCACACCGGGCACACGCCAGCCTTCTCTCCGGAGGCCACGCACTGGAGAAGGATACTGCAACATCTTCATGTAGGTCTGTATTGCCTGGAGCCATTCTGGGATTGACATGGAGAGCTTGTAGTTTGGCACCGGTGGCACTGAGGGCTGGACACACAAAAAAAGATAAAGAGGTTAGACAGCTACTGCTCCCCGCAGAGCGGATAAGTGATTTACTTGGGCAGCGGTCTGCACTTAGTGCAGTGCAATGCAATGCGGCAGCACAGATGGCTTAAACCCCAAGTGAACTCGAGCATCAGGCAGTCATCCCACCGACAATGGGGCTGCCTGTGCACCAGCACCAGCCCCATCCCTGCTGGAGTGGAGAGGCCAGGGCAGTTCCCCACCACGGCAGGCTGCTCACCACGGCTGCCGCCATCCCTCAAACAGCACCCGGCGTGTGCTCTGGACTGCCTGCCCAAGGCCAACGCTTCCCATTTTTCCCCTCTAGTACAGGACAGTTTGGATAAGCAGAGCCCCAGCTGTCCTCCCTTCCCCAAGAAGCTATTTCAAGTCTAATTTTTGGATTCCTCTACCACCAGAGAAAGATAAAGGGAGACAAAGATCCCAGGGTCCATAACTTCCCGTGCGCCACGCGTCAGCGGTACACTTGCTGGGCAGGGAGCGCGTGGTACCTAGAAGACCACCTGGGAGCCAGATATTTAATGATATTAAGACACTTAAAGATATAGACTGGCAACATAACGGGATTTTTCCAAAATCCCGTAAGACATCTGCTTGTGCCTAAGCACTTTGAGAAGCGGGGCCCTCAATCCATGTTAATCCCCACAGCTACGTGGCTCCTGAGCCCGTGACCATGCAGGAAGGGGGCACGGTCTTGTCCCAAGTGCCCTTATTTTAGAGATGAGACCGCAAACTATGGGGTCAGCAGATGTTAAAGCGGGCAGCGTGGCTAAAAGAGAAGTTAGTACAATTCTCACTAACACAGCGTAATATTTAAATAAATGCTTTATTTAAATATTAATGCAGACCCAAATTCAGGAACCAGCAGCTTGGGCAGCTGTGACACAAGGGAAAGCGCGTGGCATCTGCGGGCCCGTGACATCGTTACACTAATTTGAAGACCATGACGTGAGATACCACTGCTGTAAATACACTTCAGTTACAGATAAGAAAAGCAAGTTCAGGCAGTAAGGGGTCATCTCTGCCACACACACCTTCCTCTCTGGTTCCCACCTCCACTAAGATGGTGGGACCGTGTGTGTGCTTCCAGAGTGAGCACCCAAGACAACCAAAACCCAGCATTTACTACATGTAGCTAGTTACTACAGACAAATAGTAAACACACCTCGGAGAAGGGAAAACCCAAAATAGAGACTCCTACGTTACTGGCACACAGAAATGTGTTTTCAGCAGAAGCTGACAGATGGCCAGGCCTCCAGCTCGCTGCCACCATCCCCAGTGCCACGCGGCAGACAACCAGCACGACTGTGCAGGCACACAGGTTTTCTCTCCTCACAAGTGGGAGTTAAGAGCAAGACTCATTAGCGCTTCTTAATCACAATTTCCACACCTAAGCTTTTCACTGGAGGCAATTTTTCAGTTTTGCAAGTTCCTTCCACCCCCCGCCCCTTGGTTCTGGATGAACTAGTCACCTGTCCCTCCTGGCACTGAGAGCCACCTACTGCTCCCACTCCAAAAAAAAAAAAAGCCACATTTTTTCCCCCCCAAATTCCTGCCCTGGCTGCAGGAGCACGGATCCTGGGCAGCCAGCCAGCACAGAGCAGAAGCCAGGGCTGCAGGATGCCACAAGCGAAGGAAACCATGACACTGCTGTGGTTGAGGGTGCAGCCCTCCAGCTACGGGCGCACATCCCAGCAGAGCAGCCAGGAGCTGGGAGGGTTTGCAGCAGGTGGCCAGAGTCGTCAAGACGATGCACAGACACAGCACTACAGACCATGAATTCATGAAGCGAGTGAAATTCAGAGACCGGGCAGACAAAAGGCCTTGACCCTGCATCTCTGGCAGCTCCAGAGACAGCAGAGCTGCTGCAGTGCAAGACCTTGTGGCAGAGCTGGAGACCATCATCCTGTGGCTGGAAGTGCTGTAGTCTCAGCTCATCACAGACATCCTGTGTGAAACTCATCTTGTCTGACTCCATTATGTCTCATTTGATGACCAGAAAGTCATTTTCTGCCAGCTTGCCCTGCAAGTACGCTGTTACCTGCACAGAGGAAGCTGACAGCCTGGAGCCCTCAAAGCTGGTGAGAGGTTTAATTCATTAAGATCTGCAAGATCACAGAAAGGACTGCACAGCCCTTCCAAACCAGGAGTCCACACCCTTTCCAGAGCTCAAGCCAAAAGCTGGAGGTGGGGGGGGCAACTAAGGAACCCCTCGGGTTCTGAAACTGCCCCCCCTGCAGACAAGCTGGATTTTCATGAGGACTCTTCCTCCTAGGAGAGTTGCAGCCCTGTGAACCGGCAGTTTGTTCCAGTAAGAACCACCTCGCCAAAGCAGTAAGAAGCTACTTACCGCCCTGCGTGTATGATTGCTGAGACTAATACCAAGATGATTAGAGCAATCAAGTGAAGCTTCTTGGGGAGGGGATAAAAATTCCCTCCCATCAGTAGGAATTAAGAACAGATAAGAAGCAAAAATGGAGCAGTGGCGCAGACCACTCGCTCAGCCTCCTGCAACTACTAACGCAAGTGGATTACAAACCATCTTCTCACGGGCACAAGCTTCTCTCGTCACTCCCCATCAGCACTACCTGGCCTTTTGCAGGGTGCCACATACACAGCAGCAAAAGCCAGTTAAAGAAGCTGTACTGTCACTTAGGGAACAGCTCTCCCCTCACATTCTTACTCTGACCCAGAAGTTACCATCACAACTTTAGCGACCCGTCACCTCTTTGTAGCAAACAAACCCACTCCTAACAGTCATTTGCTCACCTGAGCCGTGTTGGCCTTAACAAGTGGACCCTAACTACCCTCTGACCCCAGAGATCCCACGCTTGGCCAGCAAAAGCTAACTAGTCATAGGGGACACCGGGCTCTTCTGCCCTCGAAGAGTTTTATCACTGCGACAGGGAGTTTACTGCAGGACAGTGCTGGAGGAAGCGTGCAACTCTTACAGCACCCTCCACAGATCAGCAGCTACTAACCAACATCCAAGGATTTAGCCAAGCAGATTTCACAATACTTTCCCTCCTACGCAGCTCCAGGACATGCCGCACTGAGTCAGTATCGTGCTTCAGCACTGAGGAAGAAGCCACGGGCATGCTCTTGGGGCACTCCAGCAGGCAGCATGCCGGCACGTTGGAGCCACTGGCCTGTCTCTCACCAGACGCTTTGTCAGTCACTGTGGGTATCACCAGTACTAGTTCCGCGCTTTGGAGCTGGGAAGGAAGTCAACCAGCATGTGCTTTGTCATCTCTTAACACCAAACAGACCTGCAGGCTGTTTACACTAGTGTAAGCTGGTCATGCTGCTGAAACGAGAAGTTGCGCCCATTCCCAGTGTCTGCTCCTTCATTCTACCTCAAGCACCTGTGCAAGTACGAGATGAACTACACCAAGGAACCGCAAGCAAGCGCAGCATAACCAGATCGTGCTTTAGCAGGATCTGCTACCCCCTTCAAACAAAGGCTGGAGCCAGCACGGGGGGAGCAGGGGAATGGAGAGAAAGATTGCCCCTGTAGCACTTAGGCTGAACTAAACATTGCAGAAGAGAGAGGAGAGGCCTTTTTGGCCTGCATGTTATTTGAGAAGCACCTTCACAAGACAGCCCCACTCAACGTACTTTCAACTCCTTCGCGCACGGTTTTTCCTTCCCACCCCACACAAAGAACAAGCATAGGTACCACTGACGACCTGGACTGGGACAGCACCAGCCCAACCACCTCAGCCCAGCACGCAGAGGGGTAGGAATCACCACCAGCTTCAGCGGTCAGCTCCGCTTAATGCTGCTTGCTGGGAGGAGCGAATCAAGCTTAAAGTCCGCCAAAGCCGACAGCGTTAAAGATGCTGCCATCAGTAACGCAGCGCAGTGGCGAGACGCCTGGGAGCACCAGCAGGCAACAACATTTTATTTGCTGGCTGGAGGAAAAATAAAAGATTTGGGTCAGGCAGAGCTTTTTGGAGCTTGTACCGAGGGAGGTGCAAGACAAAAGCAACTGGAATCTTTCCACGTAGTGGCAATTAAATGTCTGAGTTTTAAATCCGTTATTACATTTCAGGAAACGCCTGTGCTCCAAACAGCTGAGCAAAACGTGCTTTCAGCTGCACAAAGCCCCACTCACTCAGTCCCTGAAGATTTCTTCTAATTCTCGTTTTCCGCTTTTTCCTCCCCGAGATACCACAATTTTCTTTCTACTTGTTTCCCAAGACACCAACTCCACCGCCGAAGCATCCCGCGGCACTCGCTGCCGTGCCCCATTTTGGGTGTTTTGGAGCAGCAGACGCTCCGGCCGGCCCCTCGCAGGGGCCGAGGGCACCCTCGGGGCTGAGGGGAGACACCCTCCTGCCCAGCCCTCGGGCCTCCCCGTGCCCTCGACACCCCACAACGCCCGACACCGCGGGACGTCTGGGTTTGGGTTTTGTGTCACCCTCTTTTTTAAGAGGTGGGGTCAAGGGCTTTGCCTTACCCGAGCCAGGCGGGCGGCGCTCCGGATGGCCGCCGCCACGGCACCGCCGTCGGGGTGCACCCGCTCCACGTGCCCCCACATCCGTTCCCAGGTCTGTCCGTCCATGGGGAAGCCGCTCTTGTTCACCAGGAAGAGCGACCCGCCGTCCCGCTGCTCCTCCTCCTCCGAGCCGCCGCCGCTCCCGCCGCCGCCTCCCGCCGCTCGCGGCTGGGCGCTTCGCGACCGGCCCCCCGCCTTGCTGACCGCTGCACGGCGGGTGCTCCCCGGGCCGCCACCGCTGCCGCCCGCCGCCGCCCCCGTCATGGCCCCGCGGCCATGCCCGAGCCCGCCGCGGGGACCGCTATCGGGAGGTGCCCCGCGGCCTCGCCGCCGCCCGGGGCCTCTCTCTCTCTATATGCAATATATATATGTGTGTATTACGCGCGTGCGGAGGAGGCCCCTCACTAGCGGCGGGCACCCGCCCGTCCCGCGACACGGCAGCTCCCTCGTCCCGGGCGCCCCGGCCCGGCCCGGCCCGGCCCCTCCCGCCCCGGCCCCAGCCGCGCGGGGGGCGCGCCCCGCGCCGCGCTACATGCCGCCGCGTTACCACGCTACCGGCCGCCCGCCAGCCCTCGGCGCGCTCCTATTGGCGGCCGCAACAAAGAGGGGCGGGGCTCGGGGGGAGGGACGAGCCGTGACTGGCGAAGGCGTTGCCGGGAGGCGCTCCCTGCCGGGCGGCCCGTGACACTGGAGCCGGGCGACGCAGGCTGCGACCGTTCGCTCGCAGGCGCCCGGCGTGGGGCTGCGGCTCCCGGCTCCCCGTGCCGTGCCGTGCCGTGCCGTGCCGTGCCGTGCCGTGCCGTGCCGTGCCGTGCCGTGCCGTGCCGTGCATCCTGTCCCCCCGCTGCGTGACGGGATCTCTTCATCGGAGAGAGCTGGAACATTCATTGTTAACCACTGCGTGTCACGGTGACGGCAGTGAGATCCCAGCTTGCAGGCGGGAGCTGCGCAGAAAGGCTACAGGGCTCTTTGTCCAGTGGGCAAAGGAGTGCCCCAGGCCTGGGGGAGGCCTGCCCCAGGCAGCAGCGGCTGCCGTCTCATGGCAGCCCGCAGCCTCCCTTTGTCCGGACACGGCTCGCACGGTGGTGCTTGTCCTTCAGCGGAGTATTTCCTGCTCTAGTAGCAGGAGCACTGGTGCCCGACCTGGCTACAAGGGAAGGTAGTCACAGCGCGGCCTTTCCCGGAGTGTTTTGCAGCCACCCAGACTGCCAGAGGGCCGAGTGAGCGGTCCAGGGCGCAGAGCACTGCCCGTTCCTCAGGGGTACGCACAGCAGCAATGTCCTGCCTGGATCCTCGGCATCGGTCAGAGGTACCCGCCTCACACGTCTGCATGCACTGCCAGCACCACAGAAACAACGGCGTTCACTCCTCCTCTGCCTGTGCCCGGTGTGATGGAGCTGTGGACGAGAGCAACAGGGAACCCGTCTCTGCCTGGGCTTTGCCCAGCGGTGTCAGTGGCCTTGCAGCCCCTCCTGGGCAGATGACTCCCTGGCTGCTGCTGCCATCACCACTTGGCTCAGGTCCCTGATGCTTGTTTCCATGCTTGGAGGGGGTTTTTTTAGCTTTCTTTATCAAACACAACAGTGTCAGCCTAATGCAACTCCTAGAGCTGGAGGTGACTCCCTGTCAGAAGTAAATAGTCTGAAAAATGTTGTTCCCATCCCCTCTCTGTGCACTCAGATATTGTCACCACTGTGACCTCTTCTCCTCCCAGCCAGGCTGGGTACGTACGTGTGCATCTCCTCAGCAGCTGCAACTGCTGATTTTCATCTCTCCCCATAAATAAATCTCTCCAGTGCCCTAATCAGCTTCCTGAAGGCTCTTGGGAGCCACGGGTGTATGTTGAGTTGCTAATCACTCGCCACAGGAGTTGACATCTCTGTGAGTCCTACCAGTAATCTTCCCTACCACATCCTCACTGCATGGTGTGCCTGAATCTCATCAAGAGGTTTAATGTAATGGGGGGCAGAGAAAGGATGTTCCATCAGCTAAAGCAAACTGACAGCTTCAGCTTACACAGCTTGTCCACAGCTTTCAGCCCTAGAGACTTTCGTCTAGGGAGCCCCCCAAGCTGAACATGGGGGCTCAGTCTGTAAATGGTGACACAATCTGGGCAAGGAGGAATGGTCAGAGTGGGTTTAGAGGTGTTGTGAAGCCTTCACCCTCTCTGCTGTGTCCTGCATTTCCCTAATGATCAGGCAAACTGCAACTGGAGGGCAAATGTATCCCCGTGCTTGCCAGAGGAGAGCCGCACCTTCCCACTGGGCTTTGGAGCAGGATCCCAGGGGGAGCAGAGTCCCTCTCTCCTTCTGGAGTACAGACGAGGCTGCACATCAGCAAGATGTGAGAGCACTGAGATTAGCTCCAGATGGGAGCTGATGAAGCACAGAGACCCAGAGAAGCTGCAGATGGCTGCAGCCACAGAGGAGAGGGCTTTCCAGGACCAGAGGGAGGCTCAGGCAAGGCAGCACAAGGAAAGGGAGACTGAGAAAGTCTGCAAGTTTGCTGGAGCAGAGCCAGGGGAAAGCTGGAAAATCATTCAGAACTAGATCTGAGGATTAATGGGACTGTGCAGGTGGTGGCGGCCATTTGTGAGCAGCCCAGGGGCACGTTGCATGTGACACAGCCTGGAGCCCTGGGATTGTGCAGCAGAAAGTCATTGTCAAGGATGCTGATACACCAGTTGTCAGTCATCTATGTCCCAGAGCCTTATTCACTGTTAAAACAGGCAACCACAGCCACCACATACTCACTCAGTGCTGCTCCACTGCCCAGAGCAGCCAGGAACCCTGAGATCATGCTTTCCTGCACACACCCACTTCTTAGCCACCCTGAAAGGGTGAAGACCACAGTGATGCTACATGCTTTGCAGTTCAAAGCCTTCTGCATCCACCACGCCAGGGCGTGCTCCATGCCAGAGGGAAGGATTGTCCCTGGCCAGACAGGTAAGAGGCGCGGCAAGGTTGGTGACCTGTCCGTAGCAGCCCTTTGCAGCACCCAGATCCCTTCCACTCAGGAACAAAAGGAAAAAAAAAAAAATCTTACTGGCTCCTCCTTGATGCTTAGGCTGAAGAGGGACAAGTTGAACTCCCAGAAGCCACCCAGTGTGTCCAAGGCCAGCTGTGGGCTGGACAGGCAGGGCAGAAGTTAGCTGAGGTCCTGAAGCAACTTTGAAACAACAGCCTAAGGGGATAAAAGCAGAGTCCCCAAGTCCCTACAGCTAGAGAAGAGCCTTAATTACCCTCTTCCGAGCTAGAAATTAAGAGTAAAAATAGAATAATGCTGCCTTGGTTTAGCCCAAGCTGCCCTTGCTATTAGCTACAGACATTCAAGATGAGTAAGAGCAGTGTGCCCCCCCTGCACCCCTCCAGCATCCAATGGCTTTCACCTTGTGGCACCACCTCATTTTGATATCGTAACTCCCAGCAGAGCAGCCTTGCTTATTACCCACTCTGTTCACAGCTCTTTCAATACCCTCCACCCTGCTAGTGCTGCTCTTCCCCTCATACCCAGGCTGCTGCCCAGTCTCTGTTCCACAGTGCCAGAGCCTTTCGATTTTGAAATCCAGTCACTCTGCATGGAGGTACCTTTCTAAAGCTAGTTCTGAATAACACCTTGAACCTATGGTCTTGTTCCTAATGCAGCACTTGTTGCTACCACAGCTGCTTTCTGGGTCAAAGGAACTAATTTGATCACAAAATCATGTAAGAGGGTTTTAACCTTCATTATTTCCAATTGCAGACTAATTTAAATGCAGCATTCAAAAGGCCCTGCAGTGCAATTACACAACTGCGGGAAAATTAACAGCTCTTAATTGTACCATGGCAGCAAGGTGATACTGGCATCAGCACTTTTTCCAGGAAGATTTCTTCTCCAAAATTGTCACCTCCGCAGCCCCCAACGTGTCCCCACTAGCCCCTTCCCCAGCAAGCATCTTCTTGCATACAGCAACAAATTCAGCCCTGCCATGTAGCAAACCTTCACTGCTCTGTGATATTCCACATGCACGGAGGCAGTTAATTTCTATATTTATTTGGGAAAACACTTTCTCTATTACCCGTTGTTTCCAAGCAGCCCTTCTTGTTGGTTTGGTGCTAGAAGCGAGTAGGAGAAGGTTTCCCTGGCCAGGGGCTGTAGCCTAACCTGGCCTCAGAGCAGGGAGCTATGGCTGGGCTAGGGAATGGACCACTGGTGTGATGACTGCCTGGGAGGTCTCATGCACTGCCCATGCTCCCCTCTGCTGCTTCAAAATTCAGTGGTTTTTTGCTCTGCCGGTCCTCTGACTATTGTGAGACCTTAGTGAGGCCTTGCCCCAACTCAGCTATCAACAGATCCGTGTTAAAACACATCTCACCACGAACAGGAATGCCGCTCTATGCTGCCAGGGCACACAAGTGAAGCACCAGACCAGAGATGGAGCGAGACCAGCAGCAGCACTGCAGCAAAAGAGTTCCCCTGCCCTACCCGGCCATCCTTGCCTCTGCAGCCCAGCCTCCTGCTCCCTCCAGCTTAGGCCATATGGTGGTTCCCCTGGTCCCAGCCCACTCCAGTGCCTGTCTCAGTGCCACAGCCGTGCCACAAGGCTGCTGCTCCCAGAACATTTGGTTGGTGCCTCTGCAGGCAGGCAGTGGGAAGCTGGCCCAGCTCACCATTCACATTGTTCCAGCCCCCTCGGAGCAGCCAAGGTTTGCTTTTCTGCAAGAAAAGGTACTCAAATCTGCTGCCAACCAAGGAGGGCTGTGAAAAAGTGGTCAAGGAATGGTCTTACAGCACGTGAACAAAAGCCTGACTATTTATCTTTTCCTCTTTCCCTCCATCAGTTAGATGCAGGTTGGTGGCATCATGATAGATCTGGACCTGTGCTGTTAGTCAGGTCTGCAAAAGTGGATGCCAAGAGCATCCCACTCACTGAAGGTCCCTGTACCAGCACTGAGCATATGAGAGACAGGTCACTTACTGCTGGAGCAGGAGATTTGCCCAGTACCTCCAGCTGGCAGCAGTCAGTGCAAAACCCTGAAGCCTGGGTACCTTACAAGTGCCCACAGCTTGGGCACAGTTCTGCTAAAGCCAGGCCAAGTGATCTGAATGGTCTTTTCTGAACTGAGGATCCACCATATATGCAGAAAAGCAGCAGCAGTCCAAACTGGTTAATCCTACAGAGGTACTTCAGCTTTGCAGAGGGAAGCAGGAAAACACAGGCTGAGAAAGTTTGCCTGCCCTAAGTGAATTGCATTATTGCTATGCAAACATTTGCTCATTTCCTGAAAAGACCATGATGACCTCGCTTGATCCTCGAAAAGGAAAATAAAACTTGTTTGTTTGGAGCTTTTTCCTAAACTGGAAGATATGCTGGAATGGAATTTGATTAGTAACAAAACTCAAGGTTAATCTGTGATAAGGATGTAACCATGATAATACTGGAAAGGCTGTTGATGCAAGTTTGCAGAAGTGATTTGCTTAACCCGTAAGAATGACAACTTTATGTATTCATCAATGCGGTCATTGGGAAAATAGATATGTAAAGCAGACTTAAAAAAAAAAGCTATAAAAGGAATGCTTGAGGGTATGCTCCCTCAGAGCTTTTCCCAAGGTAGCCCTTTCTGCAAACTCTTAACACACTATTTATTTTGCAATGGTCTAGCAGAAAAAACAACCACCAGCTGCTTTGGCTTTAGCAATGAAGAGTATTAGCAATATATTCTGATTTCCGCCTGAGCAAGTTCAGAGCCTCCTGCATTAATTCTACTGCAGCAAATCATTACAATGTTTGTTTTAGATGGGCTTGATTAACTGGGCTCCAGTTGATCTCAGCCTAATCCAACCGGCAAGATTTTCAGCATTTAAAAAAATGGAGGTGGCAGGAAAAGCCTATAAATCAGGCTCCTCCCAAAACTGGTTGGCAAGTTTTCTCTTTCCACCCCCACCGCAGGTCAGCATGTCCTGCTTGGCCTGGCCCTTTGCTGACAGTGAAACTGCCCTTTCTTTTCCGTATTTATCGTTGCTTCACTCTGATCTGCATCTGACAGCATCAGATGCAGATCAAACCGCGCTTTCTAGCAGTACAACGTCAGCGTCCCTATTAGCCCGCCGTACTCTTTCTGGCTCGCTCCAAAGTTTCAATCTCAATTATTGCTGTAGCTTGGAAAATAATTACATCAATACAGTTTGCTGCGGAGGTCTTACCTGCTGGTGCATCACATGATTTGGTCTCTGCAGCAAGTTCTAAAAGCAATAAAAACAGTAACAGCAATAAAAACAAGGAAACATTAGCGTAACCTTCCTTAAATCTTGGCAATCCATCTTTTTTGGACTAATTCCTTCCTTAACCTTTAGTCAGAGATAAACTACTCAGCACAAATAAGTTTCCAAGGGAACTGCATAATAAAAGTAGAGGTAGTAAAGAAAGACAATGGCTAAAAAAATTTGCTACTAGAAACAAGATCTCTTTTCAGCAGTTTTTGATCTGAAGTATCACTTCAGATCCCGTGGAAGGCAGCACTCTGCAGATTAAGATTCCCCTCTCTAGAGAACACTGATTGAACCATAGTCAAAGCACTGCAGAAGCACCTGAAGGCAAGAGGAAAGTTCAAATACTGTGGTCATTTTAAAAACTTAAAGAGTTCTCAAAGAAATTACAATTATCTGGAGGATTTTTTTTTCAGTCATCTTCATTATTTTCCATCATGTGAATGATATTCATTTTCAGAGGTAACTAGCAAACTCTAGAAGCCTACAGACCATTTTCCAACTTTGGAATCAAAACCAGGAGCATCTTAAGTGCAATCATGCAAGCTGCAAACTTGAAGGAGGCTCCATAATGCTCTGCGTCCTCTTCACGTGCATGAATATTTCATCCCTCATGAGATTTGCACACCTCAAGGCTGAGCAGGTGGAGTAGATCAGAGGAAAATCACACAGAGCACAGGGTTCTTTGCTCCCCAAAAGCCAATGGACCTCCATATCTCCCCTAGCAAGAGTCTGTTTGGGGTAACTTGGTCAAGCTTCTGAGTTTCTGAGGGCTCCTCTCTCCCTTTTTTGAAGCTTCTGAGGAGCAGTGACAAGATGAGAAAGCATGGGATCTTTAGGCAATAGCTTCTAAGTGAGTTTTAGGCTTTTAGCGTTAGGTCCCTCGGCGAATTTCCCTTGTTCTCTGGGAGCACAAGATACACAAATTCAAGTCCCGTGGAGCCAGTTAATCATCCAAGGGCGAGTCATTCTTGCCCTACGGGACAACGCCCCTTCATTCAGCACAGGATGTAGGTTTTGTCTAACGCCTGCAGGGCTGCTCAGAATTAGCTGATGCATTATTCAGAAGGAATCAAGTTACCTTCCAGGAATTAATGGAGAAAACAGTCCCAGAGGCTCAGAAACTGCACCGTTGTGTTTCCTTTTTGCCTTGGCAGCAGGCTGGACAATTTGATCGCCAGAAGAATAACTAACTTTGCACTCGTGCAGTCCCTCTTCTACCTTATCCAAACTAGTCACCCACATCTCAAAAACCTCAGGATTGCCCCATTCTGAAAAAAAGAAATTGGGAAGGTTCCGGTTCAGCCTAGCGCAGGCTAGGAAAACTTCTGAAGCCTTGAATACAGCCCTGGGATTTTTCCCAGCAACTTTGATAGTGCTCTGAGAACCAGGTTAGACCCTGATGTCCCTAAGTCATGCTGCTCACCAAGAACTTGCGTTTGGTAGCTCCTTACCTAACTTCTGAATGCCAAGCAGATGTGTGATTATGAAACTATACTTGAGTTTTGTTACAACAAGTCAGTTGAAGAGAAGACTTTCAAAATACTAGAGTAAAAGCCAGTTTCTCCATTAAGGAACACCTAGATAGAGAACTAAACTCATCCAGAGATCCCATTCGCTCTTGAAGGTTTACTCTTCTTACTCAGGCAAAGTGTTTCTCTCCAGCTGCTGTGTCAAATACTACGAACAGCATTTTACTCCACTAAGCCTCATCCCAAACTCTTTCTCACATGGCTTTTTAAAAGATACTTTTTCAGGATGCACACACAGGTAAAATATAGAGACAAAGCAGTAAGTAATTGCAATTACGGTGATAAAACAGACTCTACAAACTGAAGCCACCTAGGCACGGAAAAAAGTAGCTTCTAATCACACCTTCCTGTTCTCCAAAATCAGCTCACTAGGATGCACGTTCACTGCCTTGTTGACAAAGCTGATGAACTCTGACCTGTGGAGCTATGGCCACGGCGACAGCACTTCTGGGCTCACAAAGCATCTTTAACCAGATTTTTTAAAAAATAATTGTTTTCACAATAATTCTCCCCCTTACCTGATGAGGTTTCCAGTGTTTTCTTTCAAGAAAGACTGAGCATCTGTTAAAAAAAGGAACTTTAAGGCAAGAATAATTTGCTGTGATTGTTCTTTCCTAGCTGTGGGAACAATTAAATTGCAATAGCCTGCAGCTTTCATAGAGATGAATACCCTATAGCCCTGGTTGTAAAATGAAGAGCTCCTCTGAAAGTTCAACCCACTGCTGGAACTGGATTGTTTCATGACAAAAGACTTGTTTCCTGTGCTCTGCAGCACCTGCAACCTCCTTTTGTGAAGAATCTCCTACATAAAAATAGCTCAGAGAAAATCCATTTTGTGGAGAAGGGACATACGCACACCCCCCTGCCCCCCCCCCCCCCCCCAACATGTTCTTATGGTGACTCTTTGAAGCAGGTTCCTCAAACTTACCTGGCCTACAGTGATGTGCTGGGCTAAACACCTGAGGAGAAGTGACGGAACCCTTGCAGGGTGTTCACAAGGGTCCCACTATGCTCCCACTGAAGACAACTCTGGTTTTAGAACCAGAAGTTGGGCCACAACCGAATGTAATGTCTCACTCCAGCCTCTCTAATAAGTTATTCTACTCCCTCTCCCCAGATAATCTCTCTGCAGCTGGGTGCTTTATTAAAACAATATTTGCACTGCCCTTAAGGAGCTGCCTTTGGTTTGCTCTTCCTGACGGCCCTTTTCCAAAGCGAAGGAGGAAAAATCACTGTGCTAGAGCAGTGCAACTTGACTACTGATGCTGATACTTTAATTCCTCACCCTGAGAAAATTCCTCTGTAAGCAAATACACCTGTATAGAACATTTTTATTCCCTGCATACGTGCACTCTGCATATACATGTGCATGTGTGTTTCCTAATGACACGGTTTATCATTCACTTATAAAATTTTCCTACATTAAATGTCAGTTTTAAGGAAAAAAATGAATCATTTTTAGACCACGGGCTGCATCAGCAGTTGTCACAAACAATAATCTTGGCTCCAATCAGGTTAAACATTATACACTTTATTAGTAATATGTAATGGTAAAGAATGATGTCACCCAAATATACACATACGTACAATATTGCAATCGGAGAATATTCATATGGAATGTTTCATCTTCTCTTGAAACAAAGAACGGAACACCCACAAAACCAAAATATTACAGCAAAAATATTTGCAATCTTCATGAGAAGGACAAAGACATGAGCAGTAAATAACATGGGTCTTACATGGAAAAAGATTTCTTTGGGGAATATTTTTTGCTTAATTCATCCTAGTTTGTGCATCACTTCTCACTCACTCTTCAGACTTCAGACTGAATGGGGGTGGTGGGGAAATCACATGCGATACAATAAATTAGCTCATGGTCCATAAACCATCAGTAGCCTGTATCACTTAAGAAAATGGTACGTACATGCGTTGAAAGACAGCGACCGAAAATGTCACGCATTCCCATTCACGCACGAAACTCATGAGTTCACAGAATGGAAAACGAAAGCAATAAACATTTGCAGCTTAACCTTATTTCACTTGGTTGTAGATGCGCAAGATAGTCTAAAGATTTCTCAAAAAGCATTTTTTCATTAGGCAGCATGGGCTGGCAGCTCTAATTACACACGCCAGTGGCTGTCTCTGAAACAACAGATTGTCTTCAACAGAAGAGGTGACCAGGAGGATGAAGCTGGAAAGCCCTATTAACCTGAAAAGATTCGTACATATTCTTCCCACTTCTTCCTTTGTTCTTTCTTCCTTGGAAAACATGAGCATTCAGCAACAGAAAAAGAGATCTTATTAAAGACAAATCTACAAAATAAAGGCTTTGAAGGACTTATCTACTGAGCTGAAGAAGAAAGATGCGGACTGAAGCAATTCCAGGCTAGGACTTAAGAGGTCTGATATTTTCACACCCAGCCAACAGAAACAAGGGTTTTAAGGCCGTGTTAGGAAACCTAAATAAAAATGGGTCAGTGTTGCCTGGGTCTCTCAGTTATTAAAAGTTTAACATGGTCTGGAAGAAACAAAGGAAGATACTGTTATTTTAAAGGCTCATCTCTGCATCTTGTGGCTGAAAGCTATTCCTGGGGGGCCCTGGGATCGTGGGGGCAGCCCCCTTGCTTATGCTTACCATTACATGAGCTCTTGCATCCTCTGCAGTTCTTTTGAAGCACTTAGAAGAAAAGCATGCTGAAAAGACAGAGCTGATGCATGAGACTGAGATGCATCTCCTCACTTGGTTTTCTGCTCCATCCTCTCACAGTTAACATGTAATTCCATTCATTAAACAATTACCTCTCTAAGCAGTTACAATTTTAGCCCCCAACTCTACTCTTACTGGACGGTTGAGCCAGAATCTCAAGGCTAAGAGACTCAGAAACCCTATTTCCAATTTCAGATGGATGTTTGACTGGGTGGATGTTGTTTGTTTATAAATAAAAATTCAAAGCAAAAGACCCAAAGCCCTGACTACTCCAAATTTATTTCTGCCATGAGCTAGAACCTCAGTTTCTTGACAGAGAGATGATAACATTATTGCATAAAACACTGTGTCATTCTTTATTTGCTCTTTATTTCGCTGCTGAGCCTTTTATTTACATACTTTATCGTTGCCTGGAAATAGCTCACAGGTTTTCAACTTTCAAGCTCCTTTTAGAGATGGGGTATTAAATCCCAGATGTAATTAAGGTTTCATTATTAGGAATATTTTCTTTTCAGGGACCCAGCAGGGTTTCCAGCATGGCAAAATCTTGTTGGAACCTTTTCAGAGGGTAGCCGAGTAATTTGGCAGAGATAAAAAAACAAAAGAAGGCAGAAGGACTAGAATATTTTTTTCAATAATCAGCTGAACTTAACTAAAGAAACTGGAAACTAAGAGTGAAGAAAGGAATTAAAAAATAGATTTTTAAAGACAGAAAAAAGCTCAATATTTGAATGTGAACAGTGTGTACTGGACATCTCAGAAAGCTTTCTAGATACTGACAACAACTTCGTGGGACACTTCCCCAAAACTGTAAAAATATTATCTTGTTAATTTTCGGAACTGCAGAAGTACAAACCAACCATGGTCCAGGAACATAAATATTTACTGAATCTGTATCTTGCCAAAGAACATATATATTTTGGCACACATTGTTATCATTTTTCCAAAGGGAACAAGTCACCCACAGGTATCAAAAGGGAGGAACCTTCACTTTGCTCACTCAGGCTGAAAATGTGTACATCCCTTGATGGGGCAGCTTATATCACAGCAAGTCACTAAATGTAAAGAACTGACATAATGAAAGCATCTCTTCTACCACTCCTATACTCTCACCTCCCATTTGAATCTCTGTGAGTTGCTTTTCCTACATCCAGTGCCTCACCAGAGGAGTTGGCCTCCCCAGGAGCAGCAAGGTGTGCCCATATTCTCCTTAGCACTGGAGCCGGCAAAGAGACATGGGCCCTTTTTGGAAAGGTGAGTGCTCCAGGCACACCTAGCTTATTCCGATGTGTATGCTGCCATTTGGTCTTCCCATGTTTGAAGCACTTATCATACAAAATGTTAAATCAAGATCATCAAGTTTAGAGGCTAAGTTTAGAAAGTTGAGTTTACAGGGTCATTTTTATATCAAAGGATTCTCTAGACTACAGCAAAACAAGAAAAAGAAAAGCATTTAACGAGATGTATCATACTGAAAGACTGTCTTTGAGTTAAAAAGTTCCCTATACCCAACTGTAACAATCAGTGGAAAATTTTGGGTAGGATTCCACCTTCTCGATAGCACTATGTCTGTGGGAACTCAAAGAGATGGCATCGTGGACAGTACTGAACCTGCAGAAGGCTCAGCTTCAAGATGGCTAAAGCTTAAATGTCGCAGAAAGTCCGCCAACTCAGGCCTGACTTTTTCAGTAATATTGTGCTATCAGCTCTGCAGGTGTGTAGGGAAAGCACAAGGTAAAGAAGAATATTTTCAGAAGAATATTTTCAGTGAGAAATCCACATCCCAAATTAAGATAAATGTAATAACACAAGGTGAATATTTCAAAGTGAAACATCACTGTTGTCCTTTCGGTCATCATTACAGCTTTAAACAAACTGCAAAAGACATGGTTTAAGTTACACGAGCACAAAAATTTCACAAGAAACAATACAACTCATAACACAAAGAAATAAATGAAAAAAAAAGATAGAATGCATTTTCTGATACTCCACAAATATTCAGAGGAGGTTTTACACACAAAAAGGTATTTCTTCAGCAGCACTGATTAAACTCAAGATGAGGCAAGGATCTTCTTTACAAAGTAAAGGCACCAGCTCTTTGTAAACACGTACTCCTCTCACTTTAACGGAGAAAGCACTCAAAATATTCTGTGGAGGCAACCTGTGTGGTAGTGTTCCTTTGCCTATAAATACTTCACAGAAGAGATATCAAAGACCTTTCTCTTTACTGTATTTAATAAGAAGTGTTTTTCTTCAATTTATCTAGTTGGAAATTCCTTAAATCTCCCCAGAAATGTTACAATGACCATATAAGATAGTGTTTTGTCTCATCTGTCTTCTGATATCTATCAAGAAGTTTCAAGGCAAAAGAAATGTCAGACACCAGTATGAAACACACAGGTTTGCAGTCATCTCTTGTTTTCAGTATTGTGCTATAGACAGTTTCCCAGAAGGAACTGTTGGTTTCTATTAAAAATACAGATACATTTCAAAAAAAAGGAACTTGTGAACATCCTCTAGCTGTGCAGCTACGTGCTCTCTGACTTTTCAAACGCACCAGCAAAGACTGAACAAAAGATTAGACACTTCTGACCATGATGACTGTACTTCAGGACTCCAGATTTTTTTCAAGTAAGCACCCTGAATGTACGTGTCTCCCCAGCATGGAGAGTATTCACACAGTTCTTCACTAATGAGGCCTCAAAACTTAAACTGTTGAAATAAATATTCCATACAAAGGCAAATTGTTTGCGTCTTAGGCAAAATGAACCGAGCATCTTCATAGCTTCCACTGCACAATTACCACCAATATCACCAAACACATTTTACTACTCATATACACAAATCCAGTGATTACTCTAATGAACATGGTTCAGTATCCAATCAAACTTGTGCGCTTCTAAGTCACCTTCCTTCAGCTTTACAAAGCCGACTGAATTTTTAATGTAGTACTTTCAGGTTCTACAGGACTGTCAACTGGTACCTGGAAAAGGAAAAAAAATAACAAATCAAAGCAGGAATTAAGCTGTTATTCAGCAGAAGCTATTCCCAAACTCGGTATTCTTGGGTAATTACTAGGTTAGACTCCAATAGTATATGTAGTTAATTAGCCAGATTAGGCATAAGAACTCCTACTTTCCCTTCTCTCTGTAACAAAAAAAACCCAAAATACCCACAGAAATTAGTTTCTAAGTATTTACTGCATATAGATATTTGTCATGTCAAAGTAACTTTCAGGGAGTTTTCTCCATTATATTTAAACACAGCAGCATCTTGATGGTCAAGGTTTGCTATCAAAGTGCAATTGTACCTTATTAACACCGGTGGCTCTCAATTACTTATGGTAATACCAGAACTCCAGGCTTTTCTTATATCCTGGCTGATATAAATGAAGTTGTGCGACAATCTAGGCTAATTAACAAGGTGATAACGGAAACAGACAAGTCATGGACTGCTGCCCACAGTCAGCATGTACACCCACAAGATAGCCCCGACGCAGGCTGCTAACCCACAGGATGCCACAGTGAGCACAAACAGCTGCACTGGTTTCAGGTTCAAGTTAGCTCATATAGCACCATCTTGGAAGTTTCTGAACCTTATGCAGACAGTAACAGTGTGCACCCGATCGCAGATGATCAAAAGCTGCTATATATGCAAGGCACCTACACATAGAAAGAAGTGTGACAGAGGATCCTGCAATATCTGACTCCAAAAAGCTGTTTCATTATCTTGATCGAAATGATCACATCACCCACAGCACTGAAAAAAGTTTCCAATGACAGCTTTACTTCTACTAGTAACTGGGGTAATTTGGAAAAGCTGCTGGAACACAATCTTGGGACCTCCTGAGCAGCAGAACATGCTGTGCTCACTCTGTTTAAACTGAGAGGGTGCTCAGCAGAATAGACCCAGGTCTTCACGCACCACAGTACAGAAACCACAGCATGACTTCTGTTTATTAGTCACTGACTTCATGTAAAGGGACTGCAGGTATTTTAAGTAAATTATGTAGCCTATAGCACAGCCTCCTAACCCAATCCACAAACCGCTTCACAATTTACAATGCTACCTGCAAATGTGAAAAAGCAAGATTCAAGCAATAAAATCAGAGATTAATATTAGCCACTTAAAATTCAGAAAAACCTGAGAGCAGAAGGTCTTTTAAGTTTTTTCATGGGAGCTAAGGGGAGAAACAGGTATCTGAGGGCAGCATGCCACGCAGTTCTGCTGAGCCAAAACAGCATGGAAACAGTTATATTACAAATATTTGCCAATTACTCTTTTGCTGTTAATGTTACTATGCCAAGAGAAGCCAAACATTCTAGTACGGTAATACGGTCATGGTAAGAGAGTCACCACTTACAGCTTTAACATCCAAATTCATAACCTCTGAATTCACACTGTGTCTTCGCAAATCTGATTTTATTAAGGCTGAAAAAAAAAAAAACAGAAAAAGCTGGTTCACAACTTTGCAATGACAGGCATTTCAAGGGACATGTTTGTACAGTGCATGCACATGGCAGCTGCTTTCAGCACATATTCAAAATACCTGTATTCGCTCTTTGAACTTGCTCCTCAAAAAGCACATTCAAAAAATGACAATAAAAGCTTTTAAACCACGAATACTTAAAGCAAAGCTCGAAAGTTTTAGTACTTTCAGCACACTTGTAAGTACCTGGATGTGTAAGTCATTGGTACCTTTCAGGAATACATCAACAGTTTCTTGCATTTGGAAAACTGCAAACCGTCTTCATTTATGTATTTGTTTACATCTGCCTCAAATTCGAGGCATGACTCGAGAAATGGGTGACAGATGGCTGTCCACGTTAGCAACATCATCCTTAAACAAAGGGTGTGCGCACAGCAAGTATTTAAAGTGAAAAACAAAGCAAAAGCCCAAACTTATAACTTCTGTCAGCTCAGAAAGAAAGCCACATATTTAAATCCTAGATGTCCAAGACATCTAAAAATTCACTAGAAATTCACTCTCTCAAAAAAACCTCCACATTTTTACATTAAAGAGGAATTATTACTTACATTTCTGATTAGTTACCTGTTAAGATAATGCCCACAAAAATCCAAGCACAAAGAAAGAGGTTTCCTGCACGAGGACCGTAGTCTGTTGTGAGTTTTCCTTGAACAAGTGTAAAGACAATTCCAAATATCTATAAACAAACAAGTCATCATCAGTATCACATAGAAAAGAGTCATCCCTTTACCTTGCAAAATGTCAGGTCACTTCATATAGAAACAAACAAACAATTAAGACTACAACAACATAACAGAGACTTAGCAGCCAACTCTAAGGAAGCCGCCTTAGATTCGAGCAGAGGAGCCTTCCTGAACATGACTTCATTTGAAGAAATAAAATGATATAACCTGTGCTGATGCATTAAGGAGACCCGAGGAAGTGCCTTCAGACTCTGGGTATGTAATTTCCACAGCAAATTCAAACCCAAGTGGGAGATAGCCAGTCATGAAGAACCTGTTGAAGAGGAGAATAACAGGATGAAAGGTGTGGCCTTCATCTATTACCACAGCTAAGAAAATCAAACATAAACACATGGTACTATGAATCTGGTATTCTGGACTGTCTGTTTTCAAGACCTAACAAGATTCAATAATTGCTTTGCCTGCTTCATTCCCCTGACCTCATCCAGCAATTTTAGACATACATCTCTCTTTTCAGGACAAAAATTTAACTTCTTTGACCACTCCATAATTAAGGACAATTAGTTTCAAATGTAAGACACAGACGAACATCACACTTTGATAAGCCCAAACATCCACGCTGAAGGACAAAAGGAGACCTTCAGAAGGGAGTGAGGCTGGACACTGGGAATGTATACTAGAAGTAGCTGTAGAAGAAGCTGAGAGGACTGATGGGTGATAGGAAGAGCAGGGGCTTAGTGCAGTTGAGGTTGGTTGATTGGTTAAACAGAAACTCTCAAGACACTTCTGGCTCTACCTTGATTGCCATGCCTGGATGTAGCACTATACCCTCAACACCTTTAGGGGCTTTTAGATTATGTACCTATGAGAAGTGCTCATGCTCTTCAAGTGAACAAAGCACCCAGCACATTGCTTGGGCTATCAAAATATAGATTAATCAAAATGCCAGACTTTCTTGATTTGCTCAGTTAAACTTTAATCACTTATCCACTGGTCAACACAAAGATTCAACTTCATTGCAGACAGCTTCTTCAACTGAAACCAAACAAATTGACCACATACAAACTTCTGTTAAGTCCATTAAAATGTTAAATGAAATTCATGAAAAGTGAGTTACTTTATTCTGAAGTAACAGAACGTGAAACCCTCGTAAACCCTCTCTGTACTGTCAGCTATAGGCATAGGTTGAGAGCATGGCGACAGAATGTACGGTAGAATCTTTTAGTTAAAACAGTTAAATATTGTTTCTGAACAGAACTGCAGGAAGTCTTCTAGTGCTCTTTAATTGCTCACCCAAGTACTCCTCCAGTCACGAACACTACTATAAGGTATCCAAGGTGCAGGGTGAAAGTAAATACCAGCAACCCAATGAAAGAGAGAATGTAAACAATCAAAGTAGTTTGCCTGCAACCCAACCAAAAAAAAAAAAAGAAATTAACATTACTAACATAAGGTCACAGCACATTGTTGAAGCATGGAAGAGTAACATAAACATTACTTACTCTCTAAGAACCGACATTCTACAGCTATAGAATTTGCTTCACGTAATTCTTACTCAAACATATCATGCAATGAGAACTTGTCCCTTCCCAAACTCTTTACTGCCTTGGTTGTATGGCTGCTTTGCTCAAGGCTGAAGAGACTCACTCAGACTCTCAAGGAGCGGACAATCACAGCAGATACTATTACATTAAGACAACTTTAGTTCTCCACTACGCTGTTCCTCTTGGCCGTTCTGCAGCATGCCCCATTATATAATACACGAGCAGCCAAATTGAACTCTATTAGCAATAAAAGTCAGCCTAAGAGGCACGTCAAACAAATCTCATTACAATGTTCTATTGATTTTAAATCTGGAATAAGGCATGTCATCCAAAATATTAAAGCACATATCGCTTATTTATAAGCCAAAACCCATGCAGAAACAAAGCCAATCTACAGCATTAACATGTATTAAGTTTCTAGAGCTCTTGCACTTAACATACTAAGAGTCACACAGGAGAACTACTCCATCAAAGCAGTGCTCAAGTGCACTGCTCACTCCTGGGGGGCACCACACCATGGGTGATGGACTTGGGAGCTCCTACCCCAGAACACAGTTCTGCTCCATGGCCATTCCTCCAATTAAAGCAAATGTTACGTTTACTAATAGGAACAGTATAAAAAAAAAAGATAATTCATCAACTGTTCATCTTACAGAATAACACAGAGTAGATTGTGAGCTTTACTAGGAGAAGGAGCCCACTGGGCCCATGTGACCACTGTATGTAGGACACACAGTGCTTTCCTTTTTAGCTTTACACTCCTGAAGAGACAGGAGTCAATGGAAAACCCCTTCTCACTTTTGCATTCTCCTCTTCCATTTCTTTTGGCCAAGAACCAGTAAGTCTCTCAAGCTTTTGCAGCAGCCTCCAAAACTGGTCTCCATCAAGGCTGCTAAAAGATCAGGGATGAACTGCATTGATCATCAGTTCACTTCAGCCCTTACGTTGCAGTATTTTTCTAATGCAATTGCACCGCTCTCCTACCCCTGACCCCATACATGCCTACCCACACTTACTTGTATGTTTTAGTGTAATCCAGCCACAAACCACAAATAATCGAACCCACCATTCCTGCCACCACCAGTGTCAAGCCAATTCTCCCAGCGTTCACTTCTTCTCCCTTTCAACAAATATTTATATGGTGCTCATTAATAACTTGCTTCCACTCAGAGTCCTAAGTTCAGACCTCTTGGCAGTCATAAGCGCAAACAAACACTCCTATGACTCCCACAGCTGTATGGTGCAAAAAACTGTAGAGGAGTATAAAGGAAACCAAATGTCTGAGCACACATAGCACCTACGTAATAATAATAATAATAAAAAAAATCACCTCTGCAAATGTACAGTTAAAAAAAAAAAAAAACCAACCAGAACAAAACAAAACCAAAGAAGATCCAGAAAACTTACCTCATAATGAGTCACTATCATCTGGTTTAATAACGTGGAGACAGAATAAAATGCCCCAGTCATAATACCTGCAGTACCAAAAGAAAAACTCCAGTCATTCCAGGTGTAGCCACACAGGTCTCCTACCCTAAAGACTTAATCTTCTGATTTTTAAGACTCGCATCAGAGGCAAAACCTTTTATCTGCCAGATAAAATCTCTTCACCAGACCTACAAACAGGATTTTCCAGCACTGGCTGCTGAGTAAGTAAAAGTTGGACACTCTCTCCCCCATAAAAAAACACCACCATGACTAAAACACAATGTGTTTTCAGCACGCATTTGAACTGTTCTGCCAGACCAGAGCCAGACAGCATCACTCACCATAACTGATCAGCAAAAGCACAAATGGAGTATTTTTGAACAAGTTAATAATCGACTGCTTGTAGGAGTAATCCTCGGGAGGCATCGTTTGCAGGACTGCTTGGGAGTGACTAGGAGGGTATTTGGGCTTTTCTTCAAACACTGGGGAAAAAAACAGAAGAAACCATTTTGATTTGTCTTTACCACACTAACGCTTTTTCTTTTTGAAGTGTTTCAGTTTGATGAATTTCAGAAGATGAACTTGTGGGTTTTAACAGTTCCATGAAAAAATTATTCTGGATTTTCTCATGAAAGAATCAAGTCACAGCCACAAAGGATGTGCTAATTATTTGGTTGCATCTGACTGCTACCAATAACAGACATCACCTGCGGCACGTCTAGACCTTTGCATCTGAACTGTTAAGGTTAACAATGAGAATTCACATTATTTCATAATGTCCTTGTAGCAAAAAGCCTATGTGAAGTAAATAGTCTGAGTGGTCACTCCATGTGAAGGACAACATAGAGTAAACTGGTTGTTGCTAACCCTGGCAACACCTGAGTGAACACAAGCAAACTGCAGAAAATGTAACCTCAACTACTTTGAGCAAAGTCAGATGCTTTAAGTGAGATGCTGTAAATGCTCCCTATGGTCACCATTTAAACGACAAGAACGGAACACTTACCGACTCCTGTTAAGAAGAACAAAAGCGTGGACACAATCGCTGTTCCATAGAACATGATGCTGATGTTATGTGCCATGAGATCGATATCACTAGGAGTGTTTGGAACCAAAACAGGTGGCAACAAAAAGCCAATTGCGGTGCCAAGCTGTAAAGCAAGAAAAGAAAAAACGAAAACCATTTCCCAGTGAACATCAAAATTAACAGGAGTGAAAAGCCTTACTAGGTGGAATTCTTATGTCATAGTAAGTATTAACAAAACTATGAAGGAAAAGTGTTCCTTTAGCATCGTACTTCTGAGCCATTTGCTCTCAATGACATTTCACAATCAGGTCTTCCATAACTCAGCTTTTAACCTTTTCATTTCTACTTGAACTACAGCACCACACCTAGTATACAGCACACTTAACAACTAAGCATTAAGGAAGTTTTTTTGCAGAGGCATCTTTCAGAGGAAAATGCTGTGCATGCACATAAATTTTTATCAGTTATCCTGCAGCTGAAGGCTTAGCGATGTCAGAAAACTCCAGCTACTCTCACAGAAATGATCTTTTCTCTTTTTCTCGATCAAAATGCTCCACTTGATGTCATGATCCTGCCACTACAGTAACAAAGACTGACACGCAAGGTTTATTGCAGAGCTGATAGCGCAGAGAAGAGCAAGAGAACAGGAGTATCCTTATTAAGAAACACAAACCCAAAACCTGTATCTGAAATTATTGATTTTGTACTAAAAAGAGATGAAAAACAAGGACAGAAATTTTGGGTATATATAAAAAACATTTTAAAACATGAAGAAACAACCGTCTTGGACTACTCTCCAATTTACCTTTGCTGCTCCTCCAAAACTCTTCTTCTGCATTCTAAGGTGCTAGAACTTTTTTTTTTTTTTAACTAAAAAACTCTGCATCTATTTCAGGTTAAAAAAAAAAAGCACCAAAGACTGTTGAAGTAGCAAGTCCAACACTCAGGAAGTACTCAAACTAAAGGTGTGCCAACGCGCTTACAAAGCACCCTTTGTGCATATGCCCAGTGAAGGTTTTGCTGCTCTTTCTTCCCCCCACAGACCATCAGATTTACACAGTATCCAGTGCTCACCTGAAAAATTTGTCTCTTTTTATCCTCACCCTTCAGTACATGGACCCCACAAACATGAATTGAGTACACAATTACGCTTTTTCTTAAGGTATGTTTTTTCCTCCCCCAAAGTGAGCCAATACAGTACCCGCAATATGCCAAAAAAGTCAAGCAATACCATTTTTCACTTTTTACATCCAGAGAGGTTAAGGCCAGAAGGATCGAGAGTTGCAGTGGTGTGCCCAGTTTAAGGTGCTAAACACTCGTGGAAATCCAGCACTCCAGACAACCCCTGACAGGCGCATCGCTGCTTTCCCAGTGATTTGTGTTTCCACTGCAAATGATCAGCATCTCAAGAGATAATGGGTGCAATCTGATTTTTGATAACTACTCTGGCTGTCCCGTGCCTGCGGTCCCAGCACTGTTTGCTGTAGCTCTAGAGTTATGCAAAGTATCTGATAAGAAATCAGATGACCAATAGCCCAGCTGGTTATAGCAACCTGATGCTGTCACATAGTTCACCTTGTGCAATTAATCGAGTACAGTGAGACAGTATTGTAACGCATATACAGAAGTGAACTGATATACAGACGACATTACTCCTAACTTCCAAGTGCCTAATTTGCCATTTCACGACTCTTTTGATCCAGCTTTTGAGAGCTTTTTTTTTAAGAAAGCAAAAATTGGGAGAAATCCTTTTGTTTGAATTCTATTGTATCAGCCTTCAAGGGTCACAAACAGGACTGGGATCTTAAGATCTAAGCAGCACACAGCTCTGAGCAAGCAGGGCATGGCATAGCGGCAGAGCAAGCCCTTGTCCTTTGCACAGGACTGATGGAGGGAGACAAAACACACTTTGGCAGTGCCTTTCACAGGTGTTTCGCTGGCAGAGGACCGTCAAGCACATCGGCACATCAAGATCAGTCCTAGCTTCTGGAGGGGAATATGCTCCAGAAATAACGAAGGTTTATTTTGTTCACACCTCTGCTCACGTTTTCCTCGTCCATCTTTCTTGTGGTTCCTATCCGCACAACCGCTGCGCTCCTGCTCCTATCTTGCACCACTTCAGCTCCCACATCTCAGCATCTGAGCGAAGCATCAGTTTCCCACTCCAAGCTGGATCCTTGGCACTCTACTGCAGAACCGAGATCCCAGTTACCCCTTGCTACTGGGAGGATTGCTGCATGTCAGGAAGAGCAGAAACTTAGCTGCCAAAGAAACCTTTAACCTGATTCTTGGATGCAGATGCAAAATTTTTGCTCAATTGTTAAAACAACCAACCAACAACTCCCAAAGCCTTCAGTCCAAAAGGGACAGTTGACTTGTCCACTGGAAGACTTCAGTGCAAAAAAAAAAAAAAAAAAGGGTTTGGAAAAGCATCAGGAAAACTGTGAACAGCCAGGTACGAGCTAATGAGCAACCCTAACAGTAAATATGTAACACTAATATTACCGCTGTAATAATCCAAAGTGCACAAATATAAAGTCATTAGACTCACATATAGAAAAACAAATCCCCCGTTACCTTAATCTAACTGTACCTATAACCTTGGCCTGCGGCCGTGATGTGGAGGCGAATCTTAATGTTTTGGTGCCACGAAAAGGCAGGGACAGTGGCAGGGGTTGAGAACAAGGCTATTGGAGGAAAAAAAACATCACTATCATATCTTCACTCATGCTTTCAGATACAGCTGTTCCAGCTCTCTGAAACTGGCTGGGACTAAGGAGCTTGAGGAAATCTGTGACTCACTTATCAGCTCCCCAGAGTGAACTGAACTTTCACAGTGTTCCAGAAAACTTCATGAGTCACCAGGATACTGACTACCGGCACTTCGTGATTCAAGGCCAGATTTTAAAAGCAGGAATTAATGTATCTTGGCATTGGGGTTCTCCATGAAAGTTCACATACTTCATCCTCTCCAGCCAGGTGTGGATTCAGTCAGATGCACGATGCCAAACACAAGAGGTAACATGCAGAACACAAGAGAAAGAGAAGGTGGACCAGGATGACTTCTGTCAGGGGTCTCAACTAATGTACTCTAGGCAACTGACAGAAGCGTGCGAGGTGCTACATGGCCAGGGTCCTGCAAGCAAGGCTGGCCAGGAGGGCTGCAATGTAACACCTCTCTGCGCTTGCCACCACTCCGACACTTTTCCTCTCTCCAATGCTGCCCCTTATCCATTTCTTGGAGAATGCTTTTTCCCACTTAAACAACTCCCACTTCTCCAAAGCCCACCCTCACCCCCCTCCGCCCCTACCTGGTTGCCCAGCACGGCCACGGCGCAGGCGGTGGAGACCTCGGTGGGGCCGAACCAGACGGAGGCGATGCGTGACGGCAGCCCCAGGATGAAGACCTGTGCCACGGCGCAGACGGCCTGGGCGGCCAGCGTGATGGGGTAGCGGTCGGGGGCCAGGCTGGCACACTTGAGCCAGGCGCCCAGGCCGTTAAGGCCGGCGCCCAGCAGGGCGGTGAGGCGCAGGCCGCGGGCATCCAGCAGCCAGGTGGCGGGCAGGATGAGCGGTACGTAGGCCACCATGTAGATCATGGAGAGCCAGTCTATCTCCGTGAAGGAGACGCCGTAGAAGCCGGCGAAGACGTTGCTGAGGATGCTGTACTGGATCCACTGGAAAGCGTTCACCAGCGAGTAGCAGCTGAAGACGGCCAGAACCGCCAGCCGCCGTCGCGACAGGCGCGTCTCCAGCCGCACGCCGCCCGCCGGCAGCATGGCCTCGGCCTCCGCCGCCGCCCGCTCCCCGCCGCCCGCCGGGGCCGCCCGCCCGCCCTCCGCCTCCTTGCCGGGGAGAAAGCCGTTGCAGCGCTGCAGGGGGGGCACGGCGGCGGCCGTCGGCATCTCCCCGCTCTCCCCCTCCGCCTCCTCCTCGCCGCCGTCCTCCACCATCTCAGCCGTCTCTCTACCCAGCTTCCCCGCTGGTAGCGGCAGCGAGAGCAGCCGCGCTCTGCCTGGCAAGGTCACCCGGCTCCGGCTCCTACGCCGAGACCACGCCGGCGCCCCGCCTCGCCGCGCCTTCGCGGCGGGGCGGAGCGGGAGGCAGTCCCGGGGAACGCAGGGCGAGGCAGCGCGGGCACGGTCGAGAGCGCGCCTAGGGAGCTGTGGCTGCAGGCGGGAAACCGTCGGGTGCGCGCGTGCGTGTGTCTATCGCCTGCCGGCGCGGGCACGCAGGCCACACGGGTGCCAGCACCTTCAGGGAAAATCACTGCCCTGCCCCTGCCACAGCAGGTTTGTCTCTTGGCAGTGGCGGTGCAGGAGATGTGCTCAGGGGATAGGAGACAGATGGACGGAAACGGAGGCCTGATTGCGGCAGAGGCCGGCCGGGGCATGTGCATCCACCGCAGCCCTTCGTGGCCTCCAGAGCTGCAGGCAAAACATTCCTCCTTTGCGCTCAGCCTCCGAAATGTGATTTGACAGATACCCAGAAAACTGTCTGGCTGGCTGCCGTGCAGAGGCGGTTGCACGCCGCTTCGGTAAGCGATCTTCCGTCAGACCCTGCTCGGGCCGTGTCTGCGTGGGAGCAGGGCCTGGCAGCCCCTGTCACGGCCTGTAATTCTGCTGCTGCGCACACCCCACCCGAATAAAAAGGCGGATTGTTCTCCAAAGAGCATTAGGAAAATGCAGAAATATTGATGTTAACGGCCTTAGAAGTATTTTACTGGCTTCAGTGGGAAATCATTTGGCGTGTGTTCAGCAAAAAACACACTGCACATTGTTCGCGGATATGTGAGAACCTAATGTGTCTGTGTGCTAGACGCGCTTCGCCACCAGTCCTAAGTTGTAATGAACTAATTATGAATTGCTATTTTGCTCGACATCAGCTGATCTATGTAAGCCACAGCTCCTCATTTACAGCATGAATAATAATATGAACACATGCTTCAGAATGCTAATTTATCTGTGTTTGCTTCCCCCGAGCACTTCGCTGAGCAGGCACCATGGACTTTTAGAGACTACTGGAAGTTAAACCTGGATTTGCAGATCTCCTGTGTGTGTCAGAAACCTGCTTTTTAAAAATAAAGTTACCTATGTCAGGTTCAGGCCCTTTTTGCCTCTTTCATTCATAGCAAGAAAAACCCTGATTTATTTTTACTTTTCCTGTGTAAGATCAGATGCTGGGTAAATTCTTCTCAATTCCTCTTCCTGACCTGATACTTCAAGTGCTGTGGGCTATAGCAACAAAGCTTTTTTAAACACAGGACTTCAAGAGGAAGAAGAGTAGTGAGAACTGAAACAAATATTATCAAAGCAACAGAATAGCTGGCTTTCACTTTAGGGAGGTATGTCCATGTTACACACTGGTAGAAATACGCTGAAAAAACACCTGAGAGTATGTCTGCCTGAGTAGTTCCAGCAGTGCTAGTTCACGGTCACAGGGACCCAGTCACCCACGCTGCTGAACCGCTACAGCAACCCTTGGCACAGGCTGTGGGTTGGCCTTGGGGCCAGGGAAGAGACCAAGACACTTTGGTTACGCTGTACAGATGTAGAGTTCTTCTTGTTCTTTGGGAAGAAGGTGTCAACGCTGATTTTGGATTATCTCAAAGACCATTCAAAGGTAACATTTACTCCTTGACAATAGAGGAAAATAGGCTTTGTTCTCCTCTCATTCTTCCTTTTCCTACTGTTACTCCCTTGGCTCTCTACAGCAGGCAGAGCTGCTTACAGCTAACAGCCTCAGCAAAAGGTTCTAATTAAGCCTGTTCTAGAATGGCTGGCAGGCCTTGGGTTTCACTGCCTCAGTGCCTGCAGAGAGTCATCTCCTCTATCCGCCTGACTGTTCAGCAACAGACTGTCATCTGCTTCCCGCACAGGGAAGAAATAACTAGACATCAGGGACCTGTAGAGGAAAAGAGGCTAAGCCTGGCAGTGGAAGGAGCACCTGGATGAAATGAGCAAGTTTGTTTACAACAGATCCACACAAGGGCAAATCCACCTTTGCTACAGCTGCACTGATCATGGTGAAATAAAACCAGTTTGATTCTGAAGAGGTACGGTCAATATAATTCCATCTTTGGGGACATTCATCTACGGAAGTACCTTCCTAAACAACAAAGGAAAAGGCAAACCAAATTGACAGCATCAAGGTAAAGCTTTGATATTTATCTCCTGACTTTTTACACTGCTGTATTTCATAGGCTTTACAACCATCACTTCTGATTTACACCCATTTGTATGAGAAGCAGGGCCAAGGACATAGTTGCCTGGCAAGAGAAAGTTATCTCCTGAGAAACATCCATTGCAGGAGCTGACAAAACGCACGCCCTTGGTTTTCTACATTTCATGGACAATTTGTTAAGTTAGAAACAGAACACTGATGTCAAGGTTTACAGCACAAGCTGAGGCTTAAAACTGCTGCTATCCTTTCTCAGTATACCCTCTAAGAGAGGTGCCTTTTTGTTTCAGTCCAGGGCATTTCACAAAATAAAGGAAACCCAGCTGTAGAGGGCTGCTTTCAGGTGTAATTAGCTTTCCAACACTCCTAGCTGGATTATTTCAGTGATACCGATTCCTAGTTATGTCCTTCTTCTAAACCTCAAGACAGTATCTAAGCCACCCCACAAACAAAACCCCTGCATGTCAATCCATCTTCGTAAAACTTGAGCCCAAGGTTAGGAGGCTGAAATGGACAATTTAGAATGTTGCCGAAATATCAACACTTCTAAAATAAAACTGAATTTTTTATGTACAGCAGGCACACAGTTAAGACTTCCAGATTTTCTTTTTTTTTTTAATATTTCAAACCATGTATTTTAGTCTCTAAAGGAAAAAACCCATTATTTTATAATGCATTTAATTCTTGGCTGTGATTTTCAATGCAAAAATTGAACTCTCGATGCACAGAAGACCTATATGGCAAAAGCGCACCACGTACTTGTCTTCCAGACGAGTTGTTTAAATGAGAAAACTACAGCAGCTTAAGAAAGGGATTTCAGAACAAAAGATCTGAAGTTCCAACTGAGCTAGAAATGAACTATTTTAGCAGGCTATTAAACAAACCTCAATAAGCTGGACTTGAAAGAAAGTAGTTGGAGAGTCACATGTTTAAATTTCTTGATTGAAAGCTAGCAGAGAATACAGGGCAAAACGTAAACATCCTCTTCCTCCCATGCAGTCCTCATTCCAGCAACGTTTGCCCCCTCTCCCCACAAGATAAAGCCATAACCCGACATAGAGAATGAGTGCTCGCCACACAAGGCACTTAACTGAAATTTGTTTGCAGTTCTAGGTGCTTGTCTGGCCACCTCAATTTTAGAATATGACTGCCCACCATGCAGGAATGTGTGCCAGTGACCTGGATTCAGTTTTTGATGTACTGACAGGAATATAGAAGTATACTCTGAAGTATCAGAGAAAACTTCTGAATTTTAAAATATAGGTAATGAACTCTTCTACTGTAAACAATAGAAATTTCTGTTTCTGTGTGTCTCAATCCATATCAAACATGCAGAAATGTCCATCTGGTACTTCTGTGGGGCTGCCATCTGGTTTTCCATTTGTACTTAGCTCTCAATTTCATGTACGTAATGGAATTTTACCCCTGAGCTTCTTACCAAAGCAACCAGGGGAAAAAAACTATGTACACAAAATAAATTTTGTGTAAAAAAAAAGTCAGGCAAACAAATACAGTAGGTAAAATTTATTGGGTTCTTATTCGCCAAGATTAACAGGCTCTTCATACATTACAAAAAATCTAACTTCCATCTGAATCCTTTATACTCAGCAATAAAAGTCTATATGCCCACAAAATTCATAAAACCGTGATCTGCAGAAGGATTGTGCTGGATGGACATTCTCATTTTTGACAAGCACTTAATCACTCAAAGGTTGGTTGACTGTAGGGAAAAGCTTTGAGGCATTTTTGTTGTTACTTCATAACCTTCATATTCCTAAGAGATAATCGCAAAGCTCTTTGGTGAGAGACATCAAGGGACATCAACCTGACCCATCAAAGGACCGTGGGTCAGAATTGATTAGAGAAGCCATGCAGATGCAGCCAGCTGCATCTGAGCAGGTTGACTTGGTTCATCTATAGCCCAAAGAACTGCTGGGCTGCAGTTCATCCCATCCTCAACAGTACACCAGGGAGTTATTGTGGGTTTACACTCACACAACCCATTTATCAACTCAGCCTATAAGGATTCAGTAATGGGAGAGGAATTTCTCCCTACGAGTTTTCTCTGCTGGCTGTGGCAGGATCCCGAGTGACTAACTCATGTGTAGCCTTCTGTGGATGCAGAAGGTACACTGAGAGCTCCCGCTCCAGCCCCATCTACGCAGGAATATATAGCAATGTTGAAGCAATTAGCTGGAGAAACCACCGTTCAGAGCAGCAAGAATAAAATGTCCTCTCCACTTCTAGGAGGTCTCAGATAACTTAAGAGTCACAACAATTTAAAACACTATATTCATGAAAAAACACCGTAAAGTAGCTTAAATTTTCCAGCTATCTTTAACTACTTGGTGCATTGCAACTTACCTGCCTAGTACACGCACACACATTAAATAGAAGGGACATGTGAATTGGGAGCCATTAGAGCGTAGTACAGAAATGTGCTTGTATTTTAGAGGCAGATTGCTCAGCCAAGCTTGAGGAATGTTGCTACTTTTACTGTTGAGGAAAACCAAACATTTCGTAACAGCTTGAAGTTCCCAATTTCTCTCTGAAGATGTTATCACCAGGAAGAGAGACATGTTCTTTAAAGGTCTACATCCATTCGATGGGCAAGATGCTGGCTGACCTCAGCTTAACTAAAAATCAGCAGGAATTTTTTTTTGTTTAGACTGAATAACAATAAAAGATACCTGCCCAAGACCTTGGCTACCACAGTACGTTATGGAAAATGCATTAACATTCCAGAAGCATTAATCATTTCAACAGGAAGTCAGACAGACAGACACCAAGAGGGACTCTCCTTGTTGGAGCTCCTGTGTTGGAAAAGCACTTCAAGCATTCTCCAAAGACCCTTTCAAACAGTGGTCTTTTGCAGCACACCTGGCAAGAGATAAATTTTTCCACATTAGTTGCAAACCCAGAATCTCCCTCCCTTTTATTATCAGGGTAGACAAGCTTAGTGCTCCTATCAGTCACACCATTATTGCCACAGCCGCTGGCCAGGGGGCAGCTCTTCTGCCTGGACAACCCCAGACCACCTAGAGCTTTTTGCATGTGAGTGACATCTATTTCACCCACGTTTAGAGAGCAGGGGAGAACCTGGCCTCTGCTTTGACCTCCTGCCTGCACACTGACTCACTGAACACTATGCCCAGCTCCGGACAGTACTGCTGGGAATGGAGGGCACTCAGCACCTCTGGCACTTACCCAGCAGCTGACATCCCTGAGGTGTCCATGAATACGTTCGTTGGTGTGTTTTAGTGGAGCAGCAGCCATGTAATGTCAGCCCATCAGCTGAAGGGTTGATTTACAAATTGTTTCTGTATCTTGTGAGATCCCTGTGGCTCTTACATATATATATAGAATCATAGAATCATTTAGGCTGGAAAAGACCTTTAAGATCATCGAGCGCAACAGTTAACCTAACAGTGCTGAGTCCACTGCTAAACCATGTCTCTCAGCACCACCTACATGTCTTTTAAATCCCTCCAGGAACGGTGACTCAACCTCTTCCCTAAGCAGCTTGTTCCAGGGCTTCACAACCCTTTTGGTGAAGAAATTTTTCATAATATCCACCCTAACCTTCCCCTGGCGCAACTCGAGGCTGTTTCCTCTCGTCCTATCACTTGTAACTTGGGAGAAGAGACCAACACCCACGACAATCACCCATATATTTATGTATCTTAGTTTTTTTAAAAATAATAAGACCAAGCCAGTAAAAAAGAACATATGTAAATGTTACATAGCACTAAGGCTCTTAAAGAGCATGAACTTTACAGAGAATATAGGAAAAGGGTTTTAAAGGAGCATGAATGTAGGGAGTAATGTTTTTGACTATACCTCTTTGTTTGGAGCAAGGGGAGGGGAACCCATCTTCAAGCAAAAGTTCTCCAGTGGAATCTGTTTAATTGACTTCTCTCACTGGTGCAGCCAGGAAAATAAACAAGAGAGAATAGCCCATGAGAAAGTCAGTCTCACTACAGCAATCCATATAGCAACATGCAAAATAAGTACCGGCTCTGCCAGAATGGCATTCAGGCTGTAAAAGCCTTTGGAGGTAATCCTATATTTCCAATGAACTGCAAACACAGGCTGAACAGAGTATTTGTGTCCCTTAAGACCTCAGACAACAGGTTATAGCTTTTAGAAACATTAGGAGGGGGACGAAAAGGAAATAACTTGAGTCCTGAGAATAACTGTGCTTTGGGTGCTTACTTCTTCCCTCTGGCGGTACAACCACCTTGGGCTCCTAGGAGCTACGCAGACGACAAAAGAGATGGTGGATGCCAGAAAGCAGACTCACAAAGCTGCTGAAAAGACAGGTCAGTTTAACACTCTGCTGAAAGAACAGCACAGCCACGACCTGGCTGGCAGCTCGGGAGCACCATGCTCAGAAACAGCCCAGCATCACTCCTCCCAGCCTCAGTGAACAGACAGGGGGAGCTCATTATTGCCCCCGTTTACCTTGGCACTTTTAGCACTCTCAGTGACTCTCCTGTCAGCTCAGCTCTTCCCAGGGTAAATGTCTGAGAGCTGGAAGCAAAAGACTCTGAGCCTCCATCAGGCCAGCGGGAGGTGATGGAGCAGCCAGAGCCTGGGGCAAGAGCAGAGCTGGGCAATGTTTGGATGGATGGTGGTGAAGGTGAAGCTCCCACCACTCCTTGACAAAGGGTTGGCTTTGGAGATGCTGCATTTTTGAGGGATGGAAGTTACTTATGTGTTTGGGGAACTGTCTTTCATTCATAAACCAAACCACTGCACTGTGAATTTCACACTGAGCTTTCACTTACTAAGTGTTGAACTGTTTGGTGTTACCTGGGAAATACTGAAAAAAAATCAGCCTCTCATTTCAAAGTGGGCAGGTTTGTTTGAAAACAACAGCCTGGGCGAGGCTCAGCTTCAAACTGCTATGTGAGGTTTCTTTATCATGTTTTTTTCCAAAATCCAAAAAATCCCAGTGTGTCAGTTTCACTCTGAAGAAAAACAAGTGTATGGGTGCGTTGACATTTTTCATGGCATGGAAGTCACCCTGCAGCCAGCCACAGCCCACCCCACATCCCTGCTAGTATCGCTTGTCCTTCTGCATTCAGGTACTGGAAAAAGATAGTTGGAAGAGAAGGCAAAAGGCCGAGGCTCACACAAACCAGGTGGGAAGGGTCCTATAACCTGCATGCAGCATGCTTATTTATGTTAATAAGAAGATAAGCTTCTTTGTCCCATCCTCCCTCCTCCGTTGCAAGTTATATATATCAAGGGTTGAAACCTGAACGTGAGTCGAGAAGGAGTTTTGAAGAGCGTCTGGACAAGAGGCACATCTTCTTCTGGGTATCATGGGCAAATCACTAGCCAAGGTCCCTGGGGGTGAAAGCAGGTCCTCCTTCATTTTTCTCCCCTTTTCAACAGGAACCTTTCCTCTGCTCCATCATGTCGCATGGGAGAGAAAGTGAAGGCTTGAGAACAATTATCACAAGTGTAAATCCTGAGTGGTCCCTTTAGGGAAGCATAACTGTGTTATCACTGAAAGGATGGTGTGGGTACTCACAGGAAAGGTGAAGAACTCTAAAAGAACTCACCTTTGGGAGAAAGGCTAGGAAGTCTCCCACAGCCTTAGCAGAAGCACAGCTGGAAAGGAACATTTTTCTAGTCCATGTTTGGCAAAGACACCACGCTCCTAGATGTAAGTGCTCACTATTGTTTTTTTTTCATCTCAAGCCATTGAACACTTGGATAAACTCAAACTTCAAAACAACCCCCCATGTTCTTTAGAGGATGCCTGTGGAGCTGTGATGCAGGAAACAGATGTTGAGCCTAGTTAAAGTCCAATGTATGCAGGAGACACTCTGTGAAAGTTTTCTGGCTCACACCAGCATGTCCAGTTGTTTTGCTGTGGTCAGCTACAGCACAAGGACTCTCTGCTGCTCCTTGCACTGCTGAGGTGTAGACACAAGCCACGGAGTGAAGTCCAGCCCAACCCGCTCAAAGAGCCAGTTAAAACTTCACAAAACTTCACAAAATGTGATGAAATTCAAACTGTGGGGTTCTAATGCCTTTGCTAGCTTAATTTTCTCAGGAGAGTGGTGGAAACTCTTAGCGATGAAGAAACAGAGCAGAAAACAGCACTCCAGAAGGCAAAATTCCTGGAAATATAGTAACATATGAATAATAAAAATCACGAATATGTTACATCAGCTATGAATATACTCCTGGTAAAGATCTAAAGTAGCTTCTCTACCTTCTCTCCAATGTTTTCATTGCAGGAGTCCAGCATTTCAGACATCTATCAATATGCCCTCCTCCATTGTGGGATTTTGCAATTTTCATTTTACTCCTGCACAGATGTTTAGCCAGGAAAATAAAGTTTTGGATTTTATTCCCAACTCATTTCCTAACTATCCATGCAGAGGAATGTAAGCAGCCAGAGATGACAGAGAGTTACACGCACCTTAAGTCAGTTTGCATATAGTCAAATCAAGCAAACTGGTTATGCAGAAATCACAGCAGATTACACCACCAATGGCCACCAGTTTATCTTCATCTTTCTCAAGGAGCAGGAGGACAGATTGCAGGTCCTATAATAAACCAGCTCACGTGCTTTGTGAAGGCTGCTGGGTACTATGCTGAGCCACAGCAAACAAAACCACACACAACTGTATTATTGTGCATCTTGAAATGCAATTATGAAAATCACAGCCCAGGACAGAGGGAATCAGTCTACTGTGTTACTAACAGCTTCTGAATAACCTAATTACGCAGCCCTTTAAGAAGAAAATGGAAAGATGGATTCAAAGAGGGTCGGAGGGATGCTAGTCCAGGTAACTCTGCTAGGGAGCAGAGGAAGAAAGACCCCATTATTCCTAATTTGGCTGAACTGAGCCTCATCCTTTAAGAGCTGGGAAACCTCCAAGAAAGGCATCTTGGCAACTTAATAGTTCTCTGGCAGCCTGGTGCTGGGTGGTGTCCTTCCCAGAGGAAAGGCAGTTGTCAGTGACAGGGAACAGGTCTCATTGAACCAACGTACCAGGCCAGTCCCATGAAGCACTGGCTTTTCAGCCAACCCCTTCATCAGTCTGGGCTGTTCAAGAGCACAGGATCATGTTCAGGAGATGCACCAGCAACAATACATGGACACAACAATTTCCCATGCATCCTGTCCTCAGCTTTTGTAAAACTTCCTCCAGCAATGCGACTCCCATCCTGTACCATGTGGGACCAAGAGGAAGGGAGGAGACTTCTCCCCATCCCTGGGAGATGGGGGCAAGACAGCCTTTACCATGAAGGCTCCTGCTGAACCTCAACTCTATCTGTCACTGTTGGCAATGGGGTCAGCACTTGCTGTCCTTGAGTGACTCCCCAGCGTTCAGCCTGCCCTCCAACAATCTGCATCCACTAAGACAGCAGGGATGAATCAAGACCACTGCATGTAGCTGCAGCTTTCCAAAAATCAAAAGGGCAACCTGAGGGCTCTGAGAGGAAGCAGCCTCCACAAACTGGCCATGAAACAACCTCTTTGGCTAAATGGTTCCACATTCGCACAGAGATTGTCAGCGGATATGCTGCACTCACTGGGAGTGCAGAAGGGATGACTTCCGAGAGTGCAGACTTCTGCTTGTGCATTTTATATACCATGTTAGCCCGCTGCATGTGCACGTGCAATTGGCTTGACTCAGTGTATAAGTCCTGTCTGGTACAGAACTGAGTTTCCGCCCTGACTTTCCCAGGCACGAATAATGACCCCTAAAGAGAATGGAAGTTATCTAGTGATGCTTTGATTGGAGCTCCCCACATAGTGCTTCATTTAACTCCTTCCCGCAGCGCTCGCCCCATTTGTTCACTTCCTCCCCCTTTGTTGTGCGTCCAGAAATGTTCTGAGCACAAATATGTTCTCTCTATATATTTATAGCAGTAAGCCAGTGCCAATGAGGACTTCAAAGCTGCCCTCTCCAGGCAGTGCACTTCACAAGGACAGACCTTCCTGCTAGATAATCCCAAGTCCTTTCCATTTCATGGGTTCACCAATGGTCATGTGCTGAGCAGATCTAGGAGGTCCCAAGCAGCAGCTCCAATTCCACCTGGGGAACACAGCATCCAACATACACACATTCCCATGGAAATCCGTTAACACGGTCGTGCTTGTCTCCTAGTCCCCATCTGCCACTGACCATTCTTGACAATGGTCAACAGAATTTGGCAGACGGACAAAGCCCTTGGAGGTACAAAGTTCCTATAAGGTTTGTGAGAGTTGGTGGCCGTGTAGATGACACCAACCCTCTTGGTTCCTCCTTGGGGCTACCAAGAGGAGGCACACACTCAGCTGCCAAGTCTGGTGCTGGCAGCTATCCAAACATGACCTCCCCAGCTCTGGACTAATCTCAGCATGTGCTATTTCTTGCCTAAATAGCAATCCAACAAGCACAGGGAGGTGACCTGGAAGAGAGCTGGGGAATTTCAGGGAGGCCACAGCATCACAGGAAGCTGAGCCCAGAGGGTACACAGAGGAGCTGGTGTTACCACAGCAGGGATCAGGGAGACATCAAGGGAACTGGAAATAAATACAGCACCAGGAGTGCTGGGCCATAATGGGAGCATCACAGTACATGGGTAGGAGACTGGGATTGCGTGGTGAGGTCGCAAATCCTTGGGGGAAAAAAGCTGTATTGGTTGTGCTGCTTGTGAGATAACAGTCTTCTGTCAATGGGAGACAAGCGTACTTTATCTATACTGTGGCTGGGCACTGACAAGGAGCCAAGCGTCTGTTTGCACTCTTGGGTGACAGAACAGAATATACAGTCCTGGCACAGCCAAAATAGCGGCTGCAAAATCTGAATGGGTGTATTAAAGAAGTTAAACGCAGTGTCCACACCCTGTCACAGAACTACAGAATACACGTGGGAAGGAGCCAGGCACTGCCCGTCTGCGCTGCTCTGAATCGGATGAACCCCAAAACACGCAGTGACGGAGTCAGGATGCCTTTGGGGGGTGGGAGGAGGGAGGGACATGTCAGCTGTTATTCCCCAGCATCAAGTGTGGCCCAGGTGCAGTCAGTGCCAGCAGCCATGGGGACCTTGCAGCAGATGGAGAGGACACCCGTCACGGTGCCATGGGGCACAGCTCTGCTGCTGTTTAGCACTATGGGCTTTGTCAATAGTGACTAGGCACGGTGGGGAGCACAAACAGCTCTCCCACCTCTGGGATCCCAGCCCCAGTCCATGCACTGACCCAGCCCGCCTGCCAGGTGATACCTCTGGGGCATCACTTGGTCGATCACACTGCCGATGTTGTGTCATCTCCATGTCTCAGCCCCTCCACTTCCAAAACAGGGGGATGTGGCCCTACTTCCCCCCATGCTGGTTTTGCTTTGTGGTCTTCCAGGCAGCCATACTCGCTCCCGTGCTGGGAAGCTGAAGGTTTTGTTCAGCCATGCCGCAGCCAGAGCTCTGCCGTGGCAGGCTGGTCTCACCTGTAGGCAGCCACCCACTGTGGACACCATGCAGCTGCCCCTCCTGCCCTTGAAGGCAGTGTACATAGACATACTGCCTCGCCCCGGCACTGCCGACAACATCCATATATTTTGATGTTGAACATCGCTTTGGTAGGACGTGAGAAGTAGCTTGCTCTTCAGAGCACAGCCCTTTGAAAACAGGTCAGATCTTCCTGTTCTGTGCATTTGCCACTTATCTACGCTTTTTTTTCAGCTTTGCCTTTAGTTCCTTGATGCCACCTGCATACTACATGACAAGTGCTCCACGCACCAGTGGCTTTGTGCACCAAAGCCCTCTGTGGCAGCCAAGCCTCACATAATGAGCCAGCACTGCTCATTATGCCATTTTCTAGGGCAGAGGAGGGCTACACCTTGCTCCTACAGGCTCCTTGTCCCATTGCCACGTTGTTTCTGCATTTTCAGGTGAACCACACTGCCATTTTCATCAGCAGACCTGGGCATGGTAGTGGCACCGATGTCTTGTGTTTGCATTAAACACCCCGTTGGCAGCATCTCTCTGTGTGCAGCAACGACCATTTGGGGAGACGGTTTATCAGAGCACACGTTCAGGTTCATCAGGGCCACAATCCTCACTGTTTTGTCATTCCCAGCAGCTCAAAGAGAGGCATAAAGATTTGCCAGGACCTGGAGAAGGTACTTTGCACACAGTGCACAGTGGGGCCACCATGCAGGGCAGTGAGGGTTATCATCCTTGTGCCCAAACCGGTTCATGCTCATAGAAAAGCCAACCCTAGCAGGGGAAGTGGACATATGGATAACCACCTGCTGAAGAGGAAAATGCCGAGACTGCTGGGTGCTGTGGCAATTCTTTGATCTCAGCCATATCTTTGTACTGCGTATAGAAAGCAAAGATAAGAACAACAAACCTTTCTGCTAAGGCGGCGACTCTCCAATTCATTTTCCTGCTCTGTAATGGGAACAGAGGCTCGAACCCCAGCCTGCATTAATGAAAAAACAAACAAAAGCAGAAGTTCATTAGTGATGAAAGTTGCATTTCCAGCAAATTATTTATTTGCTTTTGCTTCTCAAGAGCCTATCTATGCATTGCATAGGAGCCTGTTGGAAGCACCTCCAGTAAAAGTCTTCGGTCAATTTGTTTAAACTCTTACCACAATAAACAGCAGGATTCAACAGCACATCAACTACTTGGGCTCATCACCACCCCTTGGTTTGTTCCCATGTCAACATCTGGAAAAAACGATCCCCTTCACAGTTTGTCTCAGAGTTCAGCAGATTCAGGCCCTGTTAGTCCATGACTAAAATCAAGTTTCAGAAGAAATGCCCTGGAGGATGATCCACCTGCAGCCCTCCAAAAACTCTTCGAGCACAGATAGAGCCCTCAGACAGACTCTTAGCTGTTGGTCCTGAGCACAGAGGGGATTTCAAGGATCTCAGGAGTTCAAGTGGCTTAGGCTAACCATTTAGTTCTACGATACCCACTCCATTCTTGCAAGCCACTTGGCCTTCAGGCAAAAACCACTTCAGTCTTGCTCCACACGAGTCCTGCCAACTGCTTGGCATGGGTGGTGAAAAGGTGACAACACCAGCCAGCTGAGGAACTGCAATTCCAGAGTCTTTCCAGCCCCTGCTGCTGATTGAAGAGAATTCAAGAGAAGTGCAAAGTACCTCTGTGTGATTTGGTAGCCATTGACGGCATATGCTGTTCCACTATTTTACCTCTATCAACAGACAAATCCGCTTTAGAAGCTCACTAGAATGACAAGCTCCACATCTCAGCCTATGGGAAGTACCGTTGCACGATTCCTGTCACCCTGCATCACCCTCATGATTTATGCTTGGTGTTAAGCTACGCACTCACTGAAAGCCCTTGCACACATGGGAGTCCCTAGGGCACACGGTGCATCCGTGTGCAGTATTTTAAGCCTGGAAAGAACCAAGCGATGTGGGGCTTTTTTTTTTTCTGGCAGAAGCTGTACCAGCCAGAGCTGCATCAGTTACAGAGTACTAACGAGAGAGGCATTCTGAAGGCACTAATTATGCCAAAGAAATCACAAACCTTTCTTGATTTTTCTATCTCATCATGTGTCTCCTGCAAGATAAAGAGACAGGAGGAGTCATACCAAGTGCAATCAGATCTGCTTTGTAGCATCTCAGGGGAAAGTGATGGCTAAAGGTATCAGAGGGAGCCTGGGACCTTACCGTACTGCTGCAGACCACTCTGAGACAGAGGTCCCTGGGGCTGTTGGTGTCCCCCAGAATAAATGGCATGACTGAAGAGAAAACTTGGGTCTCCACTAACTCTGTGCTTTTTCTCTCATTTCCCCTCAGGTTTCCTGAAAGCTAAACACGGCATCTAGCTAAATTTGCACTTGATCCTTCACCCAGTACATCCCTGGCCACTCCAGTGTCCTGTGCTACCTAGGACGGTACCTGGCTTGTCCAGACAACCTGAGAGGCTGCAGCAGGGTTTAACACGCACACTGGTATTGCTAAGGCCAGCCTTTGTGGGGATGGAAGCTTCTGTGGTGTGCAGCCACACGGCTCCCGCATGAGCTATCCTGCCTTCCTGAGCCCCTCGGGGCCAGGTGTTAGTGCTCTGTTAAATTCCCCTTTCAGGATGACTGCAGAGGGGTCAACGATGTTTTCCAGCTTGGAAACTCCCCTGACGTTACCTACCACGTGAACACCTTAAAAAGCTGGGTTTCCTGTGCAAAGCAACAACTTTAATTCCAGCACCTGCTGCCCTGGCACTGACTGCAGGGGGCTGGGGCACAGCTCGCAAAGCCAATGGCACTGCAGAAAGGGTGCTACTTCCAACCCTTGTTCGGTGTTACAGATGCCAAGATGGGGTGGGAATGACACTGCATTTTCCTTTTGTGGAGCACCAGGCCATCTACACCATGACTTAGCTCAGGCGCCGCAGGTCTAAGGGGAGGACAAAGTTGGTCTGTTTTGCCGCAGGCACCCTGCCAGGCTCGTCCTACCCATGGCTGCTGCAATGCTGCATTTCTCTCACACAGGGGAAAGCAACACTGTGCCTCCTTGCCCAGCCGCAACCACACTCCCAAGCCACCGCAAGCACCCGTGGGCCCTGCTGCTGCAGAGGCAGGGGGCACAGGCTGCCCCCCAGAGCCCCCCACGGCCCACACAGGGCTGGCCACCCTCAGCAGTGTCCTGCCTAGCTGGGAGCTGTGGGACACTGAGTGTGCCTACAGGCTTTTGCAGCAGCAAAAGGGATCAAAGAGCTCAGACCAGGTATCGTCTGACTGCAAGGCTGAGCCTGAACCAGAGTGATGTTACCCCCTTGCAGAAAGAGGGATTTGGAGCAGACTAAATACTTGATATTCCCCTTTTCGCAAAACCAGTGTTTTCATGCAAGGCTAAGAATTTTGTAGAGAATAATTATAAGGCCAAATAACAAGCGATAGGATGAGAGGAAACAGGCTCAGGTTGTGCCAGGGGAGGTTTAGGTTGGACATGAGGAAGGGTTGTCAAGCCCTGGCCCGAGCTGTCCAGGGCAGTGATGGAATCCCCAGCCCTGAAGGGATTTAAAACACGTCAATGTGGTGCTGAGGGACATGGCTTAGTGGTTACCTGGCAGTGCTAAGTTAATGGTTGGACTAGATGATCTTAGCCTCTTCCAGCCAAAACAGTTCTGTTAGTCTATAGTTTGGACACTGCCTGACTTTTTACTGGGAGCATCTCCAAGCATAACCCTATTTCCATGCAATACTGGGAGCCTTCCCGTCACACAAGCAGCAGGAAGCACGTGTAGGGCTGCCTGGTATCACTTTTTCAGCGTCTCTGGTGACAACGTGATTATTAATCATTAATGTCAATCACATTAATAGTCTTAAAGCTATTGCACACCTGTTCCCTAGCACCACCTGGAGGCAAACTCCGACCTTCACCCAGTTCAGCGGAACTGGTGCCTGTACATCCCGGGATAACATATAGCTCTAACTACTCTGGGTCAAACATTCAGCAGATTCAGGTGTTTGCTGCTCTGAATACACATTGTGATAGACAAATTATTCAAGTCTGGTTGTTTGCTGCAGGCTGAAAACTGTCTAGGAACATAAGCTAACTCTAGGTAAAAAGCAGAACACCACAGCTTATCTGCTAAAGACAGCAAAAAACCCTTAAGAAATTGAGGAAGAAAATGTAGAGGAAACCAAAAGTTTAAGATGGGTATTGCTTACAGACCTTCACACAGGCACCTGAGACGCAGAAGACACATGCCCAAACCTTACAGCCAAATGCTCTCACCATCGACAGAATGATGCATGATTTTGTACCCAAAGCGGTCATGGACTAAGTTAATACTTGTGTATTTTCTTCACTAAGCTAGTAAAAATCCCTGTAGGGAGATAAAACCTCCCCTTCCCTAGGGGCCCTCAGAACAACTGAATGCCATCTCTAACTCACCTTGTGCATTGCTAGTTTATAGTCAGCTAAATTTGGATCAGTATTTCAACAGGCCCACACCATGCAGGTGCTATGAGGGAGCACAGGATTAAGTTTTTAGGACACTGGCTAACGTAGCAGAACCAACAGTAGACAGGTACCTCCAAGATCTCACAAAATTGGGCTTGTCTCCCTTTCTCATCCTCTATCTCTTGACACTGAGCAGCCAGGAGAGTTAAGTCCCTGAAGTAAGGCCAAACCCAGTTTTTTTCCTTTGAATAGGATTAAAAAAAAAAAGTCAAAGCAAATCCTTCTCAAAATAGCCAAGATCTGAGTGACTGTTAAGTGACCGCATACAAGGGAAAAAGAGAGGAGGAGTGGGAGGATTATAATTCTTTTCCTCCTGTATTTAAGGAAATCAGAGATGTTACTTCTGCACCACTCACATAGCCCAGTCAACATGACATACAGACAACACCCATCCAGCTGGGGTTTTTAAATGGCTCAGAAAGGGATGTGCAGTCTGCGAGTCCTCATGGGAGCTTTCATACCATGAGCGGGTTCACAACCATGTGACTTTCAGTCAGCAGGAATGAGGGTGGACAGATGGCATCAGCCATCGCCCAGCAAAACTCCGCTTCAAGACAAGATGCATGTTGCTTTTATTAATTACATCATAAATTATTGTTTCTGTATTATCATATACTTCAGTTTGTGAATCTATAGCCGAAGAAAGTTCTGAAGTTTGGGGAAGACTTTCAGTGCATTCTGCGTAGTCACTTCTATAACTTCTTCAACTGGAATTCCTTTAATTTTGGCAATATATTCTGCAGCAATGTAAATATTTTTCGGTTCGTTTCTCACCTGGAAACAAACAAACAAACCAACCCAGACTAAATTACAGATCCCTACAGATAAACCATGTTTCAGCTTCAATACTTCCTGACACAACTTCAGTCACACTGCGGCACACGTGCCAGGGAAACAATGTCTATCTGTTCTTCTCAGCCTCAAGAACACTGACTTGTTCATCTCGAAATTTTCACCCAGGACCCTCTTTCATTCCTTGACCCCATGCTTACACTACTTTACTCTCCCATGCCAGTGACTGACTTCCATAAGCTGTGGGTTTGGATATGCATACACAGAAGTCTCTCCACACCACCACCATTTACCTGTTTTTCAGGCCCCAGAGCAGGAGAGTCAGTTTCCAAGCACATACTTTCCAGAGGTAATAGCTTCACAAGCTTCTGCTTCTTGAAGAAAATAAGACAGCTATTAAACGCTTTATGCACTTAGACCTGCAAGGAAAAAATGTCTCAAGGGAGGATATCCTCTGCATTTAAAAGCAATGTTGGAAGACTTCGGTGCCACCATACCAGGAGCTGCTCAAGAAGTCCCTCCAAATTAGGATTATCCTGTTTTCTAAATACCTAAAGTACTATGATCTAAACACTGAATCCATTGTTACTTACTGAAGTTCTATTATAGTTCTATTGCACAAAATTTAAAGTTGCTAGTGCAATTTTATTTTGCTGGTTTTCTGTATATATAATATTTGTGTACCATTTTCCCATGTCTACTTTGACCCCTCCACCCTGGTTTGGTTTTCTTTCTCCAAGTTCCTAACCTCATCCTCACCTACATCCATCCCTCACACCCCCTCCACTTGGATAGTGCCTTTTCCTTTCTTACATTTCCTGAGCTTATCACAGAAAGTGATGATGGCGCAGCATGGAAACAGAGTAAGACAGAAACAAAGTAAGAAGCTAGTGCAGCTTGTGTCAGCCCAGAGTAGAACTTATGAGCAGTCTCATGGAATCAAGGTGAGCAAACCCCAAGCCCCGAGAACAGCAAACCCCTTTAAACATTACCTGTTCGCTCCTTATAATGGAAGGAGGAATGGAGAAAAAGTATCCAGCTTTCACCCCTTCCATCGCTACAGATGGCTTCCCATCAAACGCATGGAGTAGCACCTTTGAGGCACCTCAGAGAAAAGAAGCAAACCAAAACATGAGTGGTGTTGACAGTAGGTCCGCGATGTCAGCTTCCAGTGGGACCTCGGCCCTGTAAGGAATGAATACAGCATCTCTGCACTATTTCTGCCAAGTTTCATGTACACAAACTGATGTGAGGATATGGAACAACTGAAGAAATTCTGTTCACAAAAGCCATGACAGAGAAAATGTATTAAGAACATACCTTGTTCCTTTAAGAGATTAATGGTTGGTCTTCCAGCTGAGCGGGAATGAACATTTCTGCACAGGAAGGAGAGGTCTGGCATTAGGAAATACAACAAAATACTTTTTTTTTGTAAACACAAATGAAATAACAGCACCTTGGGAAGAAAATAATTAATCTGTGTAACATCTTTTATCAGGTAAAAAATCTAGATACGTGTATGAATCATTTTAGCTACAGTGAAGATATAGCAACAACACAGCAAGGACAGGACACAGAAGACCACTGTATTCAAGTGCAAACATAAGGAAAATTCTGTAATTAAATCTCAAACTGGAGATTGATAGGACACTAATGCCAGTTTAATCCATGTAAGAAAAGTTCTGTGGGCTCTTAGTAACTATAAATCCTGGGAAATATTTTCACATTACTGAGATCTAGCAAATTCTCCTACTAGTATAAACAAAACCTACAAAGGCAAATCCAGTCTTCTTGCTAACTCAATCTGCTTGATCAAAACCTGTCTTTGTCCTTCCTTTTGTTCATCCGTGCTGGCAAATCTGGGAGTGAAATCTAGTCCAACCTAGAGGGCAAGAAGAGAAGTGAAAAAATTTTACAGACTTAACGCTTGACTAAACCACAATACCGAATATAAAGGCAAAAAATGCTTCAAAACAGCAAAGTACTACCAAATATATGTACTAGAGACTGCAATTAAAATGAGCTCAACTGTAGCTTAACTCAGAAAGGAATCCGTTCTCAACCATAAGCTTTTCAGCTCCGAAAGCATTTCTAGGCAGATAGTTAATAATGAGTGTGTTTAACATTTTAATCTGTAACTGGCTTTGGGGGGAGGTTTATAGTCTATTGAATATTATTTCAATTAAATCTCAAATATTGATCTCCAATATAAGAAAAATTTCTGAGTTAAACCTGTAGCTCTTGTCCTACGTCTAGCAAAAATTACCTACTAATTCTGTTCTTCTTCTGATTTAAACACTGTGCCAGAGAAAATAATATAACATAATTACGCAATTCTTCCTACTAAATCCACCAGCACAAATGCCATCTACTTCCTAATAATGGCAATAAGGGAAAAGATGGAATTGGGTAAATCTATGCAGGAAAGCACATGAAGAGAATTACCAATCAGACTTAGCACTTGTTTGCGCTAATAGCAATCCTTATTGCAAACATAAACCCAAGTATTCACTAATTTTTCTAATTCACCGATTTTTTTAAGTTTTTCTCATTCTGGTGACAGATGCTGCAGAAGCCATAGACATTTAAACAAGTTACGGAATTCTACTTACTTCTCCAATCCCCACCAATTTATCTTTGTAGAGTTCTATAAGCGGCAATGCAGCATCCAGATCCTGCAAGAACAAATTAAAGGCACAATCCTCACTGCCCTTACCAGATGGAAGGGGTATGAACTCAGCACTATGATTAAATTGGAGTCTTCTTCATTGTTCTTAAATTCTGTAGCTTAAAACTTGCTACTGAGTTATGCACTCAGAGACAATTTAGAAACAGGCAGGATTTCCCTTCTTTACTTAACGACCCTTCATTACAAGGTGTCTTTCCAGAGAAGGAGAAGAGGTAATTAAAACAAGGCCCATAATACGCCTGGTAACATTAAACAGCTGCAGACAGCTCTCCAAGTTTTCAGGCTAAGGGCACAAACTGTCATTTTCCACTGCCCCTGCTAACAAAGAGACATCTGCAAACACACACACAGGCTGTTTGCTGTAAACAAAGCACTCGGCTGGGATTTTTAAAAACTGTTTCCCTGCAGTAACATGGCCAGATGTCTCCAGTGAACAATTCTGTTTTAGGACCAACAGGGACAAATGGATGTGCTAAGAGACCCTGGGATTTAGTCCGCTGGGTCTCCTGTATTACAGGAGCACAGAAAGTTTACTGCGCAGATATGACGTTAAATCAGGCAGACCAGAGCATCCCATTGTTTGCCCTGAGCAGTCCCAGCAGCATTTCGTAGCTGCACAAATCTAACTTGCTTGTTTTTTACCTTCAGAGTAACACTGCGCTGCTCCTCTGGCGACACCTCTTGAACCGGGTGAACTCCCAGGCACGGCAAAACAAACCCTGGGAATCTGGACACGGAGTGGGTATCAGCAGCGTGAGAGACCACAGAGAGAGCAAGTTTAAGGTCAAAAAGAACGGCCGGCCTGACCAAGGGAAGAGGGCAGCGCGTCCCCCGTCAGCTCCCACGCCGCCAGTCGCTCCCGCCAAGGCGCGGACCCCGCGGCCGGGACTCGGGTGAGGGGCGCCGGGCCCCCCCGCCGGCCTCGCACCTCTCGGACAGCGCCAGGACGCTCCGGAACTCCCCTGCCTGCTCCGACACCACCACCAGCGCCGACACCGCCGCCTGCAGCAGACAGAAACCCCCGCACCGCTGAGGCGAGGCCAGGCCGGGCCGGGGGGTAGCGGGGAGAGGGTCGCTGCCGGCCGCCTCACCTGCTCCGCCGCCCGCACCACGGCCGCCACGTCCTGCAAGAGACACGCACCGCCTTAGCGCTGGGGCCGCCGCCGCCACTGCCACCCCTGCCTGCCCGCCCCTCCGCGCCTCACCGTCTGGAAGCAGGGCGCGGTGAGGTGGCAGTGACAGTCCACCGGCCCGGCCGCTGCTGCCGCCATGCCGCGCCCGGGCTGAGGGGAAAGGGCGGGGAGGCCGCGGGTTCCGCTTCCGGGCCGGCATTTTCCCTGAGTCCGAGGCGGGAAATGGCGGCGGGCCCGGTGCCGCCGTTGTTGCCGCCGCCGCCGGACGAGGCGGGCTCGGGGCCGCCGCTCAGCCCGGCCGCCTCCGCCGCTGCCGCCGCCCGGCGGGACCCGCGGGTGCGGTGCTGCTCGCGGCGCGGCCTGAGCGAGGTGATGGCGCTCTGCGCGCCCTTCGTGCGGGCCCTAGCCCAGGGGCAGCCGGGCGGACCCGCCGCCGCGGGAGACGCGCTCTGGGTGAGGCTGAGCGGGGCTCGGGTTGGCCAGGCGCTCCTGGGTCTGGTCTCTGAGCGCTTGTGCCCGCTCCTGCCGAGGGACCGGCACAAAGCCGAGACGCCCCTTAGCGCCAGCCCTTAGCTCGGAGGGTTTATGTAGCTGCTTGCCCCGAGGTGGCCAACTCGGGCAGGGCGGTGAGGCAGGAGGGGCTTTTCCAGCCGCAGAGGTACGCGTACCTGAAGGATGGCTTCTCATGCTCTGCCGTGTCTTGCAGCACTTCGAAGCAGCGGTGCGGGAGAACGTTACGATTAATGGGCAGCCCTGGGAGGAGACTGCGGATGACTCCAAGCTGGAGGGTGGTAATGCAGTGCTTTCCATTCATTTCCTGCAGGGTGGTTTGGGTTTGGTTTCTGCATGTGGTGTATTTAGTTGGGCTGTTGTTCCCCAAGCTGCTATGGCAGTAAGGATGCTCACAGGGCTGGTAAGGTCAAACTCCAGCTCAGATGTGCCCGTCTAGAAAGTCTACCGCAAGCAGTCAGAAAGTATTTCAAAGCAAGTTTTTTCATGCAGGAGGATAGGAAAGAGTGTGTTCTATTTCATCAGCTTCTCTTATCAGAATAAAGAGACTAGACAAAATTCAATGGAATAGGTTACGGTGATCTATTTTTAAAGCTAGAACACATCAATAGGATTTAAGTCAGGAGGGTACCTGCCCTCTGGGCAGTCAGTTTTTGTGTTTGATTGTCCTGATGGTGAAAAAATTCTTTCCTGTGGCCTGCTGAAATTTCCTGTACTGAAACGTATCTGTTGCCTGTTGTCCTTTCGCTGCACACCTCTGATAAGAGCCTGCCACTGTCCTCTGTAGAACCACCCTTTAAGTAGCTGAGGGTCGCAGTTAAATTACCCCCTAGACTTCTTTTCTCCAGGCTGAACAAACCCAGCTCCCTCAGCTGCTTCTCATCCATTGTGTGCTCCCCATGCCAGAGCTCTTGGTGTTCCCACGTTGGAATTGTGCCACTACGCAGTGACACAGTCTCCCAGAGCATCCAAGCTAGGATGTTACGGTCTAGGCGAGTGAGAATCCTGGCTGGATCATTGAGCTTAGAGGCTAGTGTTCAATGGGTCATACTGTCACCTCAGGGCTGATAACAAGCAGAGTTCCTCAAAGGACAGAAAGCAAAGCCCTAAATCTGGGAAAGGGTAACCCCCTGCAAGGGCATGGGATGGAAAGGACCTGGGGATCTTGGTGGGCTAACCCTGAGCCGGCCGAGTACGTTTTGTTAACGGCAGTGTAGTCAGTAGATCCCAGGAAGTGATTATTTGCCTTCACTCTGCACTTAACTGGAGCACATGTGGAGTAGTGCACTCATTTTTGGACCTCCCAGTACAGAGAAATCATTGATAAACTGGAGTGAATTCATCAGAGGCTGCCAAGACAGCCAGGGGACTGGAGCACTTGTCCTATGAGTTGAGACTGAAGCAACTGGACTTCTTTAGCCCAGAGAAGACAAGCCAGCCTTTCAGTACCTATGGGGAGGTTATTGAGGATATGGAGCCAGGCCTAGTCTGTTGCTACTAATTAATATATAAATTAAGAAAATGTTTATAATGATTGCTACATAGTCATGTATTTATATGTAGTATATACAATATTTTTATAATTATTGTCTTTTGAATAATAGCGGTGGAGATTCTTGGTAGGCTGGTGTCCAAAGAAAATTTCAGTGCAACTCATTTGCTCACCTGTGTTAACATTAGGTGTTCTTTGCCTGTAACTCGATGCTTTTTACAGTTGCACAAAGCTGAAAATACAGATATATTGAACTGGCTATGGAGAAGGAGCTCCTTGCACTGATGTTTTGGTCAGGAAGCTTCTGCTGTTGTAGTTCTAGAATGATAAATCTCCATCTCCTTTGACTACAAAGTCAAAAACGCATTGGTCTCATGATGCAAAGTGCTGAACTGATTCAGGCTCGCTTAACTAACTCCAGTTTGTACAAAAATTTGTAAGAGATTTTTCCTAACAGGGAAGCTTTGTCTAGTGGGATGTTATTTTCAGAATGTTAGCCTTTGTCTGTGCAAGTCCAACTTTATGCCAGCTGAGCTACTGTTGTCTTCCTGCGGCCAGCATAAAACATGTGTGAGGACTGTACTGTGCTTTTTAATTTGACATAAATTTACTCATGTGCCTGTCTGACCCAGTTTGAATCACCAAGTGATATGGTATCTTTTGCCATCAGTGTGGACGTTGGCCAGTGAGTGGCTCAAATCTTTCCCTACTTAAATGATTTTATGGTCATCCTGAAACAAACAAAACAAACCCACAAACTCTTAAACCTTAATTTTGCTTTTCTGGTTTCTAATCACCTGATTCTGCACAGGCTGACCAAGAGAGGGTGCTCAAAATCCGTTCTTCACCACTACACTGAAAACCAGGTTTTGCTCAAGGTGTTAGGAGGGACAGTGAATTTAAATGCTGTGGAGTTTGCAAAATTAAATGCTGTGATGTCAGGACAGTGCAGGCATTTACTAAATTTTGAAACCAGTTTCAAAATACTACCTTGAGCTTTTAAAATTGTGAAGTTTAATTGCAATCTTGAAGAAGCTGAGTACCTGCAGTTGGGTAGCAGTAGTCAAAACACTTCATTCAAGAGCTGAAATGTTCTAGGTATTTAGTTTAATCTTAGGGTCAGAAAAGCAAGCTGTGAAAGTTACCTCCTACCAGATACAGTCTCTTGGGCCTCTGATGTTGCAAGGGGACATTTTTGGGGCTTTTTCATATTACTATTTGGACGGTTGGTGTTTGTTTAATGCTTGTAACTTACACAGAAAAAACATTTTTCTTGCTGCATCTTGCATTGCTTTTCTTCCGTTGGAAAACAAGTTATCTCAAGAGATAACCATTTCTTGGTGAGATTTGCATTATAGATTCAGAGCGATAGAGAAAAATGTGGTTTTGTTTGTTTCCAAGATCGTTCCCTGCCTTCCCAATTCTCACCAACTCTCTCACTGCAAAAGTAACTGGTCAGCATCAAGTTGTGCTCTAGTTTCTATATCACCTTACAAGGAGATCCTCTTTATCTTCATCGATAACAATGCTTGTTTTCTTATGTCAGATCTAAAGCTGCCTTTTTCTTTATAACTTCGTCTCAAATTTAAAAAAAATTGTAGAATTCCTACTGTAACCATGAGTGTTTGTAATTTTTAGGTTCCAGCATCAAAATTCTTGAAGATCAATTTGATGAACTAATAGTAGAGACCACAACAAAGCGTAAGCAGTGGCCTAAGAAGATCCTGAGGCATGCTATCCAAACCATGAAAGCAGAGCAAGAGATGCTGGTGAGTAATCTAAGATTTTCAGAAAACCTTTGCATATATGGTAGCTGCTGACCACATGTAACTTGAAGAAATAAATCATCAAACGTTGGCCCTTAAGCTCTTTCCCACAGTTACTTTCGATTCTTTGTCAGATAATGAAATTATTTCTTTGTATTAATTGGTTCTTCAGTAACACGAGGGTTACTGCAAAGTGGGGTGACAATGTGTGAACTGGGCCTGTGGCACAGTTCAGCAAGTTACTGAAGAGGATTGTTTCAACCTGATGACTCATGGTTTACAAGGCAGTGTACACCTAATTATCTTGTCAAATCCAGCTTTCTGAAATCCTTGGCTGAAGGCTGGTTGAAGTACTATGATACATACAGATACTACCATGTGCAGTATATGACTTTTAAAAAGATGTCTGTGTTTTTCTGAGCACCTTTGTGCAATGACTACGTTGAGTCGGTACTTTCAGTAAAGAAAGAGAAAAAAAAAAAGTGGATTAATGAATCGGTGCAGTAATTTCTTGGGTTGTTTGACACTGAGTGTAAAGTAATTACTGGCATTAAACAGCCCAGTCATGTCCTTTGTTGCTGCTTTTCTTCCCTGCCTGTTATATTCCGCCTGCCTTTTGCTTACCTGCTGATTGAATAGGAATAATTTTTCTATGGAAAAAAAAGGCCAAGAGGCCATGGGCACAAGTGGAAATGCAGGAAATTCAATTTAACCATGTAAAAATAATAATAAAAGTGGACTATGAGGACAGTTAAACACTGGCACAGGTTGCCCAGCAGGTCTGTGGAGTCTCCATCCTTGGAGATACTCAAAACCTGACTGGATGAGGCCCTGCGCTACCTGCTCTCGTTGGCCCTGATTTCAGTAGGGGGTTGGACTAGACCATCTTTAGAGGCCCTTCCAACCTCAGCTGTTCTGTGAGTCTAACCTAAGGAGGACAGGACTGGTTTTAGAAAGCTATTTAAGAGCCTGCGTTGCATTTCTGAGGACTAAAATTGACAAAAGTAAGTCTAGGTTAGCCAGGCATAGATGATTTACAGTAAGTTAAAGTGCATGGCTAGATATTTGTCTTAAATCTGAGATATTTTCTAACATACATTGCCTTTTGTGATCTCTCTGTTTTGCCAATATATCAAGTGTGTAAAACAAACAAAAAAATCAGCTAAAATAAAATATGCTATTGCATAACATTGAGATTTAACAAAACCTCTTAATCTTTCTGCAAAGGGAAAACTATGTTCTGAGTCCCAAAGTGGATTAGTTACTTAGAATGCCTCTCACACCACCTTTCTTCTGTTGCTCACCTTCAAATTTTACACCACCACTAGATGATTATTTTAATTAAAAGTGTTTGCAAAATCTAGAAAGTTTTTAGTTTATCTCTGTAAATGAAGTGGCTTTTCTTTTTTTCCCCTCTCAGCCGTTTCTGCGAACATACTAGTGGTTCCTCTGCTTTTGGTTGAGGAATTTTTATGTTCTTTTTTGACCCTAGCCACTTCTGTGGTGCATGTTTTCTGAGGCAGCTATGAAGACATGGAGATTAACTGTGGAGAGAACCACTCATCTAGTGTGGTGATCTCCCTCTAATTGTCAAAGCAAGAGATCATCCTGCAGGTTTTCAGTCAATCCGTTCTGTTCTGTTTGAGGATAATGCAAGCAGTGTTTGTTTGGAGCTGTTACTGTAAACTTGATAAGGTGTGTGAGCTGTGAAACGTGCTCTGGTAAAACTACAGGGAGGAATAATTAACTTTCCTCCTACTTGGTTTTGGTTGAAGAAGGTTGTGGGACAGCTCCTAAAGTGGAGAAAAATACTAATTTGCAGGTGATGTAACTTTTGTTACCATGTCTTACTTTGTTTCCTTCTTCCCTGATAGCTGCTTCTAATCCCATCTTTAATGTAACTAAACATTAGGTTTATTCATTATTTGTTATTAGTTAACTTCACATCACAATTAACTGATGTCAAGTCACAAGACTCACAGTAGGTCTGAAGAGCCAGAGAGCCTGGTCTGTGAAGGAGAGTGTTCTCATGTATAAATAATTGCAGAGCTAGAATGTAGTCATTTAAATAGTAGTTTTCTTCTTAGCTTTTTGTCTTCATGTAACCTTTGTTCGCGTTTGCTCCTCTCTGGAGGCGTACTAGTTTTGTGAATGGCTCCTCAGAACCTGGAGCAGCTCTTCTTCCTTGGTTGTGCAGCAGGTGGCAATGCTGCTTCCAAAACTGACTGACTTCAGTTCAGTTCACATGCTTTAATAATTAGAATTCTGCAAACTAAAGCAGATTTTGGAGCTGTTTTTGCAGGGAACTCAACTGTGTTAACCAGAACACTATTTTCAGTAACTGAGTATCTATAAACTCTACCTCTAAATAAATAATTTCTTCTTCTCCTAAGTAATTCCCCACCATCTTCTCGTAATAGCCTTTTTCCATTGCTGACTGCTATATGTGTATTAGATATCTGTTACTCCAGGAGGATATTTCAGAATTTTTTTTTTTTCTTTTTTAATATACAGAAGCTCTACCAGCCTTTTGTAACACCAGGCGAGATAAGATCACAGCCTTCTCAAGGTAAAAATTTCTTTGGGAGGGCACCTGTACTGAGGAAACACTGTTAAAATAATTAACTGAAATAGCTAGAAGTTTGTCATAACTGAATGTATTGTTGCACCAGTTTGTTGTACCTGTTTCTCCTAAGCGCTCTCTGCTGTTAGGTGCTGTGCTGAAAGGTAAAAGCTGGCCACTGTGTGGCTGCTGGGTAGAAATTGTCACAGAGCTACCCTCCGTAGTTTTCTTACTTCTTTCCTCCACCACTGGTGGAGGCCAGATGGGGAACTAGATGGATCGCTGACATTATGCTTTGGCCATTCTTGTGTTCCTTTTGCATGAATACTAGAAATGCTTCAGTCTCTCTTCCTAATCACTCAGTTTTTTCAGGGAATTGAAAGTGGTTGTGTCGACCTCAGTAATGGCAGCACTGACTCTCCTAACTTGCAAAGCAGGCATCAAATTCATCCTGCCTGTGTGATACTTGTAAGGGTTGATGAAGAAACAATACTGCAATGTCCTAAGTTTGCTACATGCATTTGAAAGATTCCTTATAGAAACTCCTTGGAACAAGGTGGTGTATTTTGCAGTTGGTGATTGGGATGTATGTTTTGGAGGCTGGCCTTAAGAAATTGAAAGTTTTGTCTTGCCTGTTCTTAGGTATTGAAAAATTACAGGATTTCTCAGTGCTGTTCTAAGTTGAAAAGTGTGGTTACAGAACTCTTGCTATGGATTGCTGCACATGGTGTGAAGCTGGTGTAACAAGCAGTGGTGTTAAACAAAGTTAGAGAACCTGAGCTTCATCTTCCAGTTCTCACTCTGCTGATCTGACCCCACTCCAAGGCATCATTTCCTCTTTGTAGACAGGAGATATTGCCTCCAGAAATGCCAGCCTGTGCGGCAGAGCAGCTAACGGGAGCAGTGAAGAGCATCACTTCATATCAGGGTTTCTTTTGGTTTCTAGTGTCCAGACCTGTGCTCTTTTCATGTGAATTAGTAATGGCTTACTCTCTGTTATTGCCTTTTTAGGTTTGGTAATAGCAAAGTCCTAGCGAAGATAGCATAGAGTTTATGCTGAATTTTAGTATTATGTAGTCTTTGGGAAGTTTATGTATCCCAGATTAGCAAGTACAGTGGCCAGAAACCAAAAATGTTTAGATTACTCAATACCTTTCGTTTCCTTTTTTCATTTCCGTATGTTTTGGAAAGCCTTGAACACTGAGGAATATAATGCTCTCCGTGTCAAGCCAAACTCCTGCAGGCAAATTTAATTTAACTGTGTGTCAGTCTTCCTGTGTAACTGGAATGATCCAAGTAATTTTTAATTAACTCCATCCTTGCCATTTCTTAGGGTCACCAGTCTTCTAAACCCAATACTCCACTGTAAGAATGCTTTGTTATGGACATACCCTTCTTCTAGAGAATGTCCATTCATAGACCTCTCTGGTGTGTTTAGAGAGGCTGCTGTTGGACTGTCTTTCCTTCCAAACTCTGCATGATGGTGCATTTTAGCCTCAGTGTTCATATGTGGATTACGCGTTCCTAAATCACATCTGATCAGCACACTGGGCATGTGGACAGACAATCGAACAAAACACTGTCTCTTGCTGCTTGCAGCAGGTGATCGCTGTCACCCTGCGTAGAATACAGCGGTTGACTTCAATTATCTTCAGAAGCACTAGTGAGGTTGGCTTCAGAGCAGAATGCTGTGTTTAGCCCTGAAGGGGTTCAGAGAGGTGTGCACTGTCCGACATTGTATCCTACTGCAGGCACTGGTAAAACCCTACAGAAAAATAATAGGAGTGCAGGTGGGGCTGATTAGTTCCCAGGGGCATGCTACTACAGTCAAATACATGCTATTTTCCCCCCAGTATTCTGACCTGCTGCCTGCTTCGGTGTTCCTGAAAGCTGCTTTTTCTTTCTTCCCTTATTAACCCAGCAGAATTAATGCAGTTCATGTTGCTCTCACTTGGTTATTTTTATTCTTGGTGTTAATGCTTGGTAAGTTAAGCCAGGAGAAAAATGTGGCCTTTATTGTAAAAGCTGACTTGTTGGAGCTGTGAAGATTATTTTTTCCCCCTCTTTAAAATGGGTTCCCTTCATCTCATTTTCTCCACAGTTGTGTTTATTCTTCTTTTGTGCATTTTTATCAAATGTAATATGAGCTTGAAAGGTTTGAAAATAGATATTTATTGTTATTCTTTATAACTGCTCTCTTCCTTTATGTCAAATACTGTCTTTCTGTCTCACATTTTGTATAAGCTGTGGGTTTTCTAGTTAAGAACTTTGGGCTTGCTATAGTCGAGACTACTAGACACTACTACATTTTGAGTGATAAAGAGTCGTAAGAGATAAAATGTACACACTGTTGTCTCACTGCTATAATGATGAGGATGTGTTGTAGGATTAAGTTTTATAGAGGGACTCTACTGCTTTTCTGTCTGATTTCTAGGAAGTTGATAGCAAGCGTTGGGGGAAGGGAGTTGAGTTTCAGAAGTTTATTATGCTCTATGTTTTTCTGTAGATGCTTACATCGCAGATCTGAAGCAGGTGACAGAAATGACATCCAAGCAGATCAGTGGAGCAATGAAGGTGAGATCTCTGTGTGCTGCAAGGAGGCATTGTTTTATTTTCTTGATCTGACAATAAGTCACAAAACAGGAGTTCTAACTCAGTTGTAGTTTTGTACAAAAAAAGCCTATGGGTGTAGTTTTGAAGCAAGTACATCTTTTGGTTTGGACTGCTGAAATTGTATCTGTAAAGTATTCCCCCTCACTCGGTAGTGAGGAAGATGACAGAATTGTCGTAGTTGGAAGAGACCTTTAAGATCCTCAGGTCCACATGTTAACCCAGCACTGCACTAAACCATGTCCCTCAGCACCACATCGACACGTCTTTTAAATCCCTCCAGAGATGGGGACACAACCACCTCCCTGGGCAGCCTGTTCCAAGTACTTGACAACCCTTTTGGGAAAGAAATTTTTCCTAATGTCCAACCTAAACCTCCCCTGGCACAACTTCAGGCCATTTCTTCTTGTCCTGTCACTTGTTACTTGAGAGAAGAGGCTGACCCCCACCTTGCTACAACCTCATTTCAGGTAGTTGTAGATAGTGAGAAGGTCTCCCTTCAGCCTCCTTTTCTCCAGGCTAAACAACCCCGGTTCCCTCAGCTGCTCCTCAGAGAACTTGTGCTCCAGACCCTTCACCAGCTTTGTGGCCCTTCTCTAGACATGCTCCAATATGTCAGTGTCCTTCTTGAAGTGAGGGGCCCAAACTGAACACAGCATTCGAGGTGTGGCATCACCAGTGCAGAGTACAGGGGGACAATCCCTTCCCTATTCCTGCTGGCCACACTATTTCTGATACAAGCCAGGATGCTCTTGGCCTTCTTGGCCACCTGGACACACTGCTGGCTCATACTCAGCCGCTGTTGAGAGACACTCCCAAGTCCTTTTCCACCGGGCAGTTTCCAGCCACTCTTCCCCAAGCCTGTAGCATTGCAGGGGGTTGTTGTGACCCACATGCAGGACCCGGCACTTGGCCTTGTTGAACCTCATACCATAGGACTAAGCCTATCAATCTAGCCTGTCCAGATCCCTCTGTAGAGCCTCCTGACCTTCTAGCAGATCAACACACCTGCCTAACTTGGCATCTGTGAACTTACTGAGGGTGCACTCTATCCCCTCATTCAGATCACTGATAAAGATATTAAAGAGAACAGGCCCTAATACTGAGCCCTGGGGGTCGCCACTGGTGACTGGCCGCCAACTGGATTGAACTCCATTCACCACCATTCTCTGGGCCTGGCCACCTAGCCAGTTTTTTATCTAGTGAACAGTGCACCACCCATCCTAGCCATGAGCAGCCAGTTTCTCCAGCAGAATACTGGATTACTAAAGTCCAGGTAGACGATGTCCACAGCCCTTCCCCTATCCACTAAGTGGGTCGCCTTGTGATAGAAGGAGATCAGGTTGGTCAAGCAGAACCTGCCTTTCATAAACTCATGCTGACTGGGCCTGATCACCTGGTTGTCCTGTATGTGCTGTGATGTTGCTCAAGATCACCCCGTGGCTATAGGAAATACTTTTAACAGAGATTTTAGAACCTGCAGCATCTGAAAAGTAAAACAACTTTTGAAGACCTGTACAACTTGATATAGCACATGACATCTAGTATTGCAGTACCAGCTTAGGCATGAACTGTGGTGTTCTGTGACACTCAGCTTAGAGATGTAATGAAGGAACAGTTAAACTCGACCTGGCCTCTGAGCACTGACCCTGGGCACTGTTAGGCCAGTAGCTCTGAGTTCCCAACCTTCACCTGCCGTCCTAAGGATCTCCTCTGCAGACACTGAAGCTTTTGTGCCTGTCAGAACCTAATGAACGTATTTCATTCATTGTAACTGTTACTTTTTCCATGTAACTTGAGATACTTGTGTTTGTTTTTGCAGTCTCTCCCAGCGCTAATAGAAAGAGCAGAAGGTTTTTCCCAAGCGTTAACTTGGCAACCAACCTTGGAACTCTGCAAGCTGCGGCAAGAAGTCTTTGCGGGTTGCAAGGCAAAGGAGGAAAATAATGTCCAACATGTCATATCACCGGGAGAAGTCACACCAACAGACGCTGGTACCCGTAAAAACCCTTACGTTTTGCTAAAAAGAAAAAAAGTCACAGATTCACCGGAAAGACGACGCTACCCACTTCGACGGCGGAAGATCACTCTCAGCGTGTGAATTTCTCATGTGGTATTTTCCGATTGGGATCTGCAGTTGTACTCCTGTTCAGCGTGCTCGGGCTCTTTTCTTAGAACTTCGTCTCCCCTCTAATTCAGTGCTACATGTGGGAGCTTCCTGAATGATTTAGCCTTTGATCCTTTTAAATATTTCTATTTTTACTGTAGCACTGATGGTATATGAAAGCCTACACGTACCAGTAGCATCCAATAGCCAGCGAGTGTATTTGCCAATTAACTCTCATTTCTTGCTCTTTTATGACAGCGTTTAGCCGGCATCCTCGTGCTTCTCAGAGCTTGTGCACATGCTTTATGGATGTGGGCAGTCTTTTAGTAAACCACTAAGTGCTCACCGACATTGAGTGTGTCTTGAGAGAGGGTGGGGAGTGTCTAGTTCTCCTAATGCCCCTTCATTGATTACTGAGTTGGGTGGCTGGTTTTCTTAATAAATCAAAAAGAAATTCACAGCGGAGCATATTGAGAACAGCAGATCCACAGCCATGACATGGGTTCCTGCTCTTCCACCTTTCCTGAATTGAGGTCAGCTGGGCTTATTTATAGTCATGTTGGTTTAAACTTGGATTTTTAGTAGTTGCGTGTATTTACTTGCTCTTCTGGACAGGAATTTGACCATCCACATCTTACTGCCTGATATTTTGTTCCATGCAATCCAATTATGCAGTCCAGGGGCTTCCTGGACAATATTTCTACGCGTTACAGGATCTTGACCTGGGTCACGTATGTATTCCTCATGTTTGACTGAGCTTTAAAGATCGGTATAGGCTACCAGCAAATGGTATTAAGTTGAGCTACCTTACTTTTTTATTTCTCTGCACATCAGTACCCTGACAATTGCACCGTAGAACTAAACAGAGCGTTGTGCCTTAACAAACAATAACTTTTTCTGGTTTATGATTGCATGTGCTTACAGTAAATACTCATGTCTGATATGTATTTGTCACACAGTAAACAGGGGGGTTTTTTTAGAAGCTTTATTAATGAAATGTACCGTGGTAACAAGATAGGTCTAACAGTGTCTGAGAGACAAAATTGTCAGGAAAACATGTGACAGATTTTAGCATCATTTATTTTGTAAAGGTGAGCATCTGTTCTGAGACTTTGTATATTTAATCCCATGTAAATATTTGTTTCCCATTGCTGTTGTATATACAAATGCTGTTTTTATACTAAGTAAATTAAATCAATTAAGGAAGATCAAAGTTGCAGATAATGTTGTCAGTTGTAATCCTGGAATAGACAGTGAGTGAACAGGGAGTGTACTTCAGAAGACATCTGTGTTAAATTTTGGCTCGAGTAACTGAAGTAGTTCCATTTACCACCTTTGAACTCACAACTGTTGTTAATCTCAGGGCTACAAAGCATCTAATGTAAGAGAGGACAGGATGTGAGAGGGGCTGGAGCTGCGAAGCTGTGGAACGTGTGACTGGGACGGTTTTTCACTCAGCAACTTGTTGTTCTAGCCACTTTGAGTACTCAGTGTGCTCAGTGCTGCCTTGAAAAATCCCCGCCATGGCTTTCTTCACCAGCATCCACAGATATTCTTTAGTCTAAGACTGAGTTCCTAGACTAAGATGAACCTTGCGTGGCCAACAGTATTCAGACATTTCCTATGTTAAGGGGAAGATTCCTTGCTATTCTCTGCTAATAATGACAGGCAAGTACTGAAAACATCTCTTTGAAGAGATCCCCTCAAAAATGGCCAAGATAGGACAAATGCCTTAAGAAATAAAGAGGGAGAGCACTGTGGGTTAAGACTTAATAAGCAAATTAATGAATTTTCCCTACAGTGCACGTTGGTGTTAAGAGCTTACAGGGTAGCTGGTCTGTATGGGGTTTGAAAGACCTGGGCATGGATGCCCTCAGCTAGGGCAGTTGGCCTTTGTCCCACAGCCCTTGTTCCTGCTGCAGCTGGGTGCAGAAAGAAAACAAACACTGTGAAGAAGGATAAAGAAAACAGTCGAGAGTCCAAGTGCAGAACAGAAACTATGAATTTACAAATCCCTGAGTTCACTTTTGGGTGACGGCAGTGGAAGGTGTCAGAGGAGCTCCCTTTAAATGCAAGTTCTGTGATGAGCTAAACTCCACACTTGAATCTTCAGCTGTTTTTTAAATGACTACTAAAGCTTTCTGCAGCAAGTGATAACCTGCATCCTGCCATGCCTGGGATCTGTTCTTCCCATGGGCAGAAACATATAAAATACTTCATTTTTCTCCCATTCCAGCAGCTTTTTGTCCTCCAGTTAACTTTTCATCGAAATCAGCAGCGTTGTGCAAGACAAGTGTCTAATCAGGCTTCTACTGAAATGTCACAACATCCAAACGTGTTATTTTTAACTTGGGCCAAATAGGTATTGCATCAAGAAATGTCTGGTCGTTTTTCTTTATATAGCCTTTGAATTTTGTAAGAGGGCTCAATGGCAATGGATGCTTGGGAACATTTGCAAACTGAATTTCTTGGCTTTTGGGGGTGAGGGTAGTCTGCGTGCACGTAGGCTGCTTCAGCACAGACAAAAATCGCCGATAAACTGCCATTGTAAGATGTGCACTCCGCTGACTAGCCTGTTCTCTGGCCTTGTTTTCTCTCCTGCGTAGAAACACGCTGCCTTTGCTGCTGCGTTACCTGGAATTACTGTGTAGGCATTTCTACAGATGTACCAGAGATAGCTTTAATACTAAGCAGAAACTTGTTCCCACAAGCAAATTGTGACTTTTCATTTCCTTTGCTGCTTTGAACAACGGCAGACTCTATTCAGGCTCAAGGGGGCCGTCCTGCGACCTGTTCCATGGTTGTGGCATCCTGGAAAACTTACTCCACAGCTGCCAGAAGTTACTCAATGAAGTAGATGCTTACTTGGCACTAGTAAATCCTTGGTAAGCTGCTCAGGACTTGATGCTGTCAGACAGCCTGCCTGCACAGCTGCCATTAGGAGCAGCATCGCTCCTGGGACAGCACGAGAACTTCATGTGGGGTCAGTTCAAAGCCCCGCTGTGGAAGGGTGCTTTTTGCCCCAGAAGACCACTCCAAAGGGCTGTTGAGGTATTTTTTCCACTTGCTTCATAGATTTTGTGGCAAGAGAATATACCTGTTCCCTGAGCTTATGAAAATACTGGCTTCTAGTCTGGTTTATTTCAACTGTGCTTAAGCTACAAATGCAGCAAGGAGCTCTTCTCGAGCAGCTGTCCCAACTCAGTCTCTGCTCATGGCCGTATTTCTACCCGTTTTCATGGACTGCATGATGTGTAGTTAATACAAGATTGGGCTGTTCCAAAGGAGTGACTGAGAGCAATTCACCCTCTCATTGCTCGCCCCCTGGCAGCTCAGGCTGCCTTCCAGGAGGTGGAGGCTGGAGAACGGCACTGAACCCATACCTTCTGCCACCTCCATGAGCAAGCACCTGCTTGGTGAGCGTCCTGGTGTCAGCATGTTGGATGATGGAGCAAGACTGCTTTTAAAGAGACCAGGGAGCTGGGAACGTTCTGTAAGATGCTTGGGAGACCCAGCGCAGTCTGGGGACACAGGTGAGGTCAGGGCCCTTTGGCAAGGAAGCCCATCTGAGCTGTGGGTCCCCATGGTTGTTAGAGTGGGAAAGGCTCACAGGTACCCAGTCCTCCAGGGTTGGAGGAGCTCTGAGAAAAGTGCAAAAGCAAAGATGGGGGTAGCCTGGAAGATGGAGGCACAAGCTGCTTTTGAGTTGGAACAGCTGGAGAGAAGTACTTCCACCGGGCATGTCCTGCTCAGGTTTTTCAGTAATGCTGATTGTCCTGGAGCTTACCAGGAAACCTATGGCAAAGTACAGACTTTGGTTTGACTCTTAGACTCCGGGCAGCGTGGTTCTCTCACCTTCAGCATGAACTGTTAGCCAGATCTTCCTGAAAGGATGGGCTATATTTACTCAGTTTGCAAACTTTGTAACCTCATCTTCATCTGAACTGGATGACTCAAACTTCTGGGGAAACCAGAAAAATAGGGAAGTAACTGATTTATGAAGATTCCTGGGGCTTTGCAACTGACTGCTCTGCAGTTTGGGGGCATTTAACCCTTCATGCATGGCCAAGTGTTTGCCCCTGCGCATTGAGCAGAGCCAGGAGAGCACATGAGGTACCATTCACAAATGCATCTACAGGAGAGCAAGGATGCTCTTCAAGTACCTCTCGGCACAAACACCTTCCCTTCCTTCAGAGGACCAAGATTAAAATGGTTCAATTAAAATTGTTCAGTTGGTCTAATTAAAATGTAACAAAAGCATTCGGAGGAGTAAAAGAAATGTTGTTCAGTCTGTTAAAGTACTCTCCACAACAGTCGAATAGAGAGATTTCTGTCTGCCGCAACTGTGTTTTCAGCAGTCCTTGCCTGGCTTCGCCTTTACAAGAAGCCTGTGGCATTTCCTTATTATTTAAAGGAACAGGGCGCGTAGCGAAAGTGAAAATCGTTTTATCCCAGCACCGATGCCATGTCCTCACGCCCATGAGCCCGGCCTGAGCTGGCTGTCGCTTCGCTGGAGCTCCCGCTGCTGCAGAGAGCCGATGTCGCAGAGGCGCGGCGGGCAGAAGCGGCCGGAGGTAAGCCGGCCCCAGCCTGGCCTCCGCGCCCTGCTGCAGGGGGGAAATCTGGGGAGAAGAGAAACTGCGGGGCGGTTATTTCTGCAGGCGAAAGCCCGGAGGGGTGCCGGGCCCAGCCGGGCCCCGGGGCTGGGGCTCTCCGGGGGATTTTCAGGCAGCTCCTGCCCGGCAGCTTCGTGCTCCGGGCTTGCGGTCTTCCCCCCCGGGGGTGCGGTCTTTCCCCCCGCTCCCGGAGGCTGAGCAGACCCCGCGGTCCCGGGGAACGGGCACCCTTGCCGGCTCGGGGGAGCTCAGACTTGGGACGGCCGGCCCCGGGAGGAAGCAGTGCGGGCCGTCCCGGGGCTCCAGGTTCCCCGAGCGCTCCGCGGCTGCCGCCGGGCGCCATGTGACGGCCATGCGGGCGGCGGGGCGGCCCGCAGCGGGGCGGCGGCTCCGCCCCCGGCCCGGAGGGTGCCAGGTGCCGGGGCGGTGCGTCCCCTTCCCCGCCCCGGCCTGCCTTGCCCTCCCCTCCCCTCTCACCCCCCGCGGGCCGGGGGAGCCCAGCGGCGGCGAGCGCGGCTCCCCGGGGCGGCTCCGCAGCCGGCGGGATGTCGTGCGCCGTCCCGGCGGCAGCGGCGGCGGCGGGGGGCAGCGCGCTGCCCCGGAACGCGGCGGCTGAGGGCGGCCAGCAGGTAGGGGCAGGGCGGAGGGGCTCGGCACCGGAGGCGGGCGGGCACATGGGGCTGGGTCACGCAGCGCAGCGCCGGGTCGGGGTTGCCAGCTCAGTCCCCCCCCACCCCCACCCGTCCGCGGCTCTGGTGCCGCTTCTGCCAGGTAGGAGGGCGGGCGAAATCTCCTCGCCGGCGGCACACGGCGCAGTGAGCGGCTTTTCCCCCGCCGTGGGCAGCCGGGAGGGCGCCGGGAGAAGCTGCGGGAGGGGAGCGGGGCTGTGCCGCCGGCAGCGGATGCGGGCGCGGCGGGAGCGCGGCTTTCCTCCCCGCTGCTCGCCCCTCCGTCTCCTCGTTCGCGCTGAGGCGAGGCAGGTGTGCAAGGCTGCTCGTCGGGAAGAGCGGGAGCGCAGGTCCCCGCCGTGGGGGACGGGGGCCCCAGGTTCCCCCGTGCGCGGTAGAGCGAGTGCCCGCGGGGCTCTGCCGTATCCCCCGGGCAGCTCTGCCGGCTTCCACCCCTCCGCCTCGGGCCCCACCTGTGCAGCGGGGCAAGGGGATGCTCTGCCCTTTGCAGGCACCGTGGAGGCCGGAGGTAGGTGCTGCGGAATTGGGAGTGTGTGCTCGTCCTCAGAAAGAGTTACGTGCCTGACTTGGGGCGTCTCTGTGTGCACCTCAAAAACTAACAAAGCGTTTCTGGCTTCTGTCTTCCAGAGTCACGAAGAAGACGACAGGAAGGTAAGGAGAAGAGAAAAAAATCGAGTTGCTGCACAGAGGAGCCGGAAGAAGCAAACTCAGAAAGCAGATAAACTTCACGAGGTGAATGGGTACTTGATGTTTTGCAGGCATGGCTTGGGTACCGAGCGTGGGACTTTACAATAAATGGGACTGCTGAAGCAGGCGTGGGTCTGTCTTCACGCTAATCCAGCTCAGAGAGCTGTGGGTGTGCGGCAGAGACAGGCATGCTGTGGGGTGCCTGTTTGGGAACTCCCGGACACTGATGCTCGTGTTGGACCCTGCAGCTCTGCTGTCGCTGACACTGCCAGGGGCAGAGAGACGTGGTCCTGCCCTCGCCTCGCGCTCCATTTTGCTGTTCCTGTGACCACCCAGTGAACCAGACCACAGGGTCCTCTGGGCTAAAACAAACCCATTTTCTTTTGGATTAGTGCTGAGCTTGTCACGTGCACTGTGGCAGTGGATGAACGTGTGCTGCCTTATGAGGGAGAAGGTGATGGAGGAGGAGGGGACCATGCTGTTTAGTGGCAGTGCTGGCTTAAGTCAGTTCTAAAACTATGGTGTGAGACAGAAATACCCAGCTGAAAAGGCTTCTTAGGAACTTCACAACCTCCACGCGTGAGAGCTCAGTTCAGTTAACTGTTATACTTGTAATGCTCTGATAAATAACAGTGGGTGTTTCCAAAAAACCATGAGAGTAACTGATTTTTCCAGAAACTCTTAACGCTTCTCAATATCACGATGCGGTGTAGTTTTCTCATGTCCCCAGTGCAAACGCTGGAGGACAGGAATCCCCTTTCTCTGGTTTTGGATGTTACCTCACACAGCAGTGTTTTTGTTGTAACCAGGGCGCTGGGGTAAGTGTTAGTGCTGCTGCTGCGATTGTGGCTGAGTCAGTTGTTCGGGTCTGGAGGTTCAGTATGCGCTTTTCTCTTTCTCAGTGTGGAAGGATCTGCCCACAGCAGCAGAGGCCAAAAGGGACAGTGAGGGGAGTTTTTGCTTTGGTTTTTCCCAGATCTTCTCCGAGTCAGTGCCTGAGAAGGGCAGGTGCAGGGTACTTCTGGAAAAGGGTAACCCCTGGCCTTTGTGGAACCATTTCTGAGCCCCGTGCCATCCTGCAGCCTCTCTGATATTCCTCCTGAACTTGAGGATCTTCCTCATGCTGGGAGTCTTCATTCTCGGGCACGCAGGTTTTCCCAGGTGCAGGCAGGTTGAATAGGAATTCATTCCTAGCAAGAACAATTCAAGAGACTCATCCCTGAAAACGGGACAGAGCAATGGGAGAGTAACACTTGCTCCAAAACTCAACCCCGTGGAGTCTGAGGCACCAAGAGGTGAGCAGAGCTGGAGTCAGGGATGGATGACTTTGCTGGAGTTGGCTACTATAATGTGTTAGGGGGATCGTGGTGGAAGGGTGTGAGACAGGGCAAGGGGATCCAAACTCCTGCACAAAGGGCAGCAGCGGCAGTGCCAGGCCAGGAGCATTGCATTGAGAGGCTCTCCCTGCTGCCTGGTAACCAGGCCTCCTGAGGCGCCTGTAGGCTTTGGAGTTGGCTCTGAAGCTGTCCAGGGAGGTGGGAGTGAGTGGCTGAGTGTTGAGCCCTAGGCCAGCAGAGAGGTGCAGACACCTGCAGGTTTTCCGTGGGCTGGCTCTGAACCTCCAGCTCTCTTGCCTTTGGGATGAGAAGGCTTGACAGCAGGGACGCTTGAGACACGCAGTTATCAAAAAACGTGACACGCGAGTCTGACATCTGTCACAGACGTATGCTGCAGAGCATCTCAAAACACCCCTGCAGTTAACAGCAGCTTATTCATCGCCAGAGAAACCTGAGCGCAAAAGCAGCCCAGGTCAGGGATACCCAAGGCAGTGGTCAGGCCTTCTGGTGACAAAGCGGGGCTGGGAACAAGCTGGCGTGACACTCCCCTCCTCCTGCTCTTGAGTTCCCAGGAATCTGAGCAGGTGGGTACAAGCCGCGGCTGCCACCGGGCTTGTTGGGCTGGGTGTGCACCGGGCTAGTGGCCTTTCCCCACACTGGCCCAGGGCAGGGGTTGCCCTTTCCTTACCGGCAATGCCAGGCACCGGGTTTTCCCAGCACCTACCTGCAGTCGGTGCTTTCATTTTCTCTGCCCTGACAGTGCAGAGCTGCCCTGCTCAGCCCTTCCCAGCAGAGGCAGTCGGGATCTGGAAGCGGCCACCACTCCTGCAGCCCTGGACCAGCAGCACCTTCTGGTCTTCAGGGCCACAAAAGGAATCGCAGCGTGGTCAGGGCACAGGTCGTGAAGCACGTGCCCTATTCCAGCACCCAGGCTGTGTCTCTTTATTTTCCTTAGCGCTTCGCACGTTGTGATAAGAAACCACGCAGTTTTTCTACAGTTACACGAATATACTCAAGGTGGAAGCACTGAAAGGAATGTTTTGACTACAAGTAGGCTTTTTCTCTTTTTTTTTTTTTTCTCTTTCCAGGAATATGAGTCTCTTGAGCAAGAAAATACCTCCCTGAAAAGAGAAATCGGAAAGCTAACAGATGAAATGAAACACTTGAGCGAAGTGTTGAAGGATCATGAAAAGATCTGTCCGCTGTTGCACTGCACCATGAACTTTGTGACTATACCAAGGCCTGATGCACTCGCCGGCTGCCTGCCAAGATGAGCCCTCTCCTCTATCGCCTTTAAATGTGATGTGTGAAAGTGCCATTAACAGAGGAGATTTGAAGAACTGCCTGCTTATGGTGCAGATCTTCTTCCATCGGAGAGGGCTGGACTTGACCGTGCAGCTCTTCTCCTCGTTGAAGTGTTAGAGGCTTCTGAATCTCAGGAAAACACCAGTGTGGGAAAAAAGACAACTCGAACTGCAGCTTCCTATTGGGTGGCATCTTCGAGCGACCGTTTTGCATTCAGAAATGTCGAAGTGCGGTGCAGCCCACCATCGCGCAATGGAATGTAGTCAGGGAAAAGTACTGACCTTGGGCTGGGATGCCTTTCTCCCACACGTCCACTGCCAGTAACCCTTTGTCACTTGTCATCCATGTATATCACGTTCTGGCTGCTGGTCTTTTTTCTCTAAAAGGTTTGCTTAATAAAAGCGATGTCCCATCTTGGCGATGTTCTCCACCTTCTTCAATAATCAGTGTCTTCATAACATCTTTACCCTTTCTTTCCCGGTCAAATCCAAAATCTAATGCTAATCTTCCCGTCAGTTGTTTCATTATTTGCTTATTCCCTCTTCATTGCTTCCTCTTTTGAAGTGCGTGTTACAAATGAGTTTCCCAGTCTTTCTTTCTTTATTATCCCAAATCATCAGCCCTGCCAACATTAGTTCTTGGAGTGTTTTATATCCTAAGCTTTGGCTTGGCGATTTCTAATGATGATTGTCTGCTCTTTGTGGAAGAAAAGCAAAACAGAGTTTGCTGGTTCTACACGTTGTTTTAAAAAGCAGATTTTAAAACCTACTGTTTTAATGTACCTGGTGGAAACTAACAAATACCTTAAAATATCTTTATCCTTCATCTTGCATATTGTTTCTGGTAATTGATGCTCAGGAATAGAACAAATTGAGTTCAGCTAAGCATTTTGTCCCACGTCCACGCTGAAGATGTTTGATGACTGCTTGCAAGAAAAACATTGTTTTCTTTAATTTTTTCTTTTTCTTTTTTTATTTTTACAAAAAGGAAGAATTATGGCAATGCTAGTGAGAAATATACAGAAAAATGTGTTTACCTCCTCTGAAGATTCTTCGTAGTGTCAAGCTCTAGAAATGTGAATGCTGTAGCCTGGGATCCACCAAAGAGTGTTTTCCTCACAGTGTTTCCCAGTCAGGGGGCACCTTTGGATAATGGAAAGCTCCACCCCTTTGCCAACTCTCTCACTTCAGCATTCGGATTTTTTTCATTTCAACTCATGGGATTAATTTCTCCCCGCACCAGGTTCGTAGTATTTATCAGCAGAATATGATCTGAAATGTCTAAAAGATTTGTTTTTCCTTTTTTAGCTTCTGTAGTAGAATAACGCACTGCTGATCACTGCCGAGATAGAATTGGGGAAACCGTGTAGTCAACTCTGGCTTCTAAAGGCCATTGTCTTAGGGTAGAAACTCAACATAACAGGCGTGAGCTGTTGGCTGCTTTAAAACTTTTCATGAGGTTGTCCCCAGGAGAATTATCAGCATTTGCAGACACTATTTACAGCCAAAATGCCATCTTCCAAGTTTCTTATGGTCCTCTAAGAACTGAGGCATTCTGCAAAGAAAAACTAGTGCAGTACCTGCCAAGGAAAATGAAAGTTTCAGGACACTTGCAAGGTCAACCACCTTGTCCAAGACAGTCCATCCCAGCAGAATCCTCCTAAGGATTTTGTCCCTCAGGTGCTTTCTTCTAAAAGAAGAGGTCTAATTCTCTGTGTGAAGTCCTTCTTACACATTTATTCTTCTAAACATCTGGCTCCAGCTTATCCTTTGGTAGTCCAGGATCTATTGTACACGCTTCATCAGCAAGCACTATGCTCGTTCTGCAGTGCGAGCTTTAGTCCACTGTTTCTGCATAGGACTTCATGGGTTTAGTCTCTGCATAATGTGTAGAAGAGCATGGAAGAAGGCAGCTGAATTCACAGCAACATCGTGTGCTGGCAACAGCAACCTAAGTCCAAGGTTATGCTGCTATTCCTTGAAGGGGCTGGGAGCCCTGCAGAGACACTTGCTGCCACCAGTCCCTTCCCACAACAGCAGGGTGTATCTCCAGCTTGTGCATCGCTCCACTAGTAACAGTGGGCTTGGAACCCTCCAGGGCCTGGGCTGCTCCTTCCTCCTACAGATATTGCATCACTGGTTTTCCCAGCACTGTTTCCAAAGAGCCTTGTGCATCATTCTTCTGTTTAACAGATTAACCTCTCTTACAAACAGTGTATCCTCTGACTAATGTTCAAAGACAGCTGGGAACCCCAGCTAGAAGGAGTAAGCAAAATGAGCAAACCAAGCCGAATAAACCCAGCATGCTGATGTATTTATAAAATTAATGTCATAGCTGACGCATGGATCAAAAGGGACAATGAACTGCTAAAGCACAGGCTTATGCATCCCTAAGCAAATGACACCTGGGCAGGCCGATCCCACTCTTCGCAGGAGCGGTTCAAAAGGACACTGATTTACAGAGGGTTTCAAAACCAAAAGTGTGCTCAGGAGCCTGGGAGAATTGTTACATGAATAGGGAACCAGAAAGGAGAACAGAAAGGAAAAGGCCTATTTGTTAAGGAAGCAACAGAAAGCTGTTTCTCAAATCCAAATGACACCATCACCAAAAAAAATGTTTCATACTTCTATATGTATACTTGATGTATTCCACCTTCAGAAAACTTCCAGCTGGTTTGAGTTGTTCCGCACTGATGTGGTCTGTATTACAGCCACATGACTTTCAGACGCAGGTACGCAGGGAAGAGCTGTTCTCTGCTCAGGCGGTGGCTCACGTGTGAATTGCCGTCGTGTTTGTGGATGTGAAATGTAGGTGAGGGTTGCCAAGAAAGCTGGATTTTGCCTCTTTGGTTCACAATGAAGGCTACAGTCTGTCTAGATTGGGTCAGGGTGGATTTCCTTTTCGTATTTTCTGTGACTCTACTGAAGAAGCAAAACGCTCAGTGCAAACTTACCCACAGATAAAAGTGTTCGTGCTCGAGCAGACCGGGTCCCATTCAGCTGTTTGTCCAATTCAGTGGTTGTTGGGACCGATTTAAATTGATCGTGTTTTGAAAAGATAATTTTAGCCTCCAAAGGTAAAAAAATCAACAGAAAGACCAAGTCAAGCTTCCCAAAACTGCTAGTGTGAGTATAACTATTGTACCTCCAGAGAGCTGATCAGTAACTCTCGCTCCTTGCCACTGATGTTTTACATTCGTGTTTGTGAACACTTATAACGTCTTTGCGTACTCGTCTTGCTGAAAAACGCACCTTTTAAAACACACTTAACGCAGCCTGTTCTGCAGACTTCCTGTTCTTTCCCTGGTACCTTTCACTGCCGTCTGCTGCTCCTTCGGTGATACCCGCTGATCTCATCTGCGTGTGGTATTTGCCGTAGCCTTTGTATTCTCTCACCATTTTATTTCAAATGCACTTTTTTTCCTTCTTCCTGTTTCCTTCTGTTCCTGTGTAGCTCGGTGACAGCATCGCTTAATGGTATCGATAGTAGAGGAACCAGGGAAGCTGAACTTCCCCGGTGCACCGTGTATGCGAGTAAAGGCTTTTATGTGTGGCTAGTTTTGTCAGTTCAATATTAAGGCAAGTGTCTGTGCAGCCTTTTAAAATGTACTTAAAAGTGACATAACCTTTACTCTAGCCTATAAAACCTGAACTGTTTCCTGTCCATAGATGAATGCTTTGCTGTATGGCATTTGGGGTTTCCATCTGTGAATCAGTCTAGAATTTCTGCTTCAGTGAAAGTGATAGATAAAACAGCCACTTCAAAAAAAATCCCTTTTCTCTTCTTCCCATCAGTGCAGCGGTATAATTCCTGTCACAGGAAGGAAGCATGCCCAATAAGCAGGAGAAGTGGTGGGTTTATTTACAGTTACAAAGACTACTGTTGCACTTTTTATAGGAGGGTAGGAGTTTTCTGTGTGTAAACCCCGGGTTACAGTCAAGTGGTCACTGGAGAAACATTTTACATGTACATAGGGCACGTGGCGTGGGCACACATCCATAAGGGAGCGAAAGACTTTGGATTAATTCTTTGCAGAAACGTGGGGTTTACGTTGATTTCGCTGGAAGAAGAAACAGTTCTACAGCTGCCTCAGAGGACATGTGCTTCCTAACTTGGGTAATGTTTAACTCAAGAATAGCTGCAGGCTAACTCGAAGTGGGTAATTCTTAATAAGAAAACCATAGTAACCATGGTCCCTGGGACCGCGTGCTCCTCTTCCAGTACTCATTCAGGTTTTTTCCTAGGTAGTTCCTATGGAAAAAACCTGTAAGGACAGAGCAGGAATTTTTTGGCCCACTGTAGAATTGTTAAACCTTGACATCAAATGTAAGGGCCTGACTATTCTGGAAATAGCTGGCATAGCTTTTGCAGCTAAGCTGTTCTCTGCTAGTTTTGTGTTCGGTCTCTGTGGGGGAATCATTACAGTTTTCTTTAGAAGTGGATAAGCTAAACCACAAAGGGCTGTCTTGGTGCAGAATGAAATTAATTTAAGAACTCAGTACCAATTGATCACTGTGCTTCAATTTCACTGTTAATCTCACCCTAAAGCAGCTTCTTCATGTTGCCAAACAGAAGATGGTATCTCTAAGAGGCATGTTTGTTTTAAATCTGCATTAGAAAACTTTTTATGGGATGTGATGAGTAAGTTCTGCAGACTGCCAGTATAGCTCGCTGCACTCCTCTGGGTCCTGTCCTGTTAAGTCCACCACAGACCCTTCCTCTCAGAACTCAGTTCTGGATAGATGTACCTGGAAGAACTTTCTCCTTTAACTGTCTCTTAATGAACTTGTCATGTTTTCATCATTCTAAATTATTAAAATGTCAAAACTCCCGAGATTCTAAGCAAGGGTCATGAGTAACCTCTCTTGGGATAAGCAAACTAGCAAGGTTTATCTTCCCATTGTAAAGTAAATTTTAAGAACACTGATTTGTTATCTGTCTTAGGTAAAATAATTGAGGATAAGGAATAAGCAACAAGACTCTGCTTAAGTATTTGATGAGATGCTACACCAGATACAATTTCTTCAGCTGGAGATGACGTGAAATAGTGCAAGAATTGAAAAATAACCAGAGAACTAGCTGAAGGAAAAGGGCAAGTTTATTTTGAAAAGGGAGCGCTCAGGCTAAAGAATGGTTTGTAAGTGGAGGTTCTCAAGAACTGATGGCAGACCACTCATGTGAGACTGGATACAAAGGAACCATTAGTACAGAAGAAGATCAAAACATCACGCAAAAGAAACTGCTTGACCTCGCAAAAGAGAACAGAAATGCCGTGATTATTTATCGTAGAATCATAGAACAGCTCAGGTTGGAAGAGACCTCAAGTGATCATCTGATAGAACCTTTTGTGGGAAAGAGAACCTAGATAAGATTATCTGGCGCCCTGCCATCCTGAAAAGTATAGAGTCACAAACGTGAAGAACTATTGACAAGAATTTCTGTCACAAGGTGGGGATTCATCAACTGGAAATGACAATGGGATGAACAAGTACCTGATGCTGAGGCACCAATGCAGTGGGGCAAAAAGGAAGTTAAACAGGAACTCAGATGCACAGTAATGGGGTTATTTCTTTATTTGGCTCTTTGTGTTCTTAAAGACAGAAATATCAATGTAATTATGCACGGGCCTGGCAAAACCTCATCTGGAATTCTACATATACTTCTGCTCAACCGTGATAAAGACAAACCAAGACTAGCACAGGTACGTGGAAGGGCTACAGGAAAGATGAAGGGAATGAGGAATCTACTTTTTTAAGACTTCACTTTAGACAAATAAAGCCTGACAAGTGGTAGGATCCCTGTCTACGTAATTACAGCGGAATAAAGACCATGTGAGGGAAAGAGCTATCATAGATAAGAAGTGATGTTAGTAGAAGAATAAACAGGTGTAATCCGTGCATATTTTGTGAGCTATATATGTGAAGAAGTTTATACCTGTCAGGAGAAAGATGTTCAGGAACAGCCTTCCGACAGAAATGGTGCCTGTCAGCAGGTTTGTGGGCAGGCAGGTATGCACGCAGCCTGCCTAGCCCTAGGATGAAGCTTCATTATTTGATGTGAGACCAGTTGAGTTTACCGGTGATCCAAAATATTTCCTCCCCTCCCATGTCCTTATTCCCTCTGGAGAAGGCTTGCAGTTGATCTTTAAAAGCGAGAAGATCTTAGAGCAACCAGAACAAAACAAATAAAAGCAACCCCTCGAGGTCCCTGCATCTCCCATCAGTACCAGAAGCCCATTTGGACCGGAGCGCTAACACCGGTGTGAGGTTTTGTCAGAGGCAGAGTCTCTCATCAAATTGAAATCTTTTATAACATCCAGGTAAGGAAAGAACAGAGAAGAAAGGGATTTCCACACCACACCCCCCACCCCCAAATGCCAACCATTGAACCGTGGTGCATTCCCAGAAAAATCAGAAAACTGTTCACAGAGAAACAGAAACAAAATCTAACGGGAATTTGGGGAACTTCTCCAACTGTTTAGTTGTTTACTTTAAACACTGAGTTACTCCAACTTTGCAAATATGCATTTTACAGAGCACTGAGGGCAATTTTTTGTGTCTCTTACATCCATTTCATTGATTAAATATATAAACAGGATGTCTTTAAGAGCAGCAGGTTTTAAAACAGGATTTGATACTAAGCAAGAGCTCTGCTAGTTCCCTTTTAGCTATCTGAGTTTCATCTTTGCTTATCGGAGCTGTTTTAGGGTACAGTAATTTCCAAGTGCACTATTGGGTTGCGAGGTAAATAATCTCTAGAGATGAATATTTTTTCTTTCTTTTTTTACTGTAAATGACAATAGTACATAGGCTAGAAATTTCCCTTGTAAATTCTGGTCATCCTATTTGTTTGCTAAGTTCCAGTATGGACTGAGGACCTAGTCTGTCAGCACACTGAGAGGTTACGCACCCTTGCTCACGCCTTTCTCTGGGGGTAGGTGATCCATCACTTGTGTCTAAGGACTTGATAACTGTGCAAAAGCCATCACCTTTGAAACAGACTTTTAAATCCTACAGGCAAGGAAATTAATGACAACTTCTGTATTGTTCATATAAGAATAGAAGTCCCTTTCCCAGGTGAATCAAATGCTGAGGGAGCCTGACGCGGTTTGAACCTTTGTCCTGCTGGTACTTCCACACTTTCTCCAGTCTGGAGAAACAGGGAGCCCTGAACAGCCAGGGAGGTCCGCCCACGCAGAGCGGCTTCAGCAGGGTCAGGGTCTAATTGTGGATGCGATTCAAGCAGAAGAGTATAAATGGGGACATGGCTGATGGAGAGCTGTAATATGAAGTTACATGACTACTCAGGCTTTTTAGGAGCAATTCTAAATGACCCTCACATGTGAACACGTGTATTTTTTACCATCGTGTTAAGTGACTATGTGATCAGAACGTTTCCCCCATAAATTACTAGATTATCAGCTTTTTATATCAACTCGATTGATATTTTACAAAATGCAAAATATTCTACTTAATTTATATGAAAACTAATTCCAACAGTTTTCACTAATCAGTTTTCCATCATTATTTGTTTCCACTCAATTTCTTTACATTTCCAACGACAAATTCAGGAGGCAATGCACAATTGTAGATCACTACTTTCAATTCAAGTCATAGCTTTTATAATGGTTGGGGAAAATGAAATCATTTTACCTTTTAAATACCAGCTACATAAATTCAAAATAAAAAATGGATGATGTGGGGTTTTTTTAGTGCAAGATGTGACATCAGATGCATATGGAGACACTCTTAGCTGTCGTTTTCTTGGTGCGCTCTCACAAACTTGAAGAATATACTATTACAAAAGTTAGCACAAGGATATTAAACTGCTGTGTGATTTCCTAATAAAAATCCCATTACACAGTCTGCATACTTGTTTTTTGTTTGTTTTTTTTACCTAAACAATCGTGTTTCAAGAGCAGCAATTAAGTTACCGAATGCATATTAAAGGTAACAGTGAGTGAGAAAGCGATAATCTACCCCAAGTCAATACGCAGTCTCTACTTCTTTGCTTAGGAACGTTCTAATTTCCTTAATAATGATATAATAATAATAACTTTTTTTTTTGCATTATGCTATGAATCTTCAAAATGCTGTTTAATGATGAAATACTTTCATTCGGGTCTACCATGCTTTGCAAGGTGCATTGCTGTTGGTCGTTTATCAGGCAAAACGTATCGTTTTCCAGCGCCATCTGCCCGTTTTACCTATTAAAAATGTAAGTTCTTTGAGGCAGAGGATTTGTCGCAATGAGCAGCCAGTTCAGGGAAATTGTACTTTCCTGGTCTTTCCATGCAGGGATGCACTTGAACAAAGCCCCTCTGCTATTACTCATGCTTTGTGCAGCAATATGATGGCTGTGGGAACATCAGCCCTGAAATGGTCAGGTCTGTGGTTCATGGATTGAGGCTTCCTAATAATTCAGCGATGCTTCCCAATGCCACTTATCTTTTTAATCAGCCGTACGCTCTGCCCCGTGACAGCTGACCCCCTGTGCACTTTGCTCCTCGCTTTTCTTACCGTCCCTTCAGAACGTACTTGGCTCAGGCTGGGATATTTCAACTGGCATAATTCAGTGTGATTTTGCTGTCACTTTACTGAAATATTGCCTTAACCACAGCAGAGTTACGTCAGCGTTACACACAGGTATAGCACGTGTTTCCTCAGTTCAACTCTGCTCTTACCTGGAGCCCCTTCACCACCGGGTTCAGCGATGCTGCCAGCAGCCACATGGCACCCAAAAGGCAGCCCATGGACACGGCATCTCACGTACAGTGATTGCTACACGTTAAAAACCCACATCCAGTCCTGCCGCTCATCCCAGGCACTGGGCGCATCCTCACGGTGGTCTGTATTGGCAGAATCTCCTGCGTGGTCTGAAAGGTTATGCCCTGATGTGAGAAATTAAAGACGTAATTTTCCGCTTCAGGGCTCCTTTCTGTTGTTTAGCAGCTAGATTCCTGCGTTATATCTGTTCCTTCTAAAACGGTCTCACAGCACGCTGTGTTTGCCAGCACAACGTTAAATGGTCCCCAGACGCTGTTTTAACCCACTTGTCATGTTTTCTACTCTATACCTCATCTTGTAATTACTGCCTCCCGGTGCCAATAATTCATGCCCTCTTTAAGACTGAGTAATAAAAGACTGAGAGATTAATACTCAGCTGATGACAGATCATTTAATGCAACTTTACCAAAACTCTCCAGCGTCTGGGAAGTTGGCAGGACAGGGCTGATGGCTGCTTTCTGATGTCATTCAATTAGCGACCAAAGGTTAGTTCTCTGGGGTTATTCTCCAGAGCTTAAGGGAGCAGATTCCTTTTTAATCTTCAGTCCTCACAGGGAATTGTACGAGGCGAGTTTAAGTCATGTGCGTTTGGCAGGAAAGGGGATCTCCTTAGATTGCAAAACCAAGGCTTTCATTACTGTTTCAGCGTTGTAGCCAGTAAATACAAATACTTCAATTTAATTGTATGCTGATACTCCCAGTGAGAGCGCAAGAGTTTCACGTGCACGGATCCATATTCGGGGTCTGAAGTTGCACGTTGCAGTTCTAGATTTTTCTGGAAATCTTAAGGGAAGCTATAAAGAGCTGTGCATGGCGCCAAGCTCTTGGCTGATTTGCCATACCAACTGCAAAATTGCCATCCCAACAACTTAACCAATACAATACAACATCACCCCCATTTCTTGCCCTATACCCCACCTTTATGCCATCCTGGCAATATAAAGGGATGTAAAACTGGGTGTGGATGACACTTATCTAATTTACCAGCTGATTTCAGTGAGGGTGGTCATGTGGGCGCATTCCAGCTGAGTCAGAGCATTGATAAATTGGCTCTGGTAAATTTAGCAGCCAGTTTTTGCTGTGTGGATGTTACTCTGCTCCTCTGCTGTTTGTTACCAGAACCAACAGAAGGGGACATACCCTTGCTTAACCTCCTTTGGCTCTCTAGCAAATGCCTTGGTTCCTTTGAAGGCCACTGATGCTTTAAGGTAAGCTGTGGCAACATGATTATTTGCTTTTATTTATGATGGAATCAAAGAGTGAGACATTTTGGTTTTGAACTTGTGAGAAATGCTGGAGTGAAACCTGGTCCTCCCCAGCCCAGTGGGATTCATCATCAGGGACTGCCTTTCTGCCAAGGTGTGCAGCCCCTACTCAGGGTGGGGGGAGAGGAAGGAAAAGAGCAGAGGCTTCAGACATCCAGATGAAAAAATGAGCTGTGGTCGTCTCTGAAATCCCTCTAGGCTAGAATTTCATGCCATGTTAGCAATGTTTGAGTATATTTTCAGAGTGTATGGATGTAATGTGTAAAAGTCCTAACAGCAATCCTCTGTTTGAGACAGTAGGTGCACATACCGTTTTCTGGGTGGCAACGCTCTCTAAAGCAGGTCTTACTTGCTCACCACTAGCTGCTCCTTCTCCCATGTTACCGCCTTCCCTGTGGTGCCAGCACAATAAAGGGCTGTGTAATAAATCTAGTCAGTGAACTGTAGCTGGCTGAAAAGTAATCTCGTGTGAAAAAGGATGCTTCTTTTGGAGTGGTGTTTGCTTGACAAACAGCAGGAGTGGCACGGTTGAAAGAGAGGAGCTTGCCATGACGGATGGAAGTAAAGGTAGGGGAATGCCTTGAAGTGGAAGGTCGTGCTTGCTACTGAACACTTTGTGTCACGAACCCCTTCCCCCTCATTTGGCATTTAACATCTGTATACATAGGCAGGACCGACTGTCTGCCATTTGATAGCTGTGTACATATCTCAGCCTGGCTTGTTAACATGCCTTAGTAATAGCTGAACTCTTGGACATTAATATGCAGTTGTGATGCTATCACTCGCTTCCTGAGTTGACCACTTTCACATAGATGAAGACAAGCTGGTTACTTGGAACTATGTTCTTAATGATCATAATTTCTCTGGAACTTTTTGAGTCACATTTAATAACCTGAAAGGATTTCTCTCCTCCTCCACTTCCCCTTGGGAATAAACAAGTTAGAGAAATAGCTGGAAGAATTCACAACTGCTCTTGAAATCTTTCTGTGATTAGAGTGATGACTTTTTACTTTGTATATGGGGATATTCTTTCTGGTAGTATCTTCTTACGTATTTTGTGAACCTTGGGATGTCACCCCGTCTTTATTTTTCAAGAAATTCATGCCTTCATGAGAAGGCATTAAGTGACAAATCATTTTCACCTCTATCTTCATACTTGCTAAAGCAGTGCTGGTTTGATACTCAGGAAGACATTACTCTTTGTTTTTAGCACTTGAAAATGCTAAATACTAAAAATGCATTTCAAATTGCAGCAGTGCAAGCACGACATGCACAATGCGTTTGAATCCCATGAATCGGGCAGGAGAGACAGTCCACCCATATGTCAGATTGCTCTGTAGAAAGGTTTGACAATTGATAAAATGGAATTGGGTCATTTAGAACGGAGTGCTTCTTACAGTTTCCTCATACGGTGTTTCTTACAGGAGGAGTTGCATAGTATACAGTAGTGGAAAAATAATGTCTTATCACCTCATGTACAGAGCAGTTGTTCCCAAGCAATGAGGCAGGACCAGGTAAGGTGTGAATCCCCAGGATTACCCTGGGACCTGCAAAACATAACAATTTTCTCAGGTGAGGTCTAGCTCCCCAAAATGTCACTCAGAATTCTTACTGAATCATGTATACTTTTCCCCTACATACTCCATATTTCAGGTCTTTCTGATTTTTCCAGTGATAATCAAGTAAAAGCTAAACCAATTGGCTCGTATCAATTCCTTTTCAGATCTGCTGTTCATAATATTGAGCTTGAAACCATCATGTGAAAAGTGATGCCTAGGGAATCCTTCCCACATTTACTCCAAACTCACTGCCTTGGCAAACAAGACTTTGGGTGGTCAGTCCCTGATTCTTGCTGAGCAGGCATGATCAGTACGGTCCAGGATGTATGTACCTCTGAGGGGACTCCAAGCACTAGCTGAAGGAGCAGTCAATGAAGAGTTGGCCACAGATGGGACAAGTAGCTGTAAAAGTGAAATACTAAAAGCCTTAAGATAAAGCTGTTTAAAAGAGAAATTGCACCCAATATAAAATATGTCCTGCTCCTAGTTCAGAGAGAATGACTTGGGGTAGCATTTCTCCAGAAGTGCCTAACTATTGTGTTAGCGAGTTTACCTGCCTGCTTTGAAAAAGCAGTTACACATTCCTTTGCTCAGCATTTCAAAGACAAGGTGGCTTAAGTTGTGGGGGCCATTCCTGTCAAGATGACATTGAAGGGGTTTGTTACCACCTTCGTGCCAGAAGTTACCAGTAGCATGGTCAGCAGAGCAGATTGTTCCTATCGACAATCAATGACCAAACTATTCCCCGAGCTGCCTCCAAATCTTTGTACTGAAGCGGCTGCAGAGAGTTTCCCTGATTTGTTACACATACTCTCTCTTCTGGGTTGCTTACTTTTTAAATCACTGTAGCTGCTTGCTCTCTGAGAGCGTACCTGTGCGGCACAACGCGGAGTGCAATAAGTGAAAGAACACAGTCCGGGAAGCAAAGCAGATGGATTGGCAGGATGGGATGGCTGGCCTTGCCGAGCAGCAGAGTTAATTGCTCAGGTTCTTGTTATTCAGGACTAGAACAGTGCTGACAGTGAAACTGCTGGACTGTGCAGCATTTTCACCATTATGTGACTCCAGCGAGGTCGATGTACTGGATTCCTCTGGTGCTATACAAGGCAATGCTTGCTAAAACGGCCATCCCATTCTGTGGATTTGAGTTAGCGCTTCTGCGTGCGCTCTGAGGACATGTGTTAAAGGTGTTGGCTCAGGGTTCTTTGATAGTTGTAGCTCTGTGTGTAACTGCTCTGGTTCGGTGTTTGCACAGTGATAGCTGTGATTTGAAATGCTCAGTAAGGCTCAAATGGCTATGGTATCTCATCCATGCAGCAGAAAAGGCTCAATGGACATAGACTTTTTCTCTGCCTGTCACTGCTGTCGTCTTTATATTCTGCTCTCACGACGGCAGCTCGCTGGGCTATACATGAAAGCCATCAGAAAATCCCAATGACTATATTTTGTTAATCATGAAATAGAGGCTATAAATTGTCTTCGGGGACTCTCCATCCAGATAACTAGCAGGGTCAGAATTTTCATTTACAGGATCTGGGCTTGCTGAAATGCGGGGAAATCCCTGCCCGTACCATAACGCTGCGCGGGTCCCACATGCCTGGAAGTTACACGCCGAGAGGCGCAACTCGCGTCCGCTCTCCGCGTCCCCGCTGACACCAGCGCGCTCACCCGACACTCAGCCGGGCAGGACTCGGATACCGGCCTCCAAGGCACAGCCAGACGCTGCCCCGGGGGCAGAGAACCGAGGGACCGGGCAGCACCGCCTGTCAGAAACGCCCATCTCCCCCGGGGCTGCCCTGCCGCCCGGGGGGCAGCCCCTTCCCCTCGGTTCGGCGGCTGGGCGGGAGCGACGAGCCGTGAGCCCCCGCGTCCTCCTCGGCGCCGGGGTGCGGGCTCCCCGAAACGGGAAACGCCGTCCCGGAGGTACGCGGCGGATGTAAAAGCCACGTATAACCCCCGCTCCGGCAGCGGGAGGGACAGCGCGACCCGCCGCGCCGCCGCCGCCCGAGGGGGCCCGCGGCAGCCACCGCACGGCCGGGGTGGCCGCGGCCACAGTGTCCCCTGGCGGCGAGGCGCCGGGGTGGGCCCGGTGGCCAGCAGAAAGTGAAAGCCTGTCAATTAAAGCAGAGTTTCGGGATTACGCTGAGGAAGCCGATACTTGCCCCGACGCCTCTTCTCGGTGGAGAGCACACGCCCGGCCCTGTCAGCGGAGGGTCCCCCCGACGTGAGGGGCTCGGCACGCTCCTGAGCTGCCGTAATCTGCTGCAGGAATCGGGCCAAAGTAACCAAGTTTTTATTGGTGGAGAAAAATAAACCACTTTCAGCCAACCCGACTTGGTTTATCACTTTTGGGAACGTGTGGAGCTTTAACGACCTGCTTCTGACAACGCTGGCCAGCCTGCCGATAGCCCCCAAAACCAGCGCTGCTAGAAGAGAACCATCATCTTTCCCGTGGAAATTGCAGGAGCTTTGATGTGACTAGTCTGAGTATCGGCTTAATGTTGGCTCACCATTAAAGAGCCAAACTCCATAGGGCTTATAGCATGCCATGCTGTTTCAAATTAACTAAAAAATGAGAATCACATCAAGATGATGCAAGAGAGACTCGTAGTTTAATGCAAGAAATATGTAAGTGTCTTGCACCAGGCATGCAGAATAACTGCATCTTTTTGGCCCCGGTACTTGCACTTTTCATCTGCCAGTGTGGTGCTGAGTTAATCTAAGAGGTAAAACATGAGTGTTTGAAAAGAGTTGTGCTTGTTGTTTGGAGGATGGGAGAGGAAAAGGAAAGGCTAGTTCCCCTTGGATATTGAGTGTTAATGCACTGGCTTATCTTTAGTCTGTGGGGAAGAAGGAATGGAGCTGCTGCAACTAAAGTGCATTTGAAAGCTTGTTTCACTTCTGCTTGGTGTTGCCTACTATCAGCCAGCGAGTATCTGGTTACTGCCTTTGAGCTGTTCACAGGAGCTGAGCTGGGGATGGTTTGATTGAGAAATGTACTGGAAATACCACATTTCATAGAAGGAGACGGTGAATAGAAACCCCATGTTTGGGCTCTATCTTATTTCTCGCTATCCGTACTAGAAATGAAATACCCCACAGCTTTGTGATTCAGCGCTGACCTACTCATAGCGTGAGTACTCACGCTAATGGTTCACACTGGAGCCGTGGAAGTGCTCTGTGAGTGAGAAGGTCTCTGTGGGAGCTAGACGTTCCTGGGTTTGAGCCATCAAATTACATACAAGAACCAAACTGCTCATTAGAGGGGGCCAGTAGAAGACTAGATGGCAAGCACCGAATCTTGCCTTTTGTGGTATCTGCTGGAATCGGCCATCACTTTCATTTATGCTGAAGTCTGTGTCACTAGGGGCAGAAACCGTCATCATCCATGGTACCTGTGAAAAGAACAGATCCCGGATTATGTTCTTCCCCTCTAATTGTCCTTGGTCTCTAATGTTTCCTTTCACTATCTCCATTGCTGTGGATGGTGACTGTTTTCCTTGGAGGAGAAACGAGATGCAAGAAACTGTCTTCTTCCACAGGCTGTGTGTGCTGATCTATGGTTTATCACGAGTGAGGATATTTTGGGGAAATCCTCTCCCAGAATCTCCTTCTGGCAATGTTAATTTCTGAGGGGGCTCTGAAATTATTTTTATTTCTTTTTATATTCTCTTATATTCTGTGTGCAGATTATGTTGCTGTTCCTATTTTAAAAAGCAAATGAATATGTTTTCTGCTGCCTTAAATAGTCTCAGCCTTTTGGCACAAATTCCCCATCTTTACCAGCTCACGATTGTATGATAGGAGTCCCAGAGCCAAACTTCAGTTTCTTGAATCCTTCCATCCAGTCAGTATTGCTGGCATGTCCCTGCAGGGGATGCTTGCAATCATTTCCCTTGTTTTTCGCTCTGGTAAAATAATGTTTTCTGTTTTACTCTACTAAGTAAATGGAGATTCATGGCAGTAGAGCCAAAGAGAATCCTCTTGCCTCCCTTTATGAAGAAATGTCTACCTCTGAGCTTGTTATGGAAAATGAATCCAGATTTTCTGATCATTTTTAATTTGATTTTGGCTTTCTAACTGTCTGTGTAACCATCCAAAAACTTACAGGCAGGAGTTTCTGATATAGATCAGTGAGAAAATGACATCTGGGAGATGAACTAAACATGGACTTTTCAGATTCAAGCCCAGATTGGTCAGAATTTGAAAGACTGAAGGGTATAACTTTGCCTTGTTTTTTTTCTTAGCAGATTGATGAATGGTGAGGTAAGAGGCAGCTTTCTGTGTGTTCCAAGGCTTAAGAAGTTGACCTCAAGCTCAATGTGCTCCTTGTGAAGCCTTACGTTTCAGGGGTTTGTTTGCCCATGTCTGGTGGGAGCAGTTACATAGTGGTCAGAGTTTACTGAAAATTAAACCTGGTTGTGTTAAAAAAAAAAAAATAGCAATAGGGTTTTTAGAGCCAAAAGTTTGAAACACTCTTTTGCTCATGACTTTTTTTCTTAAGGGATTTTATTTTTTCTATTTAAAACCAAAAGAGCTTTCACTCTTAGTAATGAAATGTTCCACTTAATGCGAACGTGTGGAATACTATAGATCTCCCAGCAAGTCTTGTGGGCTGGGTCTCCCGTCCATTTAAGATAAGAAAACCACTTTGTGATCAAACCTCCCTGGTTCCCACTCATAACCTGGGAATTGAAACAACTTTTTACCCTGCCTGCCTTTTCTAGGCAGGGTTTTAGCCCTTCAGAGAACGGTCCATTACTCTGTACTTGTTTGCTGTTTGGTGGCATAAGACAGCCACAAATTCACCTGTGGTGTCTAAGCAGCGTTTGTTTCAATGCATACAAGAGAAGTTTAACAATGACTTAACTTAGGGTGTAAGTTTCTCATTGTGTGTAAATTATTCCTAAAAGAGAAGCATGTGCTGAAATGCAGTGATTGAGCTAATTCAGCACTTGGCAAGCATGCAAAACAAAGGAACAAGTGTAATGGAGATGCTTAAGGGGAAGAAGTGTGGGAAGATAACCTATGAATTTGGGGAGAACTGTTTAATCTTAAACTCTCCTGTTAGTTATTTGTGCCGCCACAGCTGGGCAGTAGGTGCTTTTGGAATAATCGCCACTAAGGATGCTCTTGGCCTCTCGGCAGAAGCTATGGAACGGATACTGAGTGCAGCGGCACTGGGAAGGATGGCTGGGTTTGAAGGCGCTGGTTATGGAGAGGGGAAACTGTACTTTTCTAAGTTCTCTTACCCTTTACTGCAACACTTCCAAGTTCTGCTCATCCAGAAAGACAGAATGCAAGAGAAATGCTTTATTTCCCTCTTGGTCTTCAGTATTTTCTGTCAGAACAGCTTTTAATGGCACTCTTGGGATGAGAGAGTATTTATTTTTTTTTTTTTAATTTAAAACTGCAGCTTACCTGCTAAAGGAGGGTCGATACATGTATTGGAGAGCTCAGAGGGAAAAACTTGCAACCCACTGTCACAATGCTTGTTACTGAGGCTGCTGCTGCCATCGATGTTGTTGCTTTCTGCCATAAAGCAAGTAATACTGTATTTATTTTCACAAGCCAGTACATGTTAAATGTGTGCAGGTCACTCTGCCCAACACCTATCTGAACAGTTTATATCACCTGTAAATTGATTCTCATCCTACATACTCTGCAGAGTAACTGCTGAAGCCAAGGATTTGCTTCTCTTAGACACCAGGACTATAGTTTGTGCCCCTGTTTAGTCACAGTTAAATCTGACCCATAAAGTTTTTGGAGATGCACATGCCTACACTGCTTCTGAATTTAGCTTGCTGCACTCTTAGTAAGAAGAAGTCTGGAAGGAACAAAAAGAGTCCTTCCTCTGAAATTTAATCCAGATAACACGTGTGATGTGTTACAGAACAACCACAGAGTGCTCTGCCAGAACTAGATCTTATAAAATCTAAACGCACCAATAATCGCTGAGGTTATTTTTAATTGTTTACAGTGACTCTCAAAGGCACATACACATTTAACATCTGTATCTTTTTAAAGTGTTATTTATTCTGATATATCACAGCTTTGGCAGTAATTTTGTACTAATTGCTCAGAACAGGCTGAACTTTAGGGGGGTTATAAATTTAAGCATGGTATTTACTGTGGTTTTCTTTTCTTTTTTCTTTTCAAATGTACACGTACTGAATAGTCAACTAACCTGACATCACTGGGAGCTCGGGATGGTTGGTGACTTTCCATTTCACTCTAAGTGTGGATTTATTGCTGTGAGTCAGAAGTAGAATTACCTTTTCATGAGATTGGAGTGATCTGTCTTTCCATATAAGATGCTACTATGGTAATGTTGGTCGTGTTACTAGGGTGACCTAAAAACATCAGCTGAGTGTTTTACACAGGATTCATTTTAAAGGAAACTGGACATTACATCCTGTTCCCTTACTAATGCATATGCTTATCCATACTTAGAAATACTCTTTAGTGCTTGAATTTTAGTTCAAGAGCTAAAGCTAATCCCCAAAAGGATTTAAAAACTATTAAGGTCACCATAATTCCATTTCCTTGCTGCCTAACCCTAAATTTCTTTTCGGCTGGTCATGTACAAATGTCAGGCTTCATCATCTGCATCTTCATTCTGTGCTGTTGCACAGACCCACAGCTCCAGCAATACGCTCTGAACGGGAATTTGCCAGCCTGTCTGACCATCAGGCTCAAACGTGGCATTCATCCTGAGCACACATGCATTTCAGAGAATCACAGAATGGTTTAGGTTGGAAGGAACCTTAAAGACCATCCAGTTCCAACCTCCTGCCATGGGCAGGGACACCTTCCACTAGATCAGGTTGCTCAAAGCCCCATCCATCCTGGCCTTGAACACTTCCAGGGAGGGACATGTTGCTCTCCCATGGGCACTACATATGTATTCAGAAGGGTTGCTTAAGGAATTAACACTTACACAGTATTTCCATGATGACTTTGTAGATGGGACACTGTGGAGGCTGGGCTATGGGTGTTGGAACCCCAAGGTTCTTTATCAATGCTAGCAGGGTTTATTGTCCAGTTCTTGCAACATTCATATCCTTCTTTCATTTGCATCCGGAGGAGTAGTACACTAATGCTTTACTACTTAAGGAGCAGTCCAAAATGCCGGACATCACTGGATAGCCTCTCAGCAGCTACAACACTGATTGTATGTCTGAGCAGCAGAACTAGAGGCTTGGCAAGGAGAATAGGATCCTATAGTGCATTCAGTGTCCATGAATAGTCAGGAGGGGTCACTGAGGAAAGAATTTAATTTTTTCTACTTTAGCTTGTGACCACTCAGCTTTTAAAGGGAATCCATTTTCCAGGATATAATAACTGTGCTGCTCTTTCTGAGCTAGTGGTGTCCAGAATGAGCTTCTCTGTCCATTAGGAATACTCACTACACAACTGTTCCAACAATCATGAATTCTGGTAAGGCACTGTGCAAGCAATTTAGATCATGAGATCATTAACTGCATCTTAAAGTGCCTGAAAAAGAAAAATTACTCTGAATGTCTTTAAATGATGGCACTGTATTTTTGGGAAGAGGTAGAAAATGGCCCCCTGGCCGTTTTCAATGTCCTTCTTCTCTGATGCGCTTATTGCTGTACGTGGGAAGTATCATCATTAGTCTGGCACATATGACACACATTTAAACTCCGTAGACATTAGGCTGAAGTTTCTAGGGGTGAGAGAGATGAGAAAGCGAACAAGAGGTTGGTTCAAGCCTGTCTCCCTGCCTAGCCCCTTACCATTCACTTACCATCATGCAGATCTCCTATACCCTCTTTTCACTGCACAGGGGCTTCTGCTGCTCAGACATGGCCTTGGGTATTCCCATGCTGTAGGCAAATGAAGGATTGTACCTACTCTCTCTTGTGAACTTCTGTCTCAAAACACTTGTCCCTTGAGTCACTTCTTCCTCCAAGTGGGCCTTGTGAGGCTTGATAACTCATCTTCCAAAACGAATGCCTGTGGTTCCCAGACACACCCTGGGACCGGGCGCCTGCAGCTCCCAGAGCCCCAGAGTCAGTACGGTGATGAATCTGGTGTCACAGTAGGAGGAATCTGCTGTGGATGCCCCAGGGTGGAAGGGTGATGGGCTGCATGTGAAGGCCTCCTGTATGCGAAGTTAAGAGCTGACACTGCCCAGCCGTAGTTTTCTGTCTTGTTTTAGAGATGGTCTAGAAGCAGTCATCATCTTAACTTGTGCTAGCTGCTCTTGCTGCTGTGGTCAGTGTCCAAGAGGACCCGAGGACCTAGAACTGCTTCTTTGGAAAAAGATACTGTTCTTTGTTTAGTTTATTCTTCCCTCTTTCTCATCTGTGGTTTCTGCCACTATGACCTACTCTGGCCTAAGTGAGATTATTACATCCTCTCTCAAATGCTCTTCCAGGATTCTTGCCTGTGCCAAAGAGGACTTGGACATGTCTTGCGAAACAAGACGATAGCTCTCACACTGATGGAAATCATTACCAGTCAAAACATTAGTTTTCCTAAAGGCATTGTTGTAATTTAAACACCTATTTACAATATCATTATCAAGCAGGCGATCTATTGTAGACCCTTGCAAATCTTTTGGAACCCTAGATGTGTGGGTACCTGTTCATTTGAGTTTGTTACTGTGGTTTTCTTCAGTAAATAGCTCCTGAATAAGGTTGTCTGAACTTGTACTTGACAGTAAGAATCCTGAGTCTGTGCGTTATGTGTAGACATTTTTCTTAAAATATTCTGGTTGCATTACATATGGAACTGTGCAAGTTACTGCACACGTGGAGGACAAGTGTGATGCAGTATCTTATTTGGAAATACTTAGTCACACAATTAGAAGATGTTTCATCATTCCTGTGTAAGATAGCCGAGTTGAACTCCTGCGTGCACTCTGGGCAATGGCATTTCCTGCTTTCGAGTACACATTTGTGCAATTTGATGTTTGGTTTAGCTTACTGTAGAATAGTTTCCCTTTTCTTTAAGGGAACTGTTATGCTGTGTGCTATAAACCAGCTTTGTAACATTCTGTTCGTTTGAGTAACGACTTCTGGAAAGATGGGAAGTGTCAGTGCACAGAGGGAGGGTCAAAAATGTTTTGAAGAAACTCGGATAAAAGTAACAACAGCTAAATGTAAATCAGAGTGATCTGCTTTCTGCTAGATGCAGAGGGGCCATGGTATTACTGGAAAGGCAGGTAATCTTAAAATTAATCTCTCTCTCTTGCTGTTAATTTTAAGGATTATTTTCTTTGAACCTAGTATTGGTAACCCTTCAGAATTAGCACTGATAAGTGGTTTCTGTGGTCACCCTTTCCTCTGTCCGTGGGTGATTTTACTGTCAGCGGGGGAGTGTGGTATGGCAAAACCCAGACACTCAAAAATCCTCTTTAAAAAAGAACCCTCTGTACACAAACACACCAGAACGTTTGCTTTAAAACATTTCATGTTTAACAGTCTAATGCAGTACGTTTAATTTATTTTCTCTTGGATTAGAACTCAGTATACACAAGTAATATTTCTAAGGCTTTCCTTGTAGTCATGAGAAATGAGGATCTCACCCCATCACAAGCATTTCAGATCTGGGGCTTCAAGAATGTGCGATTAAACCACAGGGACTGGCTACGAATGTGGGAGTTAGAAGCCCTGTGTGATTCAGTTGCAATGGTTTGGTAGACTAAAACAAGAGGGCAAGTTCTCACCGTGCCAGCATCAGAGGGCTACGCTTATCAAAGCCAGGCCAGAGAGGGTCCCTGTTGTAGCTGATGAAAGGTTGCCGCGCTCCATTCAGCAGGGAGACTGCTGTGTACTCAGTTTTTCCCAACTAATTTCTCTTGTTTACATCTCAACTTTTAATCAAGCAATTGTCAGTGGATTGAGAATTTTGACTGCAGTGGCTGTTTGGATAGAGGGAGCTGAGGCACACGTGCTCTTCCATCACAGAAAAGGATCTTCTGGGTGTCCAGCAAGGATCTGAGCTATTCTAGTTCTATATGCGGGTAATTCTGCATGTAAAATAAACTCTTTGGAATCAGTTAAATTTACCAAATGCTATATTTTCCACTTAGGTTCCAAAATAGCCCGTAACTCTACTGTTGTATTTGTTTTCTTCAGAGGATATTTTATCTTTTAATCTATATTTGACTCACCGATTGTTTAACAGCAATAGTGACACCATAGGTGTAAAGGCAAAAAGTGTAAAACAAACAAAAGAATCCCTGAAAACCCAAACAAACAAAATACCCAAACAAAAAACCCACCCCAAAACTAAATGTATTCCTAGGTTAGAGTGGAGTGCCATTTATTATAGGTGTTTGGGATGATTTTACTTGAGTGTAAGTGGTAATTGCATGGCAATAAAATTTACCTTTCTATTCAGTAGCTTGTGACTTGGCACAATTTTGACCAAGCCTTGTGAAGATTCACAGACTCAGTCTTCAAGAGGGATTTTTTTTTTTTGGGATGAAAGAACAGTGCTCCTATAGCTTTTTAATTTATTTTAATTTTAGGCTATTGTTTCATAATTTTTAATACTGTACTACTTTATAATTGAGGAAAAAATCATGACTCAGCGCTGAGAAGCTGAAGAAATAGAGGTCATTCTCCAGACAGAACCCTCTTCAGGGTGGGACAAAGGGGAGTAAACCAGCAGAGGATCTGTCCAAAGCTGAAGGGACTATGGGTGGAAGTTTAGACAACTGCGTTTCCACTAAAAAGCTCAAAAAAAAATGGAAAGTGAAAATTGCTGAAATACTAAAATTAATGTGTAACTCTCTCACTGTCACTCTGACTTTAATCTTCCTTGGTATCTGACAGCTGGAGTGTGGCAAATGTGCTGCCAATCTTTACAAAAGGTTCCAGGAACTATTCTAAGGCACTACAGGCCTGTAATCTGACAGGCAAATTAATGGGAATTAAGATAAAAGGACTATGAATCAGTAGGTACCTACATAAATACAGTCTGCTTGAAAAGAGTCAGCACAGCTTTTGTAAAATTAAATTCAGACTTAGACACATCTGGAGTTCCCTGAAAGGGTCAACAGATGTGTGCATCAGGGAGGTTCAGTAGATGTAGCTTACAGACACTTCCAAAGAGATTTCAGTAAATTCCCACATCAAAGATTTTTTTTTTTTTTGAAGAAACCAAATGGCTATGACTAGAGAAAATGCATATGCATGCATAAGCACCTGATTAAAAGGCAGAAAAGAGAGTAGAAGTAAACGATGAACTCTCTCAGTGGGGCGGGTCATCCAGTGGAGTTCCACAGGAACCTGTACTGGGACCTGCGCAGCTCAACATCTTCATAAGTGATCTGGTAAGAGGGTGCGTAGCGTAGCAAGAAAGTTGATGATGGTACAAAATTCCTCAGGATAAGAAGGGCAGTTTAAGATGATTTGCAGGAAGACTTTATACTTACAGTCTAGAAAGTAATTAACGTGGCAGATAAAATTCAGTGCGGGTAAACACAGGGTAATGCATATAGGGAACATCAATCCTGGCACCATATGTGGAATGTTCGGCTTGAGTGTACTATTACTACTCAGGAGGGAGATTTGGGGGTTATGGTAGATACTTGCATTGCATCAGACATCATGTTTGGCAGTCATCAAAAATGGAGCCCTAATTTCTGTAATAATTAAGAAAGGGGCAGTGAACAACAAGATCCTGCTGTATTGAGCCATGGCTTGACCGCACCTTGAATACTGTGTGCAGTTATGGTCCCTTTATCTTCAACTACTGGAAAAGCCATGATTCTCCCAGAAAAACTGGGTATCAGGAATTCTCAAGGATGTAAAATGGCTACCACAAAACCCCAAAATGGACTGGATAGGTTGGGACTCTTTCTCCTGGGAAAGAAACAGCACAGCAAACTATAAAATCATGTGGCGTGGAGAAGATGGATAGGTGTTTGTTCTTCCAATCCAAGATATGAGGCTCCTTTCTTCTTTGAAGTGGTGAGAGCCCTATGGAACTTGCCACCAAAAGTTACTGCAGGTGCCAGTAGTGTGGATGAGAAACTGGTCAAATACTTGAGACAAAGATCTGTGGAAGGCTACTAGCTAAAGAAACCATGTCAAGCTTGTGTGACTCACAAGCTCAAAACTGTTGGAGTGTGGGAAAGCACCCAGAGGAAGGATGTTTGGCCTGGTTTTATCCTTCCCTGGACAGCTGCTTTTGATCACTGCTGTAGAAAGAAAACTGGGCTGGGTGGACCTTTGGTCTGAACTAGAGGAGCTGTTTAGTTGGGAATGCAGGCAGCTATGTGACATATGCTAACCTGAGGAGCTGAACGATACCCGAGCTGGCTTTAAGTGAGCTACCTCAGATGCCAGTAGCAGCCTGTCCTCTGGCTGCACAGAGAGCTCGTCCTCTCAGAGGCACCAATTAGCCTGTGCTGAGTTTGCTGCTGTCATCACCGGGATGTTCCCAGTACTAAGCTAGCTTATAGAAAAATCTTGCTGTGCTACACTCCTATTTGCTGTGTGGGCGTACCCACCGTCAAAGTGGGCACGGTGGTGCACCAACTATTTTTGTGGAGTCTACAGATATGAAGTTGCTAAATTCTCAAAAGCAGAAGAAAAGGATTGCAGATTCAACTCTCAGTTTGTTTCCATTTTCTATTTATTCATTTTGCAGATCTAATGATTTTTCTGAATGTCAGCTCTAGCACACGTAGCTTGGATTCTGAAAATCGTTATGGTGGTGGGGTTTTTTTTTGGTTCATGCATCACTGTCAGCAATGGTAAAGATTGCAGCCAGAACTGATGCTGTATCAAAAATAAACTCCAGTGTATTGTCCTTTAACTGTGATGGCTTTGAAGATCTAATAGCACTGGAAATTAGTAAATAACTATTTTTATCACTAAAGTCAGCAGTTCTGATTCGGTGTCCACTAAATGGAAATGAACATTAACAGGAATTTTTTTAGAAGTGTAGTTAAGATAAAGTGAATTTCTTAAAAGGAATGATGTCTACTATAGTAATGAAAATATTATATTTGTGTTGTTGCAAACTAATGCAGAATGTTACTAAGTGCTTACATAAATTCATATCATTGCACATTTTAATCGTGTGATTCTCCGGGTTTCCAGTTGGGGGCACTGGGCAAACATAGAAACATGGCAATGGCCAGCATGAAGGAGTCTTGTACCTAGTCCAGGGTTCTGCTGAAGGCGGGGGGGAACCCCAAACCAACCAACCAACCAAAAAAACCACAAGAAAAATGCGTGTGAGGCACAGTTGTCATTCTGGATTTAGGATTTTTTTTTTTATGATTAAGTAGATTTCATTTAAATTTTTTGGCTACTAACAAACAACTGTACTGTTTTGGTTTCATTTCCTGTAAATCATTCAGTTTCTTTTGCAAAGAAACTGAGACAGTATTTTAAAATAACATCCCCTTCATCAGTGACTTCAAATTCTAATGGGCCCAGGTAGAAAAGATGAATTTAGATTTGCTACCCTTCCGTTTCATGAAATGTTTCCAACCTAGCACAAATCACTGGCTCTACCTACCTTCAGCATTGCTACTTATTCGTTTACATCAAGGGAAGAGCTAGAAGAAAGCAGAAGATGCTCCTTATTAACATCAGTGCAAAGCCCAGCATGTTTTAAGGTCTTCATGGGCCCATACACACACACAGATCTGGCATCTAAAAAAAGACGTAAGGAGAAGAGACAATGTATTATTTTGTTCACGGAATATCAAGTATGCTATTAGGAGTATGTCATAGAGACCAATGGTGCTTTCATGGTTTTAACTCATACCATTTAAAGAAAATACTACGAAATATCAGTTTAGGAATCTATAGCCCTGATTTTGTTGGTGAGGTTTTTGTAGAACAGGCCAGACAGATTATTTATAAATCTACCAAATGGGAAGTGAGTCCGGTATTTGAAAGTGAAATTTGACAGCAGCTATAGCAGAATGCATGAAAGGGTGAATATTGGGACACATCTGGTAATGGATGTACCAGTACGGAAAGTAAGCATTTAACATTGCCAAGCTCATAGTAGCCTAGATCCTCCTTCCAGCTGATATTTTTAACTAGATTTTGCAATAGTGCAATGGGTTTCCTGCTCCCTGGAGCCTCCTGGCCTTCTCTCTGACCTCTGTGTTACAACTGCTTGCAAAGGATTGAAGCCAGAAGTTTTGTCCGCATTACCGGCTGTCAAAACACAGGGACTTCTGTCTGGGTGTAGATACTTAGTTTTGGAAAGGCAGGACAGAACATTTTGTTCATCTTTCCTCATGCTTCTCCATGCACACACCCACCCCAACACACAGACACGCAGAGAGTAAAACCCCTGAAGCCCTAACCATGCTGTACTGCTCTAGTATCTTCCATGTAACCATAGGAAGCAATCTATAACTATTCAAGCTTCAGAGCAGCAAAAGCATTAAACCCATTAGGTAATCAGAAAGCTGAAATAACTTCAGCTGGGCAGCTGCAAGGTTAGGAGAGGTTCAGGGGCTCTGTTCCAGTTCCTTTAACCTAAGCCCTAGGCCACAAATAAGAAATTAGCCTGGAATTCATGATCAGCCTTGTAATAACAAAACTTTGTTTATACCTTAACGAGCAGTGAACAGTACCAATTTCACTTTATAAGACGCTTATTGTGGCAAACCTATAAAATGTGTTTGCTTTTTAATATCTCTGTGCTGTCTGAAAATGGAGCTGTTCCTGGACCTTGAAACTTTTAATGAATGAAATGACACATGAATAAAGATATATTAATTCTTTTTTATTAAAGTATCAAAACAAACTTGAGAATAGAAAACAAGCTGCTTTTAATTAATGCATTTTAAGGGTTCTCCTGAATAAAGTACTCATTCAGAAAACTCATGCAACATACTGTTCCTGTCTAGCTGTTTAAACACACTTTTCCTGGGCACAGATGAACTTGAGTACCATCACTTCTAGAGTAGCGTGCAGGAGCACACGTGTGCACACACATACAAAGGCAGTAAAAAGCAGCTATGATTGCAAATATAAAGAAATAAAAATAGATTATCTTCTGACAATAGTAGTGGTACCGTATTAACATTTGGCATGTGAAGTAAATAACATCAAGCAACAAAAGCATGACGCCTGCGTCACCGGTGATACGGTTAAAAGCAACCATACGATTTCCCGAAGGGAGACCCATGAATTCTGTCACTATAGGCTAGTCTCCACGGGAATGCTTTAGAACAGGAGAGGAAGCAAGCAGTTTTGTCTGCTGGCATTTGATGTGCAAAAGGCAAAGCCAAGGTGTACGATGCCAGCATGGTGACTTGGTTTTGTAGTTCTGTCTTACATCAAATACCAATGAACATCGTTCGACAAGTTTATTGTAACGCTCTTCATGTCTTATCTGTTGTCTGATAAACAACTGGCCCAATTCTGTGTGGAACTTGCCCCCTAAGCCCGAGAAGTTGCAGCAGAGGCCCCAGACTCTGCCTCCAGGACATGGACAAAACTCTCATTGAAGTCAATGGAATCTCCTTCCAACATACAGAAAGATAATGGATTCTCAGGACAGAATTGGACGTTGTACGTCATCTTTGTAGTACATTCACTTTTCAGATACACAAAGTACATATCTTTAAAACGCAATATAGGACATTACAATATATCCAGATCTTAAGAAAATGTACCAGGAAGTTCTGTTGCAGAATATAACAATCGTATAAGGATCAGGTACGATATCTGATAGACTCATCCAGGACTTGCAGGGTAAGAAGCTTATGACTGAGGTATCTTTAAGTTTAGCCTTTACAACAAATACACAATTTCAACACTGCGTAGCTGGTGTAAAATATTATGTACTGTAAGCTCCATTCTTATTGTCTGCTCTCTTAAATTGTGACATTGAACAGCTAGACACCACTGATGGAGGTACAGAATTTTGGAAGGCTTAATGTCTGCCCCCAGTCATTCAAGATACTCTGGTGCCTCATCTGCGTAAAAGATGAGGGATGAGTGTTTTCAGTAGTGGTGCCTCAAATACAGCTGGTGAAGTTTAAGAATATATAATATTAAACACCAAGAGATAAAAGCAAAAAGACAGCACAACACTTGTGTTTTCAGTTTTATCTTGCTCGCAGTATTTATTAACTGTACTCATGATATTGGTGATAAATAAGGATAATGTTTTCTTTTACAAAAAATTGTAAGGATATATTTTATTGGATTAAACAATCTGAGAATTTCACAGAAACATCAGAATTTAAACACTCGTAGCTCCAACTGTTTTGTCCAGCAGCTCTTCTACTGGTTCAAAAACATCTAAGGTTAGTATTTAATAAAAAATAAAAACAATTATTCACTACATCAAAACTCTTGCTTCCTTTAGAATCTAAAGTAACAGTTCTATTGACTGTAGTTGCCACTCAAATGTAAAATAAAAGTAGCTGCAGTCATAATTTTCCCCTCTGAATCACCTGGTAAAAGGAAGTAATCCCAACCAGGATGGAAAAAGCTTTGTCAAGCTCTTACGCCTCTAAGAGCTGTCTGTATAAGCAGACCCATCGAAGTCCGTGGAACCTCTTCTGTGAGTGAGGGTTAACAGCATGAATTAAGGCTTGTAGGATTAGATCCTAGATTTTAAAACAAAACACTTTTTACAATACATGAGCCTGGGATTCGGTCCTGCGGTTCTTTACTCGGGCAAATCCTGTATGGATATCCCTCCACAGTTTCTTCTTTCCAGCGGTTCCAATTCACCAAGTCACCATGTGGTGGAACAAGCTGCTCTTCAGCAATTCAAGGAAAAATTGTAGATCCCAAAGGATAGTAGGTGGGGTTCCAGATCATAAAATACCAACTTGGTTACATGGACCTTTGCAAGAAATATTTCTTTGTCACCTCTACTAGGCTCTTCAAATTCAGTCTCTGAGATGAGTTATAGAAAAAAAAAACCCCACAGAAGTGTTGTGGAAAAAAAAAATGACAAAGCTTAGTTGGTACTAAAGGCTTTGTGTGTGTGTGTTAGGTTAGAACGCAACATTACATATCAGTACATTCTGCCAGAAGCCATCGTCCTGGAAACTTTGACACTTTAAAAATACTCTCAGAGTGCTTTCCCCACCAGCAGCAAGGAACAGTAGTGTCCATCCAGCACAGCTGTCTGTACCACGTGCATCATCGGAAGGCATAGTGTTCTAGCACAAACGCCGTGAGTGCAGATACTGTATACTAGCAGAGAGCTAAAACTTCTGAAGCTGTTGTCTGTAGCTCCTAGGAACAGCAAGTATGACAGGTGCAAAACCTATATTTGAGGCAGAAGACTCTTCAGTTTGATTGAGACCAGATCTTCCAAGGGGAAGAATCGCTGTGATGCCAAAATGATTCTTTCCACTTAAAGCAATCTGCCCTTCCTAAAGGCTCTTGACTAATAGAACTCTACACATCATGTCAGACCCTCCACGGACTCTGGTAGTTGTTAAAAACACTATAAATATTTCCATGTTTGACATATCACTTAGCCTTGTAATGTGCCTTCTTTGATCTGTTGAATAAAAAGATTCCTTTCGTCTTCAGGTGTCCTTCCGTTTTGTGCCCGAACTATACAAGTGGGCCTGTGAAGGTTTAGCATGTATATCAAATGCTGCTTCTCGTTCTTCAGCTCTTCAATCTGGGCTTTTAATTCTGCATTGATAGTTTCCAGCTTTTCTGACTCCTAGTCACAGAGGACAGACACAACTATTAGACCGAGCGGTTTAAATAGTTATTTGCGATGTTTATCTAATACGTGTGGTCTTTTGTTGGTGGGAAAGCACGTAGCTAGCAGAGAAAGAACTTGCCTGTCTTTAGTCTCCTGTAATGATGTAACTATACATCCCTCAGTCGATAACAGTCTAAAAGCCAGACTGACAGTTACCTGCTTTGGCTGTTGGAGTAGCGTAACAGAAGTTGAAAAGCCGAATTCAGACTGGTAGTCACTTACAATGACAGGTATCCAAGGCATTATTGTTACCTTCTGCAAAATCAGTCTGAGCTCCTAGAGTCAAAAATTGACCCAAGACTATCTACCCTTCTTATTAACTCCCTGGAACATCGTGTCACATATCTGTAAACCCATGTTGATCTAACGAAGTAAAGACAGAGCTCCCTCTGCGCCCCTCCGCTACCTCTAGAAGGAGGAGTAAAGGCAGGCCTGATGCTGCCATAGTATGGTTGTGTATCATGGCAGAGCAGGTGAAGACACGGCTGGGGTCTTACGACAGAGAATTCAGGGCTGAGATACCGCACCACTCATCTCATAAAGAAGTCAGAAACTACCTGGTGTTTGTATGCTCTTGTTCTCCACAATGACTATTACATGAGATGAGATATTACTTGTTTGTGGTCCATGTACAAACTCAAATTAATATTATCCCTATAGACAAGTTTGGTCGCTGAAACAGGAATCTCTTTTCACTCCTACCTTGCTTTCACTTTTTCCAGTTTTACCAGGTTTGGTTTAATACATAGCATGTTCATTTTTTTTTATAACAAAAGTTTTGAAGGGTTTGCAGAGTTTTGAGTGACATCTTCCTGTACTTCCTCCTATGACAGTACCCCATGCTATCTGATTGGATCCTGGCAGGATGACAGATTAAAAACAATTCAGGCCAGTCACTTACTTTCTGCAAACATTCTGTTTTTTCCTTCTTTTTGTTTCGGCACTTTGCAGCAGCAATTTTGTTCCTTTCTCTTCTTCGCTTTTTTCTTTCATCCTCTTCAGGAGAAAACTATCCCATAAAACCAGATAGACACAATCTGTTAGATGTCACAAATGCACAACCTGTGTTTTGATAACTCTGGTATTTTTAAAAGCAATGTGGATAACGTTGTCAGCGCTCACATCTTGAGTTACATAAGAACGTGACTCTGACCTTGCTTGCCATACAGTAAAATGTTAGTAACTCCATTAGAATTGTCAATAAAAACCTGACTGGAGTTTGGATGGATGTAATCCATGTGGTGGCCCATTCTAAACCAGTGGTACTCAAAATACTTGCCGAGCGTCTCCCCAGGCTGACTCCCACACCTCCATCTCTCCTCGGTTTCCCAAGGAGGAGGAGAAGGAGTGAGGGGCACGGGGAGCAGAGCGGAGGATGTGTCGTGAAAGAGGCAGCGAGAGTTCAGCAAACTAAAGGCAGTGCCAGAAAGGGGGTATTAGCACGCTCCTTCAAGCTTTAGTTTGTTTCCTGTGGAGGCTCAGACTGAGGGATAGCTATTTCCCTAACTTAAGCTATTTCTCCACTTTATAAGGGAAATGTTTTTCATGGAGATTATCTTAAAGTAAAAACCTAGTGTGGACGCAGCACAGCTGTGTCTATCTTAGTCTAACCCATGTGGGCCCTACTGGATGGTCCTCAGTGCAATAAAACTTCATCAGTGACTTATTCCAAGTTCAGCCACAAGCAGGCAGGGAAACCAGATTAGTGCTTGCTCTAATCACTGTAAAACATTGACCTTAGTCCATAATTAAAAATTAAATATCCAATGGGAAAAAAAGTTCTCAATAGAAATGAGAATTACCAGAGGGTTTCCCAGAAGCACTTAACAGAAAGCCAAGCAGCAGGCTTGAAAGGATCAAGTACGGTGGAGAGGGGTGTCTGGAGTTGATATAATTACTGGTGGTGAAACTTTATTAGAGAATTAATCATTCACACTGAAATACTATTTAAAGAGTCATACCTCTGTTTTCATGACTGATGTGTCAACTGGCCTTTCAGAAACCGTCACCGTGTCCAATGCAGATGACATCCTGTGCGACTGACGCTTATTCTGAATGGCAAACCTCAGTTCCTCTTTCACCAGTGGGGTTAAATTTGTGAAATCATCAAACCCCAGTGACCCTGCAGGGGACAAAGTGGGAACAATTGCGGAGGCGCTGACTTCTAGTGCAGATACCTGGCCTGAGTGTTGGACCATCATTTTGCTGAAAGGTAAAAAGAGATAATAATAATAGTCTTTCAACAACTATGGAAAGGCAAATAATATCTCCTAGAGGTTTATTTCATACTGTGAATAATACTGTATTTCTTGTATTGCTTCAGTCCCCGTTCCCCGTCTACCCCAGTCTCTCACTAGAAACAAGCAGTTAAGAATGTGGTCACTAGTAAAAGCTTCTCCTAATGTTAACTTAAAGTTAGTATTTAAAAATAATAATAGCACATCGCACAATTTCTAGGTCTTTCTGAAACTTTATATTGAAAAAATTTTGTGTATGTAACAGTGAAGTTTTACACTGGTATACTATGTGGCAAATAAGAATTGAGTGAATAGTAAGAGAAAGAGAAGAAGGAGCAAAAATCAGAAAACAAAGAAATACTGTTGTTATTATTATTATATAAAGCACAGAAGGGGCGTAAGAGTATTTCCATCCGCAGAGCTATGCCACCACAGATTCCACCCTCAAATGGACAGAGTGTACCTTGGTCTCAGCTATATTTAGGCAAAGCTCAACAAGTTCTACTAGAAGCTGAAGACTGCCAACCTAGGCAGGATCTGTCACAAAATTATCACGTTCAGTTTAACGCAGAGTTGTAGATCTGGTTCTAAACTCCTGGAAAATGGTTAACAATAAGAGCTGGCACAACAGTAAAAGTCTATACGTGCTCCGGGGCTTCAAAGCACAGGCTGAGTTGGAGGGATTGAGTCATGAAAAACGTGAAGCCGTTTGTTTCATTCCTTTGCTCTTGTAAAATCTCAAACTGTCCTCATGTGCCTTCAACAAGAGGTTTGAAATTCTTAAATATTTATGGTCAAATCTCCTGCTGATATAAACCAGTGTGACTAAAGAGACTTCAGGGGAATTATGCAAATGGACACCCATGAGGAACCTCATTTCTACTAGTTTTCCTAAGAAAATGGACCTACCCGACAGTGCCCTCCACTTTCTTCTTTTTAGTCATTCCTATTAATTTTTTAGCCAATTTTGGAGGGAGAGAGGCCCCCTATGTGCCTTGTGAAAATCAGTGACCCTACCGAGGCAGGAGGAGGCAAATCTCAGCGGTCAGCCACCCAAACATCATGGGCAACCTAGAGCGCTGATGCACACAGCTCTCGCCCAGAAGGGGTGAGATAAGAGGTCTGCGAGAAAGCTGAGCACTTTTTCTGGGTGGCCCAAGGGACAAAAATCCATAGGAAAACAGATTGTATTACTTATTCATAAAGCGACCTGTGTTAAATTGGATTTTACCATACTGGTTTTCCAGCTTTCTTTAGTGTATAGGTTTGAGGTTTTTTAACAGCTGTACGAGTAATTACAGAATGTGTTTTCTACTCTTGATTAGAAACATAGTAATTAGAGCAGTCAATTGTAATTAACTTAGTGCAGGTAAGCAAGCAGTTGCCTTGGGGTAGCAGTTTGGGTAAGTTAAATTTCCACGTGGTCAATCCAGAATTGCATAGTTCCTTGAATGCTACTGCTGTAACCCAGCAAGAAATGTTTGGGACCACGTGCCTTGAACAGGAGATAGATTTTGCTCAGAGATATCTAAAAATACACTTTAAATTCACACTGGTGCAAATGAGAATAGAATCTGGTGCATCGCTAAGTAATGTAAATATAAAAATCTGATGACGGTGAATTGCCAGTTGGTAGAAAATACCATGTCCAGCCATAGAGTCTTCCTCACTTCTTCCTCAGCCTCGCCACGGAAGAGCTGAGCATTTCCCAGAGTATGGGGGTGAAATCCTGAACCCACTGAAATCAAGAGGACTTTTTCTGTTGACCTCAATGGGGCCAGGATTTCACCTGCAGTTGTGATGAGGAAATATTTGGAACAATTTGTTATTCAGAAAGACCTTGGGAAATTTATGTAATTCTCTGCAGAAAGCCCCTGCTCATGAGTCACATTTAAAGTACTGATACGCTTTAATCCTATAATCTCGGCAAGCTAGCAGTTACTCTTTTCCAACAAGTCAGAAATGGGCCTATAATTTCCGGCCGAAGTTCTCCCAGCGTTATTTACTGTTTAGCAACATTCAACTGCTCAACTCATTTAAAGAGGCCAATTCCACATGACACCGAACCCTTCACTGCCAGCAGAAATTTCAGCTGTTTTCACCGAGTCGGTCTCCTTGGCTGCCAGTGATGGCTTCATTTGACAAAGTTAATTTTGTATAATTCCATCAAACCATGAGTCTTAAATTAACAGTAAAACTGGTTCTCCAGCCTCCAAACTAATTAATTGGGATAATAATTTTTGAGCCCTGGCGGTTTATTCAGTTATTTTTCAGTTTAGGTGAACTTTTAATTAAGGTCAGCAGCAGCCCAGAGGAAAACAAGAATGTTCCTGCCTGAGAAATTGTGGACTCCTAGCTACTGCTAAATTTACCATGAGAACGAAAAAAACCCTACTATGTCTTCAGGTACTCTCATCCATTTGTCACTAGTGTCAAAAAAAAAAAGAAAAGAGTGGTAGGGTGCCCACGGGGAGGGGCAGCACGGAGGAGGAAGTGTCCTTGACCATAACAACTTGCTGCTCTCCTGCCTGAACAGCTCACTGACCTTCAAGACATCCTGAAAGGCATCTCTATTTACTCAGACTTTAGGGAAGGGAGGGCCCTCCAGGGGGCTGAGGCTCGTGTAAGGATTTCTGCCAAAAGCTGAGTCCCATTTCGCACAGCTCTTTGCCACTGGTTTGCGTTCCCAGGGCAGGGCTTCTGGACAGGGTCTAGTGGGGTAGGCTTCCAGTCTGCCCCAGGGATTGTTACGAGTCATCATGACACCAGTAACAAAAATAATCAGCCTCATCTCAAAGCTACTCAGGAAGCTGAAGATTCCCTTTTCATAACAACAAGGTAGATGTTTTTCATTTTCTGAGGAGGAAATCTGCTTTTAGAAATCTTTTACAAGAAGGAAAATTAGATTTTGCTGTTTTAAAAAAATGTAACATGTTACCCTTCATTTTCCCCAGTTTTTGTTCAAATTGTCTCTGTCTATAAGCCATCGAGAGGACTATCTCATTTTGTCTCTGTTTGTAAAGGCTGGGGAAACAGGACTAAGAATATCAAGCCCTGAAGTGTGATTCCGTCTGGGACTCTCTGATACGATCTCTGTTTACTTTGTTAGACCATACACATGGACCTGGGCTCCAGCTGCTTTGAGTACTTCTGAAGTTCCTGACATTGAAGGTGCTGAACATTTCACAGACCAGAACTGGAAAGACACAGCTTGGTCCCAGAGTGAGTTAATGCTTCATTACTTTATCCTCGTTTTGGAATTCTCCAAAGAGAACCGCTTTTCTATCAATGGTACCTCCCCTGTTCGGGTAGATTCAAATAATGTCATTCATTTGTTCTCCCACTACTTCTTGCTTGTTCTTTTACTGATGATTCTTTCTATCTACAGTGAACTTCTACATCTCATCTGACAGTATTTTAATTTCAGGACATACTTCCTAGCCGTGAATGCCTATTATTTAAGGGTATTCTTGTTCAGCATTTAAGGTCAGTACTTTCAGTCTTGTCTTTTTTGCTTAACTGCAGATGGCTGACTGTGCCTCTTGGTTTTATTTCTTCATAGGAATTCCTTTTCCTCTGGTGCTGATGCAATAAACCCCGATAACCATTGAGGTTAATCTTAAACAGCATTAAGAGCAATTACAGTTCACAACCTCTGTGCACGCTGGTTGACCTTACGCTTTCTGACATCCCACATCATTCCCGAACCATTTCTGCTGCCTCCCAGCTTCTCAAATGCTGTTACTAGGAGGAAAATTGATTTCCAACAGGAAACCCGTACTCTGAAACAAATTTGCCGTTGTGCCACGCCTGACTTGATTAGGCAACAGTTTAGCAACTGATCAGCTTCATGTCAAGACACGGGGACAGAAGGAAAGTGAATGTCCCCGGCTCACACCGAGGGTTCCCGCTCGTGTGTGTACGGAGTAGATGGATCTATACGCGGCGGTGCGGGGTTACTCCCGGCCTGGCCAGTCCCGCCGCAGCTGCCCGTTCCCTACGGACCCTCCGGGGTCGCGGTGCCGCCGCCGGCCGCCCCCACCGCCCGGCCGCGCTCCGGCATCCCCGCCGGTCCCGGGGCGGCCGCGCTCCCTCCGCCGAGGCCGCCACCGCGCGGTGCCGAGCGGCGCTGCCGGCCCGGGGAGAGCCGGGGCTCGGCGGGCTCGCTCTCGGCGCTCACATCTGGCGGCAGCCCGGGCACGGGGTTCTCCCGGATGGGAACGCCGGGACGGAGCCGCCGCGGGCGGAGAGCTCCGGTGGGGCCGGGGGCTTTCCCGGGAGGCGGCGGCATCGCCGCAACCGACTTCGCTCCGGCGGCGAAACTTTTCCCCGCCGCGGCCCGCAGCCCCCCGGGCGGGCATCTCTCCGTGGCGGGACAAGCTCCCACGGAGCTCAGCCCCGCGACCGGCCGGCGCGGAGAGTCTCGGCGGCTCCCCTCCCGCTTCCACTTACCCTCCTCCCGCTGCTGCTGCTTGCCCGGCCGGAGGGAAGGAGTTCCGCACCCACCCCGCAGCGCTGCCGGCCCGGCGGCCGTTCCCTCTCCTCCGCTGCCTCCTCCGGGAGAGCAGCTCTCGCCGCTCCCCGCTCCTCTGCCTCTCGCCTCGGTTGCATCACCCCCCTTATATAGCCGAGCGGGAGCGCTGGTATTTACTCTGGCGGCGAGTCCCGGGCTGATGTCATGCTATTAATAGCCTCCCCGAAAGAGAGGGAGGAGGGAAGCGGAGCCCGCGGCGGTGATGCAAGGCTTCCCCGCCGGCACGGCTCGGCTCGGCTCGGCACGGCACGGAGCGCTGAGCCGTGCCGAGCCCTGCCGGGAGGCATCGCAGGTCCCCCCTCCGAGAAGCATCCATGGGCACCCGGACAGACCCCGTCCTCTTCCCTGGTCTCCCTTCCCCCCTTCTTTATTTACCTTTTTTTTTTTTCTAATTTTTTTTTTTTTTTCAGATTAAGGCTCTGGGAGTTTCTTTCTCCGCGCTGTTTTGCTGCTGGGAATAAAACAAAGTCCCTCTCACGGGGAAAAAAAAAACCCAAACAAACAGTGGAGATTGTGTAGTTTTCGAAAGGGCTGAAAAGGGGGATCTTATTCCACAGGAACAAATGGTTTAACGCTCCCCCTTCTTCTCAGACACGACCCCCCCCTCCCCGCGCTGCTTTAGATGACAGCTTAAGTGCTCACTTTTCATGCAGAGGAAGACTTCACTTTTTTCCTCTGAGGAGGAAAGACCCGTTTAATGAAATGACAGCTAAAAATAATGTGGGGGTTTTAAAATATATTTAAAATCTTTTCTTAAAACACCACAGCACGCTATTTCCTTATGATTTCAGGGAAAACCAGGGAGTCCCTATAGAAGAGAAGGAAATACAGGGGTGGATGTGGTGAAGGGGTTTTTGTTCTGTTCCTTTTTTTGTTTCTGTAGCCTCCCGGTTTGTTAAAATAGAGAAATTGCCTTCTAACAGCTCCCAAATAGGAGATAAGATGTGTCAAAAAAGCATTTACCCAGGAGAGACATGGAAGGCTTACAGCGATGGACAGTGTTCCATATACAATACATACAAACTTGTCATTAAGACACTCTTCAAGTCTCTGTACTAGGCATGGAAAGATCGGGATGGTTAATACTTGAGGATATTCTAACTAAACCGATATAAAATGTACACCTTCATATAAAACACATATACCCTGATCGAGGGCTCCAACCAGTTAGTTCCACCCATAATGTTCAATGTGGCTGTATTTTGATAATAGGTAATATGTCTCAAGTGGTATATTCTGGGATATATTAATTGCTTGAACATTTTATTAAGGATACGGTTTTCTAATGCTAGTTTGAAGGTTCCTCTGTATCTCCCCTCTATGTGCGCGTGGCTGCCTGGGTGCGTAAATATACATACACATATATACATAAATGTACACATTGGCCACACAGGCAGTAGTAATCTTAGCTTTTTAAGTGACCCATGCTCAGCTGTGTAAACTTAACACTCCTATTTTACATTTAATGTCTTTTGAAAAAGAAATAACAAATCTGGAGGGGAAGGGAAGGCGTTTGGAGCAGTGACGCTGGCTTTCCTCCCGTGGAAGGTGCCGTCGCTCCCAGTTCTCCTCAAACAATGGAGCGCACTTTGCGGAGGGCGGGAGCGAGCTCCTCTGACCTACCTGGCAGCTTTCCGTTTACAGCTCGTGCAAGCTGCAGGCTTTTCGTTCTCATTCATCTATAGATAAATCATTCTCAGCTCTTTCAAAATGTGTTTATTGCCTCTACTAATCGAGGTAAATCAATGTCAAGAATAATGCCAGGCAAACCCCTCAGCTCTTCAGAAGGGTCTAGAGTAAGCTTTACAGTTCAGCTCCGTGCAGCCTGTGAAGTACTTTTTACTTCAGAGGCATAATTTTATAATTCACGCTGTGCTCAAGAACAGCTGGCATCGTTTTTCTCAAGCCTAGAAATAAAAAAAAAAAAAAAAAATCCCTCTCAAGCAGAGGCCAAACGTGGAAAATTTCTTCCCAAAAGATAATTGGTTGGAAATTTCCAAGCATGAAGTTATTGTGGAAACGTGTTAGCAACATCGGTTTTAGTGGCTGTGAACAGGTGCCTGCTGTAATTCTGACAGAGATTTAGCAACTGTCCGTTCTTGTTTAGTTAGCTGTACTAGAAGTGGGAATTTATTTAGAGTATTTCCAGCTAAACAGAGCAATGTCGCGGAATAATGAAGGGGGAAACAAGCAGCTTCCTCCTTCAGTGGGGGTAGAAGTACCTTGGAAATCCAAGTGTGGTTAGCCTGTTGTTAAGGGTCACTGACATCTACTCAACAATTGCAACACTTCAAGTAGGCAGATGATTATTTTGTTTTGTAATCGTACTATATTATACAAAACTAAAGCCAAGAGATTTGTTTGCTCTACAATGCTGCTTCAGTGCTGCTGGTGCCATTATTGACCAGGAGCCTAGGGCTGGTACTAAAAACCGACTGCAAACCAGTTGTGTTCATCCTTGACCTCCTCCTGAAGTGAGCCAGCTCCTCCCTGCAAAGCAAACAGAGACCGTGCCTGTTCGCATTCAAGATTAGGCCACTGAAACATGTCCTGGCTTGAAATTCTTCAGTGAAAAAAGAAAATGAAACCACAGTGAAAAACAAACTGAGTTCCACTGTGTCACATAGGTTTTATCCTGCTCCTCTCTAAAACCGAAGCTAACTTGATCTCAGTAAAAACGGAGGATGACATGCCAGTTTAAAAAAAAAATTAGTAATTAAGCCTATCAGGAAGTTAAAGGAAAACGCAGTACAGCCACCAGATGCTCTGACGTTCTTTGCCAGTTTCATTTGCCACCTCATAAAATATCTTTCATTTGCCCCCCTCTGAACATTTACCAGTCCTTTTCCATTTCATTTCTCTCTTTTGTCACAAACCTCAGGGTACAGCCCTCCTGAAACAGCGCTCATTTCACAGAGGTGACATTCACGTTCATTATTTCTGTTTTCCCTTAAGCCAGGTACAGCAGCTCATCACCAGAATGCTGATGCACTTTGGGTCCTTCTCCCTCTGCGGAGACATGAGTGTGGTCCTTGCAGTTCTCCAGCAGTCTCCAGCGCAGAGGAAAGAATTCTTTCCTTTACCTTTTCCTGACCAAATCCTGCCTCCACATCCCTTGGCACTACTTCATACTCTGTGGGTATTTGATTAAAACTAAAATGCAGCAGCCTCTTTGCAGAACAGCTATAGGCATCATTATACAGAGGAACAAACTCCCAACCTTACAGCAAAAGCTTTCTGCTGTCTCTTAACATTCATGCGACTGTAGGACGTCGGTCAGAGTAACACAATTAAAACCCCCGTGTCCCATCCTGATCCTATGTTGGTTTATGGTCCTGCATCTAAATTAAATCTATTTTCACCATTGGTCTGGTGAAAATAGAATGAGACGTAAATAAATAAAACGTGCAGTGATATCCGGAGTAAAACCTTTCTCTCTGTGTGCTTTGTGGTTTTAATTGTATTAAATTTTGAAATTCCTGTAACCCTGGTGGGTCCAATTTTTCCCTGCATGGCACATATACAAGAAAGAGGTTTCCAGAACTCAGAGTTATCATGAGAGAAAATCAGCACAGAATCAGGTTTTTTGACTCTGCCCAAAGAAGTATTCTCTGTTTCCGTGATGGGAATTAACCTTTGCCGTGATTTTTGCGATGTGGAACATTCAGGTCTGAATCTATGTGGTAAGACTCCCCTGTTCCCCAAAACATGCACTAGTTTTGAGACAATTTTCCTATCTGACTGGACTAACACCAGAGCTGAAACTTGGGACTTTTTTTGCCAAGGTTTAGATTGCTACTGCTTGAACTATGGGAGCAATCTGCAGTGGAAGTAGCATCTGCCATCCCCACCAGCCCAGGAGGAGTCCTTGGGCATCTGTGGGCTACTTCCAAGAGTTGCTCTAAAAAGTGACTAAAAAAACCCCCCAGCCTGCAGCAGTGATCAAATTCACTCTGGAAGGTTTGGATGTCTACAGGGCTAAGAGCTCCAAAAACTGAAAGGGAGTTAGAGGACAGACTCTCACAGAGGCTGCATGGCAAACCCTGCTACTCTCTTACATTTAATACCACTCGAGCAGATGAGTCTTCTGGAGGGAAACAATTGCACTATTTTAGCTTCTTTTATTCTTTAACACTGAAGACAACGTTAATTTACTCCTTGCTTTTCTCTCCTCAGCTTACTTTTCTTTCCTTACTGCTTGTTTCCACCTCTATCCCTTTAAATCCATTTATTCTCCATTTATTTTCTCCTTTTGGACATCCCATTTCCTACTCCCTTCTGCTTTGGTTCAGCAATAAACACCTTTCCCATTGCCTTAAAACAGCAGCTTCTCCTTTTCTTTTGCCACTTCCCTGTTTCTCCTCTTCTCACTTCTCTCTTTTCCCTCCCTGTATCCCTGGATTCCATCATCTCCTTTTCTGTTCCCTTTTTCCACCAAGTTTTCTCCCACTGGTCCTTCTGCTCCTGCCCGGCAGCTTCCTAAGCTTAAATGAGTCATTTTAATTTTCTCTTTTGCCTTCTGCCATTTTACTCTTTGTTTCTGCCCTAATAAGATGGAGACACTGATAACAAAATCACCGAGGGATGCAGCAAGACATACATTTCAGGACCAGATTCTGTGCCCAAAATTACCTTGAACTTTAGTGGGACTTTACTAAATTAAATGTCCACAAGGTTGTCAGTCATTATTATATGCAGTGCTTTGGGAGTGCGGGCTGGAGGGGCAAATGATACAAACATCCCTTCTCTCTAGCCGAGAGACAGCCCTGATGCTGGCCCAGACAAATATATCTTTAGTTCCCTTTTGCTGAAGCTTTTGAAGGTTTTTTTATCAGATGGACTTCTTGCATCGACATAGAAGCTGGCAAATCACAATAACCTGGGATTAGAATTTCTGATCTCTTTGGATCCATCCACACAGTAACCAGCAAGGCAAAGAGATGACACTTCTGAAGGAATCACATCTTAAACTAGGCTGAATAAAGCAAACTCACTGGTTCCACTGAAGAAGCAAAATGATAGGCCAGATACATTGATTGCTCTCAGGCAATTGCAAATTTTCTCCTTTATGGTGCCTTTATATTCTCATCCATTTCATGGCAAGAAAAGCTCCTTCTTCACAGATCATCCCTTTCATCTCGCCCTCCCCATCTTTTCCACCTTGTAAAAGCATGCCAGATTTTCTTTGAGGGTAGTTAGAGATTCATACTGAACTTCATCAATGGCTTTATGTGTAAAAAGAATTATCACTGAATAAAGTACTAAGACCTGATCCGACTGTAACTGCAGCCAATGGAAAGATTCCTGTTGACTTCAATGAGAGATAAATTTAGCCCCCAGGGTCTATGAAAAATCAGTGGTTTTCAGTCACACTTGTTCTCAGTGTACAAAACTCTCCTCTTGAAACGATTTGAAAGAAATGCTAGAAATTATTCACTGCAGGCGTATGTTTGCTTTAGTGGCCTACGGTAGGTAGGGTTTGTATGCCAGGTAATCACAGAGGGGGAGAGGAAGGGAGTGAAAGAGTATGTCTATTTTTACTGTGATGAGTTACAAATATTTTGGGTACATTATGGAATCACCGTGCTGATACACGCACCCGATAAAAACGACCTGTTCCCGTTGGTTGCACTTGGAACCGCGCGTGTAGGAAGAACGCTCTGCGATTTGACATCGTTAATGATACTTTAAACAGCTGCCTGGTAAATACGTAAATCACAATCTGCCATAACAATTACAACCACACATTTCTAATTATTAAGTGCTGATTTCTACACAAATACCATTTCCGATACCAACGGTGCATGACACAGATTTGCAGTCTACAGAACATTCAAAACTAAGGCTGCCATTGCAGCTTCCACTCTGCTTATCATTTGTCCTCTCACCTACTTCACATGTGCCCTGCCATGAAGGGAACGCATGAATGATCTTAACTGGCAGCCTCTTATCTTTACAGGTTTATTTTTTTGGCTTTAACTGTACAGTAACTTGCCCAGATAGTAAGAACAAAGCATAAGTAAAATGAAACCAATAGAGCTGCGTGCAGTTTTAAAATTAGACTGCCTTAATTGCCACCACGGAAGCATTCCCTGAGCCCAAATCCTGACTGCTCCGTGGGCACAGGAGGCTGCTGCTGAGGCCACCTCAGCAAGGGGGGAAGATGCTGGGTCACTGCACCTACCTGATCAGTTCGTGGGTAGATCATTTCTCCTCAGAAACAGGGGACGTGAGTTTCATCCCTCTCAGCCAGAGGTGAGTACCCAACCCTAGGTGCATTATTATCTATCCTTACTCTTCAATATGTGTGTCACAACAGTATTTAGTAGCCCCAGTAAGGATGCTGGGTGTGTTTTTCTTATATGCAAGAGTTTTATATTGAGCTCTAAAAGGGATGACAATTTTTCAACTGTCAAATAAAAGCCCAGATTCAGCACAGCAATTAAATACATGGCTGAACAGACCCTGTCCAAAAGACTTGCCTAACCAAAGACTTGCTGTTAATCAAGATCTAAAAGAGCCTCTATAAATATTATAGCTAATTCTTGTGGAATTATATTTGTTCTAACACATTTGGGATGAGAGCACCTGACAAGTTATGGCATTGTGGGGTTTTGTCAAGGTCTTTATTTTGGCAGTTTTCTCGTATGTATGGGCTGATCAATTAATTCACTACAGACCTCTGAAGTACAGTAATTACTGTTATTTTTCCAAAGGAACAAAAGTTCAGAATTTGAGTTGGTGCTGAATTATTAAAACAAACAAAACCCCTAAGAACTTTAAAGAGACTTAGGCCACAAAAGCAAATCTCAACATAGAGAACAAAAGCAGAGTGTTTTGTCCACCTCTTAACAGTAAAGTCTGCATTAATAGTAGATGTCAGAGGAGTGTCTCGCTAGTAAAAAATAAGTTATGCTAAATCTCATAACAATCTCAAAGGTAAATTGTCTTTTTATTATTCCTTTTCACTCTGATTCTAACGTTTGGGATTTATCGAATCATTTAAACCTACTTCTTCAGAAAGTTATTTCGAGGTAAACATTTCCTGCACTGCACTAGGAATGCACAGGATTAATATCTGGCCATTCGCACGCACCATCCCACATGCCCAGATGAACTCCCGTGCATTTGAGGCCACGGGCTTTGCTGGCTGAAGCTTTCTTGGAAGCCTTCCACCCTGAAGTGAGTCTTCCTGCAGCAGCAGAAATAGCTAATGTGTGTTCTGTATAAGCACTGATGACTGGTAAGAAAAGCATTTTCTGGGATTTAACGATCCGCTGGAAGGGTTTTCATCCCTAAATCTGCGCTCAGCTTGTCACTTACTGACAGGAAAAGCCTTTCCCATCCGGCGTTTTTACTGTTACACTTCATGAAAATGTAAAACATAGAGAAGACAAAAGGATCAGCTCTGCTTTACCAGTAAAAATTAAACTCCAAAGGCAGCAAATAAGAAATAGAAATAGAAGTAGAAATAGGATTGAGCAGGAGGCCCTGGGGACTGCAGGGACCAGGACTGGGAGGCAGGAGAGCTGTTGTGTATACGGAGGTTCTTGCAAGCTAAAGGCAAAGAGGAGAGAAGCAAGAAACGTCATCAGGGCAGCTGAAGGACAAAAAGACCTTTTGGTTGGTTGGTTCTGAGCAGTTTTGTACGAATTGCTATTTGTTATTTATGGGTTATTTTGTCCCATGTTCTACAGAACCACCTCAGGCTCTTTACAGCTGAGCAGCAAATGTAAGAGTAAAGCAGACTTAAAAATATAATAGAGGTAATAAACTATTTTAAAGGAACAAGATGAAATGGATGATTTTCTAAGTTAGGTATCCACCCCAACGAGCAAGTCTACACCTTATAACTTCCCTATATTTTTTTGGGACTGCTTCCTGGGACTACTCAAATCATAATTTGTACACGCGTATGTAAGATCTTGCTTACGCTACGGCTTCAAGGACCAGGAAAACCAGAGAAAATCCTGCTGACCACGGGGGATCAGCGAGGCGAAGCAGAACATCGGCTAGTGCATAAGACGGCACTTTGGTGGTTGTTTCTAGAGACAGAAAGCTGTCCTGTGAAAGCAATCTCTAACAGATACAGACGGAGCTAGTTAGGCACTTCCTTATTGCCAGGACTTATCAAGACATTTAAGAACCAACGTGGGAGTTTCTCCTCAGATACTGCTCCTGTCAAGTTCAGTGCAAGGTCAGCCCCAATTAATTTTGCAGGGCTGTACCGATAATGAGAGAGGACTGCTTCTCCAGAACGGCTGATTATCATTTCAAGGCTCTGCCTGCTTTTGCAGATAAGTATTGAAGGATTTTTTAGTGGTACTTCACATGTGAACATACATGCTATTCTAAAAGTGTAAGGACCTAGCTAACCGAAGACACTCTCCTCCCCTTATACGCAGAAAGAGACTGTGATACGCAATCGGCCATCAGTCAGCATGAGAGAGAAAGTAAAGAGATAACGATAAAATACTCCTGTAAAGGGCTATTAGGAGTATTCAGCAGATGTCATCGTGAATTCAGAGTGTTCTGTATGGGAATTCAGTACCATATTGCTCCACATCAAGGGAAGGATTTACCATTTTTAAGGGCTCAGTTTCCCATAAAGGGAAAATGTAGCTCAAGTCTATCTAAAATTATCATTTTTTCCCATAAATGAAAGCTGATCACAGTAGAATGTGCTTTATCATCCCATTTTAAAGAGGCAGACACCCATCATGATCTGGAGGGGAAGGTAGTTTCCTTGCTAATGCAGAAGTATTTTTTTCCCTGGCATAAATCAAGATGGTCCAAACTGTATCAGAAAAATTGTGGAATGTTTAGTTCCAAATGACACCTCAGGTAGGTATCAGGCAGCCCCCAGCCCAGCCTGGCACTCCATTTTGAATTTATAGCTGTGACTAGCATTTGAGAAGGAGTTTTGCTCAAGTTGGGATTGCAGGATCAGTCCTACGACTTGGTTGGAAACCATAAATTAGGCTCGGTGTTATGCTTCCTGGCTTTAGTGAGGCTGTATCTCTTAGTACCCTTTATACACTACTCCACTTTAACCAGTCAGATAAATCATCAGCTTCGTGGCTGGAGCAGAAACGACAGGTACGACAGAGCACCCAAAACAAGCCACGAACTCCCCACAGATACAAATTGGCACAAGTGCTTTCATTTCATCACCCGAGGCTTTGGCTTGGGATGGTTTAGCTTGAGAATTTTTTTGAGATGGTTTATTTTGTGTTCAAGCAGCTGTATGAAGCAGAGAGAATATGTAACCTAGCAGCCAACGTTTGAATTTGGCAGGTCTTTTTTCACAGGTGATTTGCAACGGTGAGTGTTTAGGCTCCAAAGTTTTCTCCACAATTTCCTTACTGGTCTGTACAATCTCTTGGACTCAGGCTGTAAATCAGCCGTGTGTTAGGCTGAGAGTGCTTGCAGGGAGAAAAGGCTCTCACAGCAAGTGCGATGTGCATGCTGTTTTCTTTGCAGAGCTCAGGCATTAAATATGTACTCGAGTTGTTCGGGTTTGGTTTACAATTATTACAGGTAGCTGTAACTTTTATTTTTTAGAAATAATATAACATAATAAGATATAAAATAATAAATAATAAATGATTAATTTTTTCCATGAATGCTCTATCCATGCAGATGTGCAAGCATTTGTAGGTTCCATCACCAACTTGAATATATGTTTAAACACTACCTTTTCCATTTTAAAGAGCCCATTAGACACAATTTTACAAGAGGTGTTGTAAAAGCAGTATTTGGCAGCCTGGCTCCTCAGGAGATCACCAGCACACTCACACAGCTTCTTCCTCATCATGGCTGTTCCTACCACGGAGCACTGGTAGGACAGAGCTGTGGGTCTCCTCTCCAAACTCTTTCCTGTAAACCATCTAAGAGGGAAACTTCAGCACCCTTTGGCTTCCTGACGTAATCTGTTCATTGAAGCTTACTGACTGGTGAATGTGTCTGCCCCAGATGAACTGTTTGCAAAACTTGGGGGGATTATGATCGCCCTTCTTCTATTACCCTAGTTCAAGATGTCTCCTTGTCTCTCATAGCACCTGCTGCTCTCAGAACTCGACAGGAGGGTTATTGGGCGAAATTTAGCAGCCACAGAAGATGAGATAAAATGAGCTAATAGTCATCAACTATTATCATCATGGTGACTGTTAGCACCATGATTGCCTACCAGCATAGTCATCACCTATTTTCCAAATCCCATCTTCAGTTGATACGAAGCCTTTGCCCTCAACTCTTGCTCTCATTTCATTTTGGTTCCAATTCTCCTTTCACTTCCCCATGTGACTTCATGGACTCCAGTTCAGCGGCACTTTGTTTGTACAAATGAAAAGCAAGTGGAGCTTTGAGTCCAAGTTCTCAAGACCTTTGGCATAACATCCATTTACGCTGATGTAATAAGACATCTAAATATCTTGCAAGGTAGGAGAGGTAAGCGTTCTCTCCTGGCTATCCTTCCTTCTACTATGGCACGGATTGTTTTAGACTTTACATGTATACCTTACTCTCACTGCAGCCTGTGAGGCCACATTTCCACTGATGTAAGCATGCAACCAGGGGCAGGGTTAGAGCAGGCCCTAATTATGTTACAGTTTAATAGGGAAACAGATCATGTCAAGTGGGAGGTCAGCAACATATTTTTGGAGCACATCTCAAAGTTCACCCGGTACACCCGGTACACATCCCTTCCTTTTACTGGAATATTTATAGTTTATTTGTTTTAAACTGGAAATATCCTTTCTGTGAGCTTCTCTTGAGAGCCATTTGGGACAAAGATGGCATGCAGAACCTCAACCACATCCATCAGCCACAGGAGATCTGGATCCTCCTCCTTTTCAAACTCTCCTGTGATGGATTAGGATGGCAACTTTAAAGTGGACAAGCTGTAGTAACCCAAAGCAAGCAAATCCCAAGCTCCTTTAGAGAAAAACCCTTGCTCAGGGCTATAAACACTCGGACACCCAGATCCCGTATGTGCTGCAGTCAGCAACCTTCATGTTCCTACACAGCTCGATGTTTCATTTCTGCTCAAATACATCTGCTCCTCAGCTAGGGGCCTTCCTCAGGACTATGCCCAGTGGGTTGGGTTCCCAATACTAAATCTTCCCCTAGATCCTGCAAGGTATGTGTTTTCTGATCCTGCCTGTCCTATGCAGTGGGATTGAGCACCTGCACAAGGTAGTCGTTTGTGCTTTTCTTTGAAAGACCAGGTGCCTTTTAGGGCACTTGCTTCAAAGAACTGAGGAAACGGCTTAATTTCTGCTCTAAAAAAATGCTTGTGTAAAATCTTCGAGCAGCCCTGGGAGCGAGGACCAGAAACAGTCTGCTCCTGAGCCAGCTGTCCTCTCTCTATTTTCTGCACGGCCTCAGCAAGGAGCATAAAGGCTGCTCCTCTCCCCATCTACAGCCCAAGAGCTCAGTCAACCTTCCAGATCAAGGAAGTGTGAGATTAAACCTCATTAGACAGTCAGTGGAACTCTTACATATCCCTACGGAATGATTGAAGGAAGCAGCACTACCTCACCTTTCCACCAGTGTTTGCAAGGAAGGAGTGATGCCTCGCTAAACTGAAAGTAAGAGACCAAAGCACAGGCAGAAACCTCAGGTTTGTGGCTCTCAAGAGGACAGAGGTTCCCCCCCACAGCCTGGGGGACCAAATGGTCCCTCATCTCCCCCTGGGGAGGCTGAGCTCCTCCCTGCACACCTTGGTGGCTGATTTGGGAGCCACTTCAAGGGGAAGTCTTCCAGCTGAGGATGAAGACATGTAAGAGAGGGGACCTAGAAGTCAGGTATTGCTGTGACGAGATTTTGGGTGCGTCCGGGTTTCACTGGGACAGAATCACAGTCCTGCCAGGGTCTGCAGGCCCTTAGCAGTTTGGAGAGAGCCAGGACAGCTGACCTGAGTTGGCTGCAGGTGGATCCCATCCCATAAACATCACACTCAGTATAAAAGGGGAAGTTTGCTGAGGAGAAGGCTCCTCCTGACCTTGCTCCTCTTCCTTCTCCTGAGGACTTCTTCCCCATTTGTTGTGACGACTGTACGTTTGCTGGGCTGAGTATACTTCATATTGACGTTTGGTATTAGTTTGGCTGGTTCATTAGATCCATCTTCATTTCAGCCTGTGGGTCTCCTCTCCTTTTCTCCATCCCGCCTCTTGCTGGGGAGGAGGTCATCGGGTGATAGAGCAAATTAGGTAGTTTAGCCCTGGATACGAGTTAAATGCAGACAGGGTGACTGGGGTTTTATGGGAGCTCTGTTGGCTCCTGATCCTCTCCAGTGAGTTTACATTATACAGTAAAGACAGTAATTATTACCAAGGCGTGAGAAACTGCTTTGTTTTCTCCTGGGATGATCCGAGCGCACCACCACCAGGGACAACTCTTTTAGAAAGCAGAGGGGAAATGTAGCCAGGAGAAAGTCTTAATGCCTTCATAATCATCTAATTTGAACTTGTAATGTGATGGAACTCTTGTGTGAACATATTTGAGTGATTTTTGCAAAGTTCAGCAAACCTTGTAAAAAGAAAAAAATATCCCGTATTTCCATCCCGAAGTAAATTACTGTTTAGCTTTGACTTTTTATGAAAACATCAAACATGTGTTGATAGAAAAATGAAATTAACACATTAAAAAGGTTAAAATCTTCTTTGAAACATGCCACCTTATTCTAAGATAACCATATTCATCCCAGCTGATACTCCAGATATTAAAGTAAGGGTTTCTCTTTCCTACTAGAAAACACAGCCACTTGGGCAGGTAATAACAGCATTAGAGTGTTTCATTTTGTTAAGTTTTATATAAACTTATTTTATAAGATACTTAGCCTATCAAATAACAATAAATCCCTTAACATAAACACCACTACTATTTTAATAGATGAATAAGTGGGTACTAGTTTGGTGGGGTTTTTTACTCTAAACAACTGAAAGAAATCCTGACCTTGAAACGCTTCTGCATGTGCTTTATTTTAATTGTACCTGTAATCCCAGTGAGTGCAGTACTATTAAAATTAAATACATACACAGGTTTAGCAGGGCTGGGCTTTAATAGAGCACAAAATCGAAGGTCTAGGTTTTCAGTGTTAAAATGAATACCTGGTTAAATTCTGTTTTCTAAGATAAGTTATTATATAAAACAAATGACAAAAATTAACCTGTATCTAATAAATATTTTAACTGCTACATGAATCATGATATGTAATATTTCTAAATATATATTACAATATATATTTCTAAATATATATACTACAATATATAATATTTCTAAAAAGTACTAAGAGTCGTACGAGGGACCTGGCACACAGAGAGAGAAGAGAGAAGGCTACAGAGGGAGGAGAATTTTGGAAAACTCTGCTTTCTGGCAGCGTCTCCCCTGGTACAGGAGCTTCTCCTCACATAGAAGAACAAAGTCTCGACTTCTCTCCATGGAGGTGTTTAACCTCCCTGTGGGGAAAATCCAGGAGCCCTCACAGAGCAGCTCTTCTCTTTCCAGCCCGCCGATGTGAAAAGGCTGGGCTGCCCCATGCTGAAGACGCCTGCGTTCATACTAACTCAGCCCGTAAGCACGTGCTGGGGAGCCATCGCCAACCCAACCAGCGATACTTGCCGTTCATCTGAGGGTTTCCCTGAGTATTTCCTAACAGAGCTCGTGTTCCTGGCAGGTCTGCTCACCTTTCCTATGGTGGTGGCCTGACGTTAACGTCCACGCTCCCAAAGCCCTTGGCAGCCGCTGTGGAGGGTGGTCTCCTGGCTGTCCTGGGACACAGCAGCAGCCTTCGCTGCTCCATCCAGACCGAGGGAAGTCAATGCCACTGGGGCCTCATCCAGGTAAGGAACAGAACTAAATTATCTTCTTTGCAGTTGGCATTGTATGCCCTCCCAATTGTGTTTTCTGCTGCTAATTCAGCGTGTCGTGTTATCGGTTATCACCAAAATAGCTATTTTTATTATAGAAACACAGGGCCTTTTTACAAGATATATAAAAGCTGAAAACTTAAGAAATTATTATCAGCTAATTTTCCTCTAATTCAGAAAATAAGCTAAATCTTGATGGATCTGTTCACTTTTATTTGCTTTCTAAAATCATAATGGTTTTCCATAGTGAGTAATTGTCTGTGAACATTTTGTTTTGGGAGCTCAGCTTGAAAAACAAGCTAACAACAACAAAACCCAACCAACCAGTAAGGGCAAGAAGTTCTCGCAAGATTTTACCAGTTACTTCCAGCAAAAGCCCCTCGGTGCCTATTTCTCTCTGCTGTTTTAAGTTAATTTGCAAAGCTTCAGCAAGGAGCAAAGGTTAATGTAGAGCATTGCAGAGGTGCTGCTTTCAAGACTGCTTCGTTAGGGGACTCTAGGTAGGTACAGAGCTGAGCAGAACTATTTGACAAATGTATCCTGTTATGTATTACTATAAAGAGTAGCTCAATATACACCTGTAGTACAGGACCCTGCTCTGGTAATACTGGAGTATGTTTCAGCATCCTGAGCTGAGGGTTGAGCTTTGGCATTGAGGGATATTTGCAGTTAAAAGCCATGGAAATAGATGTAAACTCAGTGGCACAGCATGCCACGGAGGTGGGTATTTGTAGTTACAAAACTACAGTCCTGGATGAGCTTATAGCAAATCAGATTAAATTTAAGAGACTGCTAAATTGTTCTGTGGGAGGTTATTTCTGTTGGTGGGGCTTGGATTGCTCTGTTTATGTTTGGTTTGGGTTCTGCTGGGTGAATTTTATCGACATGTGTTAAATACATTCATGCTGGTCCTTGTAGTAGAAGTTGCCATCCAAAGCCGTCTCCACACGGCAGGTATATTACATCTCCTAGTAAGAGGGGGCAAACTGAAGGAAACAGATCCGGAGCCTGCCCTGGGTAGTGCAGCATAAAAACCACCGCAGACAAAACAGGAACCCTCCAGGTTTTTACTCTCCTGGCAAACAGGGAGTGTCGTCAATGCAAGGTACCATGGCAAACCTTTCTTCCCCCAGCCTTCCTCAGCCATGAGCAACTTTTTTACCAGTTCTGGTCCTCATCCAGGTCTGACAGCAGTGACGATAATTTGAGCATGCCAGGTGCCTGGCCTCAGCACATTTTCTCGTGAAATAAAGGATGGGGTGTGATGTGGAATTTTTTTCTGAATTCTTTGAATGTGTCTCCCAGAAAACAGGCTTTCTGCTATCAGCACATATTTTCTACATTTGATCCTCTTTCCCACTTGTATTACTGTGGTATTTGATAGGAAATGTGTTAGCCGGTTACTTTCAGTTCTGGCACTCCAGTGAATTGAGGTTAGTTTGTGTTGGTATTTCAGAATTAGATTTCTACCTCCATGGGCTAATCCTGGGGGGGAACTAAATGTCCTCAGTTCTGATGAAAGCAGTGATGTTCTGGGTGCTCAGCACATTACTGAATGAGGCCTCACTGGAAGAATATCCAGCCAAAGTTCACAAACTGGATTCTAAACAGAAAGTGCCCCAGTTTCATTCAAAAGCTACTTGTAAACAAAGCCAGAAAAAAATTAACCTATTTCTCAAACTCCTTAAAAATCCTGAGAGGACAGTAATTTCTAAAAATTTTGGGGAACACTTGAAATGAATGATCACCACTAAGATTTTACTTTAATATTTTTCTTATGACTTATACATTTTGTAGTTATCATTTCTGCTCTTTAATCAGAACATATCCATTGTAATTCTCTGTACCATTATCACTAGCCTGTAGATAGATATTGTAATCACGGAGAAAAGCTGTCTCATTGTGGTAACAGCACTCAGTTTTGCCTTATCCTTATCAGTTTTTTCCTTTTGTTTTATTCACATACACACAGTTCAAAATATTTGCCAGATGACTTCATATTTTTGTTGTTGTTTCATTTTGATCTTGTTTTCCTGACTTGAGAGGATGTGTGTCACTTGGGTCTCGAAATGAACTCTGGTAAATACAGCCGCTTCTTGAAAAGATCACTGCTCTCATGTGAGCACGACTTTGCCATAAATATGCAAGTGGGAAGAAAACTATGAAGACTCCTTGTGCAAACTACCCACGGGCTCAGTCCTCTCCCCGTTCCGGCATAGTGCTGCTTCTGGATCCTTCCTCGCAGAACACATGACCTACCTCCCGGCCGTACATGACACCAAGTGCCAAAGAAGGATAATTGTATTATAAGACTTTTTAATTCTCCAACTTACTTCAGCTGTTATCAGCAGCTGGTTACTTCAGCTAGCTGATATGCCTCGGTGTCTTGTAAACATTCGCTCTAGTATTGTGCATTACTCATAGTTGGAAAATCACTTTGACTCCTGTAACATAATTATGTTAATGTCAAATGAGTCACGGGGAAAGACAAAACTTGTATCAGAGCTGCACCTTAGTGCCAGTTTCTGAATGATCCCGTTGGCATAGTAGAAGTAGGTTAGGGGATTTAGGGGGAAAAACAACTTTCATTTAATGAGTGATGTGAAATTATCATAATGACTCATATGGAAGCTTGCGTGACAATCAAAATTCAGATTCACTGCAACATCAGATTGGTAAGAGAATAGCCTGCCTGATTAATTATACGAGGGAGAATGACAAATACTCAATTTTTAAAGAATGACTTTCCCAGGAAAACTTCACAGATATCTTTTGTCCAAAAACAGCTTTTGACATTCATTTTTTAGTTCCAACAGCAGTGATTTATTTAAATTGACGGCTTAATTAGATTACATTTCAGAGTCAATCATCTCTGATGCTGTACTAATGCTTCCTCTTTCTTGGTTTAGCGATCATTTAGGGGGGAAAAAAACCCCACCACTTTTTAACTTTTTTAGATCATAATGCAAAAAGCTAGAAGCTCTTTAACAAGCTAAAAGTTCTTGTAACTTTTCTTGTCCTAACTTAAAGCAGCCAAAGGGACAGTAAGAGCAGACTTTGTTCCAAAGTTAAAAGATAAGGGGATACACATCTGTGACACACTTTGATATACATCTGTGACACACAGGGCTAAACTGCAGCATTTTTTTCCCGTAATATACAGAGGCAAGTTACTGCGATATTTGCCTACCAGGATTTTACATGCTCAAACATATATCAATATTCCCACATGCCAGCCTGATGAATAAGATACACCATCTGAATGTAAATGGAGGCCTTTTTTTTTTCACATGGCTGAAACATCATTCTTGCAAAAAAACCCCCAAGAGTTTTAGTATTCTGACAGATCCCATGGTCCTATTCGATAAAAAAGCTCAAAACTAAACAGAAGGCAAAAGCTGAAATTAAAATCATAGCCAGATAATTTAAAAGTGAGGAAAATAAATCACTCAGGGCAATGTATCAAAAATATTTGTTGATTAGTAACTGCATTTACATTAATGTCCTATTTGAGAAGTGTAGGAGACAAGACTTACATTTCCCTGGGAACTCCATCTCTCTGAGCATTTCCCCTTCGTCTGCTGACATCTCAGCTCATGCCTTTTCTTTCTCTCCCCTTACCCTAGAAACTCGGTTAATAAATTAAATCTCACATGCCCCGTAAGAAACCAACTGTTGTTACTAAATTGAGTGGGAATATAAGGTCATGCCATAGGTGACTAAATACACCCTAGATTTCCCTACGAGCCATGATCTAAATACGATGTCACAGCATCATCTCGACCTTCTACTGAGTGAGGGGCTTTATTTCAGAGCACGTCCCCGATCCCAATATAACCTACTACGGACATCATCAGCAGTTTGAAGTCCTCAGCTATCGGCTGGGTTAAAATTGTGTTTTCTTACATCAAACACCTTCATGCTTAAGGTATCAGCAGAAAACCTTTGTTGTACTACTTAGTGCTTCTGTGTTTCAGCTAGAAATACATAGAAAATACATTAAGGACTTTTCCTCCGTGAATTAGCATCGCTTTATTAACGATGTGTATTTGTGGTTTGCCCCACAGAGGCAGACGGGCGCTGCCCAAGCGATGCTGCTGCTTTGGGGCAGGACCTGGCATTTCTCTTCTCCCTGTACCCGCGACGGAGGGTGTCAGGGGACCCCGGCAGCAGAGCCAGGCCTCGGGGAACCGCTCTACAGGGCTCAGAGGTGTAAGCGCTGACTGAAAGAACCGCTACACACAAAACCCGACTGGCGTCAGGCGAGGCCGACCGTTGCCTCGCCCGCTGAACCCCCCAGTAGCGCCGGAGAAGGAGGACCCCAGACAGCCCCCACGCCAGCCCCACCGCTTCGGGTTTGGCCCCCGACCGGGGAACATCCCCCCTTGGGGGGCCACATTCACCGCCAGACCGGCTTCTCGCCGGGGGTGACAGCCGCTCCGCGCCTCACTGAAGGACGGCACCTGCCACCCGCCCGCACCCCGCTCCTCGCTGGGCCGGTTCCGCTCCCGCCGCCCGAGCCTGGCCCCTTGCAAGCACTTCGGCCAGGGGCTGGAGCCCGCAGCCCCTCGCCGGAGGGACGGCGGCACCGAGGGCTGGAACGCGGCCGAGCGCCGTAGCTCCGCGTCCCACCCCCGCCAGCTGCGGCCGTCCGTCAGGGCCGCCCCCCGCCCGGGGACGGGACGGGGGGCGGGGAACGCTGCTCCTTTAAGGCAGCGAAGCCCCGCGCGCATTCCAGCGGCCTCCCCCCCTCCTCCCCGGCCGCGCGTCATCGTTCCGGGAAGCGGATGGCGTCATCGCGTCCTCCCGCGGCGTTGCCAGCGGAGGGGCGGGGACTTGAAACAAAGGAATAAAAATAGAAGGTGAGGGTAGGGGGGGACGGCGGCCGGCGGGCGTGGCCGAGGCCGCGTCGGCGGTGACGGTGACGGCCGGGCTGGGCCCCGTCTCGCGCGCCGCTCGCCCCACCCCTCCCGCGGCGGCAGGGCGCATGCGCCGCTCCTCGGGTTATTTATAGGCGCTGCGGGCGTTGGACGAGGTGACGTAAGGCGGGGGTTGCCGCCGCCACGTCGTGCGTCGTCGGGGCGGCGCGTGTGCTACGTCACGTCACGTGCGTGGCGGTGTTTACAGCTGCTGGCCGTTGCCTGGCGACCGGGCTGGGCCTGGCTTGGGCTCCCGCCGTAGCAGAGCAGGCTTCGCCCTCCCCGGCGGAGTTCTCCTCATTTCCCGGCCGCAGGGCTCGGCCCGGGCCGGTAGGCAGAGGTGAGGAGCTCGCACCCTTGGGAGGGGCCTGCGTGGGCCGGCCGGGTGGGAGCGGGGCCGTTCACCGCCTCGGCTGAGGGGAGGGCGGGTAGAGAGCCCGGGCCCGGTACAGCCGTGCCCACCCCGCCGTGCGGAGGGAGCCGTGGCCCAGCGCTGATTTCTGCGGGTAGTCATGCCTCTGAGTCATGGGGGTCAAGAGTTCCGGCTGAATTTATAGCTCTTGAAACAGAGAAAGGCTTCTGTGTGCGATGCCATCGGTTTTCCTTTATTTGGCATCGTCAAGTGAGCCAGCAACATTGCTTAACCTCTCTTTGTGTGGTACTGAGTGAAAGAATAACTCTGCCACACTGAGAGCAAGAGCAAACAGCAAACCATGGTGCTCTTGTTCCAGTACTGTGCTCTCACAGTGTATTACCCGCGGGCGTAATTTCCACGCCCACTGGAACATGACATTCCCCGCAATTAATTATTACATAAATACCACGTAGGGGATGCCATTTATGTTACAGCCTTTCTCTAACTACAGCAATGACAGCAGTAGATTAGATCTAAAATCTTACAAGGATGCTGTTTCATTGCTATTCCAGTTGACAAGTCCTCCTCTGTCAAGAATAGCCCGAGGATGTTCTGTAGCCTTTGTGACCACTTAATCTTTCTGTGAAAGACCAAAGCCTGGGAGTGCTGGCCTTGGCTCGTGTCTTTTTTCCTAGGAATCAGATCATCCTATGTTTGAAAAAAAAAAACAAACAACAAAACAACAACAAAAACCCAAAACTGTTTGAAAGGATATTGGGATGTGTGTGCCAGCTTTTAATAGTAGTATTTGGTAGACAAGGCTTACCCACTTGTTGTTGTAACTCTTTGTGTATCAAAATGGGGTATTACAAAGCTGCTGGGTCCTTTAGATCCTTTCTGCTTGTGGTTTTTGTTTTTTTGAGAAGTAGTCCATAGAAGTCAGTAACTGTATGTCTGTCTTGGGAAGCTGTTGCTTTTTGTAGACAAACCAGACAACAAACAGATTTTTAGCTTGGGATGGCATCTTCTCCGATTGTTTGAGCTCAAGGGCTATGGGAAACAGGGAGCTTGAACTACATCATCAACAAGTAACTTCTAGTCCACTAGTGACTATGAGCAGGTAGATGACCTACAAAAATTCACTAAGAGTTATTCAATCAGCACCAAATAAAGGGCTCTATAATAAAGAGCTGTAAAGTAGGTTAAAAAGGCCTGAAGGCAAAATGAATGTGTCAGCTTTTGTCCCCACGTGGCTGATGTGTCCGCATCAGCATGCACAAGCTCTTGAACTCATCTTTTTAGTATTTGAAAGATAAAGGTGTTGAACTAAATCTAAACCCAATCTGAACTAATCTAGACTAACCTGAACTAAATCTAAAATGGGAATATTTTAATTCCACAGCTTAACCAAGTAAATTTGAGATTATTTCCAATTAGTTTTTGATAGGCTTAGCCAAAGTCTTGACTGGAAAATTGAAGAAAGTAAAGATTCAGACCTTGCTGTCTGTCCGCATACTGGGAAAGGTAGTTGAATAGTGTTGGCAATCCTTCCTTTTCAGTCATTCACTGTGATAAAACAGGGTATGTTAACAGAAGTTGCATATCTGATTTGAAGGGCTTTGTTGTGCAGTGCACTGATAGCGTGGTTCAATGCAGACTTAGGCTAAATACTGCTGTCATAGAGCATTCCAAGGGAAGGTGGCATCGTTAGTAAAGAGTGGCTGTGTCTTCTATTAGATTGAATCGTACAGAGAAAGAGAGAGGTGGACAAGCTTTCAGAAATACAAGACTTTCTCCTTCTGCTCCTTTAAAAAAAGAAATTCCATAAACCTGTAATCAACAAACTTGTGCTGTTCCTAAAACCAGGATGTTACCTATCAAAAATCTGGATTACTTCATTAGCTTCTAGAAAATTAATAGCTGATACTTTTCCTTTAAGCTGTTTCTGGTTACATGCTACTATGAACACGCCTGTCCAGCAGAATGGTGTTTGGACCAACAGACAGGTAGTCACACAATCAATTGCTCTCAGTGCAACCAAACAGCCCCAGGATATGTTGTCTGTTCCGGAGACATCACTGCATCTCCTCTGAAGGGCTTACCTCACCGTTTTGACTGTGCTGACAAAGAAACAGGCTTTTGAATGAGCTACCAGAACACCATCGCAAAGCTTACTGGAACTCTAAAAGAAAATCTGTACTGGTTGTACATCTCTGCCTGTCATGTACTGTCCTATACTAGAACCTCTCTGGAAAATAATTAAATAATCCCCTTATCCTGGAAGAAGTCCTATGCTTTGAAATGAAGCTTTCCCAGAATTTTCCATTTGCCTTTCATAGCTTTCCTGGAAGTCACTGAGTACCGAGCAGAGTCAGACTATGCGTGAGTCTCACACAGTAAATGCCCTCTACAGCAGAACTGCCATGATCTGTGGATCCCACTCATTCCAGTCCCAGAATGTGACATACTTGCTCAATATACCAGATGTCCTCATGGAAGTTACTGGGATGAACCCAAACAGCTACCAGGTGTGAGGGCAGCTCTCTCAAGCAGAAGGACCGAAATGGCCAGTCAGCAGCTGGAGGATACTTTCACAAAGCAATCCAGGTGGACTGATGGGGTGCCTCCAAAACGAGAGCTTTTTTTTTTTTTTTTTTTTAAACTAGGATGGACACTTACAATCTGTGTTTTCAACAGAAACATAAATTTGGTGCTTAATCTTGTCGTTAGTCTTCCTGCCAGCTCTTTGCTTTCCCACAGGCAATAATTAACAGCTGTTCTTTCTGTTCTATGATGATTAAGGCCCCTCCTCATTTCTAAGTGCTAATTACCCTTTTCTCTAAAAGCAACTAGCTTTTAAATGTAATCAGGGCATTTCTTATGAGACTTATGAAGGTCCATATTCTTCTAACCATTTAGATTTATTGATCTGATTAAAAAAATACTTCTTTTTTTTCTTCACTTGCCTTCTATGCCCTTGCCTTCTATGTCTGGAATCCATTTTCAGGGCAGACTAGAAGGAGTTTCTGGTGGAGATTAAGAAAGAGATATGTATTCCTTGACTCAACAGGGCTCTTTGTTTTCAAGCAATAGAAATAAAGAGGATGTCTTTTGAGTTTCCTTTAATTATCAGCCTGAGGGCAGAGGGAAAGGAGGAGTGATTTTTTGTTTCTCAATATGAAGTTTGTGATTTAGTTCTGCCTGGAGGAGTTGCTGTTTTGTTGCTAAATTATAATTGCACCTTTCCTGTGGCTATAGAGGAGATTTGGCTATGTTACACTTCTGATTTGTGGTTGTCTTCTTTTTAGTGTGGGAGCTCTCCAAAAAGGTAAATGGGAGTTTTATCTGTGACTTAAACGTGTTACTCTCCTTCAGAATCCTAAGGATTTCCTTTTGGTATGAACCAGAGCTGAATGTCAAGTTGGTTCTTGCAGTCTGACTTTTTCGTTCTGGAAAAAACATGACACGTTTGAAACGTATTTGAGATTCGTTTTCTAATTAGATCGTTAGGTTATGCAAGGTGGAGGATGGCAGTTACCCTTAAAGCTATTTATCACTGTGGTTGTGAATCTAATGAGGGAAGGCGGGATTCAAGAAGAGGCATGATAAACGTTTTTGTGGAAGTGGTTATAGTCTGGATGGTGAAGGTATATGAGAAAATTAAGGTTTAAAAACAAGTTTACAAATCCCTCAGTGTGTACAGTGCTGCTATTACTTACAAACAGCCCTCGATCAAGCATAGGCAATAATCAGTATCCTCTTGTTTTCTTCTTCATAGGAGTCTCCTGTTTTTTCTAGCAGCACTGAAGTCAAGAATTCATGGCTTTTTGAGAAACGGAGAAATTATTTTAACTTTTCCTTGGGTAGTAACTTCCTTTCTCTGAGCAAGTGTAAGCAGAATTATCAGTGATCCTGTGCGCTTTTCTTTTCAGATAGAAAAGATTAGTTATGAGCAAGAAACTTAGGAAATGTGCAGTCTACTACAGGGTGTTTTAGGTAAGTCATTTAATGCTTTCTGACAGATAGGCAGCGCATTTTGTACCTCAGAGCAATGTGGGGAGCGTAACAGTAAGACTATTTGTCATGTAAATACCTAAGAGAAATAGAAATTGCACATTAAGGGCTTTACCTGTTTCTTTTGACCTGTTACTGCTTTCTGCAGAAGATACTGCAGCAGCTCTATGAACTGAAACAATGCAGCTATTCATAGAATCTGCTGTAGTCTGATAGTCTCAGAAATCAATTTATTCCATTTGTGACATTTGTTACATTATTGAAAATTTTAATAACTTATCAAAAATAAGCCCTTTTTTATTTCTGTCCTCAAATCTCAGTAAGAGTAGTTCAAAGCATTCAGCTCTAACAAATTTTGTGATAATTACCTGCAAATCAATCAATCTTTAATTCAGGTTGTCCTAGCTTTTCATTTAACATTAAGCTATTTCATAAATCTTTTCATTTCTAGCTGACGTTTTGTCAACTAATCCATTCACAAGGTTGGTGCAGGATTGTTATCTGTTAGTGTTTGTCATGACAGAAGGAATTACAGAATTTAAAAACTTTGTTGTTGCTACCACTGTTTACCAACAGAGTAACTTGAAAGTTTACATTAAATGTGACTCCAACAGCTCAGAAACAGATGAAGCCCTATTGCTGTGTTTGCATTCTAAGCCTTCCTTCCCTTGTCTCCCTTCACAGCCCCAAATCAAAAGTTTCCAAGACTGTAAAGTCAAAATGTTTCACATAAATCTTCTTGATGCAGCTCAGACTCTTTGAAACTTTTGTTCTGCGCTGTTTTTTTCCTCCAGAACTTCCTGTCACTTCCTCTATATCCACCGGGTCTTTTTTTGTTTGCTCTGGTGGGATATTTGCCTTTATCTAGGACTTCCAGTGGTCTGGAGCTCTGTGTTTCAAATGTGGATAACTTTATTAATTAAGTTCACAAAGAAATAGCTGTAGTGTACTGTAAATCACAATGGGAAATGTATTTCGCAAAGCAGGAACAGTTGTGTAGAGAAGTTCGAAACAAGTTAAAAAAACATTGTTTTCCTCAAGGGCTTCTGATTTTATAACTGTTTAGGTTCACACATTCTTTGGAATTTGTCTTTTGCTTCGGAATGCCGTACTAAATGTGAAAAGTTGGAAATGGGCTCCATAGATCATGACTACCATTTTGAAACTTTCATAAACAACAGGGCACTGTGTACTGTGGAACATTTATCTTAAGGGAGCACAATGCTTAGAAGAAATCCTTAGTCCATTACTCATGCAGTTGAACGCACTGCAGGAGCAAAACCATACATGAACACGTGTCAGGGCAGTATATTTAAACGTTGTCACCAGAAACTTACACTGGAGGAGAGAATCGTTGCTTTGTGAGAATTTAATCTTTCATTTCTTTGACTCTTCTGCATGTTTATCTGAGTATTTTTTAATGGAATGATTCTGAGAATGGTATCTTCCTCCTGCCTTACATTTAAAAGTCATGCAAATAAGGTAAAGCTCTTGCCCAGTGGATTATGACCCTGTCTCCCCTGAGCCCAGTGACAGTTCTTGCTCACTGAAATGATGCAGGACTGGGTGTGTAGGGTCTTGGACGGGAGAGTTTGCTCATTCTTGGTTTCCTTTCTTCATACGAATTGATGTGTGACCAAAAGCCACAGGTCTGGCTGCTCAAACACACAACCTACACAGTGTTAAAAGTGAAGATTTTTTAAAAAATGTGTTTGATTCCCTTTCAGTAACTACTTTAAAGATCATTTCAATGTACTGAATTTGTTTGTAGACTACTGCCTCTCCCACTAGGCATGTAAATTTTATCTCTGGTCATTGATTTGTGTTTGAGCTCAGAAAACTTCCTACATCTATGTTGCTGTAAGCAGGCTCTTCTGAGGCTTTCTAATTAGCTTCTGTCTAATTTTGTATACTTCCTGGAACTGAGAGATTCCCCACAAAAGCTTGGTTCCTCCTTCCTCTCAGTAAAATCACGAAGTTACTTTTGAAAATGCATTTCAACGATACAATGTCCCTAATTATAAGTTGAATTTTTAAAGCTTTTTAACTTGTTATAAATAATGAAATGGTTTTTAAGAATTGAGTTGCATTCTGCTTGAATGTTATTCAAGACTCTACTGAAAACTTATTTAATTTTCACATAATCTATCATTGTTTCATTCACATTTTAGAAAAATGAATTGCAACAATTCTGCATGGTAGCTTAGGTCCTAAAAGCGCTTTGTAATCCAGAAAAATAATTAGTTTTAATCTTTGTGCTATACTAAACACAGTACTTCAAAATAAGTCTGGTTTTGCTTTAAATTCTGTAATTTAGGTTGCTTTTAATAACTATGATTGCGGTGCAATATTCTGCCGCCTCCTGAGCAGTTCTGCCAGCTTTAACGCGATCTTTGTAAGCGCTTGAAAATGCAGATGAAGGAATCCACGTTTTATTCTTCTGTTACTTCATAACCGCCACAGAGTTTTGTTGTTTCATGATTGCTGTTCTGCTTAAATGCTCAGTTATTTAGCACTGAAAAGAAACAGTATTCAGCTCTTGAAAATGAAAGTGTGTCTGTAATAAAGGTTATTATGACTCATTTTTGTGCTTGTTGTTGGTTCTTGGAAAAATATAATTTCAAATCTAAAAAGGCATATGCTTGTCTATTTAATGACCCCTTAGAATGTTCCTCTGTCACTGAGATCGGTCATAAGGGGATGAGGTAAGAATTGATTATTAAAGGTAAGATTTTTAAGTTAACTGAGAGTCTTATCACTAGTGGATAATATTGTGCACCCAATAAAGTAGAAATTATCACTTATTTCAGAAGGAATTAGGGTGAGACTGAATTTGCTGAAAAAGTCTGTTTTCACTCAGACTTGGAAGATGAGGATTATCTGTTGACACGTGTTAAAGCAAACTGGTGTGAATATATCCAGATGTTTCTTGGGAACACTTTTAATAGTCCATTTGAACCATAAAACAATGTGACACGTTTTTTTAATCAATATTTCTGATTTTGCATGGAGGAAATGTGTGTTCTAAGGTAGGATGTTCTAAGTGTTACTTTGCAGACTCTTGTCCTGTTACAAATAGCAATCTTGTACAATATTAAGTGCTGCCATGAAAATCTGGGTACAAAATAGAGTGACCGTCTGTATAAAAGAAAATAAACTATGTTGGTGTCAAACAAGTACTCTTTTTAAATAGCTTTCAGCAATCATCTTAAAGACTGCGTTAAATCTTGATTTCCATATCCATCCTCACTGAGCACGTGCAAGGCTATCAGCAGGTCACTGTCAATGTCTAACAAAGAACCTAGTGCTGAAAACCACCTCAGTACTGTTTGTTTACCTCACCTAGTTGCATATATTATGAAACTTCCACTGTGCTGTTCATTATCTTCCTGTAAACCCTCCAAGAGTGACAGTGGAGATAATGTATGTCCCCAGTCTTACAGTCTCTTCTCCCCTCAGGAGTGTGCTTCAGGAGGCAGAGGAAGAGGTGTGACAGTGCTGTTTTGTCACTAATCCATTCTGTACAAGACCTGCACCCAAGACCATGGTATTGAAATGTGTTAGTGCCATAGGAGTTGATTTATATTATTTCTATTAACAAGTGTAAGGGATGTTACTTGGAGTTTTTTACTGTTTTCCCCCACTTGTTTTTTTTCAAAGATGAACTTGACAGGTTCTGGTTTGTTACAGTGCTCTAGCATTTATAACAAACTTTTTATTGTGATGATACTTTTCTTAAAAATAAGACCTACAGTTTGGACAATTAATTGTTATAAAGTGCCCCTTTAATGTGTTGTAGTGTTAACTCTTGATTCATTTAATCACAGGAGTCTTGCTGTACATGTGATTGGGAAGGTGACTCTCTTGTGGTCTTTGCCTGGTTTTGGTAAATACTTAGATCCATAATGAGCATTTATTTCTCACAGAACTGGATTATAAGTTTATATCAGAATGCAGTAAATTAAAGGAGAGCAGTCACACAGAGGAAGGAACATTTTCTACCCTTTCTTCATAGTCTCCTTTTGTTTTCATTATGTGATACAGTATACAGAGAACATGCTGAAAGCCACTTGTGTCCTGATTTGAGTGTTTTCAGATACCTTTTCTCCAAAGCTTAATGGTTTTTGAAGAAGTCTCGTAACATCTGACACTGGAGATGACGTGAGGTTTTGCAAGTTACACTGGCAATTGTGTTAGTGAAGTATTGCATAACATTCAGATGTAACAGTATGTCCTTCCTGCTTGTATCTGCTTTCTGAGAACTTCTGGTTTAGGATGCTCACTATTAGTCTACTTTCTGATAATTGGCACTCTGATAACATAGGGTATGAGTTGTACATCATGTTACCCTGCGTACAGATGGGTGCAGGTTGGAACCAACTTTACAGAGATCAGGTGGGTCCTTCTCTGAAATACTGTATGGATGTCTATACCATCTAGTTGGGCACATGCAGAGATACCCAAGTTCTGAATAAGCTCGTGGTAGCCATATCTCTTGGCAAAGTGTCTGGTTTGGGTCTTTGATGTGGCACTGTGCTGTTGTGATTGAGTTCATGTTGGAGCTATATACAAGCTCATACTGCATATTAGCAACTTACCTGTAACATTTTTGAAACTAGGAAGTTCTGGTTTAGAAGAGGATGGAGGCAACGAACATGTTGTACAATATGCTTACACTATTGCATTAAGATAAATTCGGTAAGGGTATAAACTGGCCATAAAAATGTAATAAGTTGACCCTCTACACTGAACTATAGATACGTAAATGCAGTACAAAAATGCAGTTAGGCATTTATGTCCTTGTATAGCTTTGTCAATACAGTTCAGCTGCACAAAGGATATGTTCCTTTTTCAAACTGTTGAGGCTGCTTTTTGTTTAGGTTTGCTCATTTTTTCCTCTGCTTGGTGCTGTTAACCCCTTGCAGAAAGGCAAGATCATCTTAAATAACATGAGGTTGTTGGGTGAATTAGCCACAGGTCTTAGATGCACTAACAGGTCTCCAGTGGTGACAAGGGTTTCTAGCATTGTCTGCAAAGCATGGGCATATAAACTGAGCATCATGAGGGTGAAACAGCTGCCAGATTTACTGGCACTTAGCTTTATTTGTGAGTGCTCAGAAGTCTGGGAATCTGACTATTCACGGACAATATGTAAGGTTGGGAACTTCAGTCATTCTTATTTAGCATGCACCCAAGGGCTCAATATCAACTCTTTTGGGGTTGCATTGGTTTTGCATCATGACTTGTTTGATCCAAATGCTATTGAAAGCAGCACAAGTCTCTCCATTGACTTTGATTAGTTGATCACCATATGACTTAATAAGCATGTGCTGATTAATTTTCTGCGGTTCCTAATATGCACCCATCCATAATGGAGCACCATTATGGCCATTGTCACTGTTAGTAAGTTTCCAGTAATATCTCATTTTTAATTTTGGGCTGAAACTCCCAATCCTACACAGCATTACAAATAAATGATGTGAACAAAAGGTTATTGCCATGTAATTAGAACAGGAGGAGCAACATTTTCTAAAATGGGCACTTTCCCAGAATCATGCTCACAGATTCATGTGACATGTTACAGAAGTTGCTGATTTCATTGTTTGGTTTTTGAACATGACTTTCAACTTGTAGACAGCTGAAGGCTGCTGCAGCCCATATGCAGAAGGGCACAAAGGACAGGGTGTTGCATAGTGACATGTAACTGTGACTCAGCTTTTGCTGAACGTAACACTCATTTCATTTCTTTCTCCTGATTATCAAGAAATGCCCTACAGCACTGGAGTAAAGGGACACTGCCCATTTAACGGATGCTTTTAAAACTTACTAGAAATAGTGGGCTGCCAAAAAGTGAAGCAGTAACTAGCAGTGTTCCTTTCTTAGCTGTGAAGTTAGTGGGAAGTACTCATGCTACAGTGCTTTTTATACTTTTAGGAGAAAAATGTCTATCACTTCTTATACACAGATGTCATAAAACATCGGACAAGGGTGAAAACTTTGTCTTAAGACATCTCCTCATATAATTCAGCTTTGCTGTAAAGATACTGGACTGTCGTAGTAGCACAAGTATTTTGGGAAGACCTAAGCGAAGTTCTTCCTCTGGTAGCACATGTGTTTTCTATGCTTGTGTATGTGTGAATCTCAGACATCAGAGATGGAAAATTTAGTAGCATCAGGACAAGGTGGGCACTCTTCTGGGACTGAGCTTTCTGACCTTTCTTTCATGTGGGTGAGAACTGCCGCTCTTACATTTCTTGAACAGCTCTCTGTAAGGTACATAGCCTAGTGTTAAATAGGTAGGTTTGTGGGAGTACTCTTCTGCAGTATGTCTAATTTCTTTATGTTACTGTGGACCATGTTTTCTATTCTGTCCCTCATACCACAAGAATTCCAAAGCCTCCATGGCAGCAGCTCCTACACCACTTTTCCATGTTTGCCACAAGACAACAGAGTGGGCATAAACATAATGCATGTTTGTTTAGAAAAAGGTGTCAGAAATTACTAGAGATATACTAACAGGATTATTCTCTTATATCTTTGTCCCATCTTCTGTTCCTGACAAGAGGAATGCCTGGTCAAGAATCACAGGATTATATAGTTTGGAAGGGATCTCTGGAGATTATCTAATCCAAACCACTGCTGAAAGCATGGCCTATGTAGATTAGTTTGCTCAAGGCCATGTCCAGTCAGGTTTTGAGCATTTCCAAGGATAGAAATTCTACATCTTCTCTCAGCAACTTATTCCAAGGTTTGATGGCCTTCATGGTGAATAATTTCTTAATATCTAATCAAAATTTCCCTTGCTGCAATTTTTGTCCATTGCCTCATCTAACACAATGCTTTCACTGTGTGTTTCTGCGAAGAGTTTGATTTTATCTTCTCTACATCCTTCTATTAGGTCATGGAGGATAGCAATAGGACTCCTTGTGACCTTCTCTTCTTAAAGCTGTGCAAGCCCGTTTCTCTCAAGTGCTGCTTTAGTGCTACTTAACTTTACCCTGCAAGGCTGAAGGTACATTTATTATCTTTGGACAGGAGAAGGTTTATTCTGTCTTCAAGGCATTTTTGTAAGATCCCCAAAGCAGTAGCTGAAGGATCACTAAAAAGCCTCAACCCAGGAAAATATATTAGGATATCTCAGATAAAAGTGTCTGACCTTTACAATGATTAAAAAAATAAGGAATAAGAAAAAGAGCCAAGGCTTGATGCTTCCACAAACAAGACTGGTCCTGTTGTCCGTCATTACAGCCAGACACAATGACATAACAAAATTGCTTGAAACTCTACACATCTATCCATTCACCTCCTCTTTTGTTAATCTCTAGAACCTTTCTGGTGCCACCCCTGCTAGAGATTTATGTGACAGCATTTGTTCTATGGAGGAAATTTTTTTTTTCTTAGTTCCATTGTAACCTTGTTATGTATCAAGGCATTCTTCCCACTCCCAAGAGCTTTAGTAGGTTTAGTAGTTCTTACCTGAGTATTGCTTTCCCTCCTTTGATTCCAATGCCACTACAGATTGACGTGTAGGCTAGAAACCTCTAATGTCCTTTTTCTTGGAGTACGGTGCCTGCATTGGCGTTACAATCTCTACTGATGTTAGAAGCCACATCAGACTGGCAACACCATCCTATTTTAACTCCTTGATACAGCCTCCCCTGTGCCAATAAACTGCTTATACTCACAGCTGGAAATGCTGCATGAGGTAGATCCAGGAGCAGCTCTCACATGTTTCCTCTGCCATTCTCTACCCTTCCTCTCAGCTGGATACATGTTTTCTTGAGGTAGGGGGAACAGAACAGGATAAGATAAAAGGCTGGAGATTACTCTAGATTGTGCTCTGGAGAATTGCAGTAATGGATATCTCGTGCTACTACAGGACAGGGGTGGCTGCTGGAGGCTGCAGTCCTGCCACTCCAGCCCCACAATACATGCGGTATTCAGACCGTATCTCTAGAGAAAGGAAGAAGTCAAAACGCTGGCTCACTCCTCACTCTGCATCAGTGAGAAAGATCACATCCTTCACTACTACTTCACAGGGGAGCTTCATGCTCTTCTCTCCCAGGAACACTTTATCTTCAGTAGCTCTTAACTGCTTTAAAGAAGCTCAGTGTTGCAATTAACTTGCTGAGCTGAGCCCAAAGCGACTTAAAAAGCGGAAGAGCTGCTGTTTTGAGAAGCTTCTGCTGGAGACTGATACTTGCTACCCCCTTTTTTTTTTCCCTCCCAGATGCATGATTCCCAGTTTGTGAACTGCTAATCTCAACTGCTGATCCAGATTATGTCCAAGAAATTTATTTCCATGGCAGAGAATAACTAGACCACGGAGCCAGATCCCTGGAACTTGTAGCAGTAGTCTTCTTTGCCATGGCCTGGTCTGGGTTGTATCTGTTCCTTTCTATAGATAGTCCTGCTCTACTAATTTTTTTAAATATGGGTCATTTCTTCCATCATCTCCAAGGACTGTATCAGCTCTGTGTCACATTTGTTCAAGGTTATCTTCCATGTGTGAGCAGGTGTCTTACAAGGCAGAGTTTAGAAATCTCAACCATCATGTAGTCTGCTCGTCGTATTTTCTTATCACAGGATGAAATCCTGAAATATTCTTTTGCTACGTCAGATGATGCTGATAGTTGCTAAAGGGTTGCAGATATTTCAGTGCTTCAAGATGGCTCAGTGGCTAGTCTTCAGTCCCTTGTGCCAGGTAAGGACAAGTCTATTTGTCTGATTACTGTGGAAGACCTCCTTAACTCTTAATAACACCAAACTAATGTACTTATCACTAGTACCAGGGCCTCTTTTTTTTTCTTTTGGTCTCTTTCTAAAAGGGCAAAGACCTTTGAGATTTTATCCAAATTTTTCGCAAAATGAAGTATTAATTTCATTGTCTTCCATTTTCATGACTGAGCTTCACAGGCATAGGGGAGAGGGAAGGTTTACAGCTTAGCTCTTTGTCTCTGTGTTACTCTAAACCGAAGCTTTGGTTTTATCCTCTTTATTCCACATGTAGAAAAAATAAAATTTATACCTATGTGTCTGTAGATACTTTCTAACAAGTATTTGCTGCATAATATTCTCCTATTGAGGAGCTGAAGTGTCAGCTTGGTTTTAGATTATCCTACTACGACATTGCCTAGATTACGAGTTTTAAATAGCGCACACAGTATTGTAGGGAAGTCAACCTTGTTTGTAATTCTGCAAACTTAGTACTTGGTCTGTGTCATTGTACAGCACTGTCACTTTGAGGACTGCTGCAGGCTTGGTAATGTTCATGACTTCCAAATAGACTGTGACTCTCAGGTTCTATGAAGTACGTTTTGAAAGAATTATTAAACACAAGCGAAGTATTGGTTTTCTTTTTTGGAATTGCCTGCTCTGTGAGGTGTGTTCTGCCTTTTCTTATGTTTCACTATGTGTGTATCCATCAATAACTTCACATGATGGAATGGAAAACAGGTCAGAGTGGTATCTGCTCTGGTCAAAAGCACAAAAAAGTGCTCAATACACTCAGTGCCAAGAAAAATCTGAGTCTAGTGCCCAGGAGATGTCTCAACCAAGAGTGAAGGGACGAATATTCTCTGAGAACAAGATATGACAAGGTTAATAACCCTTCTACATAGTTCACATCCCTGGCCATATAATGTTCCTCACAATGGAAATTATTGCTGTCTTTGACAATTGTATACAGATAAAAGCCAGTGTAAGGAACCATTACATTGCTTTTTAAATATAAATGTACAGCTCTTTTGGGGGATGGGCTACTTTTTCTGTCGTAGCCGTACTTATTATGTCTTTGATTAATGTTGCTGTTGTCTTCAAACCTAGGAAAAGAAATGTTTTGAGGTAGATTCTGGAGCCTATTTTTTTTCTGTGCAGTAATGTTGCTTTATTTCTGTATAAGAGACAATTAGATAACAAAGCACATCTTAGAATATTGTGGTGACATCTCTACTCATGGATTGAGTTTTTAGAAGGAAAAGTTTCTGATAGAACTTCTTTAATCTCCTTAGGTATTAATGTTTTTCTTGATTAAAGTCTCATTTCCTACATGAGAAAAAAGAAATGCGTAATAACTGTGACAGACGGGGAAAAAAGGTGATTTTTGCTAACATGTCAGCATGATCATGTACTGATTCTACATTTAGGAGACATTTTTTGGTCTGCCTTACCCATGTGCAGGTATCAGGAGACAAGAGAGCAAAATGCTCTTGTCTTCCTCCCCATACACTGGTTCTCTGTCTCTTCTTCTCGTACTACAGCATCCTCCCTCCGCGTTCCTGGCCCCTGTACACAGTCTGAGCACAGAAGTCATTCAAGGGGAGGGAGCAATCAGAATGCCTTTGTGCACGGATAGCCAGCTCTCTTGTAATAATTTATAAGCACTGCATCAGTAGCACAAACCAGAGAACCTGGAGAAGTGCCCTAAGTTGTGCTGATGGTTGTACATGACCCTGACCCTCACTGAGGGAGGTTGAAGGCCACCTCCCGTACATCCTTGTGCTACTGCTGGCGTAAGAACAGCGATGAATCTGAGTTGGTGTGGGCAAACTGTAGGTATTGAGAGAAACCATGCAGTAAGGACAGCCACTGTGAAATTGTCTCCAGACAATGAGCCTTTTTTTTTCTGCTGTGTAACCGATGTCCTCAAGTTAGCCTAAACAGAGACCACAGCACGAAGTGTCTGTACAAGAAATCCACTCATTTTTGTGTGCTAGGGTGAGATCAGGTGTGTATTTCCTGGATTCTGTTATTACAGTGGGATTTTACTACTCTCTGAATTATTAGTGGATTGTTTGCTCTGGAGACATGGAAGTACTTGTGAACATCTCTGAAATGCTAGGGACATATAAGCAAGTATCCACACTATGAAGTGGTGGTGTGAGCAACTGATGAGTTGTGTAAATTGACTTTTACCTGTCCTTTAATTTTCCAGTGCCATATCAAGCCAGGATTTGGGGTTTTTTTATGTATAGATAGGACTTAAATTAAGGTCGATATTTAACTTGCTCTAAGATTACAGCAAAACTGAATCTAATACCAAATTTCCAAGAAGCCTGCAGGAGCGGCTCTTAGACTAAAAAGTAAGAGTTGATCTGACATGCCAGTGTCGTGCCTCTATGGGCCTTTTGAAGAATGGAAGTATTAATTCCTATAAACATAAAGGCAAAAGTGAGGGAAGTGAGGGCACTTATCATCCAAGCACGTACTCTGAATTAAAGGAAGCATAGTTAGAGATTTGATTTGCCGATCTTGTGTAAGGGTTCACATTGTGTCACTATGGTAAAGCTTTTGGTTCCATTGAGCTTCTGACTGCCCAGAGTAGACCATTTCCTGGCCATTGCTGAGCGCTGGGCTGCCCCACCTATATCACTACAAGTATCCCAGCAAATCATTCTGCAGCTAGAACAGGCATGTCTAGATTATCCTGCAGCCAATGTTATGACTGCATTTTTAATTACTGTGAGTTAACATAATTTTTTCCTTTATGAGGACAGCTCTTGGAGATACTTCTCTTTCTCTTTGATTTCATTGTTTCTCTTGGTATAAGATAAAAGCCACTCAGAGTAAAGAAGTTCTTTTTCTTAAGAAAGCAATAAATGTCAGTGTGAACACATCTTACATGAAAAAAACAGGATGTCAGGGTCACTTCACACTTCTAAAATTCTAGGCAATGACACACACAAGAGGTTGTGAAGTAACTTTGAACAGGACCTTGTGATGCACACATCCTGGGTAGTTCTGGATATTCTAAATGCAAATATCGTTTTACAGAATTATTTTTATACATATCTAGTTTTTAGTTGAGTGTAGATCAACTATAGATAGCTATGTAGATGTGTTGTGGTAGAGAAGTGACGTAGCAAGCAGTATAGAATATGAAGCTGAAATGGGCCGTATCAAATTAATTTTCAGTGACTTAGATTTGTAAAGGATTTCGTTAAATCCTTAAATTCACTCATTCTCAACAGGTAAGAATTAGAACATTATTCTTTATAGTAGCCAAAAATGGCTTGCTAAAATACTACATGACCTGCAGTTCTCTGGTCTAAATACCATTTAATCTAAATATACTTATCAATGGCTCAAAGTTTTATGTTAAATAAAACTACATACCAAAAAACCACTTGACTGAGATGCAATGTGTTTAGTGAATAGCCAATTTAAGACCAATATGACAACGACCAAAACAACTATTAATGAGCACAGCAGTTCTGCTTTATAAGAATGCTCTTCTGGGAGCTAGTGGTATGCTGAATTTCCATTAGTTTCCCATGTGGAAGTGATCTTTCTCTTCCCTACATAGCTGCACATCTATGTCCATGGCCACCTTCATGAATCTTAGTTTCTGTCTTGGCTGCATGCACTGGGAGGTCCTGTTGATGTAAGCGGAATATAACTATCCCCTGGAAAAAAAAGATTTCTGGATTCTTTTTTGTTCCCTGTACTGAACGTACAGTGCCTGTTTGTTCATTACTCTGAATGCTGAGCTGACATTGTGCTCAAACATTAATCCTGCATAGACCCTTCCTCCTAGGTCAGCAGGAATGTGCATGGAAGGGCTCGATACAGTTTTGCATTTCCATTTTCAGTTGCTGTTGAAATGGCCATCTCTTTCACCTGATAATGTGAGTTCATATGAAATCAAGCAATTCTTTTCCATTTGATGTTAATCAGTTCAGAATTCAAATATTTTTCTTAATGCAATTCCATATACATTATTCATAATTACATCGTATAGTTAATTAGTCAAGTACATTTCCAAGTACATACAGAACCGTTCAGGATAACCATCCATAACAGAGCAACACATCATGTGTGCCGACAGTAATCTGTAACCTTCTCTCTCTTTTTCATGGAGTAATGTCAAATTCATTGTGTTTTGCATAACAAATGCAAATGTGGCTAGCATTGGTTTAATGTATGTAGGAACGTGACTCTCCGTAAGACAGGAGGATATTGGTGGGACTCCCATTGTAGAATAGGATCAGACACTTTCTGTGTGGTAGAATCAATATCTATATTTAAGACAGGTGGGGTACAAATTCCAGGTTCTAATCTCTCATTTCGATGTACATATGTATTAGTATACCCTGGTATACAAACCACTGTATTCATGTACATTCTTTACCAAGCTGGTGTTCTAGATCATATGGCTTGGTAACAAGTAATTTATTTTATCTATGAGTAAGTATAAAAATACCATTTATATCTAACTATAACTTACTGCTAGTCCAGTGGATTTTATATTTTTAACTCTTTTATTGGTTGCAAATTAGATTAATTTCTTCAGTTTAATGTTGTCTGTATGACTTTCTAATCAAGAGTTCTATCATACAGAAAAAGAAACCAAGGAAAGTTAGTAAACCCTACCTGGCACAGGTAATGTATTTAGATTTCCTTATGGTGGATGTTTCCCCATAATGTCACGTGCAAATGAAACCTTTTTACTGAGTGATGATAAGAATTGCAGAGCACATTACAAAACCAACAGTAATTTACAATAAATCTTTAGTTTTTCTTTAGTTTTCAGTTTCATGTTCTAGTAAGACTGTTTGGAAAGAAACCAAGTATTGGGATTTTGTGTGACTCACTGTGGTAGCTAATTCTTAGTCTCTGAGGAACATACGTTCTATAGTCCTTGGAAAGCACACTGTTGGTTGTATAAGAGGTACTTGAATTGCTTAATGTGTTACCAAACACTCGATTAGTAAATAATGCTTTAGCATAGTGAATTTTACTTTTCAGAGAAATTTCATGCTAGATACAGTATACCGCAGATTTAAAGGTAAATGAGAACAGGTTTTGTTTTTCTCAAAGCAGTGATCTGGAATGACAGCGTAGGAGGGTGTTATGCTGTGCCAGAAGCTTTTGCTAAAATCCAAAACCCCCACAAAACGCACCTGGTTTCATGTTTTGTAATGTACTTTGTGTGTGAACAAGGCTCATCCATGCTTCCACATCTTTGGAAAAGATGTTGCTACTATTACTGATGTGGATGCCTAGAAAACGTGTGCTAACTAATGGATACAAACATGCAGAGTACGTATTTCTAATGTTGAAATAGTACAGGGTAAATGAAATTGCATGATTTGGGGGCAAGAACAGCAAAAATGTAATTATTCAGAGACAGAATGGTGAATGTTTTGGAGGTTTTTTTGGCATTGAACTTGAAGGCAGTTTTGTTTCATGAAGCAGGAAGTCTGTTTTTGGAATGAGATATACGTTAGATTTTGCAACCTTGTCCACAGTATTTCCTCTCACTACCAATCACTCTTATACCGTGTGTTCTAAACTAAACAGTCCAGGTTCCAGGTGAGTGTTGATGTCTATAGTGCAAACAACTGTTTTATCATCCTTTAGTACTGGTGAGTTATTTCCTCTCTTCAACTCTGAGTTGTCTATGGAAAAATTACCCATCTGTGAATTAATCAGGTCCCATTACTCTGGCTTCAGCACGGTTCTTCACCACGTCGGATTCAATGTGGCTATGATTTTAAACCAGGCCTTGCTCTGTTAATAGCATTTAAAGTTGCTACTGCTCTTTACAGAAATGCTTGGGTTCTTCATAGGTGAATTCTAAATAGGTTCTTATAATTTACTTTACCTAATTTAACTTTTTTTTAAATCATTTGTTATGTTTTTGCCTTACCTGGGTTGTTCCTTCTCCTATAATCCTATAGTTGACTGTAGAAACCTTTGCTAACCTTCTCATAGTGTGACTGCCTTCTTGGAAGTCACATCTCGTATTTAGTTGCTGACTTCATTGGGCTTACTTGCTTAAATGCTCAGCTATATCAGGGTTTAAGGATTTAATCCTTTACAACACTTAAGTATTGCATCACATACATGAGATTAAAAAACCCAGTGACTAGGCTGGGTAATGATAGTAACCCAATTTCTGTATTAATCTGATGAGAACTGAGAGTTAATGGTCGTGCTCTCAGAGGAGCTAATCTTCCCTCCCTGTTTCATTTCTGGTTTGAGCCTTTGAGCGTTTGGATTTTTCTGAAAGGAGCTGAAAACCAGGGTGGTTCTCTGAAGTACCTGAAGAAGTCAGGTTCAAAGTCTGCAAACAGAAGTTCTGCACAGAACCAAATACAAGAATTTTGTTAGAATATTTGTTGCAGTTTTGTATTACAGACGAGATTAAATTCACTCTATGAAATAAGAAACAAGTTACAGTCTCCTTCGTGCAAGGATCTGTCATCCTTATATAAGGATAGATTCAGGTCTATCTCTAAGTCCGTACTCAGCGGTTTGTGTCACTGGTTTCTGCCCTGGGTACACATCAGGAAGATTATTGTTGCACAACCTGTCCAAAAGATTTCCTTGTTGCAGTGAGCTTGCTGCCAGGCCTCTGACAAAATTCACAAAATGTATTGAGCCATATTTATTAATTCAACAGAGTGATATCAGTGATGCTGGCTGAGCAAAGTACAGTCTAACGCCCAAGACTGTAACATTTCTCTGACTACAGTGCCTTAATTTTTAACGAAGCCATACTCTCTATTCCAAAACTTCAAGGAATGTCCTCAGTGTCGTTCTGAAATTTGTAACTGATTGTGATTATATATGAAAGGTGTAGTTTCTGTTAAGTTTATTTCATTTCCCTTCGTGTATCTCAGCCCCCTGGAGCATTTCTAGGTGGGCAAGCAAAGAAGGTCAGAAGCCCTCACTTAGAACAAAAAACCAGGGGCTTGTGGTTTGAGGGGGAGGAATAATGGAAGGCAAGAGAAGTTATAGTTGGTGAAATGCAGATTCTGGTAGGATTTTTCTGTTGTCAGAAAATACAATTTTTCAAATGCAAAATGTTTTGTTAGCATGAAAAGAATTCTCGTCATCTTGTTGAGAAGCAGATGAGCTGCTCCATTTTATCTCTGTTTTCCAGCCAAGCAAGCAAGAGCCTGAGGGAAGCATGGATATACACTGTTATTTAATTTACCAATATGCGGCTGCTATTTCTTTATTTTCAAGGCCTCCTTGTGCAGGAACCTTCCAGATCTGAAGGTCAACATTCACTGCTTCACATGCCCAAAACTGAAAAATATTCCACACGTGAAGTCTTGTAACATCTTGCAGTAAAACTCGTTGCAGGCAATTTACCCATTGCTCCGTATGCAGGGTTTTATTGCCATCAGACAAGCTCTGCTGGGATTCGGAAGGCACTTAAAAAAACACCTCTAGCTGCTTCCAGTTCAGTCAAGGATTGTGGAGCTGTATACCTTGTAAAGCAGCGTTCTGCTATTCCAGACCTTTTTCTTTTCTTATTTTTTCCTAACGCAAATGGCTTCATGTGGACTGAGTGTCTCAGTTCTGGCAGACATGTTTCATATGTCACATTATTGTTTACTATTGGAAGTGATCCACTTCTGACTTCTTGGGTGAAGTGAATAATGTTGTTGAAAAATGTAAACTGCCTCTGGCTTCATTATAATGGGCTTGTACGACCGTGATCATGATGACACCTGCAGGTTGTTATCAATCTCCAGCAATTTGAGCAAGGAATTCTGAGGCGCAGTAAGTTGAAAAATTAAATTATGCCTTTCACAGATGCCTTCTAGATGTAACCAGTTTGTCTTTCACACATCTACTACTTCTTAAAGGATTCAACATTTCAGACTATTGATAGAAAACTTATTGTGAGTTAACAGTACAATTATTCCTTAATGTTTATGCTTCCAGGAGTTAAAAGGAACAAATAACAGTCCATCAGCCTCGTGCTTAAAATAGGGTGCATGATGCATTTGATTAACTGATATGGCTCATAGTTTTTGTCACTGTGCTCTGGTTTTTGTCACAGTGTGTGACTCAGGGTCCATTAGCTTCAGTAAAAACTTGGGTGTAGAAACATCCACTGACCGTGTCTGTGTTCTGGGAATTGGTATTAGAAATTCAGTGTTTGGGATTCATGCCTCGAGGAAGGTGTAATGGAGTGCTGTGATAGAGGTGTCTGTTGGAAGGAAGCTGTTTGTGGTCAGTAAAGATTCTTTTCGAGGTCATTAACCTCTGTATCCTTAAATGGTATTTATATAGCTGCCTACGTGATTTCTGCAGTTTCAGTTGCAATATATTCCTCAACCAAAACAATTGTGTAACACAGCTGTTATCTTTTGCCCCGACATACCTGCCTTTCAGTTAGGGCTGAAGTATCTCTGGGTAGCTTCTGAGGTAGTTGCACCAATTACAATTTTTCATGTGCGTGTTTTTGAATATTAATTAGATTGTTAGACTTATTAACATTATAATTATTGCATTTTGCCAAGATATAGGACTGTCATCCAGAAAGTCTTTCCTGTTGGCTTACCATCTTGCCTAAAGCATTTAGCTTGACAACTGTTGTGTTAGAACTTGGAGTGCATTTGTTGTATTCACCTATTGTTGCGAGAATGTTTAATTCTCTAACGTGAATGCACTGGAAGGCTATGATAGATGCATGGTTTTCTATTAAAAATATTTCAGTCTTTTTTCAAAATGAATGGGTGTTACGTACAACTGAAGATATATAATCATACCTTGTTCTATTTCATTTTTTCTTGACTGTGGTCATATATTTTCTTCCTCTCTTATCAGTCTCAGTTTCTGCATCAGAATGCCGTGTTCACGTTTGAGAAGATTATCACCAGAGACTTGCATCTTTTTTCAGAATAGTGGTATCTTACCTGAAGCTTGTCTGGTAGCTCCAGAGAACAGTAGTGCGTTTGCTGACAGCCCGTTACAGTTTAAATCTTTACAAAGTCCATGTTCCTCACTGAGGAACCATGGCATGGTGAAGTATTTTGAGGCTAGTATGAAACTTGAAGGCTGATTTTTCTGACAAATCCCAGATTTGTACAGTAAACCCACCTCTCGTAGAAATCTGGGTCAGCTCATCTTGTCTGTGTTTTGCTGTTATCGCAACTCAGGCCTAAGAGTTTAGGGTCTGATTTTTGTCATGCAAGATAGGATGGAGGATGTCATATGAATTAGGGTAGTATCATTTTGTTTCTCCAAATATGTCTGGGACTTGACAGAACACTGATAGAAGTTTCCTGTTGAACACAAGAGGAGAGAAGTACTCAGCCAGAATAAGTTTTAAGCTGGTAAGAAAGAATATTTCTGCAGTGTGCATTTTTAAGTTGGAGAGTTATTTTGTCCTCTGCTACGCCTTTTTATTTTGATGGTTGCAGAGGTTAATGGGATGTCTTGTGTTCAGATTTTAATGGTACCTTTATATGGCTGCAGAAAATAGCTTAGTGATACAACCCTTATACTTGTAAGCTTGAGCATCCCTGGCAGTATAGGTCAGTTACGATATGTTAAGGCTCTTCACTCGGAGCCACTAAATTTTTAACCTTTTTTATGCTTTTGTGGAAATAATAATGTATTGTGAGAGCTGCACAATTCCCAACTTCCCCCCCAGCCTTGTTACAATGTGCTACTGAGCTGAAAACATCTATGTCCCCCTCTTGGGCTCCGTTCTGGCAGTGCTTAGGTACTCAGGAACAGATGCTTCTTTCTCATACCGTCTGCTCTTACCCAGTTCCTTTAAGTCACAGCACCGAGATGCCAGCAATCCAGCTACCAGAGATTCTGCTTCATTTCTCCCATAAAGAAATGTGATTTGGCAGTTTTCTATTCTTTAACTGGAACTTTTTAAGACACCTTAATTTTATGTAGTTCGGCTTTCTGTAAAACACTTCATATGCTGTAAATGAAGATGTATCATCTCAGAATTAAGAGTCACATGTTTAATTGCAAATGACTTCAGCTTACTGCATTTTGGTGTAATTCCGTGATGTCTTCACCCAAGAAACAGCACATGATTATTTGTAAGCTTGTCATATCTAGGAGGAAATTTGATAAGGCTTTCAGAAACTGCATTGTAAGGCCAGTAATTGCTGTGATCCAATGAGGGAGCCCTCTGTGGTGGCATCACTCGAGAGAGTAAGCATGGTGTGACTGCTGCTGGCTTCTCGGATCATGCTGTCTAATGAAAGATTGATGAGGAGATGATGCTTTGTAACAAACATCTAATACTGCCACCAGGTCACAAGTTTGACTTCAACCAATCAATATAATTCATTCTCCTAAAGGTAGCTAATGATAGCATGCTTATAAGAAATGAAATGGGCTGCAGTCTAAGACAGCCTGCTCATTCTTACTGTGTCAGCTTTAAAGAAACAGTGCTCATTTTCTAATGACATCTAAGCCATGAGCAGCCAGTTTCTCCAGCAGAATGCTGTGGGAAACAGTGTCAAAAGTTTTACTAAAGTCCAGGTAGACGATGTCCACAGCCCTTCCCCCATCCACTAAGTCGGTCACCTTGTGATAGAAGGAGATCAGGTTGGTCAAGCAGGTCCTGCCTTTCATAAACCCCCGCTGACTGGGCCTGATCACCTGGTTGTCCTGTACATCCTGTGTGATGGCACTCAGGATGATCTGCTCCATAACTTCCCCGCACTGGTCAGACTGACAGGCCTGTAGTTCCCCAGATCTTCTGAATTTATTGCTGAAACCTTTGAGCTAGATTTTGCATTCTTGCTTCTATCTCAGTAATATTATGCAGTAATATTAGCAGTGAGTTACTGTAGCTACACATGGAACAAGGTAGTGTAAAATATGAATAATGGAGCTTTTGAGCTCTTGATTATGAGACTTCAGTTTGCCAAGCTGCAGAGTGGAACTCCCTACTTTTCCCTTTAAAAAAAAAAAAAAAAGAGTTCAAATTCTCTAACGAAAGACTCTGATTTTCATAGCAAAATTGTATCGCTGTCCTCTGGATATATATAGAACCATACTGACATGGCTCCAGTTACTTCTCAGGTACAAAATAATATTTAAAAAAATCATGACAATTTCTCTCCTAAATGAAAGTAGTATTTGCTTAGCATTTAGGACACTTGCCTGTGTGGTACTTTCTTTCTGTCTAGATTGGTAACATCATAAACCTTGTAAATGTTAGCATTATTTTCCACTAACAGTGTCACATTCCTGACACCTGGAACAGATTGGAATTGTTACCCAAAATATCCATTTGTCATCAAAATATCAATACCAGATCTAGAAGACATTAAAGCCAGGAGAATTTTCATGCTAACATCATTTTCCAGGAGCACAAATACACTGAAACACTCTCTTGCAGTGAGTGAGCAGGCTGTTTGGTGAGTAAGCCCCTTCCCAAGCACTGCATAGCAATTCTAACAGCAATTTCAGACTCCTGTTTTGCTACTTCTACAGGGTTGCAAGAAACATCTGCGTTAGATGACATTTCTTAATGTTGAGCTTTCTAGTTGTCATTGTACTGTAGGGGTGAGAACCAATTAGTCACCCCAGCTGCAATCTGAGGGTCTTTGCTTCTGTGACTCCAGCAGTATCTTTTTTTACATGACTTCTTCCCCTCTGTATCGATTGCATTTTCCTTCCAGACTGCACTGTGATCAATCGCTATCGTGTTTCTGGGGTTAACTCGGATTTCTCATCTTTTCCGTTTCCTTTTTTCTGTTCCAGTAAGTGCTTTAAAGTTTTAAATGTTTAAATAGAGCCTCTTTCCCATAAAGCTTCGAATTTGCCAGGATCCCTTCCTAGAAGAAAAGCATGGTCCAATGGTCAGCACACACCTGGCAGGTGGATGTTGCTGTATTCTTATCCTACTTGATTGACCTTTGTGGCCTTAGGCAGATTTCTGAACTACCTGCCAGGAGAGCTGTGAGGATTAATTAAACAGGCAAAGTGACACATAATGCTTAACTTTATGTCTGACTTTAAGAATAATCTACGTTTACTGCACCTTTGGAAACAGTCTGTGATAGTAGTGGGGAAAATTGTGGGTTTTTTCAGTGATCTTGCATGAAGAATGACAATGAGATTCTGGATTCCAGCAATATGAATTCATGATTGCACAGACTTTCATGATGAAATCAAACTCGGTCATTTCTGTTTCTCCATGGTAACTGATATTTCTGCTAAAATTTCCTGTAACTCTTAGAGAATAACAGAAGTTTATCTATAATTGTGCAGATCCATGTTGAAATAAATTTCAGAGGTGTTGCTATCCATAGTCCTGCAACAGAAGATGAAAAAAAGAGATATCCAGAAGTAAAATATGCTGGAATTGATGTCTGGGGTAATAAAGTGGTAGATAATGCTGGGTGTTTTAAACTAATTATTTACACGTGAAGGATATTGTAAAGGAAATACTAAAAGTAGTGAATTTTGTCAGCTTGATAATAGTTTGGTCTGACTGTCATAACAGACATTTTAGCTGCATCTTTCACATTTATCTTACTTTTATTACTGTGTTGCCTGGGGGGTCAAGTCAGACCTTTCTGTAATTGCTGTATTTTAAGTTTTCTTGAATATGAGTGGCAAGACCTTACATGTAATATATTTCACTCCAAGTAGCACTTAGTATCCTGATCTTAATACTCCTCTGTCTTTCCTGGCAACATCTCATCCAGAATATCTTAGTGTTATCTGTGCTGCATCACAGTGATTGTTCATAGTCATCCTCTGACGGACTAATACATCCTCTTCTTCTCATCTGTTATTTCCAACTTGTCACAGGAATTCTTACTCCTATATGTATGACCATGCACTTTGTTTTTATCTAATTTCATTCTGTCGCTGTTATTGCAGAGTTACCCATTCTGCTTTGGTGTGGAATACAGTCTTTCTTTGTACTACCAGCTTATCACAGACCTAATTTCTGTGCCAAGGTCACAAGGGAAAATACTAAGTATGTCCCAAGGCAGAGACTTGAGGAATTACCCTAATGGTTTCTCTCCAGCCTGATACTTTCAATTGTTTTCTCTTTAGCCAGTGCTATAGAAATACAAGGACTTATATTAAAAATTTTCCTGTTAAGTTTATACATGGATCTTAGATTGTATAAGTCATACTGAGGTGTGAAAATGGATCCCCCAGCAGTGACCAGAGAAGTCTCTAACAGGTTTTGGATGTTTTTCAGGTATTTGCAAAGCAGCTCGACTCAGACCACTGTGCCAGCAGTAACATTTCCAAGTCAAGCATCACATTTAAGGCAGCATCCCTGCAACTTCTACTTGCTCTGACTCTGCCCTCCGTGTAACCAGGGCTGTGCTTTGGGTCTGCCAGTGGTGGCATGTGGTTTTTGAGCACCTTTCAATAGCAGAACAAGCCAGTGTTTGTCAGTAACTGCAGTTCAGTCTGTGGCATCCATATGCACTTGTGCAGAGGTTTATTCAGTCAGGTCTTGAATATTGCCAAGGATGGAGACTACACAACCTCTTTGGACAGCCTGCTCCAATGCTTGGCTGGTGAAAAAGTTTATCCTTATGTCAAGTTGGAGCCTTTCTTGTTTCGATTTGCACTTTTGTGTCTCGTCATTCTGCCGTGCAATGCTGAGAAGAGCCTGGTTCCATCTTCTTGATAACCTCCTCAGAGGTCTTGAAAAGCTGCTATTAGGTCCTCCCAAAGCCACCTCTTCTCCAGGCTGAACAAGCCCACCTCCCTCAGCATCTCCTCAGCCAGCCTCTACTGTAGTCCCCTGACCATTTTGGTGGCCTTTCAGTGAACTCACTCTGGTTTATCAACATCTTTCTTATACTGGGAGGCCTGAAACTGTTTGCAGAGTTCTCGATGCAGTATTCTCAGTGCAGTTGAAAGTGTGCTGAGTGAAGGGGGATCAATCAATCACTTGTTACAAGCATCCAAGCTGAGGACAACCCAGTAACCACTACCCTCTGAAACCAACTATCAAACCATTTTTTTACCCATTACATCAATTCATCAACGTCACTTTTTCCCCCTAGCAATTCAGTTATTACATTAAGTTACATTTTATCATAGAAATGCATTTAAGCCATGATAGCAAGGGGCCAGGATAGTCTGGAGAAAAGAAAGCTGTGGATAGTAGTGCTGCTTTTAAAGCTAGACTTTTAGACCTAAATTGATTTAATGTATTCTTAGCTGCTCCTGAGCGAAGAAGTGTCTGAAACTCAGTGGAATGCAGTGTAGAGGCACCTAGACTGGTGCATTTTAACAATTTATAGTGGTTTCTTGAATCTAGTGAGGTTCATTAACTCAGGTGAAGAACTGTGAGAACCATGTTACTTCTGAACTCGGGCTTGCCTGACAATCATTATCGTTGAACTTGTGTGCTGTTGCTTAGGTGTGGTGCACTGAAGCCAGGATGCACATTACTATCGTAAGTATCGCTGCCCTGTGTCCTGATCTGTCGCAGAAATTTGACTGAGTTATTGACTGTGGACTGACAATGGCATCTCTTAGTAACGAGGTAGTTGAGCCTGAGCATATGTCTTTAGTTCATATTTTCCAAGGCAACCTCCTGCTTGTATTTTGCATGTGATTTGGCAAATATAAATCGAGTCATTTGGTCAGCTTGTTATCTGATGTCATTCACAAATTAAGCAGATGTTTAAATGATCCTGTTTACTTTTACAGTTATTTGCAATTGTAGAATAAACAGTGAACTAAGAACCCCTTTAAAACTAGGCCCTGAACATTTTGGTCTTGATTTTGCTTCAGTTGAAACTTCTGGAAAACTTGCCACTAATGTCAATGGGAATGAGGTGGGGCATGTTTATAGAATAAAGGCAATAAGTTGGCTGGTTGTGGTGCAATGTATGTGAATAAAAATGGTTTATCTCACTAAATGTTAAGAGGTTTGTCTGGAGTCACTTTCAATATCCTTTCTTGTTCTCTATACAGTAAAGTATGCGATTAGGGAACATGTTATACAGCAAACTCAGTTTGAAAAATTGATTTTTAAAGCATAAAAGAGGCAGTGACCGAAGTCCTGCCAGGCTCTATCGAATACTCACATGTATTATATTGTGAATGTAATATGATTATACTGTATGTTGTCATAATAATTGGCAATAGTATTGGAGCCAGTCACTGAGTGCTTTGTTCATGTGGTAACAGACGACAAGGGCTACAACATTTGTTGGCAGCAAACTTGTTTTCCTTCCTGTTTTTCTTAGTAAATTGGTTTCAGAATAGTTTTGAGGGGGTTTTTTTAAACCGATGCCTTAGGATCCAGATGGCTTTATCTCTTTTTAATGAGATTTGGGACATTTTCCTTAAAAGTGGTGTTCACTTAGTGCTGCCACAAAGGCCACGTTCTTCACTGTCTTAAAGCACGGCACTGTGACAGCAGAGATGGGGAAGACTTAGTGGTGATCCACAGTGCAGAGGGGTGGACTAAGTCAAGATTCGTTAAAATCCAGGGTTGAAATGTGGCATGAGTCAGGAGAGAACATAGAAACTGAGTCTGGAGGCCAGTGAATAATTCTGGATTACTGGGTAGGAACAGCTTGTCCATTAGTCTCCGTAGGCTTGATTCTGTGATCCTAACTCATGCAAGCCATGTCACTGGGTTCCAGTGGGCTGCCATGTGACGGAAGCTATTCCTTGTGAGTAAGTGTGGCAAAACTGCTCCATTTATTGGCAAAGGTCCTGAAGGGGCAGCCAGGATAGATAATAATTGGGAAAGGGTTATTTTTCCTGCTGAAACTTCAAGACATTTGTTACTGAGTTAGTTGCTGGAGTTTTACAGGACAAGACCCTCTTAAAATTATTTTTTTAAGATCCAGACCATATGTATGACAGGACTCTGCAGGATCCTGAAGACAGTTTGTGGTGGCTCGATGCATTTCAGTTATGATGGAGGGAATTTCACCTAATACAAGTTTAACAGCTGAAAAATGGTTGCCTGTACCAGCTTTTAATCTTCCATCAAATTCAGACTCTAAGCTTCAGTTTCCTGTGAAATCAGCACCAGCACACACCCTGTGCATCACCATTCTTTTACCTGTACGTATATCCTTCACCTTTTATCAGTTTGAGTCAGCTTGTGCTCACTTTATTTGCACATAATATAGCCATATGCTTCCACCCTCTCCAGGCTTCCATGCCTTTCCTTGTAATGTTTACGTGCCTGTCCCTGTGTCAATCATTTTCCATCTCATTTCATCTTGTGTCCAACTCTCCATCTCAAAGTCCACAAAGTCTGTCTTCCTTCTCAGTATTATTCTTTAGAGCCTGATTCTTTTTCAATAGTCTCCTTTGGATTGCCAGCTGCAGGATACGCCACCTGCATGGATCTCTAGTTCTGCCAGCAGGACAGAGTTGCAATATAATCAGTTCTGCAAGAATGGCTTGTTCCTACAAAGCAGACATAACTTTATTCTGTTTTGCAGTGATGTACACACTTGGCTTTCTTTGGCCACCCAGGTATTCTGAATCTACCCAGGCAGTTGTATAGAAGGGATCGTATTCAGCTGCCATGAGATGACTCTACCTGTAGTCAGCCTTCAGGGACACTGTGTATCCACGAGTAAAGAAGAGCACCTTTAGCTGAATCTGCAGAGGGAAGTGAAAGTTGGTAGGACACTTGCCCAAAGTGATATATGTCATTTTCCCACTTGAAAATGCTAGCAGATGCGTAACCTCCTATGTGAAGTGGTGCTTCTCAAACAATGTGAAGGGATTTAGCCCAGTACTGAGTCACAGGGAAAAGGGGCATCTGTTAGAACCGCTAATTCCATTTGGAGTGATTTCTTGGTTCTTTAGGAGTCTGCTGTCCAGGGGATGTCCTTCTATATCTGTATTTAGTTTGTGAACGTCTTTTAAAAATCATTGCTCAAGATGGTTTAGTAATTTCAGACTACTTTGAAAAACAAATTATGTAGTTGCTAAATACAATATCTCATCAATTTCCACTTCAAAAGCACTAAAACTAACATTGTAATGTTTTTTCAACATTGTAAGGTTTTTACGTACCTGCTGGGATATCATCTGGTATCTGATGACATTGCTGTGGTTTTTCCTCACTAAGATGTAGCGACATGTGTGTGTGTATATTCTAGTGCACAGTGGATTTTCAACTCGAGTACAAACATTGCAAATTGCAGATGTTCCAAGTGCTTTTCTCCTCAATATTCTGATTGTTAATTATGTGGCTAATCAGCATTTTAAAACCAAATTTGCACGTAAAGAGTCTATTCATCCAGTGAGACTCAGACTCATGCTCACAGGTTCTCTCCCTATACAAGTGCTCTGCACAGTCAGACATGCATTAGCTGTCTGGGATCAAAACAGAATCAGAACAGGAGAGTTTTCCTGGCGTACAGGGTAGCTGAAGATTGTTTTTCAAAACTGCTATGAATTTTTCTTGGTGTACTTTACACCCTGCAAGGGGAAATCCAGTCATGCACCAGTGCCCAATGCTGTAACTGGAACTGATTTAGCTTGTACTTTAACCATGAAAAAAAAAACAACCATGATGTCTCCACTGTCTTTTGTGACTTTTGTCCACTCTGCTGCTTTAGCAGTCAAGTTTTTTAGACCATGAAAAATCTTGAAGGCTTGGCTGTGCTTACCCACACCTCTTTCTCTGTAGGGAATGGCAGAATCTGATAGAAGAGTTTCCTGTACTAGAGCCAGTAACCTGAAGCTGGGCCTGTTTATATCTTCTACACTGGAAAATTCAGAAAAGGGTAGGTTTGACATTCCTGAGATTCTAAGGTAATATGCTTGAAGGCACACAATAACCTAGCCCTAGGAAAACACCCTCTCCAAATGTTTACAGATTTTTTGAACCTTGTACCAAAGAAGGAAAGGAGCACGCAGACACAGCTTTTCCTTGAGGAGTCATTCCTTGCTGTTCTCCTCTTGATAAAATCATTTGCAAAGGGGCTTAAAGCTGTTTTCTTCCAAGTGACACCGTTTATTAGAAAATTGAAGGATCGCAAGTTACTTTCTGCTTCTTGTGCATTGATAAATTTACACCCGTCTTGCTTTGGCGGCAACTCAAAGGGCAGGTGCAGGGTTTGTAAGCGTGCGTGCTGCTCCACTTTGGAGTCATGCTTCTCTCTTCGTACTTCATAGTACCGTACCCTTTCAGTGAGTACTGTGGAAAATGCTGGCTGTCATCTTTTGAACAGTACAGTATTTGCATTTTTCTTGATTATCTGTCCCAGAGCAAAGGTCAGTGGGTTGAGGAAGTATTGCTTCAGTGCAATTGATCTAAAAATGTATCAAAAGGAAATCTACATGAGCACATTATCGAGAGGCTTTATATAGGCTTGGTATGTCTGTAAATATAGAAAACAAGGAAGCAGTGGCTTGTGACATGGTTATTTCTGGAAAAGCAGAAGGTCTGACTGTCATTTATTACATCATACACAGAGCCAAGCAGTTGCTCCTGAAGAAATTGTGAGTGGAATTAAGAAGCCCCAAATTAGAAAATTAGAACTATTTCAATGGTGTTACGAACGATGAACTCTTTGCTCCAGACCTTGCCTCTACAAATCAATGATAAAGCACATGTTAATGTCAATGGGATCAGGCTTAGGATTTCCACTTCCCTCTCCCCTCACCTTTTCTTTAAACAAAACCTTTTCCTTATCCTTCCTGGAGAATACCCGTTCTGATAGTAAGCCTCAGGAACTGATAATCTTTAGTGATTTCTGGCAGATCTCAACATAGAGTATTCCAAAAATTAGTGGTATCAGCTCACTTCTTTAGAGTAAAATATATTTACTATATCCACAGGGGGAAAAAAAAAAGCTAGAAGGAACTAAGTCAGTTAATTTGCTCTTTGTATCATAGGTCATTATTACCGAGTTACCTCTACATAGAACGTTTTGTGTTCAACCGCAGCAGTAAGCATGCAACTACATGCTGAACTCCAGCACTCAGAAAGTATCCAGACTTGAGGACCTCAAGAACTGAAGATGCCATTGAGAATTCCCATAGTAATTTGAGTTATGAATAACTTTTTGTTTACTATGCCGTGTTTCCTACCTGAACTTTGTGTTTATGCTAAAGAACCCTGTAGAAGCCGGTATTTTCTGGGATATGTAAAGTCAAGCTAGTTAATAATGTTAACAAGTGAGCTTTAAGACTTTCCTTCAGACATGTCACTGTAAGACAATCTCCTCTTCATTTTGTCTGCCTTATTTTGTATTCTGTTTTGAAAACATTCTTTCTGAAATGTGAAGCGTGGTGTGGTGTTTCACTGTGTGTCTCACCAGTGTGGCGTGTAGCTGTACAAAGCTGGTTGCTTTTGTATCAATACATACAAGGATCATACTAGGGCGCTCTTTATGGCTACAATGCCAGCTGTTTGTCACCTGTAATCCTTGGTACCTTTTGGACCATGGGTTTTCCAGGGAGGAGACTTGGCTGCTGGTGAAGCTTTTAGCTCTAAATCCTTTACATTTGACTCTATTAAATGTTTCATTAGAACTGGTTTAGTTTATTAAGTGATTCAAATTGTTCTACATTACCATCTTCAGCTTTTATCCTCACAATTTTATTAATTTCACAAAACTTATTATCATGGCTGTATATATTTATTTCCAAATCTCAGAAGCCCTAAAGTTTGTTACAAGTCTTCATCCATTATTAATTTGTTAGATCTTTCAGTTTTCAGTCCATTTAACACATTTTATTGATATTGTGTTGTGCTAATTTTCATAATGAGAACGTTATACTTTATTAACTGCTCGCCACAAAAAAATTGCAGCTATACAATTACATTCATCAGCCAAATGTCTATCTTGTCAAACAATGCAATAACTTTATTTTACAAGATCTATTTTGGGGTTGATTGATACTAATTATAGTCCAGTACTTCTTTATTAATTTTATAACAGCTTTATTACTTGGAAGTAACGTCAGACTAACTATGCATTAGCAATCTGAGTCATCCTGCTGGCCTTTGTTAGTATTGGCACAACATTAACACCTTTTCAGTCAAATGGAATTTCCCTGGAATACTTTAATTTGTTAAAATAAACATGATTAGTTCTCAGGTCTTCGCAGTCATAGCTCTTAGGTGTGAGGTAGATGGATTGGCTGATTCTAAAATGTTTATTTCTAGTACCTGTTGTATAACATCCTGCTTGGTTACTAAGGGACTGGAAAATAGTTCAACATCATCATGTGACATAAGAACATCTGTCCAAATATGGGATAGAAATATGTCTAAAAATGTCTGTCTCTCCTGCATCACTGTTCAAAGTTTTATCATTTCCATCTGGCAAAGGGTTTATGTAACTGCTAGGACTGCTGCAGTCCTGGTGCACTTTTTTTAAAAGTAAAATTCTTCATGTTACATTGGTCCTGTCAGCTGCAGTCTTTCCACTGATGCTTCTAGCTAGCTTTATTGATTTTTTTTTTCCCTTTGTAACTCCTAATTCCTATAGATTATTTCTCTTCATTTTCATTTATTATGTAGTACTTTTTTAATGAACTACTGCTAACACTTGAGTAGTGAAAGAAGACCGCATTTTTTACCCTCTTCTTGATTGTGGAATTACAAATTCTTGACCATCCTAAGATTTCTTAAAGGAACTTCTCACTTTTTACTTTCCCACACCAATTTCAATCATCATTTTAAATACTCTGCTAGGAAACAGAAGTTGCAAGTTACTGACAACTGTAGCGCATGTACCATGCTCACGGCTTTGTGCAGCAATGTCTCCCCCATCTCTCCTACTCATTCTGCCCTCTTAGAGTGGGAGGGTTTTTGGCATTTAAATAGGGTGAATCATTGCCCAGTGTTCACTAATAATAATAATGGCATCATTCTTTTGCATTGGTGATAATTTCACATTCTGTGGCTTATTACCTCTTCCAGTCTCAATACATAAAAGCCTGAAAAATGTAATCTTTTAATAGTCTCTGCCATGCTAATTCAATTTCTTCAGGGACTGTTTGAGCTACTGTATTTGCCTTCTTACCAACTTCCTCAGGTGTTGCCACTTTAACCTCCTCCTGCCTACTCCAGTGTATCTCCAGATCAGAAAGAGATAACACGTGAACCAGCCTCTTTTTGTTTTTTTCTGAGAGGTAAGATTACCACGGGGAGTGGATTTTCATGAAAGTCCTGTTCATGAAGTCTTCCCAAGTCATGCACTTGTTTGTCTGTTACCCATCTGAGCATCCTTACTCTGTGGATAGTGCCATCTGTTTCAGAAGCGATGCTGCGGAAAGGAGATTTCAGATGTATTTGATCACAACGTTATGTTGTCTGTGCAAAATTTTCGCCAGTGTGCCTTCCACAGCAGTAAACCAGCAGCAGCTAGAAGTAAATCTCTTCTATTTTGACGGTCTTATACAGCAGGCCCTCCTTTGAATTTTGTGCATTTTGCCTCTGTGACTCAGGCTCCTGCATATCTGGCAGATGTGTCAGCTTTTTATTCCAAACCACTGTCTGTTTCTTGTTTTAGCATAGTGTGTAATAAATTCAATGGCATGATATAAAGGGGGCTGAGGGAACTATAGCATCCAGCTGATTTGTAGGGCTGTTCAAGGCTGCTCTCCAGGGGCAGAGCACACTGCGTATATTGCACTGAGTGTTCAAATTTGGTCAGAAACAACAGCCATTCAGAGGTGATAAACAAAAAGCGTGGCTTGGACATACCTCCTTGCTTTAGTATTTTAAATCAAATGCCTTCCAAGGACGGGGCCCTTAGCACAATTCTCCCCTCTGACTTCCTCTTTCCTTCCTGAATTAAAATAATCCTCACTGCAGACTCTCCTGTCTGCAGCCGGTACTCCCAGCAAAAGCTGTTTCCTTGGTACATGTGTGTTGCAATTAAGCCTTTTTAAGAGTTATTTTAGTAATATTACTGCTTAAATGTGCCAATTAGCACAGACTAGAGAGGAAACTGGAAGTAAAGAATTACTTCCTTCCACAGGTTTTCCCATCTGAGAACAGAAATACTGATAGATGATGAGCAGAGAAGAAAAGACAGCTGACAGAAGTCAGCTGCACCTCTTCTTTCGTGGGCTTGCAGGCTGGTTTATAACTGAGAGAGGAGGGGAACAACATGCAAGTGGAATTAGAACATAGAATTTTAAATGCAGGTTTTTCTTTCCGTAATTCCTAGCTATTTTGTACTCTGTTAAAATGCTCATCTTCTTACACAGATTTCATCTGATATTTTCCAGTGATAGAGACTCCAAACCTAACGATGCCTGAGTGTTGCCCATTTAACTGTGATGTTGGTGTGATTTGTCCAGGTCATGTTACTAAAGAGATGTTGAGATCACGTGAGTACATAAGAACATTTATTTCCTTTCTGAATGAAGATCTTAGAAGTACTTTCTGTAAGAGCCAGTACAGTCCTGCTCTAGCAGCAGTTATATTTGACATGATAAATGCAGGAAAAGTACTGAAGAAGAAGCACAGTGGCTGAGCCACAGAGTCTTTCTGAATCCAGACTTGTTTGGATGTTTTGAAAGAGAAAATGAAATTGTCACATGGTTGCTGATTACATAGTGACTGAATTGTCTTAAACTATGTTTCCTTTGGGAGATAGAGGCTGCAGCTGGGAAATCCCCGGCATGTGACTGGTACAGCTGTGTTCGATAGCATGTTGAGCCTCACTGCAGACCTGAGTGTTTCACCACGTTGCAGCTATACCTGCGGGTGTGTCTGCCTGGTGCAGCATTCCCATAACTGCCAGACATTAACAGCCTGTCAGAATTTGCATCAGCATTTGAATGTCCGAGCTGTTTGAACTGCGCTTTTGCTGATAAAGCAATGAGGAAACAGGGTCCCGAGTGCAGCGAAGAAGAAAATCTCTCTTTGAGGGTGAACACAGTAGATTTAAGTCATCTGCATTTGTGCCACACGGCCAAAGGGCATAAATAAATGGTTAGGAAAAGGGGAAGCGTGGGCTTCTGCTTTTCTTCAAGTTATTTTTGTGCTTATCCATCCCTGTCTTGTTCCTGTGTTTCCTCCTCCTGTGGCATCTTGTCAGCAATAGAGATTGCGTGTTGTTTGGGGTAGGAGCACTTTGTTACTTACTGGTACAGCCAGGGATAATAGGACCCAATTCCTTATGGGATTTAGAAGATTTTATGGTAATACCAGTCTGTGATTTCAAGTAATGGTTCATAAGTTGACTCACTTTGACCAGCCACGTTGTCTAATACGCAGAAGTGTTGGGCACTGGGTCATGCAAACTGTCACCACATTCACATGGGAAAAGGGAGGTTCTGCAGTGTGGCTTTGAAGTGACCCCTCGGAGGGTTGCAAAACAGGCCCCTAGCTACATGGCTGGAAAATTGGATCGTTAACCATCGCAAAGCATCACTGTGGTGACTTCACCTGGTTAGTAGTCAACCTTTTTCACAATGCTGCCACTCCCCAGAAGACTTTCTAGTACACTGTGAGCTCCACTGTCTGTCCCAGGTGTGAACACATAGTGCAACCTGGTAGCGAGCAGAGAGCTCCATGACATTGCAAGAAACCACCCTTCTGGGTTTGGGCTACCAGTTACATAGTCCCTAGAATACTATGATCCCTGACCAGAGCTAGCTACTAAGAAATAACTGATCTGAGTTAGAAAGAAAGGGAAAAAAAAAAAAAAGCAGTGAAGCACCAGTTTACAAAGTCTTACAGATTGTGAGGAAAATGCACTATTTTTCACAGTTTGCAAAATATTTGCAGTGTGGCATCCCTTGCAAATAAGTTTAGCCTTTGCTTCTCAGATTTATCATATGTTTCTTTTATATGTACAATGTCCTGGTAGAATCCAGTGGGGCTCTGACCTTTCTCCTCTATCTCAATTCTTCTGGTTTGGGGTTTGAATTATAATGGTGCTGCTTCAATCTTCCTGCCAAAGCTTTGCATAACATTTAAAGTACGTTTTCCTCTTGATGTGTATCACCTCACATTTCTAGAGATGAAGCAGGGCTTTTCCTCTGATAATTAATTGTTTCAAAATGCCTAATGGGGCGAGATAATTGCTGGTAGGTGCTTGAGAGGATTTTGTTCTAGTATTTTATTTTACGCCTGCAATTTTTCACACGTTGTGGTGAAAAGATCTGTGGTACAATGCTGAGCATGTTAACCTTACCTTTGCTAATGCTAAGTGTAAGCTGTGTTTTTGAAAAAAATTTAATGTTTGTGCTCAGGGTTGCTTGTTATCAGCTTAACATTTTAAACAGCAAAAAGGAAAGTCAGTTTTCCAAATAAATGTCACTTTTTAAGTACAGAACTAGATTCTCTATCTGCAGACTGGTATATTATTTATTCATATAACATGGTTTCTTTTCTTCTTAGAATATTTTTTTTTAAATTGTCCCTTTGCAAAGCCTCCAGCACCTGATAATTCAACATCTAGGTATTCTCTCCCTTCATTCATTTCATGACAAAGAGCAAGCTATGCCATAGTTATCTGGTTAATTAGTCAAAGGACAGCAAGAGATGACACAAGTGTTTGATAGACAATGTAGTAAGGATTAGCACAACAGCAAAAAATCATGAGGTGAGCTATTATTATTCCCCTGATGTGTTGGTTCCTGATTTCTGTATGTTATATATATTTCTCTGCCTTGTGTTTGAGGAAGTCAGATGAAAGGTCACAACTGTTTTATGAAAGTGGGTGAATCATAGACTGATTCACTGCGTACAGGCAGTGTATGCTCAATGTGTTTGGACTGTGAATTCCTTTATTAGCTTGCCCATCCGTTCCACTGTGGAAACCTAACTTGCAAGAGGTGAATTGGACTGCAAATCAGTTAAAAAGAAATGGTGTTGCAATATAGCTTTATGGTCTTAAGTGGGAAATCACGTAGTTTGTTTAAGTTTCCCACTCAGTATGAATTTAAGCCGTATCTCTAAAACCTTTGAGATGTAATTTAGATGAGCAGGTATTTGCTTGACGAAAGCAGGATGCGGGGAGCATGCCCATTGCTGTGATCACGAGATGGAGAACGTGCTCCCTTCACTGACTTCTGTGATCGTATGCAAGTGTTGTAGCTTAAGCACATGTTGCCTCCCCAGATTCACGTTAAGATACCTACAGTGAAGCTGGGGTTGGGGACAGGGTGTCTGTGACGGCTCATGTGACCCAGAGCAGTAGTTTCACTCTTGCTTTCCCATCGTTGGCTCTGGAGATGGGAAAACTCTCACAGCTGGGGTTTGAGGACAGAGAGGGGAAAATCATGTGTCCCAGACAAAAATTTGGAGTAAAATAATCACCAAAGATTGTAATCAGGGTGATGGGAGAGTCTGGGTTAGTTTTGTTTGTTTTTTCTTTTAGATTGTCCAGGCAAAGTTGACACATTTTTGAATGCCGCATCTGCTTAGTCATTTGGCTGATGTGCCTCGTTCTCTGTTACCACCAAATGACAGAACGTGGTGGGATTTAGCCAGCCTCACATGCTTCACCACAGTGTGGTAGGTCACTTGACAGTATGAGGAACATAATATGGTAATTAGGGAATCTTGTCTGTCTTCTCCCCCCCCCAAAACAGACAATTTCATGCTTGTGGGAAGGTACCATGCTAGCAGTTCTGGGAAGCAACGCTTCTTTATCCCCTGAACAGATACCATATGTATGGTTACACTGCACTTTTTCTTCATGCTGGCGTGACAACACCTCCCTTCTCACGTGGAAATGCAATCTTTAGGCTTGAAAAAGCAGATCAGGCCAGCTCAGGCATTTAGCCCATCATTACTGCGACTTCTAAGACTAGGACTAGCAAAACTTTAAAACAAGAGAATTCCCTGTAACTCCAGCCAGAGCAGACAAGAGTCCAGGTTATCAATGCTGATGCAAACATGAAGCCCCATCTCTAGAGTTACTGTCTTTTACCTGAGACATATCATTTTCCTAAGTCATATCGTACAAAACATTAAAACTGGCTTTAATACGGCCCCAGGCACAGCAGTGATGTAGGAAGGGCACTGCACGAGCATTAAGCAATCCCATGACTGGGTACTACTGTATGGAGTGAAGTAAAGACAGAAACAGTCCTATTAGCAATACCAGTAAATCTGCTGTAAAGTACTTGGAAATCAAATCCATACTGAGGATCCCATCTGGGAAAGTGCCACTGAACTTCTGCACAGTCCTCAGCAATTGAAAGCTAAGCAACTTCATTGATACAGTTCTGGACTGAGGCCTCGGGTTTCTTCTAATGACAAGTATAATTGCAGCTCCTCTGCTCTGACCTTTAGTTGGCTTAACGTAGGCATCCAAGCTTGAAAGTTGTACATTGTACAAAAGGAGTCTGGGTTTGGTTTTCTCTTGCTACACCTACAAGTGAAATGCCAGTCTGATGTGCTCAGAAATGAAAATAAACACTGAGCAGAACAAGTAGAAGCACTATTGGACGCAAGGGTTCAGTGTAACTTGGACATCATAAATTCATTCTTACAGTGCCATCTGGAAGACTGATTTTTTAAAAGCAGAAATAAATCTAAATAAATCTATTTTTCAGCCTTTCCTCTTCAGGTGGTGTAGGAATTGAACAAATTTTGTAACTTTTACAGTGCGTGTCTTTTTACAGTGTGTGAATTACCCTACAATGTATTTATTGACTATCGCATCATTCTAGCAGCCACTGAATTTTCTGCAGCTAAAAGAAGGGTTTAAAGCCTGATCTGGAATATGAACTGACAAAAGTGGAGAGAGTGTCATTATGCAGTAATGGATCTTAAAAGACATTATGCCATATAGGATCTTAAAAGTGATTTTATCCCCTCGTGGTAGTCACAGAGCGTATCTCTTTTTGAGATCAAACTTTACAGTATCCAAGGGGAAAAACTAGGACTACTGATTCCCCTCAAATTTGTTTTTACAGTTATTTGTATAAATTCTCTTCTCCTATGACCAATTTAAGCTGCTTGTTTTGTATGTAATTATATCCAAGGGGAAGGTGCAGCTGGATTAAAGGGGGCTCTGTATGTGCGTGCTTGAATATTCCATTATTAACTAGTGAGGTGAACCTTCCTGAAAACAGGAGGCTTTACTGATGCCTTTTATTTTATGTAATTTTATGTTAAAGAAATTATATTGTGCTTTAAAAGATAGTCCGGCATGTCAGCAATTCTGAAAAAAAAAAAACAAACCACACAGGCTTCTTGGTTATTTGAAAAATTTGGATTAATGGGTCTTGAAAGGGGAAAAGCACTTCTACAGAAGAAAAAAAGAGCTGAGTTTGGGAACTAAGCTAGGAAACCCATGGAATGAGTAGGAAGCCTATCGTGGGTAAGAGTAAAGAAAAGCTGAGCAAGAGCTCTTGGGGCAGCATCCTGCTTTACCAACTGGGGGCACATTTAGCTGTCTCATTTGTCTAATTCTTGCACATGTGGAGAAGATCTGACCCTGTAAAAGGGCTTGTTAGATTTAGCCTGAAAGTGTAGAGAATAAATCAATTGGAGGGAAAAAAGAAAAAGAAAGAGTAAAGTCAGTTCTTGTTTCTGCCTTCTCTCCGTGGGAGGTTTCTACCCCCTCAGCTAGGGGGCAAGTACTCAAATAGGTTGAGTACCTGTGTTTGGCACAGCTAAGAGGCCAAAACTGCCAGGAACAGCACAGCCTGGAAACGGTGTCAGAAGCCGCCTAAAAATGATCTGGCATTGATGAAGGTTTCAGTGCTCTGAGAGCAGAGGTGCTACAGAAGAGTCCTGCTCCTCCACTGTCTGCTCCCTCCTGTCCAGAGGTTGATCACAGAGGTAGCTGTGGCTGATGGGGTGGAACGTCCCATGAGCAAGGTGGAAGTGGGTAACAAGCATGAGAGGGTGGGGAAATGCCCTGGAATTATAAACTGATAGTTATTAATTATTTTTAACCGTTAGTTTTAATATTTGTGAACTTGATAATAATTAAACCAGTTGCTAATTTAGAGTTAAATTCTATACCAGTATCTTCTACTGGAAAGACCACCTGGGTGTTGTCTAGGTGCTCAGGTTAAAATGATAAGAGCTAAGTAGTTCAGCTGTTGCCAAAGTTAAATGTGCTGCAGGTGGATGATCAGGGGAATGATCAGGTTAGTGATCAGGTTCAGCCTCCACCGAGGGGGTGGTTTCACAAACACTTCTTTCTCACAGTAGTGCCATCCACTCACTGTTCATTCTTGCTTGCTGCTCACCTTTACCCATGTATTCACTTATGCCAGTATATCAGTTTGTGAGAGTGCACAGTGAATTAGCTCAGGACACTAATTCAGTTTTTTTCAAAACTCCTTTTTTGGGGAGTAGGAGAGGGTTCTTTTCCTCAATACAGTTCGGCGTGTGCCCATACCAGCAGTTGTTCTGGCACAAATAAGGTTGTGGTGTAAGGTGGGAACAAGGTGTTAAAGTCAGCACTGTTGCTGAATGTGATGTCTGTGAAAATACGCCTTGTTTTGGTGTAGAGCAGCAGGAAAGAAGGTGTTACTAACTCTTCGGGGAATTCCTGGGTTATATGTGGTCAGTTTGCTCAGAACAGAGACCCGGCTCTGATACTGTTGTTCTTTAGTGCAGTCATCTCATTGTTCCGTTCTCCATTGTGCCCTGGGCACTGCTGCCCCAGGAGATGCTGCAAACGGCCTGTGATGCTGCCCAGAGGTATGTCCCTTCCAGGTATTCACCTCAAATCTGCCATTCCTTGTGCTGTAAATCAGCCCTCCTGGACTGCGGTGGCCGTACAGCGAGCCTGTTCCCTCCTTTCCTGTGTATCTCACCACGTTCCCTGTAGTTCCCACAGGTACAGAGGTTCCTTGCTTTCCTTTCTCCAGAGTAATACAGTAAGATTTTGCTCTTTATCCAGTGCTTTCTACTTACAGTTCTCAGAGCTAGGTAAGCACCTTCTCATTTCTTACACAGAAAAATAGACATAGGTGATTGTAGCAGCTTGACCACGATCACAGCCTGGTCTCCATCAGAGTGTGAAATAGTTCAATAGCTGCTCTTCTCACTTCAGGCCACTGCCCAAATCACCTGTATCTTAAGGAGCAGGGGACCATTCCTTCTGGCAACTTGATTTTCTTATTTTTGTATGTCCAAATTATGTTTCTGTGGTAAATATTTTTCATTATTATGGGCTATTTGGGTCATTTAACAAAGTTAATGAGAGCCAAACAAATTCTGCTGCACGTCTGTGTGTGCGTCTCATTGCATACCTGAGACCACACTCACGTGTATCACTTCTTTTATTCCAGTCCTAAGTTCTTCCTGTGTTGTTATTACTAAAGTACACAGTGCTGTCCTTGTGCAATGGAGACAGGCAGCTGCTAAACCCCTTGAATACCGTGAAGATCACTTCACCTGGGCCCTAAGGAGAGAAACTCATCTCAGAGGCAGAAACTGAACAGCCCTGAGTCTTCCCTGTCCAGTGCAGTTCTGCAGGAGGTTACCTTGCACTGTCCTCTAGTGGTAAAACGTTCTGCTTGCAGGCGTCTCTCAAAAGCAAGGTGCTTGCAGGCACTTCCTTCTCTGTGTTATTCACGCCTTAGTTCTGTTCTTGAAGAACCGTCTTGCTTTTTTGCCTAAAAATAACAAAAGCCCTTAGGAAGAAGCTCTTAGCAGAGGAACTCTGTAACGAAGTTGATGTGAACTGTTATAGTGGGGCTTTACTAAAATAATTCACTTTCAGGTTTAGTTTTAAGATTTGGTTGGCTGCCCCAGCCATTCCTCTGTGTTGTTCCTTGAACTTGAATGGAAGAATATTTGTTGGAAAAGTACAAAACATCAAGTCAAGGGATTTGAGTTATCACTCCATTTCAACTGTAAAGAGTTGGTGAAACTTTGGATGTCGTTTTTTCCTTCCCATTTTCTGTATGGAGAGGAGAGTGACAATAGTAGCTGCTTCATCACTGTGTTTGAGGGTTGTGGATGGAAACAAGGTCCTCGACGCAAAGAATAAGCTGTGTAAGAAGCAGTAATATGTTGCTTGTTACAATAGGACCCAAGATCTTTGAAAGAACCCCATCTCAGGAGTGGTATTTTTTATATGCTCACATAAAATCACATCACTGTCACCAATGATGCTGTGGACAGGCACTGGGGATGTCCCAGACTGGACTCTATGGCAGTCAGGAACTGGATTCTGGAACTAGATTCAGGAATGCACGGATTTGGATCGAAGGCAGAATGGACAGAGTCCTCATCAGATACCAGCCATTGAAGAAGAGAGCTTGACCCTTGTGATCCCTCAGCTTCATACCGAATGTGATGTGTAATATAGCCAATTCTACACCGGGCCAACTCTGCACAGGACCAGCTCTGCGCCTGACCAATTCTACACCAGGCCAGTACAACACTTGAGCTGCCGTTTGGTTTGGGTTTTTTTTTTAATATTAGAAATAACTCTGTTGCAGCTTCATGTGTTGTTTGGCTTATGTGTGATGGATTTCCCATATGTGTATGTGGTAAGAAGGGAATCAAATTGCTTCTCATACTGGGTATGTAATTTTTTTCGTAAGTAGCATGTCCTGCTACTTTTGGGTCATCTCATTGTATTCTCTGTTTTTACCCCATTGACTGCATACAGTGTGAAGATCAAACTGCTTAATACCAGGATTTACCACTTATTCTCTGGAATTTTGTATCAGTAATGACTGGGAAGTCTGTTTACTATGCAGATAAAAGTACGTAGTACAAATAGAGTTAAGGTTAGAGAAAATATTTGAATAGAAGATAGCAGATGTGAAAAGTTCATGTCTGAATGGCAAACAGTTAGAAAGAGTTTCTGGGTTAACACAAACATTATAGGCCCGTGGAAGTGAATTGATCTATACCAATTCACATGCGTTGAGAAGGAAGATAATGAAGTTAAGAGAAAAAGAGAGAACTGCAATGGGACTTGGAGTACTCAGTGAGGTTGCAGAAAAATACACAGCAGAGATCAGTGTACTGTGTCAACCACAGAAATAATTTTTTCTCTGGATCTGTATGTCTGGTAGTTGTCTTATAAACAGTTTCTTATACACACAAGGACATGGACTGGGTAAGAACATAGTCTAGTCAGGTTAAAAAAAATGCACTTAAATGGTCCAGCCGCTGGATGTCTCCGTTGTTCTGCTTACGTGAACAAGGACTGGCTGCCCTCTGACAGTGAAAAACCTCCATCAGTGAACGGGTCAGTGTGAAAGCCAGCTGTCCAGTGCTGCCCAGCTGACCGAAGTGACAGGCCACCAGGCTAACTCTCAACATGATAGACTATAAGTACGAGATATAAGCAAGGTTAACAGCGGAGAAATGCTTTTTTGAGCACTTCTTATCAGCCCCATTCTTCTCTTAAATAACCTGCTGCCAATATCTCAATATCATTTGAGAAAAGAAGTTAAAATCAGTAGTGCCTGTCTTGATAGTTACAAGATGTAAGTAAATACTAGGTGAAGCTGGACAGTGGAAATGCAGCAGGTACATTTTCTTTTTTCCTGTCAGCAGTTTCTAGCTCAGGTCAGTTGAAGTTGGTTATGACTTCAGCTAGACAAGATTTCCCTTTTCTGGAAGGGTCTGCACCTTCTATTTACTTCTCTGAAACGGAATAGAGAGAGGCACAGTCAGAACTTCCCATGAAATCCTGTTCTGGAAAAGCAAACATGAGGAGAGACTTTTGGTTTCCTGGGTGAGTCCAGGGTACAGGACCAGGTCTTCGTTTTGCCCAGCTGCGTTGCTTAAGCGATGGAAATCTTTCTGCATGCACTTTATCGGCGCTTGTTTGTTTGAGGCATCAAAAATAAATGAATGCAGGAAAATGTTTAAGAAATCCTTTTGAGGTTGAGAACTTCAAGGTCTCTCTCTTGAGCAGAATCAAAGAGTTTCGTACTGCTTTGTAGGACGTAGCTTTCAGTGATGTGAGATACAGGGAAGAACAGAGTGAAGCCTCAGGCAGTGATTTCAGAAGGACCAGTGAAGGTTAGTGCTGAGAATTTAGGGGTTCAGTGATTTAGCTGGGCTAATACAGAGTCTGGGGTTCAGGAGAAATGTAACAGAGATCTTTATGTTTCAAGGTAATGTGACGACTAAGTAATTTTGTCCATTCTTCAATTCTCCAACTCTCTTCAATTCTCTTTCAGAAAGAGTTTCACCTGTATATTGCGAGATAGAATGTTTGCTTATATTCATGCTATGTGATTAAGTTGTTAAAAACCAGCTTAGGTTGCAAGTTCTGAATGCTGAAAGTCTGATCTCTTTCCAAATTTTGCTGGATGTTTTTCTTGTATCTCTCAGTAGACACTAAAGAAGTTATGTAACTTTTTACTATAATGATTGGCCAATATTTGAGCTCCTCTAGTTTTTCTGTCAAGAATGTTGACATGAAGTGATTTATCTTTGTGTACATTCTTTGTAATCAAAGTGGGATTAAACCAATGTCCTGTTTCCTTGACCGTAGCAGGGAAAAAGACAGTAGGAAACAGCTCCTTTGGCAGTAACCCAAGCCTCTCTTTTCAGCCAGTGCTGCACTTGGAAAACTCTCGCTCCCTCTTTTTCTCTCTTTGTGGGAATTTAGGATCATTCTACAAATTGTTTCACTGTTTCGGGTTTCCTTTTGCCTACATTCCTGACTGGGCCACGTACACCATTTTGCTCCAATTATGGACCTTTGTGTTCGCATCCACGTGGCTCAGATTTTTTTTTTTTTTATTTGCCTGTCTTGTGGCTGGTGCTTGGGAGGTGATACCTATTTGTCTGCGTCTTCTATTTGCCCACAGTTATATTTCAAACCCATTTTCCTCTCCAGGACTTTAAAGGACCTAAATGGCATTTGGTCATCCGAGAAGTTTTGCGTTCCCTTACCTTGGTCAGTAAAACTGAAAGAATATCAGAAGTGTTGCTCAACAGTCTAAACTAAGCCTGAAAGGGGGGATGTGCTCATGGCCATGTTCTTAAAGTCTAGGGCAGACAAACCTGCATTTTGCTATACTGAATATTTTAAGGCCTCTACTCCTTCTGGATTTTAGCTTTTCTGGGTTAGTATTGGAAAAGATCTTTGCCTAATCCTGATTATGTATTTTAAAAAAGCAGAAGTGGTTATTTAGTGCCAGAGCCAGATTCTATGGTTGTTATCTTAGATTGACAGTGAAGCCCCTGGAGAGTTATTGAATTTTGTAAATTAGCATGCAATTAGAAAAGGAGTTTTGCTTTGAGTGTTTTAGGGGATGTTTGGGGTTTTTCCCCATCAAAGTCAAGAATAAGCATCATCACACCATATGGTTTCTTTCTATAGCTTTCAGAGTTCATCATTAATTATGCTGTGCTGTATCTTGCAGCAGTATTTGTCCCAGTGCTGTCAGAACCCCCTGTAGTGTGGATCTATTAAAACTCTGCAAAAGGAGACGTGAAGGGAGAGGGCTAATAATGCACACAGATGAGTGCAGCACAGAGCTCTGAAGTTCCAGTGTATTTTTAGTCAAAAGCAAATGTCTATCTAATTCAAGAATTATGAAAGAAAAATGGATCTGTAATTATGTTCATAATTAGAGAGGTCCTTTTTTGGTGCTTAATCTAAAATAAGTAGGTTTCTGAGCACCATGGAAAACATCAAAGCTGATAATGTAGGAGGTTATTGTGGTCCAGGGAAAGGAGGGGGGACTGGGTTCTAAAATAGTGAAAATCAGCATCGCTCAGCTGGAGCTCTTTTCTTCTGTTGGTGATCACTAGTGGAACATTGGTTTATGACTTCAACTTGGGTAGAAACAAAGCAAACCAAAGAAACTGTTCTGAAAGCATCCATTGGGGGAAGAAAAATACAGTGAAAATGAAAGTCTTTCCAAATTAAATTTACTATTAAATTTAATAAAGTTTCCTAGTGGGGAGTTCCTGGATAATGCAGACTAAAATGTGAAGCAAACTTTGATTGCTCTTTTAGCTGCCTTGATGCTGTAGTTACAGGAACTAAATTTCTTTTTTGTTGTTGTTGTTGTTCATTACTTCTACAGATTTCTAGAGAAAAAAAACCCCATGCTTCATAACTACCTTAAGAAGCATCTGCTGTGGCTGTGTCTAAAGGAACAGCTTAATAGTTTCAGAAGTATCAAAGTTAATCGGCTCCTCGAAACAAGGAATATTGCCTGTAGGTGATTTCTGCTTATTCAGAAATAGGTACTCTCTGAACTGAAACTTTCTCTAAACTTTCTCTTCAGGCCTGTGGCCTATTACCGCATACTTTGCTGTTCTGTTCCCACTTCTTTAGCTGGTTTGAATCAACTGTGGGTAGAGCAGTACTTAACTGAAATGTACTTGAGGGTAAAACATGATCTAACAAATTATAGAAAATAAACAATATTAAGCATAGCTTGTGACTACAAGGAAACCAGAAACAGTCTAGTGAGGGCACAGGTTTTTTTGAAAATGGAACAGCTATGCCACATCATCACAAAGCCATACTTATGGCTGGCTTTGAAGAAAATAGAAAATCTTTCAAAAAGTGGCTTCCAGAAAGGAGTCTGAGAAAAATGATTTTTTTCTTGTATTGAGTTGCTGTTCGGTATGTGGTAGGAGCTGCTTCTCCTTTAGTTTTACTGCCTTTTTTCCTTTAATTTTAATGATGTTAAGGCACCTAACAGTCTTGATAAGCAGCTTTTACTGAAGATAGAAAATCCTTATTTTCTGCATAGACTTGGTAATGTGTATAAGCCTCATAACAGTCACACTTAGAGAAAACAAGTGCTTTTCCCTCCCGAGAGGTGCAGGAAAACCCAGCTGCTGGCAAATTAACTGACATTGTGCTTTACTCTTCACATTTAATATTTATGTTGTACTGGGGGGGCTTATCGTTATTAGGCAGCTCACAGAATCATGCTTATGAAAGTATAGGCAAGTGTGAAAAGAGATGCTAGAAAATTGGGTCTTCCTGTTAGGATTTCATAACAGGCTTTGAGTCCTGGTGGACTTTCCACTGCTAGAACCTCAAACCAGGCTCAACGCAGCAGAGCTGATTTTACGCGAGACAGCGGAAGACTGAAACAAGACTGGGCGCTGTTGGTTTATGGCATGGGAACAATCTGGTGAAAGCTGCTGGTACTCTCCCCATCGCGACTGAGCTGGTTCCACCCAGGAAGAGCAGGTGAGCTGTGATTCAGTTTGGGATATCTGCATCCCCATTTGGGGGGGCATTAGATAGAAACAGAGGACCTTGCCCCACTCTGCTGCTCCTGCTTTTGGTAATTTCATTTTTTGTGTAGACAGCTGGTCATCATATTAGATATTTGTATTTCACATTCCTCAAGTCTCCTAAATTCTTTGTCAGTGGGGAAGAAACATTCATAAAGTTGTTTATCCACTGGACAGTTTTAGAAATCTGTTATCTAAAGTTTTACGTGGGGATTTATATAAAAAACTCTATTTTTTGAAAGGTAATTCTAGAAGTACGTTGTTACAAGTAACATCCCTGGGAGACTGTTTCCCTCCAGAAGATGGTGAGGTGTCACTTGCTCCACATTGGCAGGACTGGACCTACTGTGTCTTTAGTTCTGTTTGATAGGGGAGGCTGAAACTCAGCACCCCATGGATTTCTCTGGCTGTTGTGTAATTGAATTGTCTAGAGTGTTAATCATCATTTGATTATTCTGACATTCTCAATGAAAAAATATGTACATTAAAATCATAATGTAATTACAGACTTTGCTTTTAGCATGAATATATTTCTTCTCAGTGACACTGAGATTATTTAGTACTCCCAATATTTATATATTATTTTGACATATATGCAGTGGGCTATGAGTAATTTTAAGGTGGCACAGTTTACTCCACGCAGCTTAAAAGCAAGGATCTTCCCCTCCCCTTTTGCCCCATCACATTTTATTATTAATGGACACATCAGCTTTCCCAAAGCCTTGGTGTACAGGCTGGAATGATCAGATTAATTTAGTTGCTTAACCATGTCATTGCTAACTAGAAGTACTGAACACCCTCTTGTTCTTCCTTTATCTTTTCCCTAGCAATTCTTCTGTTGGGTTTTTTTTTTATTACTCATACTGTTATTTTAAACATAAGGATTCCAAGCCGAAATAGCCTGTGATGTGGAAGTGTAGGCTTCCAGGGGCTGTGTGGGCTAGGAATAAACTTAGGCCTTTGTCTGGAGGCAGGATGCTAAGACGGCTCAGCTGGCAGGTTAATGAAGATTGTCATGAATATTAAATGATAGAACCAAAACAAAACTCCCAGAGAGACACTGCAGTGCAAATCTCACATAGCAACACAACCAGCTCAGACAGCTGGCTCTCTGCAGACTTTCCTGAAAGAAAACAGTGCTGAGGCATATTAGGATGATTTTTATACACCGGAAGGCCAATTTGTGATGCGCTGTTTGAAAGTTAGAGGTCTTAATGATTTATAGCTTGAAGCAAAAAATCTGTTTTCTGAAGCAGATAAATGACAGGTAAATTATATTTGTGCTGTTTTCACTTGTATTAAGTGTTTCAGAATATTTTTGAGCTTTGTGCTTGCTAAAAATGTGTACAAGGGGTAAGGCTTACTGTGAAAGTTCATACCAGATCTCTGGTGTGCAGCTACAGTCCCTCTTCTTCCTCCGAAGTTCCTCTCATCTCTTCTTTTTGTGGGTTTTTTTTCCTCCCTCTTTAAAAAGACACATTGAAGGGCACAGAAAAATAAACTACAGTGGATTTTCTTTCTTTCTTGTGATTTGTCCCGGGCAGGGTAAGAACTTGCTCTCCACAGAGCTCCTCCTTCAGCTCCTGCTACAGGGAAAAATGGCTCCAGCACATGCAAAAAATTAAAATTCGAGAAGCTTGCATTTATTTGAAACAACACCACCATAGATCTGGGATGATTCCATTAACAGCACTGCAGCCATGCTCGGTTTCTAAAAGGATGTCTAAAGGTGAGGCATGCTTCCTGGCTTACAGAGTCGTCTTTGTTCCATGTTATAAACTGGGGTCAGATTCTTGCACATAACCTCCTTGACTTTCATGGTTATGTAAATTCATACCAGCTTAATATGTGGTTCAGTGATTATTTTAGACACCAAAAGGAATGAGCTGAAATAACAGAGTAGGTTTCCTCAGATAACTGCGTGTAGGCATGATAAATTTTGTGGTGTTATTCTGAGTGTAAAAAGACAAAGTAAATCTAAACTATTTTTAGGGGCGATGAGTCAGGCTAAATGAGTTGATGGAAAAAGATATAAATGAAAGGACAGTCCAGTTGGAGGAAGTTATGGAGAGTAATGCTTTTAAATAAACATTCTGCAGAATGCATTTGGCTTTCCAAACCCTGCCTGTGAATCAAGAAGTGCTTTCCAGTGGCTCATGGAGACCTCTCTAGAAATATGGTGCTAGTTGTCTTTGTTTTCAGTTCAGTTGCATTAAAAACAATGTATTTTCAAAAGTAGAACTTTAGAAGTATTTCTGTAAATAATTGATGCGGTTAGTCCAGTGATATGATGTGACTATGAACAGCGTGCACAAAACACACTCAGAGAGATAATTTTTCAGCCAGTATCAAGACAACCCCTGATTTATTTCTGTTGTTGTTAGATCAAACAGCCTAGTGGAATGGGTAACATAAACCAGATACATTTAAAAGACTTAGACTGGCTTATATTTGTGTTTTCACAGTGTCATGAGGAATTTATATGCATACTCTGTGACAGGTCTTGCAATAACGTGAGCTACACTATTATGGTATCTATTTCCCTATGTATTAAAGGTTTCCATAAATATATATTACTTTGTGAAGCAGATATGGCCAACATAATTATTCAGATAAAATCTTGGTTGAGATTTTACATTTTTTTCCAGCTGAAAGGCTCCTTTTGGTATTTAGGGAAGTTTAGGTTAATATCTTTTTGTCGGCAAAGGCTACAAACCGTTGCTTTGGAATTAGAGGCTCATTTCTTACTTATCTGAAATATCTAGTCTGTTTTAACATAAACTGGCTAAGCCTGTAGTGGGTAAAAAGTTTACCTCTAGCTTGAGGTGAATGTATCATTAAAACTCTTGACAATGTTGTGAAACACCTTTTATACGATATCTTTAAGCGGCTGAGCCAAAAGTACTGTTGGGGTCATCATGTTTTCTACCAGTATTTCAAAAACCAAGTGACCCATGGACATATAGGTGAATTCCAAGAGATGACAGACATGGATGAACACGGGTAAAACATACTCACTTCAGCTGAAAGATGAAGCACCACGAAGTGGTACCTCTGTGGAGTGAGGAAATTAAAGCTAGAGCTTCAGAAAGTAGCAGTCTTCATGTTACAGACATCTTAGGGTCCTGCCAGCCTAAATGTCCAACCAGTGTTACCTTCTTCAGAGGGCTGAAAGTCCCAATAGGGATGAAAGACAGAGGGAATTCAAGGGAAGCATCAGCTCATTTAGCAGCCAGGAAACCTAGCAGTAAGGATTGCAAAGTTGTAGTGAAGCTGAGAATTGCACCTTCATCTCTGCGTCCCGTCACCTCTTCAGCAAAACTCCATTCTTAAACTAGAATGGACATTGTTTAAAGACAAAATGGAGAAAATTGACAAGTTATGGGCTGAATAGCAGCAGCATGAGTTTCTGTGAGTTCAGGCACCTGCAAGGTATCAAAGCCAAAGGCATTGGTATTTTTAGAAAATGAGACTGAGGTTGTCAAGCAGGGAGCCCAGCAGTCACGAACTGTTTAATTCATGCTGATTTTCCCAGAACTGTATCCAAGGAGGATGTCACACTTTTCTGCTCTCAAGTTCAACCTTATCTCTGAGTGCATCAGCAAGTTTCATCTCTTCTGAAACTGTACTCTCCCGTGAGTTATTTATAATCTCCTGCTGCTTCTTGTAAGTAGAATTCCACTCACCTTCTATCTCTCTGCCTCGGATTGTTTTATTCCACTGATATGCTGCTGCTTCGCATATGAACCTTCCAGCAGCCTGTTTTCTTCCATCTCCAAGACGTGCTAAACTCAAAGGAGACCATTCAGAGCAATGGGAAGGAAGTACTTACCCTTGGCAGCAGCCATTTAGGGACATAGGTACTATGTAATGTGTAGAATCATAAATGCTCAGCACATACTCCAACATTTCTACGAAGCATGTGTTCTTACGGTCCTTTCAGGTCACTAAAATGGATACGCTGGTCTTTTGCACGCTAATACTGAGAGCTTTTCAGATATCCCTACAAGCTGCCATCGTGGTTTCATTTCTGTCAACCATTTTGGTTGTGTCAGAGATCAAAACTGCAGGGCGTTAGTTCTGACCTGCTCTGTTTAAGAATTACATGGCATCGAACATGTTTTAGAGAGGCTGCAAGACTGTTGCCTTTGTCCAAATTGTTACGTCTGTCTGTTGTGTATCTCGTAGGTAGATGTACGTTTGTCTTTCTGTTACATGAAAACACATCACAAATGCCTGGAAAGTTCTGCTGTCCTGTTCCCAAAAAGTATTGCATAATGTCGCAGTTTGAGCCAAGACTTCCTTGTTTTGGAAATGTGCCCAACAGAGTATCGGGATTATTCCATACAAGCTCCATAAACCCGGCATCACATTGGCTAAAAGTGCAGGTCAGAAGACTTCTTCTGACAGATACTCCTTAAAACCTGCAGCCAGGAGGAGTCTCCTCCTCTTTGGACACCGGGCAGCTTCGGAGAAAGAGCCGCAGCGAGAGGGCTGGCTGCCGCCCAGGCCGAAAGCCTGCGGCCTGCCCCCCCACCCGGGGCCTAGCTCAGAACTGGTTCTGTCTATCGGCGCCTGGCTCGACTCAGTCAGCATCTCTCTCTCTCATATCGGGTAAGAGAAGAGATATTTCTCACTCGGCGAGAATCTACCGCTGGATTCGGACGCGGGGGAAGCTCAGCCCCCTTCGCGTTCCGGCCGTGAGGGCTTCTCCTTTCTTCGCATCTGAAGTCTGCCTGCCGCTTCTGGCAGGAAGACACTGAAAAAAGGTCTCCCTGCGAACTCGTTAAAATACTTCTCTAAGCTGTTAAAAACTTTTAATCCCTTGGCCCGCCGCCGTTGTGGACAGACGCCATCTTCTGGGCCGCCATCCTGGCGTGACGTCATCTCCTGGCCTGTGCCCAACCGGCCATAATTGTAGTTTTTCCCTTTTCCTCCCTTTGCAGTGTTTTAACTCTTACTGTATTGTTTCCTGTTTTGCATTTAATATGTAGTTGTGTGATATGATAGTACTTTAGAATTGTTATTAAAAGTTTGTTTCAGTTTCCCATCCATATATTCCGAGATTTGAGTTTTGTTTCCCTTTTCCCCTGTATCAATAAGGGATTTAAGGAGCGTTAGGGACCTTGAGTTTTGCTCGGAAACTCAACCCCTAACACATAACTTTTGAGGTACAGAGCATGGTTAAACAATGAATAAGGAAAAATCAGTGATGTTCCTGAGCCACTTCCATTCATTATGTAGGACACAGACAGGTTAGCTAAGAATATAATCTCAATAATCTTCAATTAACACTTCTGCTGTATAAGCAGTATACTTAGGTCTGATGCATGACTGTGCAGTTCCACAGATCAGAATGAACAGTTTGCTTTTTGTGGAGCAGCAGCAAGTTTGAGTTACCTGGCCTTTATCTGTGATCATTATGAAAACAGCACTGCAATGGAGAATAAAGGGCGTGTAGCCACAGCTTCCAAGGAGAAAAGCAGCCTCCTGGGATACTCCTGATCTGCCACAGCTATTTTGAACCCACTATCAGTTTAATCTGTAAAGTTTTCCTTCTGGCAGTTCACTGCTTGGTAACTAAGCTCCTTGTATCCAACACAACTGATTTTAGTGTCTCTGCAAAGGAGCACGGATCGAGGCACAGGAAAGTTCTCACTTCAGTTGTCATCTAATCTGATCTGTGCAAACAGGCTGGAACAAATACTACCTGTAAGATTGTTTTTCATTTAAAGATTCTGTTGTCTACAAAAGAAGGGTGCAAGGCTTTTAAGTTCAGCTCTATGTTCAAACATTCGTACAAGTTTAGGCCTGTTTGGAATCAGTTCATGTGGTTGATTCTTTGTAATCGATCTGTGGTGTTGTCATCTCTAAAGCCCAGGTCGATATGCCAAGAGACTCAAATTTTCCCAACACATGGGTTAGATCCAAGTCTCTGGTTTATCTACTGCCTTTGCACAATGTGAGAAAACATTCAGCAAAATCTGGAAGGTAAAATACAGACATTAGGACATTGATTTCTTTTCAGGGAGGTTTCTTTAAGTTGAGGAAAAATTATGCCATATTTTCGGTTTTCTTGGATGACTTATCTGCCAGATGGCTTGCACCCAGATGCTTTTAAACTTTTCACTTCTCAGAGGGATAAAGGCTCATGTCAAGAAGTACTGCCGAACGCAGTAATCTGAACATTCGTTAACAGTGCAGAATCTCTGGTGGCAACAGCTACAAATAACCTAGGGGAAACAGTAATAGTAATTGTTTATTCAAAATGTTTCCTGTGGCTCTGCAGTTCATCCAGGTGCACAAGCTCTCTTTGTCACTCTTTTCATTAATCTCTGTTTCTGTTATTTTGGATTTCTTGTCAACAGACAACCCAAGCCAAGAAGATCTAAGCATAACTTTTGGAAACAAGTAAATGAGGACTCACACCTTCTACTGAACGGGAAGAAAAAAGCCAAAACAGAGGGTGTTGGAGAGACCAACAGACGGGCAAGTACAAGTTTACATTGTTATCATTGACCATATTTGACAGAAGCAAAAATAGGAAGCACTGTCGGTTATCAGACCTGCATGTACTGCTCTGCCAGACCTACCTTAGCCCACTAAGATACATTCTTATTTCACACCTACTCTGTTTTCAGGGTTAGGGGGTTTTTTTGGTCATGCCAATATCAAAACCAAGCCTATGCTATTAGAGTACTTCCAGCAGTGGTGCCCACCATACATACACTTGGTTCTTTGAGACTCTGATTGAAAAGAGTGAAAAAAAATTCACCTTTTGATATAGCACCGATTTTTCTGTCAGTCAGATACATTCTACATTATAACTACCTGAATCAGCATTCACAGATAGGGCTCTGAGTGAAGTAACTGTTACAAATTTAGAAGTTAAGGGGTTTTTTTTTGTTTGTTTGAATCAAAATTTTCACAGGCAAGGACTGATTTTCTCTGAAAACTCTGTGTTCCCTGTCAAAAGCTTTCAGGTTACAGGTTCATGTGCGTTTTACTTTATCTGAGTATTAATCATGGTGTGTGGATTTGTCACATAAGTTGCATGGCTTGTGTACTGTTCCCCGTATATTAAGCAAAAGCATAAATGGATGATGCGTTACAAGGTGTCTGATTGTCATCACTTACATCAGTTCTGGGATTTTAAGATATCCCTGAGAATATCCAGTGTTCATCTGAAAATAGGCAGATATTAATCAGAGCTACTTAGCACATCTTCCTGATGTGCAGCTGAATCCTTCTGAATGGCAGCTTTTTCACTCACAGAAGGGTTTTTGAATTTTTTCCTTTAGGTTTAACCAAATAAGCTGAGAAATTAGTGTTGGACTTCCTATATGAAACTTTTCACATCCCTTCTGTTTTCGCTTGAGCAGCTGCAAATTACACTGAGCACATTTCAGATAAGTGTATTTATAAAAGAGATAGGACACATTTGTAAAAGTCAGCTAAACCATTCTTTCTTTCCTTGTTTTCTCTCCTGCGCCATCAAGTGAGTTCTACATGCTCTTGGGAGTCTTGCAAGGGAAAAACTGCAGCAATTAAACACATTTCCAAACTATCATTTGTTGAATATGTAGCCTGATGGTGGTTTTGAAACAGAAGTTAAAAGGTGGTGATTTACAAACTGTGTAAAGGTTCCTCTCATTCCAAAGCACTCTCTTTTAGTTTTTACTGAAATGTGGAAGTCTGGCAGGACTCACAAGTGCAGTCTGAAACATGATCCTACACTGATTCCTATGTTATTATGAACTCACAGCCAATATCATCAGACCACAAAGAATTATTAGCCTAGGATGTGCCTTTTACAGAAACTCAAAGCCTCTTCTGCTTAAGAAAACTACTACAGAAACTGCTTCACTTAATGAAACACTCATATTTTGGCAAATGGTCACAAAAAGAATGGTGTCCATATACACATCACGGGTAGGAAAGAAATAACTTTGGCTTATGTCTAATCCCAAATTCCTGGAAAAATCTCAGCCGCTCCATCTGGAGGATTCGGAGTACCTGCATTCTGGCAGGTTGTCTTGTTCAGGTTAGGCTGCAACAACTAGTAACTGTGACTAGCAGCTGCTAACACACCTTATATGCTCTTAGAAGGGTTTCACTTAACTGCAGTCTCTACATCTACAAAAATGTTGTCTGGAAGCTGCAAGTAAATTGAAAAGAAATTCTTCACTCCCCAAAGGAGGTGTGGAGTAGTAGGAGGGCTACAACCAGGCTTTACACCAGGCTTGTTTTGAGTGCAATGTATAGATAGCGAGGACACCTGTTTTACTACAATAATAATGAGGTCAGGGAAATGCAACTTCCGAAACAAAACCACCATAGCAAGCAGTTTGCTTTTAAACAAAATAAATTACAGGCTGTTGGCGAGTAACAACCTTACATGTAAAATAGTGTCATTAAATTACACTAAAAGAAATACTGTAGCACTCTGAATTCTTTTTTAAAAAGTAGTCAGTGAAAATGTATTAAGGATGGATGCCCACTTAAAGCCTTATTATCGTAACACCGTTCTGCTGAGCGGGAACCTCAAGTGAAGTAGCCTAGGAAGTGATTAAATCTGAGTCCTTCAGCTCCCAAACTGAAATAAAAACAAAACCAAAACACTCTGCATCCTAAAATGCTCTCAGTTGTGATAATCTTGTCTTTAATAACAGAAAGAAAGGACTAGATTGTCTCTTTCTGTTCACAGTCATGAGTGAGAGCAGGTTGGATTTGCAAGGGTCTCACACTACATGAGTGAGGGTTGTATCACTGTTTCCTGTTGCAACAGGAGGGTTTCTTCCCTGAAATGAACCTGAAATCTAGTACCAATAGAAGCTGAGTTATCCACTTTGAGATTAGCAAAGGTGACCTTCATAGCATGAATAGGAAAAGCGGTGTAATGGTAAGACACAAAACTATTTTAGAGTGAAGTCTGTAACATTGTGGAAGATAGGACAAATAGTAACAGCTTTTCTAGTTATTCAACTGACAGGCAGCTGTCCCCTGCAAACCATAAAGTGGAGAATCATCTAGTAAAATCCTTCCTTCAAGGAAAATGACCAAAATGTTAAAGGAACAGAACAAATTATAGACTTGTGCATTTATTATATTATTAATATAGAATTGGGAGCAGCTGCTCAGTTTTTCCATGTCAATTCAACCTGCCACAGTGGCAGATAAATCCACATACACTACAATTTATACTCTACTTAAGTCAGTGAAAGTCAGTGGTTAGTGGCAATATATAGCATATGCTTTTACGGTCCTCTTGTTGCTGAAAGACTGCCACAGAAACCCGATAAAGGGGGTCTGCTTCCACCCTGCAGGATATGCAGCTTTATATGAGGTTAAAAGGAAAAGGAACATATGAATGCACACTTCATTGCAACAGCAATGATGGAACCAGAGTAAGAACAACGAAAAACTAACAGCAATTAAAAATGACAGCTGAAATTGTCAATATAAAGATGCTAACAACATCCACGGGACACTAAACTACTATAACAAACTTGTGCTGTAAGAGCATGTGGTAAACAGGGGGCTGTCATTTCCTTTTTTTGCCAGAGTGGAGGAAGCTGGAAGAAAATCATCGTAATCTAATATAGATTACATCTTTGATAATTATTTTAAAAAATCAAAAGTCATTTATTTAAAACTAACATAGTAACAGTCTTGCTTACATGTCACAGTAGTTCTCATGGGGAAAAAAAAGATTTATTTCTCCTCTAAGGAAAGTCATTTTACATTACATACTTGTAAACAGAAATCCAGGCAGAAACAACTTTCAGATGAAGTAATTCCCTGAATTCAGAGCCAACAGCCCAAGTGTATGACACAAATACAGATCTCTTTGTTTCCTCTAACCTATGTGTGTCCACACACATTTATATTTTCTAAACAGAGAACTGACTCAGGATAGCCAGTTGTTGTAACCAACTCCAGAAAAGATCGTGCCTCTCCCCGGGCATTCACTAGTACAAAACCATTCCTCAAAACTCATCTTTAATGTTGAAATGTGGCTGATCTTCAGGTTTAAAGTCCAGGTTGGGGCTGCCATCCTCATTCAGAATTCGTCGAGAAGTGTAGCCAATAATGGGATATTTGGCCTTATAAACGTTATTGAAGATATCGTCCAGGGACTTCAGTTCCTCTTCTGTGAGCCCTGTCTGAATGAAATAGGGAAGTAAAAGTCCTGTCTCAAAGAAATAACAATACAGGTATTTACACGCTTTTTTTCTTTTTTATTGATTACTGTAAACCTTAGGGCCAGCTTTTGGGTTTACTTTGCAGAGCATGATTAACTAAATTGATAGTATAATCTGTAATTTTATTCTTTTCACTCAAATTCAGCCTTGACAGAATTTTAATATATTCAGGTCAAACAAACATTAATCTCCCTTCATTTTCCCTGCATAAGTAAATCACACTTCAAAAAGGCAACAACTCACTGCCAGGCTTAGATCCACTACCACACCAGCAACACAGGATGCACTAAATCAACTGACAGAGATTTATTCTCTTTGGAAGCATATTTTTAAACAGCAGGTAATGTCCCCTTTAACATGCTCACATCGGTTGTAGTGATTACATAGACTAAAAATGTTCCTCTTTAAGGCTGTTAGCGCTGCACCTTTCATGAGCAGTAAATGCATATCCATTTTATGTATTTAAAGAATATTAAGCCATTTTGTTTTTAAAGAAGGGAATCAACTTCAATAAATTAATACAAGTAATTCACTATTATCACTCATCATCTTGCAAAAGAACAAAACTTTGCAAAAGGGAATTAAACTAATAGTCCATTTTCTTACTAAGTCATGTGTAAGATCTGCTGGATCCAGAGACATCTTTGCAACTCCTCTTGTTGAGTCTTTTCCAACCAAAGCATTATATGGGGCTCCTTTTCCATAAAATTCTGTCACATGAAAAAAGAAAACAACCAATGATGACCTGACAATGTCCGGGGTATTTCAGCCTCTACTTTTCGCCAGCCTGTTACACTTGCCAGTGAACTGAAAGCAATAACTCAGGTTTAAGACTCTTCTTTCCAAAACTGACTTTTGATTTGCTACTTTTTGATAATACATCCCAATCATTTAAAAAAAGCCCCAAAACCCCCAGAGCGTGGGGTTATAGAATACAACTGCTGAACTCCTGTACTAGGGTCTTACAGTTTAGGGAGCTTTGCTCCATGTTCTCATGAGAGGTTTGTAGCTCCAGGAATGCAGGTATTGTGTAGTGCAATTCGGGTACATCCAAGTTAGCTTTGAGCTGGTCAGTTCATGTACCCAGTGCAATAAAATGCTGTGGCACTGGCGTCCGAGTGGCCTGACCCCGCATCGGGCGAGGACTCGGGGTCTGGGCAAGAGTCTTCAGTGTTCCTGTCACTGGTGCCCCAGCAAAATGGACTACACTGGCTTGTCTATGTGTACTGTAATCTCAAACCGGAGTAAGTTCTAGACAAAAGAACTTACACCTCCTTAGTGGAGGAGGTGTTAGAGGAGGAAAATTGAGTTTTTTAGAAAAGGAAAAAATATATTCTTCTTGTTGCAATTGAACTGGAAGCTTCTAATACATTGGGAATATTTAAAAAACAATGCCTGAATGAGAGCAGGAAAACAAAGCAGAAAGCAGAGGAGAAGCAAACTCACCTTTTCCAGAAGTGACATCAAATACGACTCCCTTGACCGCCAGGTAAATGGGCTGTCCTTCCTGGAAAGAAAGGCATCGGTACACCCACCAAGGCAAGAGCTATGAAACCCATCAGCACTCAGGACCCAAAGAAGAAAATTCTCTGTTGCGTGTTCTCACGTGTGTGTGTGTGTGTGTATACACGCAAACATATGCCTTATCTCTCTTAAAATTTCTTGCTTGTGTTTTAAACTGTCCCTGAGATTTATTTTTTAAGGATTTAAGTGTATGGAATGAAATCTTTTTAATCTAAATGTCGCAATCATAGAAGACGTGTCCCTCTTGCAAGTCACCTCGTCTACACACACTTGTCTGCTCAAAGATGATCAACTGCATCTTTCTATTCCTAATGCAGATGGATATTGTTCAAGATAAAAGGGTGTATGGCCAACATCATTTATTCAATTAAGAGAACAACACATAACCACACACCAATCTGCTCTGCTGTCCTCTGTTTTACTTGATAAGCCAGTGCTTCTGCTTTGTCTTTTATGTGTAAGATGTATTTTCAGTCAGATGCTGGTTAATTTCTTGGAAGTATCTAGAGAAGACCCTAAGAAGGTCAGCCAGCAAGTTTTTCAAAAGCAAAGGCAGATGTGTGTCTATACAGGACTTTATAATTTTGAACATGAAGTTCTGCTGAGACATCTGCATCACAAAAAGCTGAAAATTCTTAAGTTGAAATTGCTTTGTTCTATAATCTTGGGGGGTGGGGGGAGGGTCTAAATACATGGTTTAATGAATTATTGAGAGAAAATTACTTTGGCTTCACCTTCTGGTAATCTGAAACTCACTGGCATGAGTACCTCGTCAAGCAGGCAACGAATAAAATAGAAATAATCCATCTAATTGTCCGTACGGAGCTTCAACGGACCAAAATCCGCAGCTGCCAGCAGGACGAACGGACAGTAGGCTGGCCACACGCCAGCAAAGCAAGTTATCCCGTCACTACCGGGGCGGAGGCAACAGCACAGCAGAGCACGAGAAAACCAAGACTGAACGTGGTTTCAGGGCACCGAGCAGCAGGGAAGGCGGCAGCGCTGGAGGCTGTGCGGTACGAGGCCGGACGTCGCACCGGCCCTGGCCTCGACCCCGCACCGACACCAGCCCCGGCCCGGCCCCGCGGCCGGAACGAACCGGCCCGGGAGGCCCGCGGGCCCGAGGCCCCGCCGCGGCTCTGCCTCTCGCGCGCCGGCACCTACCTGCTGCCCGTCGTATCTGGCCAGCTCGGGCTCGGTGAAGAGCCGCACGGGGGACTCGGCCGGCGGCCTGAGGCGCGGCTCTCGCTGGGCCGCGGCCGGCGCGCAGCCCAGCAGTGCGGCCGCCAGCAACAGCCCCGCCGCGCCGCCCGCCATGCCGCGGAGGACGGGCCCCGACCCGGCCCGGCCTCCAGCCCCGCCTCCAGCCCCCGCCGCAGCCCGCCCCGAGCCCCGCTAGCCCGCCCCCTCCCCGGGAAGGCGGGCCTGCGGCGGGGAGCGCGTTCGTGCCGCGGCGCCTCGGTGGTTTGGTTAAGTGAAAAGACGTGGGAAGAGTTCCGGCCAAGGCACCGCAGTGAAGTAACGGCTCGTGAAGGGCCCGGCGCTGCTCCGAGGAGAGGCGGCGGCGGCGGCGGCTCAGACACCCCAGGCCGCCCGGCACGCCATCTGCTAGCGAGAGACTCGGCAGTGTGAGAAACGAGCCAAACCTCGCCCAAGAGACTCAGGTCAGACCCCACAGTGCAGCACTTAATTTTGTTACGTTCTTGCAAGACCGGGTGTCTAACTAGTAGGCACACCTGGTCAGAGAAATACATGAAGTTTTATACCCTATTCCCGGCCGCGAAATCCCTCCCTTGTTTCCCCATGGCTGGGTACGCCAAAGTTTACAGACTAACCCAACACCCCTTCTACATGTTACAGTACAGATCAGTTCATACCCGCACGTCTCATTATCGCAAGATTATGCCTCCCCTGGGAGGAGAAGTTACTATTCAATACCGTACAAAGCAAGGGCAGTCCTGCTTCCAGAGACCCCCATCCAGCTCGAGCGACCCCAGCTGACAGATCTCAGGTTTTATAATCTCCTGTCTAGCACTTCCCTCTTTTAATTGCTCTCTGGTGCCTTTCTTATCCTACAACACAACCTCCTGTTTACCTTACCAGGTTCTTATCATGCAAGAACAACATTCCGTATCTTCCAGTCGCGGCGCTGAGTTGTCGCCGGCGCTGAGTTGATGAGGCTTGCGCAGGGCAGTTTGTGATGTGAAGCATGTGGTGTAGAAAAGGCTCATCTCCCCATCGTCACACAACACGCCTCTGCGTTCTCAGTGGAGAGGAGCCGTACAAAAAACCTGCTTACGGCTGCGACAAGCAACCGCACTGCCCTGGACTGCTTTATGCTGCCTGGAGCTCGGCGGGAGCTGCTAAAGCGAGCTCTGGCAGCTCCAAGACGCAGCTCCCCGACGGCGTTACCAGCCTCGTAGCTCCGTCCCCGGCAGCCTGGATGTGGAGAACGAGGGCGGTTACTGCCGGGGCGGCTGCCGGCGAACCCCGGCACGCCAAGAGCCTCCTCGCTGCCTGCTGTGGTGAGCTCCGAGCTCAGCAGCAGGTCCCGGCCCGCCGCCCAGCCCCTTCCCCCGAGCCCGTCGCCACCGGCCGCTCGTTACCGGACTACGCTTCCCAGCAGGTCCCGCGCCGCTGTGGGGAGGCCCCGGCGCCGGGGCGGGAAGAAGCGGGCGGGCGGGTGGGGGGATGCGGGCGCCTGCGTGGCCCTGCCCGGGCAGGGCAGCTCGGCTCGGTGTCGCCGTCCGGTGCGGCGCGGTGCGGCTGGGACGCCTCCCGGCCGTCGCGGCGGCCGCTCCCCGGTGCCGCAGCCATGCTAAGACCAGAGGTCTCCGCATCCTACCAGGAGGTACGGCGGGGCCGGGGCAGGGCTAGTGGGCGGCGGGCCCGAGCTCGCCGGGAGGGGCTGGGGCATCCCCCCGGGCTGTGATGCCCGACCCGGGGCTTGCCGCTTGCCAAGCGGTTACACTCAGCGCTGTCGCCGTGAGCTCAGTTCGGCTCCGGTCTCGGGCTCTGCTCGGCAGGGCTGGCCGCGTCGCTGCCGGGGGCGGGGAGCGCTGGCGCAGCCGGTCGCCTGCCGCACGGAGCCCTCCGCGGCTTGGCTTGCGCCTTGCCCGTCTGCGACTGCCCAAGCGCGGCCAAGGCGGGTGGGTCTCGCCGTGGGGCCGCCACCTGCCGGGTGCTGCCCCCAGCCCCTCTCCTTACTGCTGGGTGACTGGGCTGCCGGGCGGCACCTGCACTCGCCAGAAGGAAGCGCGTGTTTTGGGTGCACTTGGTGCCATGCTTTACCTTTCAGCGTGGTTCTAATATTCGGGAGCAGTTGTTCTCAGCGCGGGAGCTAGGTGCAGCTGGTCGGTGAGCTCCGCAACTGGAGCTTTGCTGACAAGGAGATGGTCTGACGGGCGTGAGACGCGACTTTGGTGCCAGAGCTCTCCCTGAAGGCCGCCTTATCATCCTGCCAAGAGCCCGAGGCAGCGCCGCGTTTGCGTATCAATGTACAGGCTGCAGCGACCGGAATTCCCTGCTCGTCCCTCTCTCCCCTGCTAGAGACGCAAGCTGTTTGTGCCAAGTTCTCTAGCGGTAGAGACTTGTAGCAGGGCACTTCTGTTTGCATCTTGCAGGTGAGAGACCTGCAGGTGTTTGCTTTCCTCTGCATGTAACGGGTAGTTTGGGGCTCTGTTTTAATACGTTCTGATTTAGTTTAGTACTGTTTGATTAGTCTCAGCTTCTGGTTTTCCTGCCAGACGTTGGAAAGTGATGGATGCATCAGTTGAACAGTTGTCCCCGGCGCTGAGTTATCCCCGGTGTGAGACACAGAATGTTGTCCTTGCATGATAAGAACCTGATAAGGTAAGCGGGAGGTTGTCTGGCAGGACAAGAAAGAAACCAGAGAGCAATTAAAGGAGGGAAGTGCTAGACAGGAGATCATAAAACCTTAAGTCTGTCAGCTAGGGTTGTTTGAGATAGATGGGGTCCGTTGAAGAAGTACTGCGCTTGCTTAATAGGGTATTGAATAGTAACTTCTCCTCCCAGGGGAGGCATAATCTTGAGATGAGATATGCGACATATGAACTTCAGTGTACCATAACATGTAGAAGGGGTGTTGGGTTAGTCTGTAAACTTTGGCGTACCCAGCCAATGGGGAAACAAGGGAGGAATTTCGCGGCCGGGAATAGGGTATAAAACTTCATGTATTTCTCTGACCAGGTGTGCCTACTAGTTAAGACACCCGGTCTTGCAAGAACATAACAAAATTAAGTGCTTCATTGTGGGGTGTGACCTGAGTCTCTTTCGCGAGGTTTTGCTCATTTCTCACAGTTGAGGGCTCGTTCGGGATCCTAAGTCGTCGCCCTGGGAATTTCTGCCGGCAAAGGATGGGGAGACACGTCCCGTTGATTTCAACGGTCTCGTGGATCGTCGACGGAGGTTTTGCAGGGGACCAACTAATATCCTGAGACCAATTTTAAAGGCAGACCCAGTGAACCACAGGGGATAAAAAAAAATGTAGGCACAATCGCGACAACCAGGCAACTCTGTGCACAGACCAAGGTAAGAAAATTGACTGTTAAAGTGTTACCTTGGTGGTTGGGACATTGTGAGAGACTTTTTGTGTGTGAGTGAATGAGACGTACCATCGGTACGAAGTGAGTGCGGAGTCCGCATCCGCGGTTCTGTTATTCTGCGAGGAAAACAGCTGGAGAAGGACGAAGCAAAAGAACGGAGTGACAGAAAAAGTCTCAGGAAATCAGAATGGGGAATAAAATTAATAAGCCTAAAGAAAATAAGCAGGACGGGGAAGAGAGTCCTGGGAGCATCCCTCCAGACAGTCTTTTAAGGGAGGATGTTGGACCGTTGGGAAAATGCACCTTGTACAAGGGACAAAGATAAGGAAAAGATGATACAGTATGGTTGTTTCGTCTGGATAAAGGAAAGCATCAAAGGGCAGGCTGTATTCTGGCCAAAATACGGGTCAGGTGAGGATTGGGTGTGTCAAGCTTTGAATATCTATGTGAATGATAAGGAACCCTTTTCTTGAGAAGAGTCCAAATATGCTTCATGCTGGGGGTGGAAACTGAGGCGTGGGGCAAGGGAGTACTTTTTTTTCTTTAAAAATAGCAGAATTGGACTCTGAGATCAAAAAATCTAAGACATGGGACCCATTGGAGTATTTACCACCCCCTTATAACTCACCTCCGATCAGCTCTAACTCACCTCCTTAAGGTCCTGGAAGTCAGAGATCGGAGGAGGTGACAGACTCCCCTCCCCATGGGAGGAGCCAGGAAAATTTCCAGGGAGCCACGGCTAGTGCTCCCCCACTAAACACACACCCCAAACTGAGTAAAGAAATAGAACAGTGTCAAAGAGACCTTTTAAACTTCCCCTTACCATCAGGGAAAGAAAAATTGGAAAGAAAGGGGGGTACAGAAAAAGTTTTCCCCTTGAGGGAAGTTCTCCTTGTTATGGGAAAAGTGGGATATGTAAGTACCTCGCTTACTAGTTGTGCAGTAAGAAGTTTTAAGAAAGAAATGAAATCCTTAACTGAAGATCCTATAGGATTGCCTGATCAACTGGATCAAGTTTCAGGGCCAAGCTTTTATTCTTGGCTGGAGATGATGTCTATAATGCATATTTTATTTAGTGGAGAAGAAAGAGGAATGATGAGAAGGGCTGCTATGCAAGAGTGGGAAAGAAGAAACCCACCAGGACAGGGAATAGTACCAGCAGAACACAAATTCCCTAATGCTGATCCCAATTGGGACAATAATAATCTGGAACATAAAGTTAACATGGAAGATTTAAGGGAGTTAATAATACAAGGCATAAGGGAAGATGCTCCCAAATCTCAAAACTTTGCAAAAGCATTTGAAACACAGCAGCAAAGAAATGGGACACCGCCTGCATTTCTGCAGCGGTTGAGAGATCAAATGAGAAAATATTCGGGAATGAATTTTGAAGACCCTGTAGCCCAGGGACATTTAAAGATCCATTTTGTTACCAAGGCATGGCCGGATATCCAGGAAAAAAAAAAAAAAAATTACAGAAAATAGGTGGTTGGAGTGAAAACCCATTGGAAGATTTGTTGAGGGAAGCCCAGCAAGTGTATGTGAAGAGGGAGGAGGAAAAGCAAAGACAGAAAGCGAAGAGGATGGTTTCTGCAGTGGATCAGGTGGCGAAACAGAGAATAGAACCAGTACGTGAGCAAGGAAGGGGGACATGGACACATGGGGAGACAGCAGTGGCGGTAGTTCTGACGAAATGGAGAAGTTAGAGAAAAAGGCAGTGCGGTGTGTTATTAAAACGGAGAGACGTCCAGGGCCACGGGGCGGGAACCCCCGGAGTGGCGCGTTGGGCTGGAGGTGTGCACCCCCGAGAGCGGGCAGAGCCGGGCACTGTCCGCATTAAAGGGTTACCCGAGCTGGCGGCAGGAGGGCACAGGGCTGCCTGTGCCCAGGCCGTGTACGCTGACGGGCGTGAAATAGGAGGGACTGAGACGGGCGGCGGCGCCAACGGCAACAGGAGGGTCCGGCAACTCGGTGACAAACCCCAACTGACCTGCACCCCCACCGGCAGTTCGAGAGGGAGAAGCGGCTGATCCCCCGCCCCGCCTCTGCAGGACAGCGCAGTGAACCCTTCCGCGCCCTGCGAGAGGAACGGGACCTGCCCCAGCGGCCACTTGTGCAGTTTTGGAAATCACGGGGTGGCAGTCAGGACCCTGCAGTTCCTCCTGTTCTGCCACAGCCCAAAGCTATCGGCGGTTCTCAGTCCCCTCCACCTGCGGTGGCCAAAGGAGCCATCAGCGCAGGGATGAACGGCCTGGGGACCAGGCAGATCAAACGCACCCGCTCAAGAGAAGCAGGGCAGCTACCGAACACCTGGTCAGCCCGAACATGTGAATTATATGCCCTAAACAGAGCCCTACAACTGTTAGAAGGAAAAGAGGGAACGGTTTATAGTGATTCAAGGTGCCTTTGGAGTGGTAGAGACTTTTGGAAGGACGTAGGAAGAAAGAGGTTTAATCAACAGTAAAGGAAAGGAATTAGTGCATGGAGAATTAATTAAACAAGTGCTAAAGAATTTATTGGTTCCAAGTGAGATTGCGTAGTTCATGTAAATGGACATCAGAGAGGAAATTCTTTCAGAGCCAGGGGAAACAGGCTGGCTGAGGAATTAGCCAAAGAAGCAGCGTTAGGCCACAAGACTGTGAATATGTATAATCTTACCCCACAGGTACCTGTACCAAAAGCAACTCCTATATTCACAGAAAAAGAGAAGGAAAAATTAAGGGAGTTGGGAGCCATTGAAACAGGGGGAAAATGGATTCTCCCAGGTGGGAGAGAAATGTTAAATAAACAAACCATGAGGGAAGTAATGGTCATTTTACATCCAGGAAGCCACTGGGGAGTACAAGCAATGTGTGATTTAGTTCTGAGAAAATATGGATGTATAGGAATTTACACAGTGGCCAAGCAAATTTGTGAGTGATGCGTGACTTGCAGGAGAATAAACAAAAAGGTCCTGAGGAAGCAGCCCTCAGGAGGAAGGGAGCCTGGTTTAAGGCCCTTTCAAAGCACGCAGGTAGACTGTATTGAATTACCACCAACAGGTAAACTGCAATATCTTTTGGTTTTAATCATCTTACTGGATGGGTAGAAGCTTACCCGATGGTAACTGCCACTGCAGCTGGAGTGGCCAAAATCATTTTAGGACAAATTATTCCTAGATATGGAATGGTAGAAAATACAGATTCTGATCAGGGCAGTCATTTCACTTCTAAAATACTTCAGAGAATAATGGAGGGCCTAGAGGTATCCTGGGACCTTCATACTCCTTGGCACCCACCACCCTCAGGGAAAGTCGAAAGGATGAACCAAACGATAAAGAAGCAACTGTCAAAATTGGTTTTAGAAACCAAACTGCCCTGGACGAAGTGTTTACCCTTAGCACTACTGAGAATTAGGCTGCTCCTAGGAAAGACACGGGGATTTCACCCTATGAAATGTTATATGGATTACCTTATCTGGGTAAAGGAGACAGCATTCCTCAATTTGAAACCAAGGATGTTTTTCTTAAGAACTATATACTGGGGCTGTCGTCTTCTTTGTCTTTTCTCGGGAATAAAGGACTTCTAGCTCAGGCGCCACTGCTAGAGTTTGCAGTTCATACCATCCAGCCCGGAGAGTGGGTCCCGATCAAGTCCTGGAAAGAAACTAAACTGCAACCTGCCTGGGAAGGCCCATTCCAGGTGCTACTGACTACAGAGACAGCAGCGAGAACAGCTCAGAAAGGCTGGACTCATTACACCAGACTCAAAGGAGCAGTAGATCCTCCCCTCGAGGACAGACAGTGACACGCGTACCCCACCAAAGACCCTCTACGTATTAGACTGAAAAAGCAATGCGTACATAAGAACAGGAAACCAAAAATTGTCAATGTTATTAACCGATGAAGTAATTGTAGCAGAGATTTTACTTGTGAGTTTCATTGGACTGGTGGTTAGTTGTTGTATAGAAAAATGTAGATTTTGGGGGCATGGGAAACAAAGAGACACAATCAATGTTAACATGGAGAATGGTGAAAATATTGAATTATTGCCTGTCTAAAACCCCGGGGTTAAAAGGAAGAACGAGTAGTTATGGCAGATGGAACATAGAGAGGGGTAAACCGGACCTATGGACTTGGTAAACGTGGCAGGAACAGATCCTGTAGGTAGATTTAGAATAGTGGTTTGAAAATTGAGAAATAGAATGGAAAAAGAAGCTATAAAGGCCGCTTCCCCTACAATAGAAAAGTGGACCCCTCCGAATGATCCTAAAGTAGTAAAGGTAGTTGAAATTAAGGATGTAAGACAAACCTTTGAGATGGAAACAGGATGTGGAAAAACAAACGCCTGGGTAGAATGGATAAAATACACTGTGAAAAGTTTAAACAAGAGTGATAGTTACGCACGTGCCTCAGGTAGATCTAAATCACAAGTTGTTCCCTTTCCCCTAGGATGGTCCAAGGATCCTGCAGGGATGGAGTGCGTTCTTGCACTATATCGGGAGGAAACAGCCTGGGGAAATGATACCTGTAAAACGCCCTCACTTTTTTTCCCAGCCTTGCTGAGTAAAGACATTCGGGTACCCCCTACTTTCACAGGCATAACTGGGAACCCCACGGCTTGTCTCTCACGACAGGGCATGAAGGCTACCCGATTTTTGGGGGAGTTCTCAAGATGCAGGAGAACACTGGATGTGACTAATGATAGAGATGGGAACTATTCATCAGTGCGGGTTCCAAGAGCAGACTTGTGGTGGTATTGCGGAGAAAAGCTTTTGAGGAACACTCTTCCATCCGATTGGAAGGGCACGTGCGCTGTTGTAAAATTGGCTATTCCATTTACCCTGGCATTTCAAGAAAATGAGACTCATGGAGGGGAAGGAAGCAGAGTTAAAAGAAATATAATAGAAACTTCCTTTGATGATAGAATATATATTGACTCGATTGGAGTCCCCCGAGGAGTTCCTGATGAATTCAAGGCTAGAAATCAAATTGCTGCAGGTTTTGAGTCAGTTCTTTTTTGGTGGGTCACAGTAAATAAGAATGTAGACTGGATTAATTATATCTACTATAATCAACAGAGGTTCATAAATTACACCAGAGATGCAGTGAAAGGAATTGCTGAACAGTTAGATGCGACTAGTAGAATGGTGTGGGAAAACAGGATGGTTCTGGATATGATGTTAGCAAAGAAAGGAGGAGTTTGTGTTATGCTGGGGGGACAATGTTGCACCTTCATTCCCAATAATACTGCCCCTGATGGAACTATTACCAGAGCTCTATGAAGATTAACCACTTAAGCAGATGAGTGAGTGGAGAATTCAGGAACAGATACATCATTGACCGCTTGGTTGGATTCATGGTTTGGAAGGTGGAAAGGAATGGTAGTATCAATTTTCACCTCCATAATTGTTGTAGCCGGGGTATTAGTAGCTGTAGGGTGTTGTATTATTCCATGTGTAAGAGGACTAGTACAAAGGCTGGTCAAAACAGCAATAACCAAGAAAATGTCCCTAGATCCTCCACCTTATCAAGACAAGTTATTGTACGTAACAGAGCAGAATTTGAAGGAAGAGGAAGATAGGGAAAAGGAATGTGAAAAAATGCTAGCTAGGTTGGAAGCCTCTTATAGATGCATACCTTAAGACAAAGAATTGCAAGAATCAACAGAACTTAGAAAAAGGGGGGAATTGTGAGACACAGAATGTTGTCCTTGCATGATAAGAACCTGATAAGGTAAGCGGGAGGTTGTCTGGCAGGACAAGAAAGAAACCAGAGAGCAATTAAAGGAGGGAAGTGCTAGACAGGAGATCATAAAACCTTAAGTCTGTCAGCTAGGGTTGTTTGAGATAGATGGGGTCCGTTGAAGAAGTACTGCGCTTGCTTAATAGGGTATTGAATAGTAACTTCTCCTCCCAGGGGAGGCATAATCTTGAGATGAGACATGCGACGTATGAACTTCAGTGTACCATAACATGTAGAAGGGGTGTTGGGTTAGTCTGTAAACTTTGGCGTACCCAGCCAATGGGGAAACAAGGGAGGGATTTCGCGGCCGGGAATAGGGTATAAAACTTCATGTATTTCTCTGACCAGGTGTGCCTACTAGTTAGACACCCGGTTTTGCAAGAACGTAACAAAATTAAGTGCTTCATTGTGGGGTGTGACCTGAGTCTCTTTCGCGAGGTTTTGATCGTTTCTGTCGCCGGCGCTGAGTTGTCGCCGGCGCTGAGTTGTCGCCGGCGCTGAGTTGTCGCCGGCGCTGAGTTGTCGCCGGCGCTGAGTTGTCGCCGGCGCTGAGTTGTCGCCGGCGCTGAGTTGTCGCCGGCGCTGAGTTGTCGCCGGCGCTGAGTTGTCGCCGGCGCTGAGTTGTCGCCGGCGCTGAGTTGTCGCCGGCGCTGAGTTGATGAGGCTTGCGCAGGGCAGTTTGTGATGTGAAGCATGTGGTGTAGAAAAGGCTCATCTCCCCATCGTCACACAACACGCCTCTGCGTTCTCAGTGGAGAGGAGCCGTCCAAAAAACCTGCTTACGGCTGCGACAAGCAACCGCGCTGCCCTGGACTGCTTTATGCTGCCTGGAGCTCGGCGGGAGCTGCTAAAGCGAGCTCTGGCAGCTCCAAGACGCAGCTCCCCGACGGCGTTACCAGCCTCGTAGCTTATAGCTCCGTCCCCGGCAGCCTGGATATGGAGAACGAGGGCGGTTACTGCCGGGGCGGCTGCCGGCGAACCCCGGCACGCCAAGAGCCTCCTCGCTGCCTGCTGTGGTGAGCTCCGAGCTCAGCAGCAGGTCCCGGCCCGCCGCCCAGCCCCTTCCCCCGAGCCCGTCGCCACCGGCCGCTCGTTACCGGACTACGCTTCCCAGCAGGTCCCGCGCCGCTGTGGGGAGGCCCCGGCGCCGGGGCGGGAAGAAGCGGGCGGGCGGGTGGGGGGATGCGGGCGCCTGCGTGGCCCTGCCCGGGCAGGGCAGCTCGGCTCGGTGTCGCCGTCCGGTCCGGTGCGGCGCGGCGCGGCGCGGCTGGGACGCCTCCCGGCCGTCGCGGCGGCCGCTCCCCGCTGCCACAGCCATGCTAAGACCAGAGGTCTCCGCATCCTACCAGGAGGTACGGCGGGGCCGGGGCAGGGCTAGTGGGCGGCGGGCCCGAGCTCGCCGGGAGGGGCTGGGGCATCCCCCCGGGCTGTGATGCCCGACCCGGGGCTTGCCGCTTGCCAAGCGGTTACACTCAGCGCTGTCGCCGTGAGCTCAGTTCGGCTCCGGTCTCGGGCTCTGCTCGGCAGGGCTGGCCGCGTCGCTGCCGGGGGCGGGGAGCGCTGGCGCAGCCGGTCGCCTGCCGCACGGAGCCCTCCGCGGCTTGGCTTGCGCCTTGCCCGTCTGCGACTGCCCAAGCGCGGCCAAGGCGGGTGGGTCTCGCCGTGGGGCCGCCACCTGCCGGGTGCTGCCCCCAGCCCCTCTCCTTACTGCTGGGTGACTGGGCTGCCGGGCGGCACCTGCACTCGCCAGAAGGAAGCGCGTGTTTTGGGTGCACTTGGTGCCATGCTTTACCTTTCAACGTGGTTCTAATATTCGGGAGCAGTTGTTCTCAGCGCGGGAGCTAGGTGCAGCTGGTCGGTGAGCTCCGCAACTGGAGCTTTGCTGACAAGGAGATGGTCTGACGGGCGTGAGAAGCGACTTTGGTGCCAGAGCTCTCCCTGAAGGCCGCCTTATCATCCTGCCAAGAGCCCGAGGCAGCGCCGCGTTTGCGTATCAATGTACAGGCTGCAGCGACCGGAATTCCCTGCTCGTCCCTCTCTCCCCTGCTAGAGACGCAAGCTGTTTGTGCCAAGTTCTCTAGCGGTAGAGACTTGTAGCAGGGCACTTCTGTTTGCATCTTGCAGGTGAGAGACCTGCAGGTGTTTGCTTTCCTCTGCATGTAACGGGTAGTTTGGGGCTCTGTTTTAATACGTTCTGATTTAGTTTAGTACTGTTTGATTAGTCTCAGCTTCTGGTTTTCCTGCCAGACGTTGGAAAGTGATGGATGAATCAGTTGAATGGCAAGAGGTCTGCATGGACAAGTTCTCCTTTTATTTAGGAGGTTTTATCTAGTAGGAAGGTTTTATCCCATGAGTATCAGGATGAAATTAACTCGTGTAAGAGGTTGTGTGTGGCTGAGATACTTGAGAGAGTTAATGAAGACATGTTGCTGCCTGAAGTATGCAGATTACATTTCTGCTTTGTGTATCAGCCACCACTTGCATTGCTGCTGTGTATGTCTGGGATTCTCCCAAAGTCTGTGGCACAAGTCTGGGTGGTGAGTAGGTGTAGCAGAACTATTTCCTTCCCTTCTCCAGCACCTGCGGCATTCTGTGATGCTCCTGCTCCTAGCACGGATGCTCAGACGTCTGGAATTGCCTTTGAGCTTCCATTTGTGTAGTGTTTTTCTGTCTGCAGGACTGAAAAGGAACTGCCGGCTCCTGCAGTTGTTTCTCACTCAGCTGTAGGTGCCAGGCCCAGAGGAATGCTGAATGAAGGTCTGTTTCATGCCCTTCCTGCTCTTGATATCCTGTCTCTGCATCCTATTGCAAGCTTAACTGCCCTGCAAGTTTGCAGTCCTTCTGCTTTAGCACTGCCCTTCACCTCCTTATCAAAAAGAAGAGAGAGGAAGAGCTAGCCTGTGAGGGTGAACACTGCTGGCGTACATCAGCTTCACTGTTGTCACTTGCCCTGATTTGGGGACTCTGTCAAGGGTGGACAAATCAGAATGGTCTGCCACGTGCTGATGCTGTGCTGGCTTCCCAGTTGTCAGGAGATTGTAGCTCAAGTGCCTGTGAGTTGTTGGGACTGTGGGTCTGTGCTGCTGCGCCTCACAGAGTCCGCGTGCGGTACACTCAGAACACAGTGCTGGGCTCTTCGTGGCCTCAGCGGGTTTCTGCAACTTCACCTCCTGTCAAGTTGGGTGTTCAGGATTTGCGGTGAAATTAGGTTGTTTTAGGGGGTCTGGCACATCAGCTCAGCCTACTCGCTGCACCCCGAGGCAATGTTCGCACTCCTGCTTTTCACTAGCTGTCCTTCACTGGGTTTATGTGTGAAAAGCCTATGAAACCACGTCCACCTCGTGAGCAGAGATAAGAAAACATAATTGCACATTGTTTGGGTATTTTTCCTAAGGAATGCTGAAAGATTACATTTGCTGAGTTTTTCTTCTCTTCTCCCAGGTGTTGAAGAGTCACTCTGGGTCTTCTTGAGAGGATAAGAAATGTTGTATCTTGTATTCCTGCTTAAATTTCAGTTGGAAACTCCTTGCTGTCAGGAGTAGAATTTGCTTACCCTCTACATAACGTCAGCCAAAGAGGTGCCTGTACCTGGGGAACCATGGCTGAAACACGTACGTTAGACCTCTTGGATCAGCTCTGGTATAAGGAGTTGGCATGAATGTAATTGGAACTGGCTTCTTGGCTGATGTAGCTCAACCCGTGCAAGAGGTTCAGTGAATACTCTTCTTGTGTCAGAATAGCTTATTTAGGGCAAGGTAAACAAACAGAACTGGTGTGTTTCTACTCAAATGAGCAGAGTGTTAATTTACCCTTATTTTATGAAGATAATTTTAAAAAGTGTCTTTGGCTTGACCCTGTTAAGGCTCCTGCAAATGAGCTGGGTTTAGCCTATTAGTTGCCTCCTCACTCCCTGCCTCACACCACGGGAAATCATGCTTTATTTATGTATAAAGCATGTAAAAACAACTTGGTAGCTGCTTTCAACCTGCTCTGCATGGTGGAAATGAATACAGAAATACAGCAGGAGGTGATGGAGACTTTACATCAGACTTTGAAGACGTAAAATGAGTGGACTCTTTCCTAATAAATGCGAATGATGATGATGATAATGATGATTTCAATACTGAATTAGAGTTGGGTGAAATAAAAGCACTTCCTTATGGATACATGCATGTAACTGTTGAGTAAGTTGGAAGTGTGAAGTCTAATTGCATTCAGCACAGCTGCTGCATTAACCGTGCCCCCGTTTTCCTTGAAGCAGGAACGAAGCTAATCTTCCATACTTGGTTAGGTGGGTGATACTGAGTGTTTAGCTTGGAGAATTCCAAGTGCAACCCATGATGTGCTGCAAGGTTACACTCTGGTTTGCCTTGCTGTAATTCATCTGTCAGTCCCTGCCGTGAAAGAAATTTGGAAAACATACAGGAGATACTTTATATATGTGTATATACACACAGTCTAATGCTTTATGATCTCATGTGATGCCTGTCTGATGGCACAAGCTGCTGACTTTGATGGAAGTGTCTTGGCAGCTTGGGTCCAGAGCTCTGAATAGCAAAACACAAAAACATCTGGTCTCTGTTGCTGTTTTAGAAACAATGGAAGACTAATTAGTTGCACAACAATTAATATATAATAACATGTACCATGAGGTCAAAGAAGTACCAGAAATGTAGGGATGTTTGACTGGTGTCTTGTAATAACCCACCTACCTGTGGGCTGAGATTGCAGTCAAGTTACTTGTCCTAATACCTGTCAAAATCCGACTCACTTTTTTGCACCTCTTTATTAAGAAATGCTAATGCTCTGTTTGCCAGTATGTGCTGTGGATTGCTTATGCCTCAACATACGTTCCTGAGCGTCCTGCTTATTGCAGAGGGCATTGTCCTAATTGGGGGTTTAAAGTGAGCTGAAGCTGCCAGGGAAATGATTACTTTGATCTTGAAAGACAAGGAGGTGTTATTGTTGAAGCAGCAAGGTACAAGTAGGTTAAATTTCACGTGCTGTATTTTCTTTTCGCAACATGCAAGTGAGTTAATTTTTAGCTGTAGGCCTGCATAAATGTGGCTCTCGTCCTGTGAACAAGTGGGATGTGCATTGGGTGCTCTTGGACTGGGGACATGTTTTTGTGTGTTTGGTTAGTTGGAGCCTCTTTTATTTGTACCATAGAAATTCCAGCAATTGCAAGTTGAGAGCATGTTTGGAAATTGAACCACTGTTTTAACTACACAGCTGAGTGAAGATGTGGAGCGAGTATCTGAAAACCCAACAGATGAGAGAGGAGGAGAGATGGAAGTTCATGAAGATGCCAGCTCTGTTATTTTACCAGGTGAGAACTATTGACCCAGCAATTACCAGTTATAAGTACCTGATAAGCTGCCTCTGTGTGTGGATTTGTTTGTTTGATTTTTTTAATTGCACTTCTGAAAGCAAACAAAATGCTAAATTACTTGTTTTGGGGAATAAATGCTGTTGGAAAGCCAAGGAATTTTTCCAAGGATTGAGATAAGAACACGTCTTTGTCTTGAACTGTGCTCAGTCAAGGCAGGTTCAGCACATCCAATTCTGAGATAGCTTGGTGTATCGTCCTCCTTCACGTTGTATCTTCCCTGGGCTGCAGTGTCTGTGAGGGCAGAGTGTTGCAGGCAAAGTCCGTGCCAGGTTTACGTGACCAAGGTGCAATATTGAACAGATGCGCTTCTCAGTGGATGTTAGTTAGACTGTTTGGACCTGCTTTTGGAGGGTGCAGGACGGTGTTAAATGGGCTTATTGCAGCTCAGATGCAGGCATGAAGGTAAGCCAGCCTGAAATGAGTGTTGCCTAAATACTTTGCAGCCGTTCAAGACATTGTTGTTTCAATAGCGCAGTTTTGTGCATATTGATATCCTAATTTGCTTGGCTGCCATCTCCTGGCATGTAACCTGGGAACACGTGTGTAACCATGGACCTTTGTAAGAGGTAATGCGTTCAATAGGATTTACGAAAAGGCTGGTGTTTGCTGTGGTAAAGAGCAAACACCAAACCGTGCTATTGTAGTTGAAGGGCAGAGTGTGACGTGACCCGGGAGGGCCTGACTCATTAAATTACACCACACAGAAGAGTCAGCATAAAATAGGCCTACTTATCTCCTTTCATATGTTGGGTTGTAATGCTCCTTTTGTGTGTTCAGCTATTTATCACTCACAATCAAAACATGACGTGTAGCTCAAAGAGTACGCGAACTTTTTCCTTACAAGTATTGCCAAAGGAAATGGCAAACGCAAGGAATGTGGGCAAAGCAGTGTCTGTGCTCTAGGGAGATCTTCAGAGAATAAGCTCTGAAGACAAGGAAACTGTGAGAGAACTGGGCAGGTCTTTTTCTAGCTGTAATTGGAAGAACCCTTTTGTGAAACCTTGCATAGTATGCACAAGGAGTTACAAACCGGAGTCCAAAAATGAGAGAATAGCAAATATCAAATGACTTCTACTGTGGTGGAGATGCAATTCCAATAGCTGTGTAAGAGCAGTAGAGCATTAAATCTGCTGACGTGTGTGCCAAGTGTGTAAGAATCACTTAAGGCTGGAAGGGAAAAGGAGCTGTTTTTCCCAGGAGGAGAGACTGATGCAACAGACTGCTTGTGAACTTTGTACCTGAGTTGTCCTTCTTGAAAATAAACCTTGTTTCCTGCCTGCCGTGTCCTCCAGCAAAGTGCCAAGTTCAACGTGAGATAAAGAGGCACAGTCGGTGGATGATTACGCCTCCTGCTTGAGAAGGAAGTGTCTGTCTGACTGATCATCAAAACCAGCAATGGTTGTGGCTTTTGAAATCAAGCTGAGTTTGAGGCTTACTTTCCCCTTAAGTGATTGGTCTTTAAACAAACACTACATGAATTCAGCCCAAATATCTGTATTTTAAATCCTCATCCATGTTCTCTTTGGTTCCAGATAGTGAACTGGGTACCACTGCCCCTTCTTTGCGTTTCAGCAAGACCTGCCTAAAGAATGTTTTTTCAGTAATTCTACTGTTTATTTATCTGCTGCTCATGGCTGTAGCTGTGTTCCTTGTCTACCAAACCATCAGTGACTTCAGGGAGAAGCTCAAGCACCCAGTGATGTCTGTCTCTTACAAGGAAGTGTCCTTGTACGATGCACCTGGTAAGGCTGGTAACAAACAAAATGGGTTAAGTTGCTGTTCACATTTATTTTAGATTCTTTTGAATTTTTGCTGTTGATTCCCTAGGGCCCAGATCTGAACCAGATCTTTCACTTCCTCTTTTTTAATCTATGTCGTATTGACTTTGCACGGAAATGTTAATATAGTACAGGGAATTTTGGGGAGGCTTTGGAAGCTTTCATGTCAATAACGTGAATGTCGGGAGCTGTGGAGCCTTATGCAACATCTGGTGGATAAGAAGTGCTTTCAGATACTAGATTGATTCCTCTTTTAGGGAAAGAATATCCTTATGGAAGTATTCACAGAACCGTATTGTTCAACAGGGTAGTGCACAGGATGCGTATCAGGGTCTCAGTGCTGCGCTGGACAGTGAGATGCTATTGACAGTAAAGAAGGTGATTTCTCAAACCAAGCACAAAATAACCTCAGTGCCACTTTCTGCTTCTGTTGTGTGTTGTGTACAACTTGGTATTAATCAGTAGGCAATGAAAATGTGACGTGGCTGCAGGGAACAACGTTGGCATAAAAATGCAGTGTGGCTTCAGAAAACTGAGTTGTAGTTTTCAGGAGGGATTATGCCTCAGGAGCATTTTTGAATAGTGAGTTCTTTTGCTATTATATTTTTAAATTATCCAGTAACCATTCATAAATAGAGCTGTGGTAGCAATTGCAGCTCAAACAATCATAGGCCAGTCTCCAATTCAAAAAGAACACTTTTGTTTGAAGTCTTACCACATTTTACGTAGTTGTGGCTGAAAGGTGAGTGTTTCAAGTTGTTGCCATATTCCTGTAGATGTTTTTCTGTGTGGTCAGTTAGGCTCAGCTCTGTAAGCGGTCCTATGCAAGGAGCTATATGGATCTGACTGTACAAGCAGGCTTTTTGCTCTTCTTTTTTTTTTTTTTTTTTTGGGTGAGCTTTTGATACAGCAACAGGAAGAAAATGTCATTTAAAGAAGCAGAGTGACATACATATAAATCCAAAAGTATTGTTGGGGTTCCCTGTCAGATCAGAGACCTGAATTAGTGTAGCCCTTTACTTCGTGGCTCTCTTAAAGTGATGAGCTGGCAATTTGCAAGCATGGAGTACTGAAGAAAGGGATAAATCGATTTTTAGACTGATACATGCTGACTGCTGTGACATGCCACATTTTGGCAGACAGATCATTTCAGTGAGTTAATCATATCTAATAAATCATAATTTTGGGGGGTAGTTGGTGTAGGTTATCCTCAAGCAGGCTTGTTTCCAATAATAAATGTGGCATATGTGGCATAACAGGATTTTTGGGTTTGGGCCTTGCATTTTGCTGGCCCTCTACAGCTGAGGTGGCTGAGGGTCTGTTCTTTTAATGCATGCTGAGACAGGAGGTTTATGGTATATATGGATTTCCATGCAGGGGAAGGAGCAGCCTGCCTCCCTAAGGATGTAAGTAATAAGGGACGGTAACAGTTAGTACTTGTTTGATGGCTTTGATTTTTATCACGACATCGTGTTCAGTGAACAGACGATCTAGATGTTCTGAAGAGCATCTTTTCACTTTTACTAGATCAGCCAGTGATCTTTGCTCTGTCGTGTATAGTACCTACATTATTTCCAATTAAAATTTGACATGTTAAATGATCATATCTGGAAACACGTACGTGCTAAAGTGCTACGTGTCCCATTTGACTTCAGTAGTCTCCTAATTTACTTACTCATTTCATTTGGGGTGAGAAGGACTGGTGTGTTAGCTGCTGGCTTGTGGGAAGAGCGGGGAATCTTAGTAGCTTCTGTGAACCGTGAATTGTTGTAACAGAGTATGAACCCTGCTTTTTTTTTCAATGCTTTGCAGGGGTTGTGTTGTGATGCAGCTGGCTCTTTTGTCCTGCTCCAGAAAAATGCTGGAACGCGTGGTTTAATTTGATTGTTTTGCTGGATCTTGAGGACAGCTTAGTATCCTGTGGGATTAAAGCCCAGAATGGAAATCTGTGTGCTCGGGAAAGAAATCAGCTCTCCTCAATGTTTTTTCTCCCAAAACAGGTATTGCCTTTTACCCAGGCAAGGCTCGGCTGCTTAGCTGCAAGCATCATTACTATGATCACATCCCGCCTCTGATAAATCCAGGTCAGCCAGGAGACATTGAATGCACCACTCAGAGAATCAACTACACAGACCCTTTTACTAATCAAACTATGGTAATCATAATGTAATAGAACAAAGCTTGTTCAGTGGGGGGTTTCTGCTCATAGTGGTATTTGAAAGTAAAAATATTTACTAAGTGCTGCAAAAAGTCTGTGCTTCTAGTTCTTTACAAGCCATCTGTCCTTTTGTTTTCAGAAATGTAAAAGACCCCGGCCAGTGTGTTTATGTGTTATGGAAGATCAGCTGGCGTGTGGGGGTGTGCAGCATGAAAACCTGAATGGGACAAAATAAATAATTTTTCACAATGAATCTCTCACTTCATTCCTTTCCTAAATGAGCTGGCAAGCGTGCTCCTTGATACAGTAAATCTAGCTTTGGCTGAAAGCAGTAGCGGTTACTCCATTAAAGCAGGATAGCTTGTCTCTTTTTGTTTGTTTGCTGGGAGTTACATACTATTTTTGTCATATTTGGAAAAATCTTACCTGGGCGCCAAAGGGTTTCATTATGCTGAAATGCCGTCAGCCAGTGAGATGGGTACACCGAGTGATAGCCTGTCTTAAGTTGCCCTGAAAATGCAGGGAATCTGGCTTTTGTATAAACAGATGTTGAAAAAATAAAGTATGAAATATGGTCATTTATATCTAAAGTGATTGCTTAGATTGTTCTTAAGGAAACTAAATGTGAACGAACTATGCAGGCACCTGTTTGTCAGCTTTCTTCCCCTTCGTGTTTTGCCTTTCGTCTAGGCACCATTTCTTTCTGGGAAGCAGCTCCTTATTATAATATAATTAATATAATTTCAGCCACTAATATGCTCTTTTTATATGTTTTGACAAACTAAGAACCTGCATTTTATGCTGCATGGCAGATTCACTTAGAAGCTTGCTGGTCCGATAGGCTCTAGCCCTGCAGTGGAACAGAGAGTTTGTTTCAAGTCAGGAGCTGAAAGTTCCTGGACTTCAATGTTCAAAACAGTTTTGATTGTCCTGCAGAATGCAGGTTTCAGGGTCTTGACTGCTAATTCCACGTGAACCCAAAGGACTATGATAGAACCAAAGCAGATATCTTCATAAAACACTAAATCTTGATGAAAATCTTGATTTTTAAACTGAAATGAGGCATTCAGTTGGCATTCTCGTTAGGTATTTTAATAGATGTATACTTAGTGGTAGCCAAGAAAATCTCGGCGTGTAGTAGATTTCTACAGAGTATGAGTGACAGATGGCAAATTCCTGAATAGGAAACAGGGTTGTTTTGCTGCTCTCACCATGTCTCTGTTTGCTTACAGAAATCTGCTTTGGTTGTTCAAGGCCCTCGTGATGTGAAGAAAAAGGAACTGGTGTTTTTGCAGTTTCATTTAAATGGAACAGACCAAGATTTTAGTGCCATTGACTACCTTCTGTTTTCCTCTTTCCAGGAGTTCATCAACAGGTATGTAAAGGGAGGAGCCTGTGACTGCATTGGATTTGCTACAACAATACTAGTGAAAGCAGGGCGTTTTTAGTAAAAACCAGACAGGCTTTTATACCCTCTTCCCTTTTTTTTAATGTCTGGGTTATATCAATGCTCTTTCATGTCTTGGGTTACTAATCTTGCTTTTTAGCAAGTGAATGGAAGACTTTCTCAGTGACAAACCCACCCTTCAGCTATGCTTCAGCCATTTGTGCTGGCTTACCGCTGCCTGCTGCTGGGGGTGGTCAGGGAGCGTGCTGTCCTGGGCAGTGTGCTCAGGAAGCACGCTGCGAACACTGATGTTTCTGTCCTTTTTTTGAAATTACTGATTTTTTTAAAGCAATTACTGTAAAGATCAGATCCCAAGATTGATTTGTTGTGATTTTGTTGGAAGATTAACTATATTTCTTTGTATTATTAGCTTTAGGTAAGATTCTCCAGAATGATGCAATTTCATAGATGAGGTTTTCAAAATTGCTTCGTGTCGGTTTGACATTGATGCCATTGGAGGGACTGATCGACCTTTTTCTAGCCAGACAGGAGATATTAGTCACAGTGAGACCTAATAGAAAGCCTTAATTTGGTAATAGTCAGATGCTCGGTGAAGAAGGGATGGGGGTTAAAGGCCACATGCAGAACAAAATTAGGTGAGGGAGGGGAAGAGAAATAACAGATTTTATTGTAACAAAGCATTCCTGGAGGCTTGGACATGATCGTAGAGGTGCTTTTCAGATGGAGCAAAGACTGGAAGTGTTCAGTTGCAGTGTAAGTGGGTGGCCAAAGACCAATTGTCTGCATTTGCTTTTTACAAAGCAGCTCTACTTCAGCAAAGGAGAGTCCTAAGTCATTAAGTAGCTGTACTAAAACACCTCATAAAATGCTAATGTTCCAGGTATTTTAGGCATTGATATTTTAGGGTGAGAAAACACCAGTTAAGAGTAGTGATGTAGAATGTGCTGCTGCTTCCTTCTGTGTTGTTTCTTCTCTTTTTTTCATGGGTTGTGCTGCAGCTAGCAGTATGTACAGGGGGCCTGATTCCAGCGAGGGGCGCAGCTGTTTCCGTGCTACAAAACCCGGGTTCTTGCTTCAAGGCTGTGGTTATGCTGGTGTAGGTAAGGCAGTAAGAATCATCTGGAAGCTGCCTGTGAGGAAGCTGGATTGCAACCTCCTGCCTCCAGGTTGGCCAGGTCGAACGAGTTAGATGGCAGAATAGATCCCCAAAGAGATGGGGAAGTGTCCCTTTGTTCCTAGAGAAGCTGCCTTGTCTCTAGAGTGTTGGAAGGCACCAGAACTGAAGCTGGGAGAGTGAAGGCTGAGCCTGGGTTAGGTTTGGAGCAAAGTGAAAAGGTAGGAGATGGCGTGGTCTGTTTGGGTTGTCTGTTTGTAGTAGGAATGCGAGTTAAAACGGGTTTTGAACCAACCCAGATAATGGTGAAATTGGCAAAGGTGTTGTAGGCCTTTCAACTTCGCAGTAGACGATGTGTCTGTCTAGGTGAGATGTAGAAAGAGAACCAGCTGTGCGCAAGAGGCCAGTCATGTCGTAGTGTCCTCTGAAGTCGGGTACAAATCGTATGGCTTGTCTTGCTCAGTATCGTGTATTGCTGTCCTGGCATCACGGGGCATGAACTAGACAGGCTCGGGGCAGCTTGAGAGTTCACGTCTTCGCTTCACTGTGAAGTTCATGCAAAACGACACGTGAACGTGGAATGTTCTTGTTCTGTCGAACTTCCAGCAGAAGAGAAAATAGAAATAATTTCTGGTTCATCAGCAGATGCTAAATTTAGTTGATGGGAAGTCTGGACTAAAATATCTGTAGAAACTGTTGTGGATCCTTCCCTCTGGCCTCTAAAAACTTCAGTTACTGGCTGCCGTTAACTACTTTTCCTGACAAAGTGTCTCACTGCTTACAAAGAGCCTATTATTAGCACCGTGTCCAGCAATTCGTGTGAAGTGTTATCAGAGATGCTGAGATACATGCTACAACTCATGAGATACCATAATTACCTTTACATTTTTTTGCCATGGGTGCAACGAGCTTATGTTGGGCTGGCAGACAGACTGCCGTAAAATACAGGCGTAGGTTATTCCATCACCTTAAATCACAATCCAAAACCCCCTGAAACCAGTGAGAAGAGTCCTGCTGTACCTACAGCGCAGTTTCTGTGCAGGCAGCAGTATGCGCTGCTCTCTTCTGCTTTAAATAGCAATTATGGTATCTGTGAAGGCTGCTGCACGTGTCAGCCGTAAGCCGTAATAAAAACGGCATCTAGAGACCTGTATCTTGAAGGGGTTTTTCTGAGGCATAGCAAGTGGTGAGAACTCAAGTAAGGCCCAGTTGTTTCTGTCAAGGGTTTTATTCTCTGCAGCTCTTCTGTTAAAATTGGGTCGACAGACTACATGAAGCTGGCACTGGTTGCTGGTTTTGTTCTGGCCTCCACCGAACACTGCTGCACTGTGTGCCGTTGTTGGCCGGTGAGTTGGAGGGATACTGCCACTGGCTTTTTTTTTCTTTTTTTTTTTTTAAAGACAGTGACAGCTGCTGTCTGTACCATATCAGTTGGAGGGAAAGAAATAATGAAACCCTTGCAAATTACCAAAAAAGTGTAGCTAAAAATACAAGTTCCTTTCCTGAACTGCCATTAGTATGGGTTTAGGAAGAAAATCCTCCGAATGTATTACTGACAAAACTGTTGTTAGTGTAGCATGTAAAATAACTTACAGTCATGTGAAGTGATGAATACCAGTCTGAACAGGTCAGAAATTATTTGAGGGTCTAACCAGAGCTCCATGTTCATGTCTCTGGTCTGGATTGCTGCGTGCAGAGAAATAAATTATAACATAGAAGAGTCAAGACTTTTGATACCACACCATCTGGCCCTCTGTTAGATGCCATGGCTGTTAGATCCCAACTGGGAGTTGCCCAGTCTTGGGAAAAGCAAAAGCAGACATAAATTGGGTTTGACCCATCTGTGATTTTGGCTCTTGCTGCTGCATTGGAGTCCACTGGTGGGATGTCCTGAGCTGCCTCTGGCTCTTGTGGGTTGGTCCACAGAGATCAATGTTGGAAGGATCCACTGCAGCCCAGTCCAGAACTAGGTTAGAAACTCCAGTAGTTGGGACAAATACAATCTCTCCTGTCCTGACTTTGATCAGTCAGTGCTGGGGAAATGGGCTCCCTGTCAGTGAACTGTCAGGGGTTACCAGAGAGCGTTGGCTGAGAGGATACCAGGGCTTTGTAGTTCACCTGACAGAGACAGTGGCCTCTTGCACTTCCCCTTTTCTGCTGTGATGTAGGAATTTTTGTGTGGTCTTGAGGTACCACTAATATCCTGGGAGAGCCTGGTGCAGAGTGTTCAGGAATCTTACCATGGATCTAAAGAACATGGTAATAGGTAGAACTTACTAAACAAAAGCTTAAAACCCCTTGCCTGTCTTGTGTTCGCTTAGTAGTGTGTGGGTTTTAAGCTGTGTTATTCGCCCTCTGTTATCATTTGTGCAAATCTTGTGCCTCTCTGCTCTGCTCCAACCCCTGCCTTTTTTTTTTCTTTTCTTTCCCCCCCAACTCTGCGGCAATGGTCTGGATTATGGGCATATGCAAGGAGATGCCTTCTCAGATCACTTCCCCTAAGATATTATTAATCTTTCTTTCTTAAGCCTACAATTACTGTTGAAGGCAAAGCGTACAACTGCTGTCCGCTTACCAGTTGTGGCTGCAGCGTTCAGCTCTGTGTCATAACTCCCTGCCTCAACTTTCCGTGTTGGTTTGGAAAGCTTTTCTAGCATGCTGTATTTAGTGAGGCATTAGGCATGTGACTGGCTGGCAGAGTGCTAATTATGTATGTTCCTCTGAGGGGCAAAGCACCACGTTCTTCCCTACTGCCCCATCAGCTACTGCTGTACCCCAACACTGAGGAGGGAAGAAATCATTGTCAGATTAGGTCTCCCTGTGTTGTTGGTTTGTGTGGTGAGGAGCAGTCAGGTGATGGGCTTTGTTCTTATGCTTTGCCCACGTCTTCCTTGCAGGGGTTAGAGAGGAGCACTGCCGTTCTGTCAGGATCGCTGAACAAGGGCCTGATGCCACAGATAGATACTCCTAACTCGCTCAAACACTCCTGGAATATCATCTGTCTCGATGGGCAGCAGTGTGTTGGTTTTGCTTGTCCTTTCTGTTCTGTGTTTGAGCCCATCCTCTGAAGCTCTGATTTGAGAGCAATGGCTTTGCTAGGTGTTGCTTTCCTACAAACGTGTGCATGTTCATCTGGCAGCATAGCGCAGAGCAGCCATCAGTATGACACTCTTCTTATCAGTGCATGCTTTTGCTGCCTTGTAGACAAGGCATCGTGGTTTGTAGGAAGAAAAGGAGCCCCGATTCTGAAAACTAAGGAAAAAAGACAGGAAAAGGGCAAATCCAGTCAGTACTGGCACAGGACACATCTGCCTGATTGGTCTGGTCTCTGGGACAAGCTTGCTGCTTTTCTTCTTCTTTGCATCTTTATTTGGAAAGAGCACAATACCCTAATCTCCCAACAGACCTCTGCCATACAAGCGAAGTATACGCATTGCCTTCGCCTAGGAAGGTGGATTTAATCCAAGCCAAAACCCTTTCCCTTGTCTCAAGGACCAGCATACCCTGACATATCTCTGTAACCCAAAATCCATCGTTAGTAAAAATCAGCAGTCTGTGCTGGGATTCGTGACTCATCGCAGTGGTTTACCCCTTCATTTCAAATGAAAAAGCAGCTGCAGGGAGGGCCAGGCTTATTTCACAGAGATGACATCAAAGTGGCTAAAGTCACAGTACTGAGGAGCGCCAAGTAAACGGCACGGTTAATTCACTGTGTCCTGTGCAGGTGGTAGAGAAAGGAAGGCGAACAGAGCTCCCTCTTTACTCCTTGCAGCATGAGTGGTATTGGAAGCTTACTGTGGCTTTTGGTCATGGTATTAAAAAGACAATACAAAGTCATCCTGCTGTTCTGGGGCTACAGGTGAGGGAAGCAGCCGTCTTACTGCAGGTGGGAGCCTTGCACCAAAGGGATAATATTTCCAAAATAAAACACTGGATGTACATTTCAAAGCACTTTAAGTATATCTGCATTGCAACCAGCTTATCTGCACCCCAGAAATGGGGTGAAGCAGTCTGTCCTGCCTCTAGGCTGTTCCTTCCATCTCATGCTTCCCAGCATTGTGGCGAGTTGTTTGCTGAGGTCCTGGCTCTGCTCCTTTCTGTCCCGGAGGTGACAGATGAGAAGGAAGCTCCCCTATAAGGCAGAACAATCCATTGGGGCAGGCAGAACTCTGGGGTGGTAGGGCACCCCGTAAGTCTTCTGTGGTTAAGAACATGAGTGCAACTGCTACCATTAATCAAAACATGACTAGTCACAATGTTTTAGATATTTTAGCAGTTGAAACATCAGTAAAGTAATGGTCTTTTTCCTTTAGTCCAGAAAAAGCAGAATTCATGAAGGACTGTGAAAGCTCCTACTCCAGCTGGAAGTTTTCCGGAGGCTTTCGGACTTGGGTCAAGATGTCCTTGGTGAAAACAAAAGAAGAAGATGGTAGTGAGACTGTTGAATTCAAACAAGAGGTAAAAAAAAAAAAATACTGAGGAAGAATGTTCTGGGACCTCTTCATTTATTAAGATCTAGTTACTGACACGATTTTAATGGTAACTGGCCAACAGAACCAGTTCTTGGGGCACAGAGCAATATGAGGTGGAAGAAGGGTGGGTGGGTTGGTTGGTTGGTCAAGTGAAACATCAGGAGCTCGTGTTTTGTTTCATTGCACCCATGACCCCACTTAGCACGGAGCAGTTTTGGCTGTACAGCTGCTTGCATTGTCCTAACAGGGAGAGGCGCTCTAAAAGCATAAAGGTCTTGATGTGCTCAGCTGTTGGTGTGGTCTAGTGACACACCTCAGGAAAACATCTCCTAATGGGGAGGCCAGAAAACACAGGCCTGGAATGTGTTAGAAGTGACACCTGTAGTCTGGGGTAAGGGTCCAAAGAGGCCGACACAGAAATAAGAACACAGCTCTAAAGTGCCTTCAGTTCAAGGTGGGGAACAATTGCCAAAGGAATTGTCTGAGTGACAAGGTAGTATTGGAGAGAGGCGGTGGTTGGGTTACCACAAGGGCGGATGTTAGGATGAAGAGGTAAACATAAGCCTCGTATCCTTTGTAGTGTTGTCACATCTGCTTTGTGTCTGCGATTCTTAGCTGTTGAGTATCCTTTGAAATGTGGAGTAACTTCCTGCATCATCTAAAACTAGAAAATATGCAGGTGGAAGATGCAACTTAGCTAGAGATGAACTGGGCTTGATTTTCATACCTGTTCTGTTCACACTAATGGACAGGAAAATAATTGTGGTTTGAGTTTGTTACCTTGCTCCTGTTGTTGCTTGGAGAGGAAGCATTTTATCGGTGGTGAGAAACGAGAATTTTAAGAGCAGTCCTTGCCAGAGCATGTTGCTTTCAGAGACTACATTCTGTCTTAGTCCATAGTACGCTTGGAAAGAGTAGTTTGTACTTCGGTTCTCTTATCTTTAGTTCTCACAGTTAGAGAATTATGTGGCAAAGCCTTAAGGGAAGAGCAGAGCTGTGCCTATGAGGTGGGCACCCTCCTGCTCCACTGGAGGAGGACAGGAGGCATAGCCCAGGGTCACACAAGTCCCAAACTAATGCCTTAGTTTGGAGGAGAGGAAAGAATGCATCAGCTGCTGCCATGTAAGCGCTAACAGCAGTTGTCCGTCTGTCCTTCATCACCTACAGCTCTTAGCACTGGCCATTTGGTACTTAGCAGGTGTAGGATTTTTGAGAGTCCTCCTTTGTGTGCCCAAGTCTAACGTGTCTCAAAGTGGAAACAAAAGGCTGACTCGAACCCAGAAAAAGCTCCTTTCAAATCTCAGTCTGGGAGATGGGATAGCAGAAAGATGGATACAAATACGAGGTCAAATAGCACAGTCACTCTGCTAACTAACCCAGTAACCACGGCTTGGTCTTTTCTTCCTTTCCCATCGCCCTCATTTGGCTCTGTGCAGTTTGACTCTTGGCATGCAGTTTTCCTGAATGGGTGTTGCTGGGGTGATGGTATGAGTACCTGAGCCACAATGAGTACCTGCGCTGTAGCAGTATAGGGTGAGTCTGCAGCAAGGCTGTTTGACCAGAAAACAGGCTCCTCTATGCTCTGAATGGACGTAGGCACCGTTCTGGCTCCTCACGCTATGTGTTTGCAGCCTAAAATCTGCTCGGGGCAGGGTGTGCGGGGAAGACCCATAGAAATCTTGAAATACCTGTAAAGAAACTAAGCCATGGTAGGTGGAAGGGTTGTGTAGTAGGTCATCCCTGCCAATGGGAAGGCTTGTCAGAAGGTGAAAATAGCAGCCTGTGGAGGGCCTTCCACTATTAAACTGATAGAGTTTAGTACTATACTGGAAGAATCCAGCAGTTCTGTACCGTCATTTCAGGGTTGTGACTGGAATATGAGACAGATGGAGGAAACTGCCCTTTATCTTGGGAGCCTGTTGTTGCAGGCAGAGGAAGGCTGAACTGGAAGTCCCTACACAGGCTGCTGTTTCCACCTTCTGACCAGCCTTTTCTGTTGCACAGAAGACTCATTACACCACTGAGGAAAGTAACCTGCGCATTTGTCTTGCTTTCCTCTCCACAGACGAGCGTGGTTAACTATATTGACCAGCGAACTAAACCAAGAAGTGACCAGCTGTTTTTTGTGGTATTTGAATGGAAAGATCCTTTTATACAGACGGTTCAAGATGTGAGTAATGCGTTAGTCCCTTTTTTGAATTGTTGCCTGACTGTATGTGCTTGTGGTTTGCCTGTGCACGCACGTGCCTCTGTCACCTCACTCCAAGCAGAAATTCAGAGGAAGAGTGCGGTTACTGCTGAAATCTCAGTGTAGGCACTTCCTTATATCCAGTAACGCATGTTCTGCGGAGGTCAAGTCCATCAGAAGCCTTTCCTTGGCTTGGTGATGCTCAGCACTGTTTGCAGCTAGAGGTACAGGTAGCTAAAATAAAACACATGTTCCCTGTGTTCTAGCAAAGTGCAGCTTCAGGTCAGGGCTGAACTTTTTGCTTACACAAGTGAGCTTGGGTAAACCGATGTAATGACTTTTTTTTTAACTGACCAGAAAGAAACCTAGGCTTAAATCAGAATAATAAAAACAGCTTAGTGTATTTTTTATCTATTATTAGAAGAGAATTTGGTGCTGCATTCAGGTGTATTTTTCTTCTCTTTCAGATAATCACAGCAAATCCCTGGAACATGATCGCGCTCCTTTGTGGTATCTTTCTGGCACTGTTTAAGGCAGCAGACTTTGCTAAGTTGAGTGTGAAGTGGATGATCAAAATCCGAAAGAGGCATCTGAAGAGGAGGAGTCAAGTCATGAACCACATAAACTGAGCCTAAGACTGCCTTGTAACTACTCCTAGCAGAAAGGGTAGAGAATAACTGGAATAAACTTGGATCAGCAATTAGATGCAACCCAGGTATGTTTTCTGAATTCAGGAAAAATGACGGCTGGAAGAACAGCCGAGTGAACTGGCCTTTGAACTGCAGAAAGGAGCTAACTTTAGGACAGGTCTAACAAACTCATGCTTTTCCATTCCAAATTTAACAAGCTTACCTCAATAGATGGGGGGTCCACAGGAGGAGAACATTCACTAATGTTCAAAAAGACAGCACTGCAGTGGTTGAGTTCTAAAAAAAGGGACAGCATGTGAATGCTTCTTGGAACAGGAGCTCATGTAACTTCTGCATGAGCTCTGACCTGCATCTGCTGCTGTGACACTGTCACTTCGTGACTGTGTGCAGCAGAAGGTGAAGCATTCTACAAAACAGTCCAGCATCCCCTCTCCAAAGCCAATGGTAAGACAAAATACACTGGAATTCTATTATGTCGGGTTTGATTTAAAGTATATTGACTTTAATATTAAAAAATATTTAAAATAAGAGATGGTGTTCATTGTTTGAAACAACCTGGTCCCAGATTCAGCTGGAGGTAGTTGATGCAAGAGTATTTTGGCAAGATTAAGTAAAAACCCCCAAAATTGATTCCAGATCAGTCCCACTCCAAGTGAACTCAAGCAACTCAAGACCTGGGCATCTGAGCTCAGGGCAGAGTTCAAAGTCTGGCTCAGGCTGTGGCTCTGCCCTCTTCCCCCAGTCTTTGCTAAGAAAGTGAAAAACAGTCTTTCATCAGCCTGGTATTTAAATGTGATTCTGAGCTATAGAGAAAGTGTGTGACCTAACAGTGCTCTGGTGGTGGTGCCCTTTAAAAGTCCTTTATTAGTCTAGATGCCTAACTCAGTTCTGGAGTCTGCAGGGCAGCAGTGCACCGCTGGACAGTTGCTCCGAAAGCTTTGTTGCAAGGGAACGAGAATACCAAGACATATTATGCTTCTTCTATCCTCTACTAATGAAGTATTAATAGGGTAGTAATTGTCCTCAGGCTTTCTTCTTTTGCCCTCTAAGGAAGCATTTTGGAACAAAATTTAGTACTTACTTCCAGCTGATTTCCAGAGCAAACCAAGGCACCACATCATTGACTGAACACAGCCTTAAAGCAGGGACCAAAAACTCAAGTTACAAGAAAACCAAACGAGCTGCACTGGCTCCAGGAATGGCTGCAGGGCGCAGGTTCTCTTTGGCACAGATAGGTGAAGGTAAGAGGAAGCTACAGCCTGCCAGTCGCTTACTGCTCTTGCCTCTTTTCCAGCTCCTATGTTGGTGCTTCAAACAGCTCATCATTTGAGTGGCACAGTCTGAGGTAACCAGGGGGAAAAAAAAAGTTTGGATGCAGGAGCAGGTGCTGTCAGCCACTGCTTTATGTTCAGGCTCTTGCAGTGATGGTTCTGTTGCAGCAGGGCCAATACTGCACCTGCCTCAGGTGAGGTTGTTGGCATCGTGCAGAGCACTGTTCCAGAGCTACTTCATCCCTAGGATCTGGTTGGGGGGGGGGGGGGCGGGGGCAGGGAATAGGACAGAAACCCAGGGTGGGGGACTGGGGAAAAAAATAAATAACCCCCCCACCCCTCCACCATTTGTATCAAGAAAAACGCTGGTGATTTTGCTATGCCACAGCCTGCGCTGGTAGAACAGTCCACTGATGTCCCTGATCAGCTTATAGCCCTTTGCCTTTCCAACTACACTGCTGAGGGACCATTCTACAGGGAAGAAAAGGACAACTGAGTTTTCTTCACCCCTCACTGTCCCATAAACACCCAAGCATTCCTTTAGCAAATGATACTACAGCAGCTTTTTCTTGGCTTTTACAAAAAATGTTTAGAACCAGCCATTTGCTCAGGTAATGATGCATCCTACTGCATTTTTTTTTTGTTGTTCTTTTTTTTGCTGATGAAGTCAGAGAAGGTAAGTTGGAAGACAGCTTAGCCTCAGCTGTGGGGTGGTTAGGTAAAGGGCACACTCCTTTCTGCAATCTGTTACTAGAGCAGGCCAGAAACCTTTCTTTTTTGTACCTATTTTTATAGGAGTGATTCCTACAGCAAATGTTGCAGTTTGTTGGGCTCTTCCAGCTACTGTGGTATTTTTCTATGACCTCCCCTTGATGTCCATGTTTGTAAAGGTTGGTATAGTCTATTTCCTTTAGCCTGTAGGACAGCTACAATAGTTTATGTCTCACATTGGGGGTTTTATTGTTCCAGGGAAACAAAGGCACTAAAGTACTAAACAGTGGAAAACTGGTACCCTCGCAGGCCCCTTGGTGTTTTTTAGGTCTGGCTTCAAGAAGCACAATAAGTAAAGGATTCCTGCCCCCCCGCCCCCCCAAGTTTTGGCCAGTCACCTACTGGGGCAGAGCCTCTCTGAGTCAGCTGATTATGTGGATTTTTATATTAAATGGACATGTAGAGTAGCTACTAATAGTTTTGATCAGATGGAGCCATGGGAAGCATAAGCTGCTTCAGGCAGCATTATTCCCATTTCCTCTGTGAAACACAACCACTTAGAGACAAAAATGAAGTAACAGTAAGTGTGATAAGGTCAACTCAGACAGTGTAGTAGAGACTTTTTCCCCCCTTTGCCCTCACCCTGCTCGAATAAAGTCAGCAAAGCAGCCAAGCAGTAGGTAAGAAGAGCCCAGGACTCTGCCTCAGCTGTTCTGGCCACCACAGAGCCAGACAAAGCCGTCCACCCTACTCACCAGAAATGAAACCCCAGCAGCCTGCACCTCCAGCACTTTGGCCAGTCAGTGAAAAGCCACAGGTTATTCCAGTGCCAAGAGCAGTTAAATGGTTGTTCGTAAAAGCCATTCTAATTCTCCTGGTCTTTATGAACACAAAGATGTGATGTACAGCAGTAAATACAAACATAAAGACTTTATTGAATGCTGCTCAATTCCCCAAAGATCTTTCATTACAAAAGTTTTCCACACAACTGCAATTTAAGAGATTGGAATGGTACTCTGATAAAAGATGTGAAAAATACTTGATCAAGTAAACAGACAAGACTTCTATTGTCAACTTTCTACCTTTAAGAAACAAACTGCATTTTCTTTAAATAAAACAAGGAACTATTTAGTGACATCCTTCCCTCCTTACTAAGAAAAAGAAAATAATCCCAATTTTGGTCTCATTTTTCAGTCCAAGAGATGCTAAACTAATGCAGAAATGTTCAAGAGACCTGCACTAGTCTGCAGGGAGTCCTTGGGCTGATGAGGAGCATCATAGATGGGCTCTAGGGGAAGGTCCATCCTCAGCTGCAGCAGCAGGAGATCTCTAAGCAGCCCAGAACTAGGAGGCAGCAAGAACAGGTTAGATGCATGGACCACCCCAGCCTGTTCAGGCTGATATTCTCTCCCTACTTTGCCTCCTTCTAATGTGAGCATTAGATAAACCTAAATCTGAACCCAATCAGGAATTCAAGGGCAGCACCACATCAGAGTTCCTTTCAGTGCTATAAAGGGCACACACTGAGTATCTCGAGTTACCGATAACGTACCTTGGTTTTATTTGAGAAAATACAGCACAACTAGAAGCCTTTTCTATCATCTCAACCCAAGTATGCAGCGATGTGAAAAGCACATATAAAACAAGGAAAAAATGTACATAGCAAACTATACCACCTATGTGCAACACAATCAAAAATTCAAGTCATAATTCTCACCACTCCCAGAATTATGTCACTCATTAAGGATGATAATTCATTTCTATGAAACGTTGGAAGTGACAGTATATTGATAATGAGACAAATGTACAATATGCTGTAGTAATGACATCACTTAACTGCTGTATTGAAATTCAGATCTTTACATTTGCCAGAGAAAAAATTGGCTGTTTCTATTAGAGTAATGAGGTTTCTTTTGCAAATCCTTACGTATTTCAAAAGGGTACAAAAAAGTGTGTCTGCCGAGTAGAGGTGGTTGTTTCCTTTATTTGGCACTTGTATTGTGGGCGTTCAGCACACTGTGAGAGCTGTTCTGCTTCTCTGCCATCGCCTTTTTGAGCTTCAACTCCTCAAGCTTTCTCCACAACTCTTCACGTTCCAATTCCTTCTTTTTCTCTCTGTAGAACAGAGCAAAGCATCAATTTCAGACATGTTTTAAGTGCAGTCTGGAGACAGTTATTTAACTATGATTGACATCTGGTAACTCCTCCTATAAGCTTTTCTCCAAAGCTGTTTTTGAGGCAATTCCAGTTTCCTCTACTGAAAAGCAAGTGTACAAATTGGTAACCGTTAGTGGTAAAACCATAACTTTGCTCCAGCGAACTCAGACAATTGCTGCAGTGTGGCTTTGCACAGATGACTGCAATTCTAAGGAGGTTCTTTTATCACATGCAGACAAATTAAAGGACTAAGCGTCTTTGGGGGAGAAAAGCACAACCACTGAAAGGAGACTTAGCATGAGGTCTCAGCTGGCCTGGGGTGATCTGCGCCCTGTCTCCCTTACTGCAGCAGTGTGGGTTAGCAAGGCAGGAAAGAGGTTTAAGCTGGGCTGTGAAGTGTTCTCCACTTGAGTATCCTTCAGGCAAGCAGGGCCAGCACCAGGCAGCCCTTCGCAGCAGCAGCAGCAGCTGAGCCCAGTTTTCCCCCACAGGAGCATGTGCTCCTTGCCCAGGCAAGACAAGGAACTGGGGCCTTCCTGCCACCCCATGGGGCACCACTGAGACGCTTCTGTGACACCCAGCAGCAAATCCTCAATGAGCAGTTCCACTAGAGAACCCCAGAGCCACAACCGTGACATTTTGTTTCTTTTCAGCTGGTGCATTTTAGATCTGTATTCATCATTGCGTGTTTGGAAGAAGAATCAGTACCTTTGCCTTTCTGCTTTGTATGAGCTTGTAAGTTCATCGAAAAGCTTGCCGTTCATTTCCATCAGGGTTTTCAGCACATTATAGACCAGCGCCACAATAGTTCTGGGACAGAGGAATGCAACCGTTAGAGTTACTCAACAAACACAAAATCAACTGCACCAAACAAGTGTTCAGTTTCTTTTTTGGACTCTGAGCTAAAATGCTCCTATAAGGTCAGTGAGTTTCTGAAACAAAACCCTTGACTAGCATTTCCTCTGTAAATTAATGAAATCCATATGTAAATGTTTTTTGAAATGACCATTTAACCTTAAATTCCTGACTCTTGCAGTTGCACAGGATGTGCAGCTCTTCGACAGTATCTTTTCCCCTTCTTATCTCATGGGGCAGCGATAGCTACTGATGAAGACAGGGACAGAATTTTGTTCATCTGAAGTAGTAAGGGACAGCAAAACGTAGATACAGCAGAAGTGTCCCTTGGAAATAATTTCGGTCTAAGAATTTGCAGTTTTAACTGATGCATAAGATCAAATGTCATTATGGCATGAAAAGCATCACCCTATTTCCTTGTACTTTTCCAATAAATTCCAGGTCTCTGTCCTAACAATGCAGAGCAGTGAAAGCACAACAGAGGTGAAAACAACATCTGTTTTAGCACCCATAATCTCACTGATCTCACGCGATTTAAGTGAAAATGAAGTCACATTTACAAGCCTACAATCCACACCTGAAACAGCGGACAATTTATTTATGATGCTATAGATGAAGTTAAACATTACATACGGGTTCCAGTGTTCTTTGGAGATCTTGTATAAGCTGCCAAACATAATTGGTAGAATTTTATCAATGTTCTCCTCAATCAGGCTAAGAATATATTCATTATTCCAGAAGTACAAAGCTCTCTCTGCAACCTGAAACACAAAGTTTAGGGGTCAACAGCCATAAAATAAATTATTACAAGGTTTTTTTCTTAATACTCTTTTTTTTTTTTTTACCTGAAAATGTGAACTTGAGACACACTTGGATATTTGCTTAAATAAAGGCTCTTCTATTTTTCTGAATTGTGATGGTTCTATTACATCTAAGATTTCTTCAATTTCACCTAAAAACATTACCTGTTGGGATAAAAGAAATATATCAAAGAGTATGAGAACATTTTGCATGGCTGTTGCAAACAGAAACAAAATGCAGCTTCTACATCAGCCATGAACCCTGCCACAGCCACTGCGTGCAGTGACAGTGCACTAGGCAGCCTGAATGAAGCCAACCATCAGTTTCAGCTGCCGGGTTACAGCTCTCACCCTGCATTTCTTCTTTTGGGTCATCACTCTAAACACTTCACCAAATGGCTTCTGCAGGGTTTTAGAGTTAAAAACACCCACTACAGCATTTTCTATCTTCAAGAGTGGCTGCAGAGATTACCATCATCTGAGATCTCCAAAGTAGCTTTTGAAGTGATAAACAGTTAATTCCAGTTTTAAATTACAACCAGCAGAACACTGGGTAGGTGGCACAGAAAAGCTTAACGCCACTGGCACAAACAGGGACAACAATGTTAAAGGACTCCGTGTTTGAGGAGCTGTTGGGGGATTGGGATCTGGTGGCATAACTCAAACTCCTGAATTTTTTTTAACTACATAGAAGAAACCAGGAAAAAACAAACCTACCTTCCCAAGAACATTGATTTTTGTACAACAAAAAAAGAATGTCTGTATGGTTTACCAGACGCTTGCTCATACTTCAGTGCTGTGTCACGTTGCAGATGGCAACTTCCAACCTGGTCTGTATCTACTAAAATACCTCCCACCTCAGAAAATTGTTTCTCTATGTGGGATCTTGGTTAGACCACACCTTTTAGAATGGTTTTAACCTTGTAGCACCATAGTAAGAATAGACATACAGAACAATGGCACTGAGCTGCAGGACAAAGGGGAGTGCCTCCAGAAGCTCCGACAGCTGCAGGATCTGTTGAAAAGTGCCGCAGAGCTAAGGGACGTGTGAACCTGCCACATGAGGGTTTACATCACAGCAGACACCAGAAACAAGAGACAAAACCAACCTCTTTCTGGCTGCAAGTTTTTGGCCAAAATTTGAGCAGTCCTCTGATTACCTACATTAAAAATAGAAACATGTTAAAGCAGAACAAGTTTCTATTCTGTATTTGGTAAGATTAACAAAACGAGTACCAGTTTGCCTTTCCTTATCCAGCAGTTCAATGAAAACCAAACACAGCTCAATGTAGTTCCACTGAAAATAAATACTGCACTGTCTCATTTAAATGTGTGTCTTGATTATGTTATTGGAATAATTTAGACCCTTATCACTTCACAGGTCTTTGATTATCTGCTCACACTCTGCTCCCACCCCAAAACATACATTAATTGATCGGATGCTGGCAACATCAAAGCATCACGACATGAAATTAACTCCCCTGTAGCTGGATTTCCCAGACTATTTGTCTTCTACTCATCCATACTTGGGGGAGCAGCTCTCTTGGCATCAAGGTTTGAAGCCCAAGAGCAAGTGGTATAGGCTGACTGCCCAAACAGGGCTATGCAGAGGAGCTGTGGCCTCCACCTTCCTTTTTCCTTGCAGGATTTGCATCATCAAAGACTAGAAACTAGAAAAAGATGTGAACTCAGAGAAAATATCGTTTCTAATGTAGATACTAGAATATCTCAACCCAAGACTGGAAAAAAAATCTTTGGGAAACATCATTAGAAAGTAGAGCCCTCAGGAGGAAGGGGTGGGGGGACCCAAACCACACAGAGGCTGGAGGCCTGTTTCCTAGAACAAACATCTGACACTGCAGCTACATTACAAAATTAATGCTGGCGAAAAAAAAAAAGCGCTGGAACTGTTTCGGAAGCAGAAACATCCTCAGAGCCTTATAAATTTCCATTCTGAGAAGAAGGCCTCTATTTTTATGATACAACAGCACCTACTTGATCACATCCAAGTGTAAAACTTACTCAGCTATATGAATACTTTCGCTATCTGGGTTTTGCCATGTTGGGTTTTTTCCCCCCTGGCTTCCCAGCTGGCTCTTTTATTCACAACTATGTGTACTATCAAAAGTGACTTCCTAGAGAAAAAGCTGATACGATTTTAGGTGCCCTCAAATCTTTATCCCAGGACACTCACATATCCTGCTACTGCAAAACTGAATGTCACTTCAAGTGACACTGAACAAACACAGAAACCCCAGGTGGCTGGTAAAGTCCAATGCTCAAATCCACACAAACAAAGCAGGAACGGAGCTTCCTCACAGAGCCTTGAACATCCAGTTCTACCCAGCTGGCTGGAAGATGCAGACAACTGAAATTTTAACGCCAGCACGGGACACCTGATGAAGGAGCAGGAGGCCTGGGTCAGCCCACACAGGTGACAACTTTGCCACTGGCCGACAGCAGCAGAGCTCCCTCCCTGAGCTGCTCCATCAGTCCTGACCTGGCCTCCTCGCTGCCTCCATGGACAGCGCGGAAGAGCTGGGGCAGATGGCACAGTGAGGGGAGAGGAGACATGTTGAGCTCCTCCATTTCACTGCAATTACCTGATCTGGCAAGTCCTTTGCTCACTCGCTTCTCCTCCACTCTCAAGGAGTCAGACTTGGAGAATTACATTTGTTTCTCTAGATTAATAATTTAAAGTAGTCTATGTAAGTACACTTTAGAGCCATTTTCTGTTAATTAGCTCGTAACTGAATGACTCAGATACATACTAATGAGATTTTGTATTTTTAAAGAACAAACCTGAACACATACAGGTACAATTGCTCATTCTGCTGACAGAAAAGTGCAAGTAAGCCAAAAAATTTCAGACAAGCCAAAGAAAAGCTGTGAGAACCTACCAGACATCCCTAATTAAAGCATGAATTTATGGGTCTCTAAAGCATAAAACTGAGTTAGCTGGAAGAAGCCGGTTCCCAGCACTTGTCACTGTAAGAATGTTCAATATACTTCACTACAGAGACTCGTATTCTCAACTGGATAAAGAAATACCATGTTCTGAGTATAGTGGTGCAGGTGTCAATGACATACCTCTTCCTTGCTCGTCTAAGAATATCAGGTTCCAGCTTGACTGTGCTTTCGTTATTAAAATGCACATTTACATTCAAAGATTCTATTCTAAGAAACATTGAACATGAATGCAGATCTCAAATCCTGCCTGCTCTTAATACACAAAATTCTTAAGATGAATATTCTTCCCTGACCTACAAAATCCCTGTAAAGTGACTTACAACAGTAGGCACCTGCTGCAGAACTTCTCTCGCGTACAAAGGCTGTGTGTTTACCCTGATTTCCTCAATGTAAAGGCCACTGCACTTCACAGGGTTAGGTAACAAACTGTTCTTGTCAGCTCTGCAAACATCAGGACTGACCTAAGGCAGGCTACCATAGTTACAAGAGCTCAGATTGAATGTCCTCTAAATTGACCCTGAGTGACAATTCCTGCCAGAAGAATAACAGTAAGGTACTCGTGAAGACAGCCTTCTGATGGTGTTCTTAAAATATTGCTTGACCTAAAGCCAAAAGAATTCCAAATGCTATCTCATGAGTTGTCCCAAATTTTAACATTTACTTTTCAAGCCTTTCAGAAAGTTTCTTACAGCTTCACTTCTTATCCTCTTACATTTACTCCTTTATAAAGCCAATTTTACTATACACTGCAGTGACTTCTCAAACCTTCTCCATTCTGAATTCATCTGTACTGAATAAGCAGCAACCAGAACTATATATACTGTAGCCCCGATGAAGTCTCAGAGTTGCGCTGTGGCAGTCCTGCTTCAAAAGCCCTGCCTCCTTCACTTCAAAAAGTCCGAGCTTGGGTCCTGCATCACAGTTCTGTAAATTCATATCAGGAGGTTCGGACTTCGTCACTTCATTCAATCTCGCAGGTTTTTATGCAACACTACACATGCCAACTTTAACCGCCAAAATGCCTGGCTAGTTTTACTGCTTGGCTTAAGGAATAAGGCATATGCTGTTCCTCTCTCCTCGCCCTATCCAACAAATCCAGCTCATTGACCAGAGCACCTGGCAATACTGCTGTACAGGGGGAAAGAAGGTGCTTAAGCAGACAAGGCCACTTTACAGACAGGCAGGTCAACCACCTTCCACCACCTAGAAAATAACTTGTCTTCTGAGGAGGAACATCAATACTTAAGTGGCCGTGCAGAAAACAAGCTTCCACTCAAAGACCGGCGAAGATCTATGTTGTTTCCACAAAGCTGCTTATCTTTTTTTCCTTATAGAAAAATTTAGATTTTGCACAAGCTCTTCATTTTTCTGCCACAAGAAGGGATGAAGTATTTAAATATCAACAGACCCCCAACAGAAAGATTTCTGACTGTCCAGCCAAGACCAGTTTCTGTTCTAGCTGGTCTGACATCAGTGTGTCCCCACAAGCCGCAGCACTGCCCTGAGCCTGCATTCTTCTTCACGGGCATTGCTGAAGCCCTTGCATGAAGTGCTGCAAACCCCTTTTTAGCTGAGCTGTCAATACGTATCACGGGAGACGCAGTCTGGCAAAAGCCACCGACGCCTGAAGCACCTGTGCTGTAACTGCCGGGAGGCAGCCCAGTGACGGCAGAGGCAGAACAAATATCGCAGCTGCAACTGCAGCATTCCTTCTGTCTAAATAAAGTGCCGTTCTTTCCAACTTTTCTTTCGGGATTGTTTATTCCCTAAAATATTTCAGCTTTATGCAGTGGCTAGACACCAACCATCAGTGGCTAGACACCAAACCAACTGATGTTTTAGTTCTTACCGGAAGGGAAGACTGTTGTACATCCTTTCTCATAGGAGGTAATTTGCATATCAGTAGTTCAAACTTATTTAAATTTGTGCTCTGTCTTGGTCATAGGTTAAGAGATAACTGCCCTTTTGAGCCCATAATTTTCATAACAGCTTTCAAGATTTAAAATTTTTATTTTTGGCGGAAAAAACCCAACCCACCACACCAAAAAACCAACAAAACAAAAACCACACAACCCTCCCCCCACCCCCCCCAAGCCCCTGTAGAACATTAATCGAGATAGCACAGATAGCACTGCCGTACAATTCTGACCAGTTACACTGAAACATTCAGATGAAATTAGAAACAGAAAAACATTGAACTGAAGAACACTTACAGGCTCTGTTAAAGTTGTGTCTTTTTCCAGGAACTGTACAACACAATAGGCGAGCTAGAATGTAAGTCATATGATTATTTAAACAGACACTGTTCAGACATTGCAGCTCAACTAAACATCACGATTTATAATGGAAGCACTTCAGATCAAGGGGGGAAAACACCCCAACCCAAAACACCCCTACAGAGACAATTTAAATTCTTCCAAAGTAAACAAAATGCCAATCAAAGCACCAAGATACACAGGCCTGCTCTATCTTACAAAAACTTCCTGCACACCAAAAATCTTCTGGTTTTTTTCACCCTAGAAGAAAATTGCTTTTCAGCCTGACACATACTTCCCCAGCTCAGATCCAGTACCCAGACAGATTTTTCTCAGCATCAATTGCTGTATTAGCATTACAAAGTCATCACTTTCAAACATCTATACTGGGGTAATAAAGGTGACATTTTCAGTTAAAAAAAGTTTTAACACACGTAACTAAACAACCATACCTCTGCCCAGTATAGAAACCATACAATAATCCTATCACTAAAGTGGTTACAATCCTAGATTCCATTAAGACTGACTTTAAGAAGTCAGTCTTTTTTGTCTCACAATATAAAGCAAAGACAAATTATTTACATAAATTACATGTACATTGCAATACTTCAGATGCTTGAAATCAAGCATTACTTTCCCCCCATGTCCCACTCCCCCCCTTTTTTTTTTAATCTGTTATCCCAAAGCAGATAAATACAACACTGTAATTACAACAGGTCTTATTTATTTCTTTTACCCTTAGGCTAAGGATGTATATGTGAGGATTCAAAAAACAACAAATGTCACACATTAACCTCATAAAATCCCATTATATATATATTGTACAGTAATGCTTTATTGTTCAAAGACACAAAGACTCAAACTTAATTCAACTTTAAGGCTTTAACTCTTAATGGAAGGCTGAACTTGTACTAACAAAGCAGCCAGGCCACTCCCGAGAGCAAAGCAGATTTAATGCTGGTTTACAGCTTCAGGATAATAGGAAACCAGGAACAGCCAGTGCTGAAACCGCACGTGGCACTAGTGGTGTATGAAGGGAAAGACAGGGAGCCTGGTCAGCAAAGCAAATGCTGCTTTCAGGTACACAGCACCTGAATTAACAGGACCCTTTCAGGTATCGATGAACCAGATTAAATGGATCATAGGAAAAAGGGTAGCTGGCTGTGCTGCCCTGTCAGTGACAATACCTTTGGCAAGTGACCGGTCCCTTTCATAGCACTGACTCATTCCACGGAGCAGCCTATTGCATAGCAATAAACCACAAAGTGATTTCATTAAAACTTCACATGGGAGCTGGGAATTAACTGAGCTCTTGACTTGACCCTGTTTGTAGATCATATAGTCACAGTGATTATACAGTCACTTTAATTGGAAACTAATTTCCCTGTATCGCTTGTCTATAAGGCACTGTATTAGTGAGCTAACTTAACCAAGCAAGTTTTTAATTAGCCATAGCAGAATTACTTGCAAGTTTGCATCAAATGTATTCAATAAGGAAATGCTGCATGTCTGGAAAGGATACACATTATTCCTCACATAAAAGGCTGATCGTCTGTGCAACATGTAAGAACAGAAGTCAAATGAAGAATGGAGCATTCTGACAGTGTCCCTGACCTACGGCATTTCTACCTACCATACACTTCTGCCATTTACATCTGGCATTCTCCTCCCCTCCCCATCACTGGTATGGTTTTGGAACTAAAAAAGCACCTCTGAAACAAGTACCTGGCCATACTTGAGGTTCCTTCACGCACAGCACTTAGGTTACGTAAAGGAACCAGTAACAGCACAAGGTCCTGGGATTAAATGAAGCTTAAAGTGTGACAGTGGATGAGCAAGCACAAAAAGCTTCTCACTTTAGTTGACATGACTTTGACTCACTGCTAAATTCTTTTGCTTTTAATAGATGATAAATATTGTCTCAGAATTAACATTTAGACATAAGATTTGTGAGATCTTTTAAAAAAACCAGTAACTGAATTTGCTGATGTTTTGGAATATCGATATTTTAACACATACTGCTTTAAATTTCATTAGCATCAAATGCAAATACAGAAAACCCCACCGCTCTTAAAAATAGGCAAAAGCTTACCTGTGCGTGAAACAAAGCTAATCCCTTTGCAGTATGCATGGGAATCAGAACTTTCATAAGGAACTGTTTGTGTTCTGCTTTCAGTGGCAGTGCAAAACCATTGATAATACTGAAAACATGAATAAGCAGGATTTATTTTTATTAAAAAAAAAATTTCTTATCAAGTCAAGAATTTCTTTAAATTCAAGAGACACTCCATTTCTGATTCAATTTCTAAACCTGATCATTTCAAAGCCATAAACCAGCTCTACCTATGCACAACCTTTGAAGTGTTGGTATCGCGCAAGTTTAGGCTCGGTCGCAATACCAGGGAACCAGAGAAGTCCAGTAACACTCATGAGATGAGCTGAAGTACTGTTGTTGTGGCCTCCCTTAAGTAAAATCATCTCAGTAAGTCTTGCTGTCTAATTGTAAAGCTTAGACAGATGCATCCGGGAGCTGATCCATTTCACCCACAATCACTAGCAACTTGCAGAGGAAAAAAAAAAATATAGGTGGCATATAATTTTGAACCATTTTAAACAGCGCAGTTTGAGCAACCTTTCCTTCCCTCAAAAAACAAAGTTAGAAAGTGTCTCACTGATGCAGTGGTCTTATTTTTAAGAGTTGATGGGTCATAGAAAAGACAAAAGTCCTTCAGGAAGAGGTTGAGGTTTTTCTCCCCCCACACTCCCCTTTTAGAAAGGTATACCTTTCACTTGATTTTCATGAAAAATTGTTCCACAACAGTTTCACAATGTTTGGATTTTCAGTTGGGCCAATAATATTTATAAAGGTTTCTACTGTAAAATATATGTGACAGTTTTGGAAAATACTGTCATAAAAACCTTTGAAGGTAAAAATTAAAATTAGTGAAATAACATCGAAAAAGATAACTAAAAAACCCTGGCACTGACAAGGCTTTCCTGAACAGAGCTTCAAGAAAACCAGCCTGCTGCAGATTAAAGCATTTCATTCAGCACGAGGGCAAAAGTTAACATTCATTTTCTGAATCAAAGAACAAGTCATCTATCAGACATAAGACAAGCAAGAGTAGATATTCCTGACAAACAAGGGCCCTTGAGAAATATTTTGCCAGTCATCTTTAAAACTTGCACCAAAAAAGAATAATTTATCCTCTGTATCCTAATTTGATATTTACATGGTAACCAAGACAGTATTAGATTATATCAGTGACTGCACTTCATCACTCGTTACCGTGATAGCTCTCCTTCCCCCTTCCCAATCCCAAAACAGGAAAGCTGTAGCAAACACCCACAAAAATGTTTTATATTTTTTCTGTGTCAGAGCAAACTTACCTTCCTAATATCTCGAGTAGTTCAGCAACACCATTGAAGTGCTCTGTTTCATATATAAACCTGTTACGAAAAAAGACACTATCAAAACAGAGGATCAGAGATTCCAAAGAAATAACCTTTAATAAGCTTTGAATATTTGAAAGCCGGACCGCAGTCCAAACCCAGGTCTTTTATTTCAAGAATAAATCCCTGCAGACCCAGACCATGAATCAAGATAAAGTGCTCCTCAGCCTTGTCACACACACATACCTGAGGAAAATGTTGTTAATCTGTTTCCTGATGAATGCTCTTAAACCGAGGAATTTCCCATAAATACGATGAAGAACTGTCTTTAGGAAGTCTCGTTCTCGTGGGTCTTCGCTATCAAAGAGCTCCAACAACTTTAAAAATTAAATTGAAATGTATTACTTTTGAAAAACTTAAATTTTATGTTACTGATTTGAGTTTTATCTTTAATTTACAAGTTTATGTTAGAGAAATAGAATCAGTTTAACAAAAAGATTACACTTTCAAAATTAGATTTTTTTAATAGAGCTGTTTATTTTCTTTTAAATAGACCCAGCAGCTTCATTCCCTTCAAAGTCTATACACAACAAAGCTATTCCAACAGCTATTGCACTACCAAAATTGAAATGAAATTGCAAGAATAGATTATCAAACCTTACATAAGTGGTTTATACTTGGTCAGAGAACGACATTACCTAGTCACAAGTTAGCAGATGTTGGAGCACATTTCATGTACAATAAGTACAGGAACTCTTTACAGTAAAGGCTGTAAGTTTTCCCGTGATAAATCCATGAAAAAATTGTAAAAGCACTACAAAAATTTAATTAGCACATTGTTGATGTGACCGGAAGTTACAAATTAAAAACACAGTTTGTATTTACAAATCACAAATATCTTGCATTGCAAAGCACTGAGGTTGATACATGAACACAAAGTGTTTCTGGATTTACCAATCACAAATAGCTGGTGTGGTTTGATGTGCTGTTTGTTTAGAGTTTGGCAGAAACCACTGCTGGAACAACTCAGATTTAACTCCGTGTCAACATGAAAGCTTGAACATTCTCCTTAGCTGTACAGACATCTGATAAGCTTGAGAGGTAGTCTTTAAATCTGAGGGTGGGAAAAACTCTCTACTCACCTGCTGTACAAATTTCTGGTCGATGTATCTCTTTGCAATGCTAGGCTGAAAATCTGGGCTCTCCAAAAACCTCAGGAAAAATTCATACACCAACTGCAAATAGAGAAATGAAGTTTGAAGTCAGTAAGTACCACCATACCACGGGTCTCACCCATGCCACCACCACAAAGTCAGTGGTTCTAGTCACGTATTTAAAAGGCGCAAAAGGAAACCAATGCCTAACATGTCACTGCTTAATCACAGCCTCTACCGGGGTTTACTGAATTACAGTATCAAGAGCTCTTTAATGCCCTGAAGAGTCAAAGCTTAATAAATCATCTATCAGATATATCACTATTAGACAAAAAACAACTTGCAAGTATTAAATATAGAGATAAATTCACATTTCCTACTATATTGAGAATTTATTATGTAGAAATAAGTTACCAAGCACTTATCAACACTGAGGGTAAAATTAAGTGCTCTAACATCACACAATTCCTTAAACAGATGAATAAAAATATGCTAAGTAAGACTTCCTGAAACTAAGTTTCAGCTGCAATACCCAAAGACGCAGAGTCATATTAAAAAGTTGAATGAATACACAGAAATGTAAGAGTTTGGCTTAACATTAGGTTTCTACACCCTGGGCACTCAATTCTAGCAACAGGCCCCTCTGCAGATTTATCTTCAACATCCTTTATATGTTGTAGAGTATTATTTCTATCAAGTTCCAGTTCCATTTGCTATGATCCCACCATGCCCTCAGATGGGAGAACAGACAGGAGATAGAGCTAGCGAGGGCCTGAGGTAGTAGAGAAAGCTATGAAGAAGCCAGAACAACTCTCGTATTTTGGGGTTCGTCAGAAGTCCACGACACAAACTACTGCATTTCCATAACAATGGCAGATTCATAAAACACACATAAGGCATCTCTCAACTAAGCCAGAATCGAGGGGAATGATGTCTTATGTTTAAGTGCATTCAGGGCTGCTTATGTTCTCAACGCCTGTTTCTTAACTCCACACTAGTTCAATGGTTGATTAGTAATAATATTAAAAATGCAATTTAGATACATAAAGACATCACTGACTGGTCTTTAAATCAAACCCGCTGAGCACAGTGGTCATACTCACAGGCATGTACTTCAACTGTTCACACCATGAGTACTTCTTAATGTGAGAGCTGGCACCTGACTTAATTCATCGCTATAATTATGAAGCTCACTTGAGAGAAGAGCTTGACAATAAGTACTTTTGATCCAGAACACTGGAGATGACAGTTACTCACACATAGCCTCAAGGAGGGTATGCAGTATCTGCAAAGCAGAAGCTCAGAAACACAAGTTCCCCTTCACTCTTTCTTGTCCTCTGACAGATTGTAATGAGAGCTTTGCATATCAGCAGTCTAAATGAAGACCAATTTCATGTAACAGGACTATTAAAAGCCAAGATTCCCTGCACGGCCTTCATTTGTCTTCTTGTGCATAAACAAAAGAGCACCACAGACAACATAGGACAGAATTTTTAAAAGCTGGGTAAGAGACAATCCAATCCGATAATTTTAAATATTATCATTCCCGAAGCTCTCTCTTAGATCAACTGTGGCTGTTTAACATCTTCATCAATGATAGACAGCAGGATCAAGCACACCCTCAGCAAGCTTGCAGATGACATGAAGCTGAGCAACGCAGTTGACACACCTGAGGAACAGAATGCCATCCAGAGGGACCTGGGCAAGCTTAAGTGGGCCCAGGTGAACCTCAGGAGGTTCAGCAAAGCCAAGTCCAAGGTCCTGCAGCTGAGTTGGGGCAATCCTCAGTATCAGTACAGGTTGGAGCATGAAAGGATTGAGAGCAGCCCTGTGGGAAAGGACTTAGGGGTACTGGTGGATGAACAGCTGGACACAAGCCAGCAACATGCACATGCAGCCCAGAAAGCCAACAATATCCTGGGGTGCATCAAAAGAAGTGTGGCCAGCAGGTCAAGGGAGGTGGTTCTCCCCCTCTACTGAGACCTCACCTGGAGTACTGTGTCTAGCTCTGGAGTCCTCCGCACAAGACGACAAGAACCTGTTGAAGATGGCCCAGAGGAGGCCTCAAACACGATCAGAGGGCTGGAATACCTCTTCTGTGAGGACAGGCTGAGGGAGTTGGGGTTGTTCAGCCTGGAGAAGAGAAGACTCCAGGGAGACCTTTCTGTGGCCTTCCAGAACTTAAACAGGGCTTATAAGAAGGATGGGGACAGTCTTTTCAGCAGGGCCTGCTGGGACAGGACAAAGGGTGATGGTTTGAAATTAATAAAGGGGAGATTCAGACTAGATGTAAGGGAGAAATTTTTTAACCTGAGTGTGGTGAAACCCTGGTCCAGGTTGCCCAGAGAGGTGATAGATGCCCCATCCCTGGAAACATTCCAGGTCAGGTTGGTCGGCATTCCGAACAACTTGATCTAGTTGAAGATGTCCCTGCTCATTGTAGGAAGGTTGGACTAGTTGACCTTTAAAATATTTTGGGCTGGAAGGGACCTTTATGATTCTACTGATCTTTTTCCAGCTAGAAACTAGATAACTTCATTACGGGTTTGTATTGAAATGGGAAACATATGGCTGGAGGGAGGTTATTACCACAGCTTCATAGGGATTACTTTGGAACTAAATTTCATTAAATATTTCTATAATAAATTCCTATATTAAATATTTCTGTCAAAGAACATGAATGTTCATGTCATGTCAACAAAATATTTCTGACAACAAAGAATAGTCATATGTGGTAACTGCTTTGACAATAACACAATACTGGAAGCTACCACCAGGATAAAAAAGAATGTCAGGTTATCAATAAGATAAGGTCCTGAAGACCTGGAGTAATAATACAAGATGAAACTTAAGGATTGCAAAGTCACAGTTAGAGATCCAAGAAAAAGTTCTGCTAAGCATTTGCAAGCCTTTAAGCTGAGAAAGGGTTAACCACAGGATAACTGGTTCTCAAAATTGGTCTGCTTTGGATAAAGAGCTATGAAATAACTCCTATTACTGTGGTGATTCAATCCTCTTTCAGAGACCACTAGAATATTACTGCTGTAAGCTACCAATTCCACCAACTCTGCAAGTCCCCAAGCCTCAGAACACGCAGTGGCTTTAATGCCAACCTGTTCAATCTAGTTTGGCTGCTATAAACCATCTTGAGTATTGCTTTAAAGCAGTGTTGTCAAGTGGCGCTCATTTTCCTGAAGGTCTAGAGCCTTTTTTTGTGACTACACACACTGGTGACTTGCTAAGCCATTATCTATCATGTTACTTTATAGAGAAATGCCAACAGATTGAACTAGAGAAGAGCAGAGATTCAGATTTTTTCTTTTCCCTCTCAGAAATCTGACTGCCAGATCAGGATAGAATTCTGAGTTTGTCTGTAACTGAGCAATCACAAATCACAGCCAGCAAAACATCCGCACACACCCCCAAGCAGGGCTTTAGATTATACCAGAGGTAATAATAGGCATTGATGGGGGGGTGTGGCATGCAGGAAATGGATGTGCACACCCCCTTCCTCCACATAGAAAGTGACACTTCCAGCAGCTTTGTGCTCCTGGAGGACAATCAGTAAGTTACCAGACTCAGTCTTCTACCATCCAGTGAACTGTAAAAGGAAGAAGAGGAAAATGCAAACTGTTTCCACTGTGCTGCAAGGAGCGTTCCATTCCAAGGACAGGATGAACAACTGATGCAGGAGGGGGAAATCCACAGTCCATGATCAGACAGCCTGACCAAACTAATTTAGAAAAAGGCAAAGGAAAAAGCTGAAAATAAAATTTCAAGTAATACCTCAGGTTACAAACCTCCTGATTTCTCCTAGACAAGCCTAAAGCACAAGTGAACTGGTCGCAGAAGCCACAAGTCGTCTTCTGTGACAAGAACCATAGTTCACTTATGACCTGAAGTGAACTGAGCTAACATTCACAAATTTTACTTCTGAGAGACAGGGGCATTTTGAAGTCAGATGATGCTGCTGCTGACTAGAACAGACATTTGCATAACCCTTGCACCCTCCCGCCCCTACAAGCCTCTTATCTCCTTCAGTTACAGACACTTCTCCTGTGAATTAGGATCAGCCGCATAGAAGATGGTAATTATCACAGCCTTTAACCTGCCGAGGTATTTTTTGTGATAACTCGTTTCAAGCCTCAAATGCTATCCTGAACATGTACTTTTTATAGCCAGTATTAGGCATACAGTTTGTAAGTAAGAGCGTTCGAACATTTTAACTCTTTAATAGAGGGGAGAGAGCAGCATGCAGATGCGTGGTAGCCATTAACCTTCTGCCCACTACTAGGAGCTGCTACATAACTTTTACTTAACAGATACTACTTATATAAATTTGGCAATGAACTACCTGAGATATGAGGTTGGATGATTACAAGTGATTGAGGTTTGTTCCACATTTAACAGTTAATTAAAAAAAAAAATTCAGCGATATTGCAAGTCAATCACATGATTGATACAGCAATGCTATAAAAATCACGAGATTGGCAGAGGAGTGCAACAATAGAATAACTAACCAACTGTTACCAAACAACAATGCCTATTTCGTAAAGTTTTGCATGAAGGGAGGAAAGAACGTGGGAAGAATGAGGAGATAGCTATTTGTTGCTCAAAAACCAAATGAAGGCTATTACTCTGGTTTTGTTACCGTCACAAGAAACCGAACTGTTAACATCCTCTTATATTTTATTGAAATCAAACAAAAAGTTGCTCAAGGGCAGAAAACAAACCTCTTAAGAACATAATTTCCTAAAATATCCATATATTTAAGACATACATGTACCACATTGTAACAGTGCAAACACTCCATTTAAAATAAATAAATAAGAAGTCTTTAAGCAATTCAGACTTACATTCTGCCGTCGTTTATACATGTTAAGAAAAGCACCACCTTCTTCTCCTCTCACATACAGAAACTCAACTGTATTATAAAAGCAATTTTTATGTTCTTACCGAAGGCGCAAAAAGACTCAAGAACCCATTCACAGTTCTTGCCTTACAACAAGGCTTGAAAATAAAGGAATCAGATACCTGTATGTGGGGCCATGAGGCTTCAAGAGTTGGTTCATCTTCCTCTGGATCAAAATCTGGGTTATCACTAGGTGGAAGTGTTCTGAAAATATTAGCGCTAATCTGTAAAAGAAAAGAACATTGTTTAATTGTACTGCTTTTTATGCTTCCACACTAAGCAAGGTACTACTTCTGTCCTAATATTATAGGAAACAAAACCATCTCTTTAAAAAAACTAATATTATAAATCACTTTCAGTCTTTTATTTTTTCAGAACTGCTAAATTCAAACAGCCAAAAGTCTGAAACAGGCCAGTGAAAATAATAAAATAACTTTTGTCTGAGCTGTTTTACAGGTTTGTAGCTAAATATAATTAAAATTTTTCTGAATCCATCAAAGTTAAGAGAAAATTTCAGATTCCCCTTATAAAGACAAATTTTTAACTGTGTGACACCAAGAGCTGATGTTTTATACAAGACATATGGCCTGATTAAGCAATTACAATTAAACAGCGCTCTCCTCACGTGTAAGGCAGCCAATCCCAAAAATATATCTAATTCTAGAATTCTTCACTTTAATTTCAAAATATTTCTCCATTTCAAGTAAGGACTGAAGAACTGTTTATGCTCTTTCACCTTTCATAATTTCAAGATGTTTCAAGGTTTTGGGAAGTCAGAAATACATAACCATTGTAAACTTTGAAAAAGCTAAGAAAAATAGCTACCAAGTTATTTTAAGCTTGACATAGTCAAATCAATTTCAAGCCTGAAAAGGTTTCCTGAGGAATTTTGAAGTATATAGAAGTCTGGATAGGAGACCAGTCTTTCAGATGTCAAAAGAAAAATAAATGTCCTCTCTTCTGCCAGATGTAACATACTGGATTTTAAATTTCTTTCATGTGAATAAAAGAGAACACAAAGTTAAGTTTGTTTCTACATTTCCTCCTGATTTTTCAGGAGACACATTTAGTTTCCAATGTCTTTCAAACTCTTCAGCCTTTTTAATTAAATCTATTTCCAATAGCTGCTAATCACCCAAGCCTACTAAACACAGGAGAAAATGTTTGACAATTTGCAGCAAATGCTACTGCACAGCTTCCATGGAGTCTCCAAGGCGTTTGAAGCATCTTGCAAAAGAACTTTAAAAGATCCTGAAGTCACCCAGCTGGCTCTGTGCTCTGTATAGCAGAAGTTGCCTCATTAAACAAGATATAAAGCTATTGCATAAACTGACTTTTCATTTCCTCCTGTGCACGTCATTCCACGTCCTGTTGTTGTCTCCTGTTGGTACACGGTGCAGCTGCAGATGCTGCCCTAGGGTAGAAGGGTAGTGACGTTCTCTATGGATGGGCACTACAGCAGTTGTTGCTGCACAGCTGGAAACCCTCCCAAAAAAACCAGTACAGTTGTCCTTTAATGTTGTAAACACAAAGGACTTAGGATTCTGGAGCACAAGTGAAACTGACTGAGGGGATAGGAAGGGGGAAATAGGGGAGACACGGGAGTCTGAGAGTATGTGAATTTTAATCAAGTCTAAAACCCAAGACTACAATCCTGGTTCTGTTATTGTCTTTTATTAGGTATTCAGCAGAAACATCCAACATACGTATCAGTTCCTACAGAGGCTTCCCTACCTCTGCTTACAAGTCTTCTGCTAACAGCTCTTGAAAAGGCATCCTTTTATTTCTAGATGCATCTTGCTGAACTGAACTAGTCAACCCTTTAGCACAGAACCTCAGGGTAGAGAATGCAAGAGTTTCAAGTTCAAAACAAAGGTACTAACTACTGAACATACTTCTGTAGCAGAAGCAGACAGCAGGCCTCTCAGCCAGATCTTTAGAAAACTAATTTTATGATTTTCAGAGTATTCAGTACTTCCAACTAGCATTATTGGTCTCCTGAGAACATAGGAAACTTAAACTGTGTCCCATTTTGATGTACTAGCCTCTCTCCCTAAAAAAATAGTTCTTTTACTTCATCTGACGTACTTTGCTTCCTGTCTCATTTGCTTCTCTCTAATGTCTTGCTAACAGTATTGATCGAAGATGCGGTTAAAACGCCCACTGGTTTCCTATGGGCAAATTCTTCTCTATATCCTCTCATATTATTTAAAACAACCCTCTTCCTTTGTAAGTGGGGTCTTATGCCACATCTGTGATTTGAGAAGTACAAATCATAAAAGGCTTTTAGAGCTGGATAGGTTTCCAGAGAAACCCAGCATTAGTTTTCTAAATTAAACCTCAGAAAGTTTCGTAAAAGTGACATCTGAAAATGTGTCAGTTAATGTATTAAGATACGGCAATTTAAAACAAAAAAGAAAAAAAAGAAAAAAGCTAGGTTTTTGGAGAGATACTAGGTTCAATTCCAATTTCTGAGCATGCAGATAGGGATTCCTGACATTTTTTTAAATTCTGTCCCAGCAGCTTGCACAGGCTGTGAATTCAATCTCATTTACATTGATTCATTTATTATATGTTGGTAAGGAATGAGGTGAGGCTGCTGGCAGGCACAATCTGACGGAGGAGAAATGTGTACTGGAGGGACATTTCTGTTACGCTCCCAAATCTGATAAAGGACAAGGCTTTCTAACTTCCCAGGAAAACTTAAAATACTCACAAAGCCAAACCCCACTTTGCTGTTAGCTTCAGAGTACTGCCAACCAAGAATTTCCAAACAGAGAAGACACGAGTTTTAGATGACTTAGAAATGAAGTGCACAGACTGCTGTGTCACACCTTCAAAACTGTTTGTAGGCAAAACTCTTCCTCAATTCTTAATTCAAAGGCTTTGGCAAAGAAATTACAAGAAAATCAGGTTGCCGAGGGCACCAAAAAGATAACCTATAGCCTATGTCCTGAGCACCTGCCTAAACAAAGATTTTTATTTTCTTCATGATCCCATTCCATCCTTGGTGGCTTGAAAAGACATCGGTATCATTTCAAGCAGTGCTGCCTACCTCAGGATCCAAGCAGAGCAGGGACAACTACACGAGCCATTACCGTGCGGTACTGGCTCAGCAGCTATCATGGTAACAAAGACCATGTGAAGGGAAGGAATGCCAGGAGACCTCCTGACCTGCACAGACCTTGCCTATGCACTGGTCAGCAACAACATTTTTTTTCCTCTTGATATCTGTAAGAGGATGTTGACTTTGCCTCCCCAAGACTCAGGCAACTCCAAGGAAAATGGGCTGCTTTCTCTGCAAGCTGGAGGAAAGGTGTCCCAGGCCTAGCGAAAGATAAGGCGCTTTGGAGAGAAACTGGCTGTTCCAGCCACTGATGCCACTGGCTTTTTTCAGGGAATTTTTGTTCACCCCTTACTACCAGTTAGATGATAGTCGGGTTTCATAAAGGCTGATTTCTACTCTTCAGCCCCAAAACACTATCACTCAAACTCTGCAGAAAAACTCAAGTCCTGCTTCTTTTAATGTTCTAACACTGAACAGTCTAAACATTAAAAAAAGTCTTTTTAATCTCAGAAGTTTTGCTACAAAGAAAGGCCTCAAGCCTGACACACGTGTTGTTTGGAGGGAGAGACCCATCCAGAGCTCTTTCTGAAAGCTGGTACTTCGTCCTAATTCACAGTGAAGACCTTTTCTGCTGCCAGTTGCCAGGGAGACTAGAAATACTATTCAGGCTTGGAGGGATCTTTTGTGTCAAGCCCTGAAAAAGCTCTTACTGGGCATTTAAGGCCTTCTTCATTTTCTGTCATTTTAGGGGAGAAAGGGAGATGGAAATTTGTCATGGAAGGAAAAACAAGCATCCACAGAGCCCAGTCATTTGCACAACAACAATAACCTCAAAAGGAACAGCTCAACAACACCTTATCTCCAAGAAAAGAAAACAACTGCAATATAAAAGAAAATCTCCCTTCAACAAGTGTGACAGGCTAGTCAGTATACTCCTTCTTCTAAGAACCGGCTATAGAGGGCACACAGAGTAAGAAAATACTGCAAAGATTCAGGCTTGCTGCCACCAGCAGGAAAAAAAAAAAAGCCAAAGAAGAGGTGGACATACTCTGTCCTTTATTTTCTTATGTAAAAAACCATTTAGGACAGAAACTTAGGTCCTTTAAAAAGCAAAACTATAGAAAAAACACCAGTGTCCTGGATCTTTTACAAAACTCAGTAAGCACCTGGTGAAACAGCTGAAGTTAGTGAAGGGGTTTAAATAATCCCAGCCCTTGCATATAATGGCAAAATTTCTACACTTTTTTATATTAATATAATTATATTTAATTTATATTAGTTTTTTATATTAAAGATCTGATCTTCCATACCAGCTGTTCACAAAAAAATACCAGAGAAAAACAAAACCCACCAAACAAAAACCCCAAACAAAACCTTAAGAAAAAATATCTTGCACTGTATAGAAAACTACAAAAGTCACAGGCCATATGTTTGAACTGGCCTGTTTACGTTCCCAATAGCTACTTTCAAAGTGAGCATTGTGCCTACGTAAACTTAACTGAAGTTTAGAGAACCATAGCCTAAATGTACAGACACTGACTAGATTTTTTCTTTTTTTTTTTTTTATATTTCAAATGTCTAGAAAAACAATGTAAAAATCTTTCAGGTTGTCAAATGTCCTTCAGCTGCATTCCCTGTATATGGAGTATAGGCGTACCTAAAACGTCACTTTCGCAGCATTTGGAAACGCATATAAAACTGGGAAAGTCAGCAGATAACAACTCCAAGTATTTTGTGGCATATTCAAAAAGCTGTTAGTTGAAATTGTACAGTACAAGTCATCCTGTGGTTTACAACTTGAGCAAAGCACTTGGACTACTCCAGCACAGCTCTCCCAAGGCCAAAACAGTAACAAACAGCCATATAAAGTGTTTATGAAGCAGAGCTGCTCTCTTACACTGATAAACCTTCCTGTTGACACTAGTACCCGCAAAAATCTTTACCAGAAAACTTCAGCATGTCACTCCACTGCCATTCTTAAATAAACTAAGGCAGGCAGCACCAAAATATTGCCATTTTCTGATTGAGAAGAACTTCAAAGCTTACCCAGAATGCAAGCATCTGCAATACACCAGTTCTTTCATCTTAATTAACCTGAGTGCATCATATTTCAGCTAATAATTAACACTTACAAGTTGTTTGTTTTTACAAGCCTTTCTAAACAATCTTGTAAGCCAAGTTATCATTAGCGAATTATATGTATAAGCAGAATAACCAACAGGAATTGAGTTAGATGCCATCCAAGTCATAAACTGATTAATTTAAGATGTTTCATTAAAATTCATAATAAAGCAAGGGCATTCTACTCACCATTTTCACTATGTCAGCATATGCTGATTCAACAATCACTCCACGATTTGTTGAAACATATTCAACCAGTTCATTCAGTGTTGCTCTCTTAATTTCTTTGCTTTTCAGGTCTGAAACAGAGTCCATGAAGTCAAAGAGAACACAACACTGCTGCAACT